>CM037460.1:18843043-19493043 GCA_021014325.1 Plazaster borealis
TGTTTCTGGAAGAATCGGATAAGTGTACTATTTCTTAAAAACACATTTGTAACACCTTTTTAAATTTAACCGATTGTGGTTTTATCCTTATTACTTGACGTTTGAATAAAATAAGAGTAGTGTGTAATAAAATAAGTATAATCTGCATCATATTGCTTTGTTATCTCAAGTACAAGAAAGGGGGAGTGTACCGGTAGTCGAGTTTTGTTGTTTAATGCTATTGGATGGTAGATTGTTGTTAGTTTTGTTGTGGTTTTACGAAGTGACGATAACAAGATGACGTAGATTTGTTTTTAGGAAACGGTATTTTCAACTTGGTATAAAGTCTGCTGATGCCAATTTGCAAACTTTAATTTTACATCACATTTCGGGCATAGTGTATAGACAGGCTACAACTGTCTGTCTATGATATTCCTCGATAACATTGTATTATTCAGTCGCACGCAGAAACAAATAGACACTGGAAGAGTCGAACAAATTATCGAAACAAAGGTTTAGAGAAAAAACTGGTCTGAGCCCTTGTTCTATATTGAATTTGAGTAACGCATAAAATAATGCTAGTGTATATAGACCCCTTGTACTGACGTCACACGCGGCTATACTCTGTCCATGGTCTGCCATTTTGGAAGTCAAATTACATTGTAGAGATATGGTGCGCGTCTCACCATACGTGCATCGCCTAATGTGCACTGCGCAATAACACGGTGAACTCGACCCCCAAAATGGCGGCGACCGAGGGTGATGACGTCAGACTGTATACCTGGAACGTGGCGAAACTGAGACAGGTGTACAAATATACATAACCCAAAAGAGCACGGTTCTAGTAAAGTAACACTCATGGTTACAACAAGGGCTTTCTGCTGAATTGAACCTAATTTGCACTATGGCTTAGCAAGGCAGCATCACCTTTTAGCTAATAGGCCTAATGATGAATTTGAAAGCCTTCGAAATTTTAAGTGGAAATAAAAAGGCTTCCATTAGCTAATAGGGCTAATGACGAATTTGTAAACATTAAGTATATAGCCTTCGAAATTTTAATTGGAATTAAAAAGGCTTTCATTAGTCGCATATAGGGATCGTGACTTAATATTTTATACTGTTATATCTTGAGTCGTCGGGTACCTTTAAAGAAGGGTGTGTTGCTTGAAGTACCGCTATTTAAACAGTCTTTACTGGAAGACGATTGATCGAAAAGAAACCGACTCTACTTTAAACAGAATGAATCGTTTTCATTTGATGGTTCTCCTTCTTAGTGTTGGGTGTGGCCGACTGGTGGCCGAAATCTGCCCTCCTGATTGGCACCGATACGGCGAGTCATGTTACTTCATTTTAAAGGACAAAATGGATTGGTACGAAGCAAATCGCACTTGTGCCGAGTCACGTGCAAACCTGGTCGTCCAAAACTCACAATCCGAACAAGATTACATTTGGGAACTATTCCTGAAAGGGTGTCATCCGAGATCAGACGACCGTCTCTGGATTGGTTGTAATGACATCGAAGAGGAGGGAAAGTGGCAGCACTGTCCGTTGAAGGGTGAGACCAACGTTTATGAGAATTGGCTGGATGGAGAACCAAATGACTCGAATGATGAAGACTGTGGCGTCCAATACAAGAGAAATAATGGTCAATGGAGCGATATCGAATGCGACAGACAAGGCTTTTCTACATGCGAGCTCCCTGTCAGCGACATCCGGGTATTCTGCCTGCAGACCGGCAATGATGGCCGCCTCACTTCTCAGTGCATGCTGCACCACGTCATGGAGGAGCTACCGGGTAAGAGCGTCGTGTCGTGCGGGAAGGCTTGCCGATCACACCCCCGATGTCGCTCCTTCAATCTGCTGGAGCAAGATGAAGGGAAGATGGTTTGCCAGCTGAATGACGCAACTCGCCGAGAAGTAACTGATGGAGATATGAAAGACAATGAAAGATGCTACTTCTTCAATCTGTAGAAACGAAGTTCCAAAGTCAATTCAACCTCACAATGTAGTCAGTTTTTCGCTGCATGTAAGATCCCTGTCGGTAACATCCATTGTTTCTGCCCACGACCTGAGAATGACTGCCGCAAATAAAGTACGATCGACGCCAACGATAGATTTAATAACAAATCAAAACAAAATAGAAGACATTTGAAATTCCAACACTTGTAAACCGCCCATACCAAAAACAAAACTTCGATCCAAATACGAGTCTCGTGGAGTCTGATTCTTGTCTTGACCCTGATTTTGGGTCATTTGACTCGGTATCCAGGTCAACTTGCTTCTTATCTCTCCACTCCTATGAGGGTCAGTTCTAACCAGGAGGTTTTATTGATCAATCAATCAATCGTAAAAATGTATAAGCCGCCAATCCAACGCTCGTTGCTCATAGCGCCGTACAATAAGCTCCCGAAAAAAGGTGGGTTTTAACTGAAGTTTTGAAGATGGCTACTGAGGGAGATTGTTTGATGTTCTCAGGAAGATTATTCCACGTCCTAGGTGCAGAGATAGAAAAGGCACGATCCCTCGACTGTGTTTGCTCCTTGGAATGCGAAGGACTGAAGTTTGTGAGCTGTAATGCGAACGTCGAGCAGGTTCTTTAATAGACTACATGTCTGTAAGATAAGTTGGAGCTGAGATATTCAGGCAACGGAACACAAACAGTAATATCTTTAACAGAATACGTGATTCTACAAGTAGAACGCAACAGTTTATCCCCTTACTGTAAAACTGATTGTTGGATTAGATTTGAAATACTTATTCTAACTGGTGGTAGAATGATTCTTTGATCTATTATTTACTTTAGGGCAGACCAAATTTTAAAGTTAGATATTGTTTCAATGTTCTAGGAAACCATTACAGTAAACTAAATTCAAATGTTTCCTGAAAAGTCTGTGTTTATGAATGTATTAATGAGTAATACTATCTTTTCTTAACACTATCTTTGTGTACTCTTTTGTACGCATTTTTGTGTTTTACGGTTTAACCATTTAAAATTGATGTTTTAAACTTCATATCCAGTATTTTTTAGATGTTTGTTGAGCTTGTCGTAGATTGAAACGTTTTTGACCTTTGGATCACTTGATTCAAAGTTGACAAACTTTAGCTTACATTTTGGTACAATCTTTTGAGGTGATCTTAAAAGTATCTCAAACCAAATTGATTTGAAAACTAAGTAATTTGTATCTAGCTTAACAATTGATTGCACTCTTTACTTTGGAAGTGAATTCATCAACCACTTGGTGATAATCCCTGGGTGTTTCTGCTTTTATAAACACCCTTTACAATCACTGAGTACAGCAGAGTTCAACAGCTGTAATTCGTTGTTTAGAAAGTCACCACCCCAAGGAAAACGCCAGCTCAAGAAACCTTAGGGCGAACAATCTTGAACCAACGAGCGTTTGCACTTTCTAAAATGTTTAAATTACGTGCGGTGTTAAGTAATATTTTTAATAAGTCAGTGTTGCATGACTTTTATTGGTGTTTTCAGTTGAGAAGATGGACTGTGCAAATGGAATTACCGGCTTGAATTTATATATAAAGATTTGTGGCTTTTTACATTGGCCTGCCTTGTGGGGGATTCTCTTGGGGAGTTTTTTTCTGATATTTTGCAGATTGTTTATTTTCTTGACACGGAGGACAAACATTTCCAGCATTTTATACGTATATGGTTATCATCTCGAAAGAAAACCTTTAGAACTGCCATTTGTATATATATTTAAAGGAAAAAAAACCTGGACGAGCTGATCATGAGGGGAAAATGGACCGTCATCAACCAAGTTTCGGTTTGCAAATTTTGAGCAAATTATGTACCTAATTAAGAATAAGTTATACTATTATATTTTAAATTAGAAACAAATCTCAAGTAATCACAACACAAATCCACTATGTTCAGAGATGACCATCTAACTAAACTGGAGTCCATACGAAATGGTGTTTGTAAGTAGGCGTAAATGTGATTCTTTCTGTACCTAACACCTAGATAAAGGCTTACAAATTAATCTTGGTGTGAAACTAATAACTATGGTATTATTTCCAATATTCAATGCTTAATACATATATTGATGTTTTCACAAAATACACAAAAACAGTGCAAAATATGAGAGATATATATATATGGGGTGTCGTGGCCGAGCGGTTAAGAGCGCCGGATTCAAGCTCTGGTGTTTGATCAGCAGAGTGTGGGTTCGAATCCCGGTCGTGACACTTGTGTCCTTGAGCAAGACACTTAACCATAAGCTTCTCTCCACCCAGGGGTAAATGGGTACCTGTGAGGGCAGAGATGGTTCTTGTGATTGATTTAGCCGAGTAGCGCATTAATGTTGCACAGGCTGTATACTCCACAGGGAGCTGAGATGGTTTAAGGAATGATTTAAGGCCCAGTGACCAGGGGTAATAATGTATGTAAAGCGCATTGAGAGTTCTCCCAGAACTGAAATGCGCTCTATAAGAACGTCATATTATTATTATTATTAACATGAATAGACTGGACTACATTGTATGTTTGACATGGCATCCGAAGACCCGTGGTCATTAAAATGTCATTTAACATCCAAAGGAAATATTATAAATAGTTACTGAGTGACATTAAGTTTTTGTCTTTTAAAAATCAATTGTCTGAGTGACATTAAGTTTTTGTCTTTTTGTAAAATCAATTGTCTGAATCAGTTTATTTACAAACCAGAGAAGTAACAATTTCAACTGTCTTCCATTTCTCCATCGGCAGCTTCTGAATGAGTTGCGCCGTTTAATTGCCAAACCGTTCTCCCTTCATCTTGTTCCAGAAAATTAACAGGTGACATCGGGTTGTAATAATACGAGCCTTCCCGAACGACAGAACGCCTTAATCCGGTAGCTCCTTAATGAAGGTTTGAGGATTGCTCTGGGGAAAAGAGGCGGCCGTCTTTGCCAGTCTTAAGGCAGAATTCCGGGGTGTTGCTGATGACAGGTTGCTCGCAAATTGCGTAGTTTTAATTATAACTGCAAAGATGATCGCCCCATTTACCTCTACGAGAAAACCTCATATGTCCACAATTTGCCCCATGATGATTATTGGGTTCTCCATTAGCCCAATTCTCAATACGCGTTGGTCTGACCCTTCAACGGACAGTGCTGCCACTTTCCCTCCTCCTCGATGTCATTACAAATTTACAACCAATCCAGAGATCGGTAGATGGTGTCTGATAAAACTCTTTCAGGAATAGTTCCCATTTTTATGTAATCCTGTTTGGATTGTGAGTTTGGGACAACCAGGTTTGCTCGTGACTCGACACAAGTGCGATTTGGTTCGTACCAATCCATCTTGTCCGTTATAATGAAGTAACATGACTCGCCGTATCGGTGTCAATCAGGAGGGCAGATTTCAGCAAATAGACGGCCTCAGTAAACGCCAAGAACAAGACTTATCACTTTGTTATTTTCTCAAAATGTGTAAATTTGATCGTAAGCGAGAAATGAGTCTGAGAAATAGTTAATTCCAGACTGTAGCATTTGCCTGAAGATGATGTACTAAAATGGCTGCCTGCCTAGTTTTTTTCCAGTGGATTGTAGTTACGACGTTGAAGGTTAAGCCAAGCAAAACTGCCATCAGATTTCACTAATTAAGTTCAAGATGAAGTATTCTATTGAAATGGTAACTTGAAATTGCATTACGTCAGTGTTTCCAGGGAACTGCTTAATGTAGTGCACGGAGTCTTAAGAATATGCTTTCAGTGACAATAAATCAAGGCGAAACATTCGCATGCAGTCCGTCCAACCGCTCACGAAAGTCGATTGCTTTTTAAACTCTCTTTTTCTGCTGACGTTGCAGTCGCCATAATTGTTATATTCACTAACAAGTCTACCAGCAAGTCTACACCATCTTTTCCTCAATATTACTCCAGCAGAATGAAGGAGCGACATCGTGGATGTGATCGGCAAGACTTCCCGCATGACACGACGTCCTTACCCAGTACATCCTCCATGACGTGTTGAAGCATCCGCTGAGGAGTGAGGCGGCCGTTATCGCCGGTCTCCAAGTAGACTACCCGGTTATTGCTGACAGGGAGCTCGCATATAGCAAAGTACTTGATGTCGCAGATGTCATCGTTCCATTGACCGTTACGTCTACTGTCTTCAACGCCACAGTCTTCTTAATTATTCCAGTCATTTGGCTCTTCTGTCGCCCATTTCTGATAGGCGTTGGTCTCACCCTTCAACGGACAGTGCTGCCAGTTTCCCTCCTCCTCGATGTCATTGCAACCAATCCAAAGATGTTCGGTTGATGTTGGATCACACTCTTTCTGAAATAGGTCCCATATGTAATCCTGTTCGGATTGTGAGTTTGGGACGACCAGGTTTGCTCGTGACTCGACACAAGTGTGATTTGCTTCGTACCAATCCATCTTGTCCTTTATAATGAAGTAACATGACTCGCCGAATCGGTGCCAATCAGGAGGGCAGATTTCAGACAAGTTGCGGTCACAGTAAACGCCAAGAAAAAGGCTTAACACTTGAATTATACGCATCTTTTTAAGTTCTCAAAATGAGTGAAATTGATAAAAGGCGAAATGAGATTAAAGACCGAACCGTGACCTGACGATGATGGACTAGAATGGTGGACAGCCTCAACAAAAGCCAGGAACAATTCATAAAACTTGAACGCTGCGTATCTCGTAAGTTCTTAAAATGTGCGAAATACTCTGTACTTCAGAGACAAAGATTTTGCGAGAATTAAAAGAACTCCAAATTTGTTACCGTGGCAGACGGCGAATGCTAAAACAGCTCACTGCCTTGGCATTTTCAGTGGTTGTGTAGCTGCGATACTGCTCGTTGAACCATGTGTAAAACAATTTTGATTACCAATATTGAATTCACGGTCGTTCCGTTGAAATCGTTATTGTTACTATGGCACGGTGGCCACGTTTCCAGGGCAACATTTAAACCTGAACAACGGAGACGAAATAATTCAATTATCGGTCAAATTCACTGCAGAACAACAAAGCACAACCGCCGAGTGGAAGATAGATTCATTGCTATAAAGCTGTTATTGACTGATGAAGCCGCCACGTTTATTTACCATTTTAGCCAATATGAATAATTATTCTATATTGTTATACAAGAAGAGACCAAATCATATTTACATCTAAACCTCTATTTAGTTACATGGGTTTGAATGTGAGTATTACTTTGGACATAAGTAGAACTGAATTTGGATTTTTATTTTTTATTTATTTATTTATTTATTTATTTATTTATTTATTTTTGTATAATTTTTGTATTATTTATTATTATTATTATTATTATTATTATTATTATTATTATTATTATTATTATTATTATTATTATTATTATTATTATTATTATTATTATTATTATATTTTTTATTTTTGGGGGAATATCACATGTTTTAAAACAAATATTTGTTAATTCACATTCGGCATTCACCTTCGTCTAACAATTAAACATCAACGATGTGAAACGGTAATACACAATGTTCAGTTATTTCACGTACATGTCGGTACCGTACAATACACTATTATTCACTCAAATTAAGGCAGAGTTAAATACTTAAAATGTTTAATTAAATGTCTACAAGTACAAATAAGTGACACACTTTTAATGTACCGCTCACGAAGATTCTTGCGTCCCATTTCATTCTTTGTTTTTCCATTTATACTGCCGCGACGCTCCAAAAATTTATATTAGGGTCCAATATGGATAATTGGACGCTTTGCACTGATGTTTCGAAAATAATTGTTCCCAAAATAAATGGTTTGTCCAAACGAGGCGAGGTCGTGTCAAAGCGGACAAGATCGCTGTCTACTTGCAAACGATCACGTTGTTTAGAAGGTGGCTTTTCCAGTTCACTCAGTTTAGCCTCGTGAAATGGAATAGTCCGGATGTACCTCGTGATTATAGTCTGCAACAATGCACTAACATGCTTCCAATATAGGTAACAAAAACTTCTTTCATATGTTCTGTAGTAGCTTCGGATTAATTATTGATGCTTTGCAGACAAACCATCTTCCCTCCATCTTGTTCCAGCAGATTGAAGGAGCGACATCGGGGGTGTGATCGGCAACTCTTCCCGCACGACACGAGGCCCCCACCGGTATAGCTCCTTCATGATGCGGTATATACAAGGCATTATAACAGCAGTGGTGATCGTCACTGCTGACAGAGAAGTCAGATTCTGGGGTCACAAGCTTAGGAGGTGCGTTGAAATTGTGGCATTGCGCCCGACATTAGTAAAATTTAACTCTCAAATGGCTCATTCTCATTTAAGCATGGCCCGCATTCTTCAACGGACATTACAGCATTTGGTGCTCGCTATGGGGCATGGTGATGTACCCCCTAATTGTGTCTTCATTGTGATTTGTGATTCTTTAGAGGATTTTACGGGGTACTTTTGCACTAGAGGAAAATAGTGTGTTAAGGTATTGGAATATTAGGGGAGGGGATACCCTCTGCCCCATATCGGGCATGGTATACAGCACAGCCACTTCCCACTCTAGACTGGTCCCCGGTTTATCCGTAAGTCTCGTTGTTCAGCTGGCCTTCCATCTTCCTTCAATCTTTACAGTGCACGATGAAGGCTTCTTAATTTCCATTGTCATTGGTGTTCCCTTCCAGCCGTCTACTGGTGACCGCAGTTGTCTAGCGGGAAGGAGTGACACCGAGAGTGCGAACGGCAATCCTTCCCGCACGACCTATCCAGTAGCTCCTCCATGGCGTGATGGAGCAAACACTGAGGAGTGAGGCGGCGGATGTAGACGGGGAGCTCGCAGACTGCGTAACGGGTATTTTGGATGCAGTGTTGATCGTCCCATTTGCCATTCATATCAACCCGCATCACTCCACAGTCGGCGTTGTTATAATTATTCGGTTGCCCATCAGCCCAATTTTCATAGGCGTTGGTCTCACCCTTCAACGGACAGTGCTGCCACTTTCCATCCTCCTCGATGTCATTACAACCAATCCAGAGATGGTATTTTTCTCCCGGGTTACACGCTTTCAGGAATAGTTCCCAAATGTAACCCTGTTCGGATTGTGAGTTTGGGACAACCAGGTTTGCTCGTGACTCGGCACAAGTGCGATTTGCTTGGTACCAATCCATCTTGTCCTTTATAATGAAGTAACATGACTCGCCGTATCGGTGCCAATCAGGAGGGCAGATTTCAGTCAAGAGACGACCACAGTAAACGCCAAGAACAAGACTTAACATTTGAACTATACGCATCTTGTTATTTTTTCAAAATGTGTGAAATTTATCGTTAAGGAGAAATTTTAATTTATCGTTAAGGAGACCATTGCCTGATGATGATGGACTAAAATGGCTGCCTGACTTGGTTCTTCCCAGTGGATTGTAAACCAAGCATATCTGCCATTAGACTTCACTAATTAAGTTCACGATGAAGTATTCTATTGAAATGTTAATTTTCAATTGCATTGCGTCAGTGTCTCCAATGAACTGCTTAATTTAGTGCACGGAGTCCTAAGAATTTGATTTCAGTGACAATAAATCAAGGCGAAACCATCGCATCCAGTCCACCCAACCGCCCACGAAAATCAATATATTTTTTTTAATGACGTTGCAGTCGCCATATTGGTTATATTCACGAGCAAGTCTACATCGTCTATTTTGCCCTGTTTGATACAACGTAGTCCATAAATATCACAACTGAAGGATCGATTGCTTTCTACTCTGCGCAGGATTTCGGATATTCATTGAGTTTTGTAAAGACCTGATATCTGTTTGTGTACTGAATTGAAATACTTGCCGAAAATCATTATTTACGTTGAACGAATCTAAATATTTTTTACAAAAGAAATTTCCTAAAATTCTAGTTTTTAATTATTCTGCCTGCAAATTAAGTAATTTCAGATAATTTGGGGTAAAATTGTGCAAGTCATGCTGTGCCTGTTCACCGGCTTGCATTCACATTCACAAAAAGGTTTGTTTACTATCAATATGTGAATAAAAAAACATCATTGTAAATACATTTTAGTTTTTTCTGGGCTGGCGTTTAGAACTTTTATCAATGACTTGAAAACAATATTCACTCATGTATTGTGTAAATATGATCACTAAAAAGGTTACCTCTAAACTAACTTATTGTAAAGAATGAAGCGAATTAGCTTTTAAGCAAATTATTGAATATAAATTGCATCTCGTTGCCGGAGATACTAAACATGTTAAATTCTTTCTTATATAAACACACACGAAAGGTGCTAAGAAATGAATGTGTTAACAATATTGACCTTCATTTACGGTATTTCTTGTCTACTCAGTATAGTTACATTGATGCGTCCAAACAAATATTGTAGGCAAATATTGTTAACACCAAGAGTATGAAAATATCGATATATAATTTTGTTTTATATCGCTACATTGCTCCGTTGAATTGACTGTAGAACTCCATTTCTACAGATCGAAGAAGTAGCATCTTTCATAGTCTTTCATATTTCCATCAGCCACTTCTCGGTGAGTTGCGTTGTTTAGCTGGCAAACCATCTTCCCTTCATGTTGTTCCAGCAGATTGAAGGAGCGACATCGGGGGTGTGATCGGCAAGCCTTCCCGCACGACATGACGCTCTTACCCGGTAGCTCCTCCATGACGTGGTGCAGCATGCACTGAGAAGTGAGGCGGCCATCATTGCCGGGTGCAGGCAGAATGCCCGGATGTCGCTGACAGGGAGCTTACATATGGCAAAGTTTTGGCCGTGGCATACGAAATCGTTCCACTGACCATTATTATTCTGATCTTGGACTCCACAGTCTTCACGATTATCAAGGTCATTTGGCTGTCCATCCGCCCAATTCTCATAAGCGTTAATCTCACCCTTCAACGGACAAGGCTGCCACTTTCCCTCCTCCTCGATGTCATTACAACCAATCCAGAGACTGGGGTATGTTGTCTGATTAAACTCTTTCAGGAATAGTTCCCATATGTAATCCTGTTCGGATTGTGAGTTTGGGACGACCAGGTTTGCTCGTGACCCGGCACAAGTGTGATTTGCTTTGTACCAATTCATCCTGTCCTTTATAATGAAGTAACATGACTCGCTGTATCGGTGCCAATCAGGAGGGCAGATTTCAGCCAATAAACGTCCACACTAAACGTCAAGAACAAGACTTAACACTTGACTTATATTCATTTTGTAAATTCCTCAAACTTGAAACTGATTGTAAAAACGAAATGAGTTGAATATTTTAACTGTGTCTCGACCTTAACCGTCGCCAGGCGACGATGGACTAAATGGTAGAGAGCCTCAACCAAACTGTAGAACAAGACACACAACTTTAAATACTTCTTATCTCGTAATTTTCTTACGTGTAAAATGCTTCGTAATACAGAGAAAGTAATATTAGTGATTTGAAATAATTGCAAACTGTTACCGTTTGCAGACGGCGAGTTTTAAAATTGCTGACTGCCTTGGCTTTTTCAGTGGTTATAGCTGTGATGTTGGTAATCGACCAAAGTGTACACCAATATTGATTTTGTGGTGAGGCGTTCAGTTGAAATGGTTATTATAAGAACTGCACAGTTGCCGTGTTTCCGGGGCAACAGCTAAACATCAACAAAACGTAAAAATTCAACGCAGAACCACACAGCACAACCGCCGAGTAAAATCGATATTCGAATAGGGTGAAGAAGCAGTCGCGCTCCTGGTATTCACTCTACACTTGTCTAGCATTTATGTCTACTCAAATTGAATGCATAAGAAGGCCCCAGACCATTTCAGACTAATGCAAATTGACTTCCAAAATGGCAGACCACGCACAGAGTGTAGCCGCGTGTGACGTCAGTACAAGGGGTCTATATACATTAGCATTTAGGCGTTACTCAAATTCAATATAGAAGAAGGGGTCAGAGCAGTATTTATCTCAAACCTCTGTTTCGATACTTTGGTTTGACTCTTCAAGGGTCTATTTTTTCTGCGTGCGACTGAATAATTGAGTGTTATCGAGATATATCATAGACGGACAATTGCTGCCTGTTCATACACAATGCACGAAGTGTGTAGTAAAATTTAATTTTGCAAATCTGCATCAGCAGATATACCGGGTAAAAAATACCGTTTCTTAAAAACAAATTTATGTCATCTAGTCATCAGTCACGCCATAAAAACCACAAGAACAAACACCAAAACAACAACAACAACAAGAAGAGACTCGACTACTGGTGCACTCTCCCCTTCTTGGACTTGAGATAATAAAGCTATATGATGCAGATTATACTGATGTTATTACACACTACTCTTCTTTTATTGAAACTTCAAGTAAAAAGAATGAAACACAATCGGTTAAATTTAAAAAGATGGTACAAATGTTTTTTTTTTTAAGAGTTCACGATTCTTCCTGAGAAAAGACCGAGGAATTCTGGTGTTAAAATGCGGCCGTAAGGTCAAACTCGGTTTTGTGATGCAACCATTTACCAAACAGAGTCTTTAGGAAAGTGGACAACTTATTTCAGGAATCTAACCCCATGTTACTTGATATTCTTGCAAAGATAAAGTACCCGAAACAAAAATCTGCAGACCACATAATAATTTGAAATTTGACGTCATAGGTGTTTGTCGCATTGAAAATGTAGCAGATACAATGGATTTTTCGACATTTTAACGTGAGGTTAAAGACGTGTAATATTTTCCAACTTTCACAAGGACTCTGTCCATTGAAAAATAAGTTCATCACAAAACTGAATTTGACCTCAGAGACCCTATAAACTAAACGAAGTGCTCTCACTATTTCAATACACAGCATACAACAGTTACGTGTTTCTAGTGTTCTGTATATCCTAATAAACGATAAATTATTTATATTTTCAGATTTATACCTCCGAGTCAAACAACATTTTTTGAAGATAAAAAATCAACGATAACACTTCAATCGCAGACTGTTTCTAATGCCGACTGACAAAGGTGAGAGCTTTACATTGTGCACAGGTTATTATATACCAAAAATCAACGATTAACAAAATAACGCAACCTTTCCTTTTTTCCAATTCGAAGTTCCGTTGATGTTTGATAGAACATGCCGGCTGATCTTGGTAAATTAACAGAAACACGACCATTTTCCAAGAACTCCACATAATTTGCTCAAAATTTGCAAACCGAAACTTGGTTGATGACGGTCCATTTTCCCCTCATAATCAGCTCGTCCAGGTTTTTTTTCCTTTAAATATATATACAAATGGCAGTTCTAAAGGTTTTCTTTCGAGATGATAACCATATACGTATAAAATGCTGGAAATGTTTGTCCTCCGTGTCAAGAAAATAAACAATCTGCAAAATATCAGAAAAACTCCCCAAGAGAATCCCCCACAAGGCAGGCCAATGTAAAAAGCCACAAACCTTTATATATAAATTCAAGCCGGTAATTCCATTTGCACAGTCCATCTTCTCAACTGAAAACACCAATAAAAGTCAAGCAACACTGACTTATTAAAAATATTACTTAACACCGCACGTAATTTAAACATTTTAGAAAGTGCAAACGCTCGTTGGTTCAAGATTGTTCGCCCTAAGGTTTCTTGAGCTGGCGTTTTCCTTGGGGCGGTGACTTTCTAAACAACGAATTACTGCTGTTAAACTCTGCTGTACTCAGTGATTGTAAAGGGTGTTTATAAAAGCAGAAACACCCAGGGATTATCACCAAGTGGTTGATGAATTCACTTCCAAAGTAAAGAGTGCAATGCTAGATACAAATTACTTAGTTTTCAAATCAATTTGGTTTGAGATACTTTTAAGATCACCTCAAAAGATTGTACCAAAATGTAAGCTAAAGTTTGTCAACTTTGAATCAAGTGATCCACAGGTCAAAAACGTTTCAATCTACGACAAGCTCAACAAACAACTAAAAAATACTGGATATGAAGTTTAAAACATCAATTTTAAAAATGGTTAAACCGTAACACACAAAAATGCGTACAAAAGAGTACACAAAGATAGTGTTAAGAAAAGATAGTATTACTCATTAATACATTCATAAACACAGACTTTTCAGGAAACATTTGAATTTAGTTTACTGTAATGGTTTCCTAGAACATCCAAACAATATCTAACTTTAGAATTTGTTCTGCCCTAAAGCAAATCATAGATCAAAGAATCATTCTACCACCAATAAGAATAAGTATTTCTAATCTAATCCAACAATCAGTTTTACAGTGAGGGGATAAACTGTTGCGTTCTTCTTGTAGAATCACGAATTCTGTTAAGTTCTTGCTGCTTGTGTTCCGTTGCCTGAATGCCTCAGCTCCAACTTATCTTACAGACATGTTGTCCATTAAAGAATCTGCTCGACGTTCGCGTTACAGCTCACAAACTTCAGTCCTTCGCATTCCAAGGAGTAAATACAGTCGAGGGATCGCGCCTTTTCTATCTCTGCACCTAGGATGTGAAATCATCTTTCTGAGAACATCAAACAATCTCCCGTAGTAGCCATCTTCAAAACTTCACTTAAAACCCACCTTTGTTTCAGTGTTGTAAACAATGTTTTCAAATGTCTTCTATTAATTGTTTTTATTTGTTATTAAATATATCGTTGGCGTCGATCATACTTTATTTGCGGCAGTCATTCTCAGGTCGTGGGCAGAAACAATGGATGTTACCGACAGGGATCTCACGAGCAGCGAAAAACTGACTGCATTGTGAGGTTGAATTGACTTTGGAACTTTATTTCTATAGATTGAAGAAGTAGCATCTTTCATTGTCTTTCATATCTCCATCAGCCACTTCTCGGCGAGTTGCGTTGTTCAGCTGGCAAACCATCTTCCCTTCAAATTGCTCCAGCAGATTGAAAGAGCGACATCGGGGGTGTGAACGGCAAGCCTTCCCGCACGACACGACGCTCTTACCCGGTAGCTCCTCCATGACGTGGTGCAGCATGCACTGAGAAGTGAGGCGGCCATCATTGCCGGTCTGCAGGCAGAATGCCCGGATGTCGCTGACAGGGAGCTCGCATATAGCAAAGTGAGGGGTGTCGCAATCGATATCAACCCATTGACCATTATTATACTTGTATTGGACGCCACAGTCTTCACCATTTTCGTACTCATTTGGTTCTCCATCCCGCCAATTTTCATAGTCGTTGGTTTCACCCTTCAACGGACAGTGCTGCCAGTTTCCCTCCCCCTCGATGTCATTACAACCAATCCAGAGATGGTCGTTTGATGTCGGATGACACTCTTTTAGGAATAAATCCCATATGTAATCCTGTTCGGATTGTGAGTTTGGGACGACCAAGTTTGCTCGTGACTCGGCACAAGTGCGATTTGCTTGATACCAATCCATCTTGTCCGTTATAATGAAGTAACATGACTCGCCGTATCGGTGCCAATCAGGAGGGCAGATTTCAGCAAATAGATAACCACAGCAAACCACTATAACGAGGCTCAAACGTTGAATGACTCCCATCTTGAAATGATGTAAAAACTATGCGTACATACAAATTTGAAACTTCCTTAACCGAGTCAGTCGGATTCTGAAATGGCTGCCTCCGCTGTAGAGTTGAAACGTAATAATTCTATTTGCGGTTTGTTTTCATCACCTTTGCTTGCAACAGCTACCTTCTATATGGCACGACGTCCATGTTACCGTTGTAACAGCTATGGGGCATGGTGATTTACCCCCTAATTGTGTCTTCATTGTGATTTGTGATTCTTTAGAGGAATTTACGGGGTACTTCTGCACTAGAGGAAAATAGTGTGTTAAGGTATTGGAATATTAGGGGAGGGGATACCCTCTGCCCCATATCGGGCATGGTATACAGCACAGCCACTTCCCACTCTAGACTGGTCCCGGTTTATCCGTAAGTCTCGTTGTTCAGCTGGCCTTCCATTTTTACAGTGCACATTGAAGGTTCAGTAATTTCCATTGTCATTGGTGTTCCCTTCCAGCCGTTAACTAATGACCGCAGTTATCTACTGGGAAGGAGTGACATTGATGGTGTGAACGGCAATCTTTCCCACACGACCAATCCAGTAGCTCCTCCATGGCGTGATGGAGCAAACACTGAGGAGTGAGGCGGCGGTTGTAGACGGGGAGCTCGCAGACTGCGTAACGGGTATTGATGCAGTGTTGATCGTCCCATATTCTTATTATTATTAGCCTGCATCACTCCACAGTCGGCATTGTTATAACTATTCGGTTGCCCATCAGCCCAATTTTCATAAGCGTTGGTCTCACCCTTTAACGGACAGTGCTGCCACTTTCCCTGCTCTTCGATGTCATTACAACCAATCCAGAGGCCGGTGCCTGGTGTCTGATCAAACTGTTTCAGGAATAGTTCCCAAATGTAATCCTGTTCGGATTGTGAGTTTGGGACGACCAGGTTTGCTCGTGACTCGGCACAAGTGTGATTTGCTTGGTACCAATTCATCTTGTCCTTTATAATGAAGTAACATGACTCGCCGTATCGGTGCCAATCAGGAGGGCAGATTTCAGCCAAGAGACGGCCACAGTAAACGCCAAGAACAAGACTTAACACTTGAACTATACGCATCTTGCAAATTCCTGAAAATTAGATTGTAAAGAAGAGAAATGAGTATAATACTTGAACTATTTCAAGACCGTAACCGTCGTCGGACGATGATGATTCAAATGGCAGACTCTTTCCAGAGGATTGTAGTTACTACGTTGAATGTTGAGTCAAGCGTAAGCAAAATGGATAGGCAAGAAATTCATTCACGATGAAGTATTCTATTGAAACAGTAAATTACAAATGTGTCGTGTCGGCGTTTGCAGGCTGTGCAACCGCTTTACGTAAACTACCGAGAATAGATAGTCGTATTTTCCATAACAATAAATCCAACACAAATCCATCAACCCAAACCGCCGATTAAAATTGATTTCTTTGTGAAAAACATAGTTAAAAGAAAACCACTACCAAGGTCTGTTACCGAAAGCAGACAGTGCGAACCCTAAAAGGCTGACGGCAGCGACGTTGAAGGTTGAATTGAATATGGACGCCATCGAATGTCACTGATAATTATGCTTTTGGGAGAAGAACTACCTTGTAATGGTTATTTTCTATTATATTTTGCGTCATATTTCTTCGGAAACAATTAAACGTACGCTAACGAGACTCAATCCGTACAGAACCAGAGAGCAATGCCATCAAGTTGGATCGATATTAATGCCTTTCTATATTGGCTGACGTAGTTGCCATACTTATAATTACCTTTGCTTTGAGTGGGATATTTTACTGCACGTTCAAGGTCTATTTGAGTCTGCGTGCTACCGAAGCGATACATTGTTGTCTCATAACTGTTAAATACAAATGAAGTTTTGATGCATTGCAAGATTTAAATAACGTTGTATAAGAACAACATATGTTCATTTTGTAATAGCTAGTAATATTTGTTAACAACAAATCGGCAACGAGAAACAGATTTGTTATCGTTTTGTGTTAGTTATGAAGGATAACTTTATGTTGAGCAAACTACTGAATCACGTTTTTAAATATTAGTTTGTAATTGAGCAAATTGTACTTGAACAAAATATTTATGGCAATTCTTCGTGACTAAAACTTCTTTGGATGAAAATAACACAATTGTTTTTCTTTGCATATTTCTTGAATAAATTCTTCACATAGCCAAGGTGTGTGTTAATATTAATGAATTGTATATAACGTGCATCTATATAATGTACCGGTAACCTAGTATAGATTCGTTGTGAAATATTTTAAACTGTGTGCATTGTAAAAGAGAACAACTTTTTGTGCAAAGTCTTAACCTGTTAAAAATCTCATCGTACTTAAAAGTCCATGTTTAAATTGGTAAACATTAAAAACAGTTGAAAGTTATGCTGTGAAATGGATGCGTTTGCGTCATTAATCAACGGGTATGTCTTTTTTATGTATGTAAAAAAAAACCGATACGTCGAGATGTAAGCCGTTGTTAGAAGTGTTATTAACGTCAAGAATCTGAAAACCCACAATATTTGTTCGTTTTCTATTTGTTACAATGTTGCGGTTGAATTGATTGTGGAACTCCATTTCTACCCTTTTGACCCTTTCTCGGCAGGAAAATCTCGGCTATTATAGCCCCTGCTAGCTGTGCAACGAAGCAAAGCCTAACTTTCAGGTGTTATAGCCTCATTCTCTGGATCCTGGTATATTGTATATTTTGCACACAGCCACAATATTGTGGATCGAAAATGAATTTCTTTTAAACATGTGACTGGTTTTACAGACTTTAGACATAAGGGGCGCAGCCACTCACTGATATCCATTGGTATGAAGCAGAAAGGTGGTGACATCGACGGCGTGATAGGCCCCCCACGAGATGGCGCTTTTCTCCGTTAGCTCTTCCGTCACATAGTGGAGTTAAGGTTATTCAAGGTTAACGACACATCAGCCCATTGGACCTTCTCAGCAACCGACATCACTCCAGAATCTACCTCGTAATTATTTGTATGTTTCCCATCAGCTTAATTCTCACAAGCGTCTGTGTTATTCCTTAACGGGCAAGGCTAATACTTTCCCTTCCCCTGTCGATTGAAATCTGTTCAAACTCTGGATCCTTTTTGAGTGTAGGACGGCAAGGTTTTCTCGTGACTGGGTACGGGTGTGATTTTCTTCGTACCAAGTCATACCGCTTGGGATCACAATGCAACATGACTCGCCGCATCGGTGCCAATCAGGAGAGCAGATTGAGCCTGAGGGAGAGGTAACACTACGGTACCATCCGTCGCTTATATTTGTTATCGACCTCGTTTTTTTTAATTAGCATGTACTATTCTCATGCGTCGGTTACTGCTAATTTCTTTAACACTGACTAGATTGTGTCCTAAATTCACCAAGGTAGAAGGGATTCACTGGGGATTCACGATATAGTGCGCCACCAAGAGTTTTCTCCGGAGAAGATATTTCCCCCACAGTTGAACAAAGTATCTTTACGTTTAAAGATTAAGTTCACCTTTGAACAGATACAGTTGGAATTGTTGATTGATTTTTTGACCTGAAAACAACCACAACCGTAAATCCAGAACTAATTCAGAACTAGTGAAATAACGGAACTCGCCTCATAATGGACAACAATCTTGCAATATTAACTAGTATAAAACAGCAAACCGACAACGAGAAACGGCCTCATTATGGTTTTGTATTAGTGTTGTTTGTTGAGCAAAGTATTCAAGCGCTTGCATATTAATACTAGTTTTTAAGTTAAGCAAATTAATTGAGCAAATTTCAGACTATTTGTATACCAATAAACCCTTTGCGTATGACGCCACAAGCTCAAGCAGCGCCCTCACTGACGTCATTGAAGACCCGAGAGTTGCGTGAGGCTCGTACATGAGTGCACGCTTCCATTGTTTAACCTCAGCGATGGCGGCCATTGCAAGGGGTCCATAATTTACACTTTCTACGAATTTTAAAAACATCGTTTCTCGTTGAACATATTGTAAATAAATTTGTATGGCAAGGGTACGTGCTTACATTGATGACTTAGAAATAAAATTCACTGATTTATGTTGTTTCCTACAGTGTGGTAAAATAAGATTATTTTAGAGTTTTTAAAAAGTTTTTAATATTGTGCATTGTAAAGAAAAACCAATCCGGTGTATTTAAGTATTAACTAATAAAAAACCCCACAGAAATAATGCTAAAATATCCATGATTTATACTTTATTTCACACAAAAAGTTATGAGATACGCTAAAAATCAACGGGTATCTCTTGTTTACTAATGATACGTCTGACAAACCGTCATCAAAAATCACCAAGAGTCTGAAGAAACAAATAATTACTCTGCCTATATCGCTATATCGCTACACTCTGCGGTTGAATTAATCGTTGAACTCAATTTCTAGCTTAAGTTCGTAAACTTCGAATCAAGTGATCCAAAGGTAAAAAATGTTTCAATGTACGACAGTTAAAAAACGACTAAAAATACTGGATGTGAAGTTTAAAACATCAGGTTTAAAAATTGTTAAACCGTAAAACGTTATGAGATATGCAAAAAATGTGATGCTTTTGCATTATCAATCAACGGGTTTATCTTGTTTACAAACTATCATTACAACGATACGTCCAGACAAACCGTCATCAAAAATCACTAAGAGTCTGAAGAAACGAAGAATTATTCTGTCTTTATCGATACACTCTGCGGTTGAATTGATCGTCGAGCCCTTTTTCTACTGATAAGTATAACATCTGTCGTTGTTGATTTTAAAAGAGCATTTCTGCTTGCTGGACAAACCATCTTCCCTCCTTCTTCTTCCACGAAAATGAAGGAGCGACATCTTATTTGCATACGGACTGTGCTACTTCGTGAAAAGCTGTTTTTTCTTATTTGTGTTGCTCTCTTCACCCCGCATAATTTAAACATTTGAGAAAGTGCAAGCGCTCGATGTTTCAAGAATTTTGTGAGCCTTAAGGTTTCTTGAGCTGGCGTTTTTCCTTGAGGGATCGTGACTTTCGAAACAACGAATTACTGCTATTGAACTCTGGTGTAATATGTGATCGTAAAGCAGAAACAGCCAGGGAATATCACCAAGTAGTTGATCAATTCACTTCCAGAGTAAAGAGTGCAATCAATTGTTATGCTAGATACAAAGTACTTAGTTTTCAAGTCTATTTGTTTTGAGATACATTTAAGTTAACCTCAAAAATTTTACCAAAATGTAAGCTTAAATTCGTATATTTTGAATCAAGTGATCCAAAGGTCAAAAACGTTTCAATGTATGACAAGTAAAAAAAAACCCAGCTAACATTAATGAAAATGAAGTTTAAAACATCAATTTAAAAAAATGTCAAACCTTAAAAAAAATTTTTAAAAAAATTGTACAAAAGAGTAGCAAAATAGCGTTGAGAAAAGAAGGTATTAATAAATATAAGATTCGCCAAGACAGACTTTTAGGGAAATATTTGCATTTAGTTTACTGTAACGATTTTATAGAACATGAAACAATAATTAACTTGACAAAGCATAGATCAAAGAATCATAGCTGAAAGAATCATTCTGTATACCATGCCAATAAGAATACGTATTTTGAATCTAATCCAACAATCAGTTTTACAATAAGGGTGATAAACTTTAGCGTTCTACCTGTATAATAACAAGTTCAGGTTAAGATCTTGCTGTTTGTGTTCCGTTGCCTGAATGCCTCAGCCCCCACTTATCTCACACACAGACATGTTGTTCATCAAAGAACCTGCTCGAAGTTTGCGTTACAGCTCACAAACTTCAGTCCTTCGCATTCCAACGAGCAAACACAGTCGAGGGATCGTGCCTTTTCTATCGCTGCACCTAGGACACTCTCCCTCAGTAGCCATCTTCAAAACTTCACTTAAAACCAACTTTTTTTTCGAGAGCTTATTGTACGGCGCTATTATGAGCAATGAGTGTTATATTGGCGGCTTATACATTTTATGATTGATTGATTGATCGATAAAACTTTCTGGTTAGAACTGACCCCTCACCTGGTATGGGGAGTGGAGAGATACGAAGCTAGTTGGCCTGAATACCGAGTCAAATGACCCGAGATCAGAGTCAAGACATGAATCGGGCTCCACAAGACTCGTATTTGGGTGGAGGTTTTGTTTTAATTTTAAGGAGTTAATTTTATGGTATAGACTTCTATTTCCGACCGGTTTTGTTGATGTATTATCAAAATGAACATATTTTCTTGTTATTAATTTTATTGTTAGTGTCGATCATACTTTATTAGCGAAAGTAATTCTCAACCCATGGGCAGAAAACAGGGATGTTACCGACAGGCAGACCAATGTAAAAAGTCACACCCGGTAATTCCATTTGCACAGTAAATCCACTAAACTGATAACACCAATAAAATTCATGTGACACCGACTTATTAAAAATATTACTTCATCCCGCACGTAATTTAAACATTTGAGAAAGCGCAAACGCTCGTTGGTTCAAGATTGTTGCGTTTCTTGAACTGGCGTTTTTCCTTGGGGGATCGTGACTTTCCAAACAACGAATTACTACTGTTGAACTCTGGTGTACTCGTAATAGGTTTTTATAGAAGAAGTAACAGCCAGGGAATATCACCAAGTTGTTGTTTGATTCACTCTCAGAGTAAAGATTGCAATCAATTGCTATGCTATATACAAACTACTTAGTTTTAACATTTAATTAGTTTGAGATATAATTTTTAGTTCACCTTAAAAGATTGTACCAAAGTGTTAATTTAAGTTAGTACCGTAAACTTCGAATCAAGTGATCCAAGTGTCAAAAAACGTTTAAATGTATGACAAGTTTAAAAAAACGAGCAAAAATTACTGAATATGAAGTTTAAAACATCAAGTTAAACAGTTATTAAATTTTAAAACACAAACAAATGTACGATTACCAAAAATAGTGTTGAGAAAAGACAATATTATTAATGAATACATTCGCAATCACATACTTTTAAGGAAATATTTGCATCTAGTTTACTGTAATGATTTTCTAGAACATTGAAACAATAATTAACTTTAAGATTTGTTCTGCCCTAAAGGAAATCATAGATCAAAGAATTCTACCACAAATAAGAATAAACATTTTGAATCTAATCCAACAATCAGTTTTACCATAAGTGGATAAACTTTTCCGTTCTGCCTGCAGAATCACGAGTTCAGTTTAAGATCTTGCTGCTTGTAGTCCGTTGCCTGGATGCCTCAGCCCCAATTTATCTCACAGACATGTTGTTCATCAAAGAACCTGCTCGACGTTTGCGTTCCTGCTCATAAAACTTCATCCCTTCGAATTCCGAGGAGCAAACACAGTCGAGGAATCGTGCCTTTTTTGTTGCTGCACCTAGGACGGGGAACAAGGTTCCTGAGAAAATCAAACAAGCTCCCTCGGTTGCCATCTTCAAAACCTATCTACAGATCGAAGAAGTAGCATCTTTCATTGTCTTTCATATCTCCATCAGTCACTTCTCGGTGAGTTGCGTTGTTCAGCTGGCAAACCATCTTCACTTCATTTTGCTCCAGCAGATTGAAAGAGCGACATCGGGGGTGTGATCGGCACGCCTTCCCGCACGACACGACGCTCTTACCCGGTAGCTCCTCCATGACGTGGTGCAGCATGCACTGAGAAGTGAGGCGGCCATCATTGCTCTCTGCAGGCAGAATGACCGGACGTCGTTGACAGGGAGCTTACAAATGGCAAAGTGCTGGCTGTGGCATACGAAATCGTTCCACTGACCATTATTATTCTGATCTTGGACTCCACAGTCTTCACGATTATCAAGGTCATCTGGCTGTCCATCCGCCCAATTCTCATAAGCGTTAATCTCACCCTTCAACGGACAAGGCTGCCACTTTCCCTCCTCCTCGATGTCATTACAACCAATCCAGAGACTGGTGTATGTTGTCTGATCAAACTCTTTTAGGAATAGTTCCCATATGTAATCCTGTTCGGATTGTGAGTTTGGGACGACCAGATTTGCTCGTGACTGGGCACAAGTGCGATTTGCTTCGTACCAATTCATCTTGTCCTTTAAAATGAAGTAACATGACTCGCCGTATCGGTGCCAATCAGGAGGGCAGATTTCGGCCACCAGTCGGCCACACCAAACACTAAGAAGGAGAACCATCAAATGAAAACGATTCATTCTGTTTAAAGTAGAGTCGGTTTCTTTTCGATCAATCGTCTTCCAGTAAAGACTGTTTAAATAGCGGTACTTCAAGCAACACACCCTCCTTTATAGGTACCCGACGACTCAAGATATAACAGTATAAAATATTAAGTCACGATCCCTATATGCGACTAATGAAAGCCTTTTTAATTCCAATTAAAATTTCGAAGGCTACATACTTAATCTTTACAAGTTTATCATTAGGCTTATTAGCTAATGGAAGCCTTTTTATTTCCACTTAGAATTTGGGAAGGCTACACTTAATCTTTACAAGTTCATCATTGGGCTTATTAGCTAATGGAAGCCTTTTTATTTCCACTTAAAATTTCGAAGGCTATAATACTTAATGTTTACAAATTCATCATTAGGTCTATTAGTTAAAAGGTGCTAAGCAATAGTGCAAATTAGGTAAAATTCTGCAGAAAGCCCTTGTTGCAACCGTTAGTGTTACTTTCTTTAGAACCATGCTCTGTTGGGTTATGTATATTTTCACACCGGTCATTGTTGAAGGCGTAGTTTACCAAGTACCTCGGAGATCTATTTGGCCGACATTATTATTTGTACGTTTAGAGTATGCAGTATTGTGGTGTCTCATACATCTGCAGAGTGACCGTCTGATCAAATTTTGCCATCAGTTTTTTTTTATGAGTTCCCATTATTTAATGTCACTCAAATTAGGTGCTACAGAGTCGTGGTTTTCTTGAGTTATTTGCGAATCATTCAATTATTTTTGATCCGCATAAAGTAAAATATGGAGACCAATTAGTGCCAAGTGTTGATTAAGAGTGATTACAAGTTCATGTGATATTCTTGTTAATCCACCCCAATTATTACCTGTTCATGACGTGGTGGTGCAGTTACTGAGAAGAAGTATGCGTTATTCTGGGTAAAAACGAAGAACAGCTGTGACATTTACTTTGAACAATTCCCAGACCATAACTGTCGCCAGCCGATGAGAGACCAAATAGATGCCTGCCTTGGCTCTTCCTTGAGGATTGTACAGACGGTTTTCAAGGTTGAATCATTTGAATCCCTAATTAAATTCACGATAAAATATTTTCCATTGAAACTGTACTTTGCAAGCTTGTTGTGTCAATGTTTCTAGGGCAACTGCTTAACGTAACCATGGTGTAGTAATAATTGTGAACTGTTAGTAGGTGTATTAGGTGCCATATTGGTCATTATTAACTTGCTAATATAAAATTATATACATCCAAGCAAATATTAATAATCAACATCACCATTTCAGACAGTTCTTTGTTGTTCGGTCTGTTTGAAAGAGATAATTTTCCGTACCATGTTCAACGTCTATTTGGGCTGGCGACGTGAAACCATTTGCGACATTGTTATTGATGGACATCGCAATTGAGCTTAGCAACATTCCAAGATTTGTACAAAGTTGTGTGAGAACAGATGTTGTCCCTTTCTAAATATTAGCCAAGAGGAAGCCACGGCAAACAGCTGAAACAATCCCAAATAAGTTGATATTTGATCACTCCGTAAAGTGTGCTCGATACTTCGACTTAGACCGTAAATTCGACTTTATGCACAATTCTTCTTTGTTCACGAAAAGGCTGCCTTACATCATGTGGCGTTCAATATATAAAGTACAACTCCATGAATAAAGTCACGTCTTGGATACGCAGCCTTTGAAGTTATTGAGCATTTTAAATCACTTTAAGAAATATAGATTAATGGGGAGAAAGTTACAGCAATAGTTGAGCTGCCTTTGTACCAAGTGGTTTGGGGGTAATTTTCCATAATCATAATTCTTTTTTTTTTTAAGAGTAAACCTTCTAATGATATTTATATGTAGGTTGATTTACCGGTACATTGTCCTACGTAATTACAATAATGTCTCGTAAATTCACCTGTGTGTTGCATTCAGTTTAATGTAAAGTGATAACAATATCTCCATGCAGTATTGTAATTATTATGTCTATTATATACATGGAGATAATGAAGTGCATTTGATATTAAAATTGTTTAATTTATTAATGAGCAAGTATTCGAGAATGTTTCCCCTCCCATGCGGACACAACAATATACTTGAAGCTCAACTACACTTGATCCTGACAGTGCCAGATACTTGGCAACTATTCCCCAGTTCAAAGCGAGGTTGGTGATTTGTTGTGTCGTAAATTCAAATACATTGAAATAGATCTTACTCCTTAAAATTAAACAAACCTAACACCCCGCTTCATTAGGATACACTGATGTGTATGATTGTGGCGTGTCGTGGCCGAGCGGATAAGAACACCGAACTCAAGCTCTGGTGTTTCTGATCAGCAGAGTGTGGGTTCGAATCCCAGTCGTGACACATGTGTCCTTAAGCAAGACATTTAACCACATGCTTCGTCCTTCGGATGGGACGTTAAGCCGTAGGTCCCGTGTGTTGTGTAATGCACGTAAAAGAACCCAGTGCACTTATCGTAAAGAGAAGGGGTTCGCCCCGGTGTTCCTGGTTTGATTGGCTGCATATTGCGCCACAGCACCTTGTAAAGCATTACATGGTGCTATGCAAAGGAATAGGTCTCATACTTCAACACGTAACTCCACTTACCTTGTAGGAAAAATACTGAGCGCTTTGAGACACCCTTCGGGAGTATAAAGCGCTATATAAGAACTGCATTATTATTATTATTATTATTATGTATCTATTAATTAATTCAGTCTGGCTTATTCTGGGTGGGTGGGATGGTTGGAGTCTGTTCGGAACTTGACACTTCGCACTAAAATCAACGTCCATACTACAAGACAAGTTTGTGTCTTCTATAATGTGCAGAAGATATTTAATATTTTATAAATAAATATGTTATAATTGTGCTGAGAATATATTTTAAATACATCGTAACGCAACAGCTACACTCTAACTTCTTAGTGTAAATGCCAGGATGCATCAAGATCTGTATTCATAATTAAATCAACCATCCCATAGAAAACACCAACAATTAAAAGCGTAAATTTCAATATTATTGTTGACAATCGGTTTGTGTTTCCCCATTTTCTCCTTCAACCTTTCTATTGACCCTTGTTGCCTCCTGCACAAACCATCTTCCCCCATCTTTCTCCATCTTATCAATTAAACTATTATTAAATGGCACCAGACTATATTCCAATGAAGCATCGGGCCGTGTCTGTATTGGCGAATATGGCTGCGGCAGTTGCTAAGGTTGTCTCAGATTGGAATCATTACGTTGTATGGACTCTTTTCACTGACGTCACATGCGGCTATTGTCTGCTACGCCTAGCTTCCTCTATAACACACGCCCAAGTGTTTAAACATCTACATCAACCTTTGTCATGATTCGGCCATTTTGTTTTTATCAGATTAAAATGGCCTGAAACCTAGGCTGGAGGGGCAAAATAGTTCAGTGGTTTGTTTCGTAAGACAACATTATAGATTATTACACGACAATAGTCTCGGCTTTATATACGTCGAATGGTAAAAGTTATCTTGTAGAATTATTATGATGCAACCACTTACCAAACATTGTCTTTAGGAAAGGGGAAAAGTTATTATAACCCCATGCTATTTGATATTCTTGCACCAGCCACATTTGAGATAAAGTACCCGAAACAAATCTGCAGACCATAATAATTTGAAATTTGACGTCATTAGGTGTTTGTCGCACTGGAAATGTAGCAAATACAATGGATTTTCCACATTTTAACGTGAGAATAAAGACGTGTAATATTTTCCAACTTTCACAAAGACTCTTTCCATTGGAAAATGAGTGCATCTCAAAACTGAATTTGACCTCAGAGACCCTATAAACTAAACGAAGTGCTCTCACTAACTCAATACACAGCATACAACAGTTACGTGTTTCTAGTGTTCTGTATATCCTAATAAACGATAAATTACTTACATTTTCAGATTTACAACAGCTCCGAGTCAAACAACATTTTTTGAAGATAAAAAATCAACGATAACACTTCAATCGTAGACTGTTTCTAATGCCGACTGACAAAGGTAAGAGCTTTACACTATGCCCAGGTTATTTTATATGCCAAAAATCAACGATTAACAAAATAATTCAATCTTTCCTTTTTTCCGGCTGATCTTGGTAAATTAATAGAAACAAGAGCATTTTCCCAAGAACTCCACATAATTTGCTCCAAATTTGCAAACCGAAACTCGGTTGATGACGGTCCATTTTCCCCTTATGATCAGCTCGTCCATGTTTTTGCCTTTTAAATATATATAAAAATGGCAGTTCTAAAGCTTTGCTCTCGAATGTAACCCTACGTATAAAATGCTGGAAATGTTTGTCCTCCGTGTCAAGAAAATAAACAATCCGCAAAATATCAGAAAAACTCCCCAAGAGAATCCCCCACAAGGCAGGCCAATGTAAAAAGCCACACCCCTTTACACTCTTAAAATATATCAGTCAATTTGACTAAAAAAAGTTTGTCCATAGCATAGTCTTGTATGACTTGCCTAAATTAGTCACTGTGTGTTGATGACAAATGTAATTAGTCAAGATTCTGACTACCTATAATAGTCATATGACCAAGGTACGAACATGTCTGGTACGACTAATGTCTTAGTCAAGTGACTTTTGCAATTAGTCATTGAATGTCTGACTAATTACACTTTAGTCATGTTACGAATTTGGATGACTAATGGCATTTGTCATTCTCAACAATCAGACATTGTGACATTAGTCAAACAACCGTGGCAGATCCAAGAGACATGTGTACAGCACAGCTGCATCTTTGTGTGATGGATGCTGTTAACAAGGACATTTTTAGTTAATTTCTTTTTTTACAACATGGAACCAGACTATTTTCTTTCAAGCCTCGTTTCCGTTACACAGTGCCAATGTCCTTGGATGCCATTCCATAATCATAATCACACCTGCTATAGAAAGAAACACAAAATATTATTATTTCTGACAATATTGTTTATTCCTTTTAAACATAAATCTCACATGTTACAATAGATAAAAACATTGAAAGTATGATAATAAATATCGTGACATTATTTATGTCATTTAACTGTAAAACCAATTATTTTAAGCAAGTTAAATGAATATCACCTTTATCAGGCTGTTCCATTAGATATTAATGGCAAAATAATATAGTTTAGTTACAAGTTACAAGTTAAAATTCATAAAAAGCTGGCTAAAGTATGTGACATTTTGTATTATGGCTCGATTCACAAAGCACTAAAGTTCAATTTAGGATGAGTTGTTATTAATTATTGCCATATAATTGAAAAGTTCGGTCAAGTATGACAGCCAAGTATTTTCAACTTTCAAACCCTCAATGAGAGTGTACCTTTTAAACACTGATCTAACAAACAATTTTAGGTAACAGTAAATAATATTGCATGGTTGAGAGACACTGTCACATAGTTTGAATTCGTTATTGCACAAACAAAAATAAATTTACAACAGCCCACAATAATTACAAATCTAAAAGCTACTGAAAAGTCTTGTATGACCTCAGATGTGTAGTGTAAATTAAGTAAAAATAGAATGTAATCTGGGTGATGGGGTAATATATCATTGAAGTAAGACGGAAAATTGTTAGCATAATGTTAGCCTAACACCACTAAAGTATTATCAATGCTAGACTTAGGATTTACGTCCTTCATCCTGTTGTCTTTTAACATTTTAAAAACGAAACCGTACCTTAAATTGGACATTCTGTTGACTTCTCATCAGCAGACATCAGTAAAAGCCGTGCAGCAGAGATCGGTAAGACAGCACACACAGTTTACACACACATAGCAATACAATGTAGCTTGCCCAACCATCCATTGTACACGGACAGTACACGACGCACGGCGGCAGAGGATTGGCAATATGCCATCAAAGTATTGTCTTATTTTTATTTAACGCACTGAGCTGGGAAGACTAGTGGCGCGAATATGACGAGCTTAACTTAGTCAAAAACTTTTTGACTATTTTAAAAAACTTACAATGACGAATGCATTTGTAACATGATCAATCAATGACTAATTTACGTTCGTCCCATGTTTTAAAGATTCACGACCAATATACATTAGTCAAAATGACGAGTTACTTAAACATCGGCAATGGCTAAATTTGTCATACATTGATGAAACTTAGTCATCTCACAAAGACTAACCAGAGTAAGTCGCTTTGACAAATTAAGAAGCGAAATTGACTAATATATTTTTAGAGTGTATAAGCTGGTAATTCCATTTGCACAGTCCACCTACTAAACTGAAAACACCACTTAAAGTCATGCAACACTGACTTATTAAAAATAATACTTAACATCGCACGTAATTTAAACATTTTGGAAAGTGCAAACTCTCGTTGGTTCAGGATTTTTGTGAGTCTTAAGGTTTCTTGAGCTGGCATTTTTCCTTTGGGTAGTGACTTTCTAAACAACAAATTACTGTTGTACTCTGGTGTACTCAGTGATCGTAAAGGTGTTTATAGAAGCAGAAACTTCCAAAGAAGTAAAGAGTGCAAGCAATTGTTATGCTAGATAGAAATTACCTAATTTTTGAAATATATTTAGTTAGAGATACACTTTTTAGTTCACCTCATAAAATGTTGTAGCAAAATGTAAGCTTAAGTTCGTTAATTTTGAATCAAGTGATCCAAAGGTCAAACACGTTTTAATGTTTTACAAGTTAAAAACAACCAGCTAAAATGACTTAATATGAAGTTTAAAACATCAAGTTAAAAAAATGTTAAACCTTAAAACACAAACAATTTGTACATAATAGTACAACAAATAGTGTCGAGAAGGTATTAATAATTATAACAATTGCAAACTCAGACTTTTAGGGAAACATTTGAATTTAGTTTACTGTAATGATTTTCTAGAACATAAGACTAAGTATTTTTAATCTAAATCCAACAATCAGTTTTACAGTAAGGGGATAAACGTTTGGGTTCTACCTGTAGAATCACAAGTTCAGTTTAAGGTCTTGCTGCACCTAGGACGGGGTTCCTGAGAACATCAAACAATCTCCCTCGGTTGCCATCTTCAAAACCTCACTACAGATAGAAGAAGTAGCATCTTTCATTGTCTTTCATATCTCCATCAGTCACTTCTCGGTGAGTTGCGTTGTTCAGCTGGCAAACCATCTTCCCTTCATCTTGCTCCAGCAGATTGAAGGAGCGACATCTTGGGTGTGATCGGCAAGCCTTCCTGCACGACATGATGCTCTTACCCGGTAGCTCCTCCATGACGTGGTGCAGCATGCACTGAGAAGTGAGGCGGCCATCATTGCCGGTCTGCAGGCAGAATGCCCGTACGTCGCTGACAGGGAGCTCACACAGGGCAAAGTTCTTGTTGTGGCATGCGAAATCGTTCCATTGACCATTATTTTTCTGAGCTTGGACTCCACAGTCTTCACGATTGCCCCAGTCATCTGGCTGTCCAGCCGCCCAATTCTCATAAGCGTTAATCTCACCCTTCAACGGACAAGGCTGCCACTTTCCCTCCTCCTCGATGTCATTACAACCAATCCAGAGACTGGTGTATCTTGTCTGATCAAATTCTTTCAGGAATAGTTCCCATATGTAATCCTGTTCGGATTGTGAGTTTGGGACGACCAGGTTTGCTCGTGACTCGACACAAGTGATATTTGCTTGGTACCAATCCATCTTGCCCGTTAGTAAGTAACATGACTCGCCGTATCGGAGCCAATCAGGAGGGCAGATTTCAGCCAAGAGGCAGTTACAGTAAACGCCAAGAACAAGACTTAACACTTGAACTATACGCATCTTGTTTCATTTCTCAAATTGTGTGAAATTGATCTTAAGGAGAAATGAGTTTGAGAGTTGACCTATTTCCAAACCGTAACCGTTGCCTGACGATGATAACTAAAACGACTGCCTGCTTTGGTTCTTCCCAAGGGGTTGTAGTTAAGTATTTTATTGAAATGGTATCGTAAAATGGCAGTGCGTCAGTGTTTCCAGGGAAACATGCAGCTTAACGTAAACCACGGAGTCTTAAGATTATTTCTGTGACAATAAATTCAACACAATACCAGCCTGCCCAACCGCCGAGTAAAATCGATTTGTATTTAAACTGTTATTTGTCAACGTTGAAATTCATGACGTTGAAGGTTGAACCAAGCATAGCCGCCATTGACTGTTACTAACTAAACTCACGATGGAGAATTAAATTGAAGCATTATATTGCGGTGCCATTTTGCCTCAGCGTTCAGGGCAACAGCTTGACGTAAACCCCTTTGAAAATCTAAAATGGATTTACCGTAAAAAATAATACAGCACAAATCCAACAGTCACAACCGCCGAGTAAAGCCGATTTATTTATATTAACTGTTATTTACTGACGCTGCAGTCGCCAGATTGGTTATATTCACTATAGCAAGTCTACACATGCAATTATGAATACTAAACAAATACGTTGTGATGAAGGGGCCAGACATTGTTTACCTTTTAAACCTTTTTCTTATTTAGTAGCTTTGAATGTAAGAATTTGGTTCTCCATGTTCAATGCGTAATTGGGTCTGTATGAAACCGAATGATACATTTGTAACAATGGAGCAATGTTGACTTTAAACAAAAGATTTAAATAATGTTTTTTTTAATACACAAATGTAATTTTTTTAAACAAAACATCAACGACGACAAGCATAGTTCTTATCGTATTGTTTTAGTTCTGAAGGACATTTGTATGAGCAACTATCTTTGAGAATAATAGTTTTTATTTCAGCAAATTTTGAATTAAACATTTGTTTATATTTGTATTTGGGGTTATTTTTTGTTAATAATAATGTCCTTTTTTTTTGAGTCAAAAAGTACATTTCTCTTTCTCATGTTTTGAAAATATTGCGTATGATTTTAAGGTTGTTTGCTTCACATACCGTAATTGATGACTTGAATATTATATTCACCGATACATTCTGTGCTAGCGTAATGAAAAGAATATCTGTGATGAGAAAAATACCTCCCTCGAGAAGGTTACTACAAGAAAACATTTCTTGTGCAGAGCATTTTACTCCCGTAATCCTGTTCCGATTGTGAATTTGGGACAGCCCTAAATTTTGATAATGGCAGTTCTAAAGGTTTGCTTTCGGGTTGTGAATTACGCATAAAATGCTGGAAATGTTTGTGCTCCGTGTCAAGAAAATAAATAACAAGGCAGGGTAATGAAACAAAAAAGGAACACACCTTTATGTATTAATTAAAGCTGATTATTCCATTTGCACAGTACATCTACTGAACTGATAAAACCAATAAAAGTCATGAAACACTGACTTATTTAAAATATTACTTCACCTCGCACGTAATTTAAACATTTTTGAGAACGTGCCAACGCTCGTTGGTTCAAGATTGTTGCGTTTCTTAAGCTGGCTTTTTTCCCTGGGGGGTTCGTGACTTTCCAAACAACGAATAACATACTGTTGAACTCTGGCGTACTCAGTGATCGTAAAGGGTGTTTATAGAAGCACAAACACCCAAGGAATATCGCCAAGTATAAGTGGTTAGTGAATTCACTTTCAGAGTAAAGAGTGCAATCAATTGTTATGCTAGATACAAATTACTTAGTTTTCAAATCAATTTGGTTTGAGATACTTTTTAGTTCACCTCAAAAGATTGTACCAAAATGATTCAAAGTTTGTCAACTTTGAATCAAGTGATCCAAAGGTCAAAAACGTTTCAACCTACGACAAGTTAAACAAACATCTGAAAATACTGGATATGAAGTTTAAAACATCAACTTTACAAATTGTTAAACCGTAAAACACAAAAATGCGAACAAAAGAGTACACAAAAATAGTGTTAAGAAAAGACAATATTACTCATTAATACATTCGTAAACACAGACTTTTAAGGAAACATTTGAATTTAGTTAACTGTAATGGTTATCTAGACCATGGAAACAATGTCTAACTTTGAAATGTGTTCTACCCTAAAGCAAATCACAGATCAAAGAATCGTTCTACCACCAATAAGACTAAGTATTTCTAATCTAATCCAACAATCAGTTTTACAGTAAGGGGATAAACGTTTGGGTTCTGCCTGTAGAATCACAAGTTCAGTTTAAAGTCTTGCTGCATGCGTTTCGTTGCCTGAATGCCTCAGCTCCAACTCAGTTCACAGACATGTAGTCCATCAAAGAACCTGCTCGAAGTTTGCGTTCCTGCTCACAAACTTCAGTCCTTCGCATTCCAAGGAGTAAATAGAGTCGAGGGATCGCGCCTTTTGTATCACTGCAACTAGGATGTGGAATCATTTTTCTGAGAACATCAAACAATCTCAGTAGCCATCTTCGAAACTTCACTTAAAAAGCTTCGAAAGCTTATTGTACGGCGCTATGAGCAATGAGCGTTGGATTGGCGCCTTATACATTTTTACGATTGATTGATTGATGGATAAAACCTCCTGGTTAGAACTGACCCTCATAGGAGTGAAGAGATACGAAGCAAGTTGGCCTGGATACCGAGTCAAATGACCCGAAATCAGAGTCAAGACAAGAATCAGACTCCACGAGACTCGTATTTGGGTCGAAGTTTTGTTTTTGGTAGAGTCTATGGGCGGTTTACAAGTGTTGTAAAAAATGTTTTCAAATGTCTTCTATTAGTTGTTATTAATTATATCGTTGGCGTCGATCATACTTTATTTGCGGCAGTCATTCTCAGGTCGTGGGCAGAAACAATGGATGTTACCGACAGGGATCTCACATGCAGCGAAAAACTGACTACATTGTGAGGTTGAATTGACTTTGGAACTTCATTTCTACAGATTGAAGAAGTAGCATCTTTCATTGTCTTTCATATCTCCATCAGCCACTTCTCGGCGAGTTGCATTGTTCAGCTGGCAAACCATCTTCCCTCCATCTTGCTCCAGCAGATTGAAGGAGCGACATCGGGGGTGTGAACGGCAAGCCTTCCCGCACGACATAACGCTCTCACCCGGTAGCTCCTCCATGACGTGGTGCAGCATGTACTGAGAAGTGAGGCGGCCATCATTGCCGGTCTGCAGGCAGAATACCTGGATGTTGCTGGCAGAGAGCTCGCATATGGCAAAGTGCTGTTCGTGGCATACGAAATCGTTCCATTGACCATTATTTTTCTGATCTTGGACTCCACAGTCTTCACGATTACCATAGTCATTTGGCTGTCCATCCGCCCAATTCTCATAAGCGTTAATCTCACCCTTCAACGGACAAGGCTGCCACTTTCCCTCCTCCTTGACGTCATTACAACCAATCCAGAGACTGGTGTATGTTGTCTGATCAAATTCTTTCAGGAATAGTTCCCATATGTAATCCTGTTCGGAAAGTGAGTTTGGGACGACCAGGTTTGCTCGTGACTCGGCACAAGTGCGAATTGCTTGGTACCAGTTCATCTTGTCCTTTAAAATGAAGTAACATGACTCGCCGTATCGGTGCCAATCGGGAGGGCAGATTTCGGCCACCAGTCGGCCACACCAAACACTAAGAAGGAGAACCATCAAATGAAAACGATTCATTCTGTTTAAAGTAGAGTCGGTTTCTTTTCGATCAATCGTCTTCCAGATAAAGACTGTTTACATAGCAGTACTTCAAGCAACACACCCTCCTTTATAGTAACCTGGCGACTCAAGATTTAACGATATAAATTATTAAGTCATGATCCTTATGCGATTAATGGAAGCCTTTTTATTTCCAAGTAAAATTCCGAAGGCTGTATACCTAATGTTTACAAGTTCATCGTTAGGCTTATAAGCTATTGGAAGCCTGTTTATTGCCATTTAAAATTTCGAAGGCTATATACTTAACCTTGCAAGTTCATCATTAGGCTTAGGCCTATTAGCTTATGGAAGCTTTTTTATTTCCACTTAAAATTTCGAGGGCTATCCCTAATGTTTTCAAGTTCATCATTAGGCTTATAAGCTATTGGAAGCCTTTTTATTGCCACTTAAAATTTCGAAGGCTATATACTTCATCTTTACAAGTTCATCATTAGGCTTAGGCCTATTAGCTTATGGAAGCTATTTTATTTCCACTTAAAATTTTGAGGGCTATCCCTAATGTTTACAAGTTCATCATTAGGCTTATTAGCTGAAAGGTGATGCTGCATAAGCCATAGTGCAAAATAGGTTAAATTCAGCAGAAACCCATGTTGTAACCGTGAGTGTTACTTTCTTTAGAACCATGCTCATTTGGGTATGTATATTTGTACACCGGTCATTGTTGAGGCATAGTCATTACCGAGTACCCCGGAGTTCTTTTTGGCCAACAAAATTATTTGTACGTTTGGAGAATGAAGTATTTTGGTGACTCATACATCTGCAGAGTGACCGTTTGATCCAATTTTGCCAACGGTTCTTTGTTAATGAGTACCCATTATTTAATGTCACCCAAAGGAACTCTATACAGAGTCGTGGTTTTCTTGAGTAATTGGCGAGTCGTTCATTTATTATTGAACCGCATAAAGTGAAATATGAAGACCAACTATAGTGCTAAGGGTTAATTATGAGTGATTACAAGTTCATGTGATATTGATGTTAATCAACCGCAATTACCTGTTCATGACGTGGTGGAGCAGTTACTGAGAAGTAATGTGCGTTATTCTGGGTAAAAAAGAAGAACAGCTTTGACATTTATTTTGAAAAATTCCCAGAGCGTAACTGTCGCCAGACGATAAGAGACCAAATGGCTGCATGCCTTGGCTCTTCCTTGAGGATTGTACAGACGGTTTTCAAGGTTGAATCATCTGAAGCCCTTATTAAATTCACAATAAAATATTTTCCATTGAAACTGTAATTTGCAATGATGTTGTGTCAATGTTTCTAGGGCAACTGCTTAACGTAACCATGGTGTAGTAAAAATTGTGATTTCCTATGACAATCTATTCAAGCCAAAACCAGCCAGCTCAACCACCGAGTAAAATCGATTTCTTTTTGGAGCGTTAGTTGCTGACGTCGCAGGCGCCATATTGGTCATTATTCACTTGCGTTATAGTAATATAAAATTCTATACAAGCAATTATGAATAATCAACATCACCATTTCAGACGGTGCTTTGTTTTTAGACTTCTTTGTTGCTCGGTCTGTTTGAATGAGATAATTTGCTGTACCATGTTCAACGTGTGTTTGGGCTGGCGACGTGAAACCGTTTGCGACACTGTTATTGATGGGCATCACAATTGAGCTTAGCTACATTCCAAGATTTGTATAAAGTTTTGTGAGAGCAGATTTTGTCACTTTCCAAATATTAGCCAAGCGGAAAGCCACGGCAAACAGCTTTCAATCTATAAAGTACAACTCCATGAATAAAGTCACGTCTTGGATAGGCAGCCTTTGAAGTTGATGTACATTCTAAATTACTCTAGGAAATAGAGATTGAGGGGGAAGTTACAGCAATAGTTGGGCTGCCTTTGTATATACCTAGTGGTTTGGGGGTAATTTTCCGTAATCATAATTCTGTACTCTTACCAAGAGTAACCCTTCTAATGTTATTTATTTTAAGGGTGATTTATCGGTACATTGTCCTATGCCTAATTACAATAATGTCTCGTAAATTCACCTGTGTGTTGCATTCAGTTTAATGTGAAGTGATCACAATATCTCCAGTATTGTAATTATTATGTATTATTCTATATGGAGATAATGAAGTGCATTTGATATCAAACTTGTTTAATTTTTTAATGAGCAAGTATTCGAGAACGTTTCCCCTCCTATGCGGACAATATACTTGAAGCTCAACTACACTGGATCCTGACAGTGCCAGTACTTGGCAACTATTCCCCAGGTCAAAGCGACGTTGATAATTTGTGGTGTCGTTATTTCAAATACATTGGAATAGATCTTGCGCCTTAATATTAAACAAACCTAACACCCCGCTTCATTAGGATACACTGATGTATCTATTAATTAATTCAGTCTGGCTTATTCTGGGTGGATTGGTTGGAGTCTGTTCGGAACTTGACATTTTGCACTAAAAACAATGTCCATACTACAAGACAAGTAAGTGTACAACTAATGTGCAGAAGATATTTAATATTTTTTACAAATAAATATTGTATAATTGTGCTGAGAAAATATTTCAAATACATCATAACGCAAAAGCTATACTCTAACTACTTGGTTTAAATGCCAGGATGCATCAAGATCTGTATTCATAATTAAATCGACCATCCGATAGAAAACAGAGTTATTACGTATCCAACAAATCACGAATATCTTCATTAAACACCAACAATTAAAAGCGTAAATTTCAATATATTTTGACAATCGGTTTATGTTTCCCCCATTTTCTCCTTCAACCTTTCTATTGACCCTTGTTGCCTCCTGCACAAACCATCTTCCCCCATCTTTCTCCATCTTAACAATTAAACTATGCTTAAATGGCACCAGACTATATTCTAATGAAGCATCGGGCCGTGTCTGTATTGGCGAATATGGCTGCGACAGTTGCTAAGGTTGTCTCAGATTGGAATCATTACGTTGTATGGACTCTTTTCACTAACGTCACATGCGGCTATTGTCTGCTACGCCTAGCTCCCTTTATAACTCACGCCCAAGTGTTTAAACATCTATATCAACCTTTGTCATGATTCGGCCATTTTGTTTTTATCAGATTTGAATCAATGTGCCTGAAACCGAGGCTGGAGGGGCAAAATAGTTCAGTGGTTTGTTTCATGTGTAAGACACCATTATAGATTATTACACGGCAGTAGTCCGGGCTTTTACGTCGAATGGTAAAAGTTATCTTATATAATTATTTATTATCAGTAAATTGGTGTACAAGTTGGTTGGAATTGAGATTATGTGACTGTTTAACACACTTCAAATCGCAAACGTGTATCGAGACGCAACTATCTTGTTCCCTTTATTTTTCATATAATGCTACACGCCTGAAATGAAGTTAAAATTTGCTCCATCGGATTAGCAATTTAGGCAATTGTTGAGATTTGGACTGAGATTGTTACAAAAAAGGCACGTCAAAATATGCTATGTCCATGAGCTTCAGAACGCACTTTAAAATGATGCTACGAACAATAATGGTTCAAATACATCATAACTTAACAGCTGTACTCTAACTACTTGGTATAATTGCCAGGATACATCAAGATCTGTAGTCATAATTAAATCGACCATCCAATAGAAAACAGAGTTATTGAGCATCCGACAAAACAACAAATAACAGATATATCTTCATTAACCACCAAATATTAAAAGTGTAAATCTCAATAATATTTTTAACAATCGGTTTATGTGTCCTCCATTTTCTCCTTTATTTCTCCTTTGTTTTCTAATGACCCTTGTTGCTTCCTGGACAATCCATCTTCCCTCCATCTTGTTCCAGCAGATTGAAGGAGCGACATCGGGGGTGTGATCGGCAAGTTTTCCCCGCACGACACGACGCTCTTACCCATCAGTAACTCCTCCATGGCGTAGTGTAGCAGGCACTGAGGAGTGAGGCGGCCACCACTGCTGACAGGGAGCTCGCATATAGCATAGCGCGGGATAGCGCAATCGACATCGTTCCATTGACCATTACTTTTGCTGTATTGGACGCCACAGCTTGCACGATTTATATAGTCATTCGGTTCTCCATCCTTCCAATTCTCATAGGCGTTGGTTTCACCCTTCAACGGACAGTGCTGCCACTTTCCCTCCTCCTCGATGTCATTACAACCAATCCAGAGATTGGTGTCTGGTATCTGATCACACTCTTTCAGGAATAGTTCCCAAATGTAATCCTGTTCGGATTGTGAATTTGGGAGAGCGAGGTTTTCTCGCGACTCGGCACAAAAGCGATTTGCTTGGTACCAATCCATCTTGTCTGTTAGAATAAAGTAACATGACTCGCCGTATCGGTGCCAATCAGGAGGGCAGATTTCAGCCAAGAGGCGGCCACAGTAAACGCCAAGAACAAAACTTAACATTTGAACTATACGTATAATCTTGTTATTTTCTCAAATTTTGTGAAATTGATCTTAAGGAGAAATGGGTTTGAGAGTTGACCTATTTCCAAACCGTAACCGTTGCCTGACGATGATGAACTAAAATGGCTGCCTGCTTTGGTTCTTTCCAGTGGATTGTAGTTACGACGTTGAAGGTTAAACCAAGCAAAACTACCATTAGATTTCACTAATTAAGTTCACGGTGAAGTATTCTATTGCAATTGTACTTTTCAATAGCATCGCGTCAGTGTGTCCATTATAGCTGCACTCATGATCGTCCCATGTTAATCTTTGCACAAAAACACATTAAAAGTGCTAAATATAAAAGATTATACCTTTGTGTAACATGAATACACTGACTACTTAGTGTGGTTGACATGATATCTATAGACCCGTGGTCATAATGTCATTGCATCCAAAGGAAACATATATTTTGAGTGTCTACAATATGACATCCAGTTTTTGTCTTTTAATCAATTTTCTACAAACCGAAGAAATAACAATTTCAATTGTCTTCCAGTCCTCCATCAGCAGCTTCAGAATGATTCGAATTGTTGTTCCAGCAGATTAACAGTGTGATGTCGGGGTGTTATCGGCCAGCCTTCCAGCACGACGGAACGCCCTTTACCTGGTAGCTCCTTAATGACGTGGTGAAGAATGCTCCGGGAAAACAAGGCGGCCGTCTTTGCCGGTCTGAAGGCAGAATTCCGGGGTGTTGTTGACAAAATACTCGCAGACTGCGTAGTTTTCATTATAGCTGCACCCATGATCGTCCCATTTACCATTAAGAGTAAGCCACATCACTCCACAGTCTCTCCCGCTGGGTTCGCCATCAGCCCAATTCTCATAAGCGTTGGTCTCACCCTTCAATGGACAGTGCTGCCACTTTCCCTCCTCCTCGATGTCATTACAACCAATCCAGAGACTGGTGCCTGGTGTCTGATCAAACTCTTTCAGGAATAGTTCCCATATGTAATCTTGTTCGGATTGAGAGTTTGGGACAGCCAGTTTTGCTCCTGACTCGGCACAAGTGCGACTTGCTTGGTACCAATCCATCTTGTCCGTTAGAATAAAGTAACACGACTTGCTGAATCGGTGCCAATTAGGAGGGCATATTTCAGCCAATAGACAACCACAGCAAACCACTAGAACGAGGCCCAAATGTTGAGTGACACCCATCTTGAATTGGTGTAAATACTATGTGTAAGCCAATATATAAACAAAGTCATTCAGATTCTGAAATGGCTGCCTCCGCTGTAGAGTTGAAACGTAGTAATTCTATTTGCGGTTTGTTTTTACCACCTTTGCTTGCAACAGCTACCTTCTATATGGCGCGATGTCCTCGTTACCGTGGTAACAGCTTAACGTAGATTACTGGTGCAAAAAAACCCCGTGATTATCGGTCAAATTCATTCAAAACCGTACACGTTTTCATTATAAAATTTGAAACATCCCATACAGCTGCCTCCGTTGTCGAGTTGAACCGTAAAAGTGATGTTACTTACGGTGTGTTAATATTAAACCTTGGCCTGCAGCAGCTTCCTTCTGTATGGCACGACGTCCATGTTACCGTGTAATAGCTTAACGTAAAGTACTGGTGCAATCTTCCCAGGTGCCTCCATTGTCGAATCCAACTGTAATCGTGATGTTAATTACGGTTTGTTAATTGCCTTTGTCTGCAAGAGCAACCTTCAAGGGCCTGACGTCCGTGTTACCGAGGCAACAGCTTTAGCGTTAACCACTGAGGTAAACTAATTATAAACTGGTCAAATTTAACACACGGTTGCATATATTAAGCTGAATACTTCTGTGACTAGAAAGTGCGATTTGCTTGGTACCAATTCATCATGTCCGTTATAATGAAGTAACATGACTCGCCGTATCGGTGCCAATCAGGAGGGCAGATGTCAGCCAATAGACGGTCGCAACAAGCGCCACAAATAAGAAGCATCAAATATAAAAGATTGTTTGATGAATATTTTTTCTTTTCTGTTTTCAATCCAATGAAGTGCTAAAATGAGGGCTCTGTGTGCAACACTTCTCCTTTTGCGGTGAGCCTTACTGACTGATAAAGTGACCCAAAAATATGAAATATTAATGTGCATAATAGACTAATTGACACGGGTTATTAATATTAATAGCAAGCTTGATCACTAATGGCTTGTTCGTCCAACTTAATCATTTTAGCTCCTAATTGTCTACTGGTTGTGTACACGTACGTTAATCATTTATGCTACAAGGTGAACGTAAAGGTGGTTAACAGCCGAAATTTAACTGCAGTTAGCGTTAACTTGAGACTTCAGTGCTGAACCCGTGAGCGTGTTTCTCACTATTTCTAATCATTAACCATTTTCTTTAAAGTTCTTCTCTCTCTCTCAAGTCGACCGAGGTCGGTATCATGTTGAGATTTGCCCATGCTTGTCTATCCCTCATTAAGGTAGGGAGAACAGTTGGAAGCACCCCGATGTCCCTGGCAACTACATCTGGATAGCTGAGCTTTTATCTTCCCCTATTTATCCTTCCATGTTTTGGTGACCAGGGCCCAATTTCATAGAGCTGCTAAGCACACGTGTGTGCTTACTGAGCAAGTTTCCATTTCATAGCGCTGCTAACCGCCGTAAGCTGTATGAAAATGAATGACGTAACAATGCAAATCCATGGTGAACGCGCAAGATGGCCGCCTAATTTTCGTGCTAACCTGTGAAATACCATTATGAAATAGCAATTTTTTCTGCTACAGTTAGCACGGAAATTTGCTTACCGTTAAAAGCAGCGCTATGGAATTGGGCCCAGGTGATAAGCTGAGAGACAGGTTTCTTAAAGTTCTTATCGTTGTGTCATTACTGGTATATTTGATTAAAGTTTTATATCAAACTTGTCCTCGTAATTCTAAATTATTTAGAGAGGTAATATCCCATACGGTCCTTAAATTATTAATTATCAGAGAGATAGCTTGCAAAAGTGCAAAAATCGTACACGCAAAAGTCGTACACGAGAGTTTCGTCCCGCGCTATAGTATTTTGTATGTCACGGGTAAAAAAGCGAGGTCACTTCTATTCGTGCTGGGAACACAACATGGCAAATCTAGTGATACGTCGTTCACACCAATTAGTGTCATTACAAAACTATTACGTATTGAGTACTGAAACTTGCTGAAAATGTTAAAAGTAATGAGTATATAAATCATTTTGTCTAAAACCAATTTGCAACAATTTGTGTTTTTTTACGGATTGTGGGAACAGCGACGAATTATATAGTGCGCCATCAAAAGTTTTATCTGGAGAGGCTTTTTTCCACAATTTATCATCAAAAAGGCGACCGTAATGACACACTGTCCTTCTCTATAACACGAAATCGTGACGGCAAGAGGGTAATTGTTTTATTCACAAGGACAACCAACGGTTACCCGTACCACGTCTCTTGTTTGTACACACATCATTTGTATTATGAATCGGCCAATTTGTTTTGATCAGATTCGAAACAAGATACCCGAAACCGAGGCAGGAGGGGCAATTATAGTTCAATGTTTGCATGTTTTGCGTCGTATGTTAAACGTTATCTCATAGAACTAGTGTTATCAGTAAATTGGTGTAAACGTTGGTTGGCAATGAGATCGCTTGACTGTTTGTTACCACTAATAAGACAATGAGACAAAGATACTGTGTGATTGGCTTGAGCAGCCATTTTATTTGTATATTGCACAACGCCAAATTTCTTTACAATACCACATTCATATGATACAACATATCTGGTTCGGTCGTTACCTGAAGGCGTGAGATCTTTGTCAAAATGTCATACATGAAAAAAACATAACATTTAACAAGAAATTGATTTCGGACAGTTATCAAATTCCCCAAATCAAAAACCAAACCTACGGCAAAACACTTTAGCTAATCTGATTTCTGACAATCGCCTAAGATTCGCGAACTAAACACTTATTAAAGCAAACTGATTTCCAGCAGTAGCATTCAATCTGCAGAATCAACAACAAGTATTTGGCATCGAACTGCACTCTAAAAATCTGGGGCCTGACCCATTTCCGGGCCAGTCTCACCCGGAAAGTTGTTAAAATGTGGAATTTTAACCCGGATTTAGCGTAATTTTTACCCATTCCTGGGTCGTTTTCACGCAGATTCCAGGTCATACTGACCCAGAAATGGATCAGGCCCCCACGGGAGCTGGATCCGGGTCAATTCTGATCCGAAGTTTTAGAGTGTGATTTCTGACAGTCGCATACATGCCTCGAAATCGGTTAAAAAACCCACCAATTAGTAACAAGTTCCCGGACGTCGCTCGAACGGCGAAACCCATGAACGTATAATGCTGTATATCAAAACACCTCCTGCCTTAACGGGTTATACCAAAAAGCTTGCAGACGTCGCTTGTACCGCAAAACCCAACGTACACTAAATTAGAACACAACATCTGGTTTGCCATTGAACGTTCATATACGAATGGAAAGCATTCGAAATTAAATCGCTCCCATTAATCAAAATAATGTCCACACATCCCGCCAAGGTAAAGTATATGCAATACTCAAATTAGCATAGGCCTACTGTTGTTAAATTATTACAAAACACGCTCCCCTAAATTAACAAAGTGACGATTAAAAGAAAAAACCATGAGGACTAATGAAGATGTAACTAATGAAATGGCGCCAAACGGTCATCGCGATGACCGCCGCCAAAATAAGGTTGTTTGTGCAATCAATAAGTGTATGGAAAAACATCATATAAAGGGCCTTGTTAAAATCACTCAGTTGAAATGCAACATTAGACAGCTGGACCCCGTCCGGTGTGGCAGGAGATTCTGTACCCCCATACGGCGAACTGTGCACAAACTTCTTTCGATAGCGCCCTCTTTTGAATCATCCTCCTCCAGCCCATGTTAATTTCCCATATGGGGACAAAATCTCCGGGGACAGATTTCCCTTGGACACCGGCATGAATAATTTGTGATTTAACCAAGCAATCTGAGGGTGTGATCAAGTCCCAATTTCGAGTTTCAGAACACCCCCCCCCCCCAAAAAAAAAAAAAAAAAAAAATATATATATATATATATCTTTGTTCAACCCAAAATCATTTAATATTTACCCAGTCAGTTTCCCTTGTGGTCCATTACTTGAATCATATGATATATAAAAAAAGTCGCATCCCCTTAAGGTGATCCCCGGCTGCCGCTTCCCAGGTTGTATCGTATGGGTGTGATCCCTGGCTACACGGCAGTTTGCGGTTGAATGGCTTTCTGACTGGCACCCCCCGAACAAAGATATTGACAAAATAGGGAGACCGCCAACATAGGGCTAGATAGCTCAGTTGGTAGAGCGCCGGCACGTTAAACCGGAGGTCGTTGGTTCAAATCCCACTCTAGTCAATTTTTCTTTGTTCAACCCAAAATCATTATATATATATATAATTTATATAAAAATGATTCGTAATAATAATAAATAAATCAGTTAGCAATTTTAGGCCATTATTGAGATTCGGACTGGGAGACTGTCACAAAAAAGGCACGTCAACATTATACTTGCTCTATGAGCCTTACAACGTCTTCATCTTCACTTGGGCAGAATTCGTACATCGGCGATACATTAATCGGCATGCAAACCCTAAAGTAAGAACCACTGCAATGATGATGGACGCAGCGACGGCTAGGACATCCAGTAGGTAATACTGGACCGTAGTAAGTTGACCCGCTCCAGATCGGAGATAGCCACCCCCGTGAAGCATGACGTGTTCCACCCAGTGGGCGGCAACTTGGAGTTGTGGGGCCGCGTTGTGCTTCATGATGGCCGACATACGTTTGGCGTTGGCGGCGTAACTGACAAATAAGAAGGAAAAAATGCGGCCTGTGTTAAACCTCGACAAAGAACAATATCCGGATCGCTCTTTTCAAATGCCTCTTTAGAACATATCAAAACAATACTCGAAAAACTCATGGGCCTGATTTGACCCAGATCTGTGTCAAAATGATCCAGAAATGGTCAAAATGACGCAAAAATAAAATAAAACTAATTCTGGATCAGCTTGATCCAGAAGTGGGTCAGGTCCCTTCAGACCCGGAACCCGTGTCAATTCTGAACCGGAAGTTTCTAGAATGTGTATTTTCCCTTTTGAAAAAGTTTTTTAAATGCATTTCAACTTCTTTTTTAAACCAAAACATACAGAGTTGATCTCTGTCAGACTAGAATGTTTAATAATCAGAGAATTTGAAAGGCGATATCAGCGCATTATGATTTGTGGGGGTCCTGTAGTCACAATTAATGTACCCTGATTATGCACCCAGATATACCTGTCATTGCTCAAGATGCGGACGGCTGTTTCGTAGATCGTGTCCTCCTCAAAGTCTGCCATACTGACAACCTCTGCCATTCCTCGTTTTTTAAGGCGCATTGCGCAGTCAGAGTGTTCAGCAAACAGTGGTATGGTCACAACAGGGACTCCGTGGTACATGGTTTCTATCATTCCATTGATGCCCCCGTGGTAAATCAACAGCTTGGTTTTGGGATGACCTGGAAGTCAAATTGAAAAATTATATAAGGTTGAACCGCACCCCCTGAAGTAATTCCTCTTTAAAAAAGTTGGCCTATAGATAGAGTGTTATAGTAATACAAGGAAGCGGCTTTTTTCAAAAATACACATGCATCTTGAGTGGAAATCAAATCCAATACCTCTCATCTAAGCGTAACGAACGTGTATGTTTGACCACCAGGATTTTGTTCAGAAGTCACAAAATACACAATTCATACAGTTCTTTGGCATGTGGTTGTCGAACTTATGTTCCGCGTCATTAGGGTGTGAGTTCGAATCCCTGTCGTGACACTTATGTTCTTTGGCAAGACACTTAACTATAACAGCTTGGAATGGTAATATCACCACCTCGTGAGTAAATGGGTATCTGCGAGGGTAATATTGTTCATGTGATTGATTAGCAATCTGTGCGCCCATTAGCTGCCGGTGCTGCATACTCCAAAGGAGTTGAGATAGTTTCAGGAATGCTTACTAAGCCCAATGAACCCCTAACAAAAGTGTAAGCGCCTAGCAAATGTTGTTATTTATTGTTATTATTTAACATGGAATTTCTGAAATTGCATCAAACCAAGTCTAATTTAATGTAGGGACAATTTCTGAATCTATTTTTCTAAAGGGTAAAGAACAGTTCATCTTCAACGAAGTCGAATCACCCCTTGAGCAAGTCTACAGTGATAACGCCGAAAGTTATTTTCCTGGAGCAACACTTCCTTGTTTTCCTGCAGGGAAAAACACCAACCCCTAATGCTTGTTTTGATATTGGAAATGAGAGTTGTTGGTAATTTTTTTCTGGTTTCTTTTTTTCGAAAAATCTTAAGCTACATGGGTGGAGGATATATTGTATTCATTATTGTATTAATATTATTTATGTTTTAAACTCAGTTATTTCAGAAATGGGTTGAAGATGTTGTGCCTCCTGTCCTACTTTTAACACCAACCGAAACCAAAGTGCGGCCCTGACCACCCACGTCCCACATCGAGGGGATGGCAACACCTAAGAAATGAAATTGAAGAGAGGCCCTTGCATATAGCAACGACGATTACCTCCTCCATCCCACTCTCACTGAAAATGACTTTCAGTAGCCCAGACAATTTTTGGCGGAAGCCAGACAACCGCAAGTTAAAATGCTTACACCCCATGTCAAATGAATGTTCACCTGGCACATTGCGGCTTCCGTATTATATGTTATCTGCAGCCAGCTTGCGTAATTCTATTTTAACATTCACTTGTTTTATGGACTTACCAAGAACGTCATTCTGTGGTAACCACGTCACAACCTTTGTGTTGTTACCGAGATTCTTTGGCGGTTGACCGTGAATTCTCCAGAGTACTCGCTGGGGAAGTCGAGCCATTGCCCTGGCGACGATATCTGTCTGAGCCTCGCTCATGACTTCAACCACGGAACCTAATGAGAAAATAACAACACCAGCATCCCCAGATCCCTCGAAGAATTCATCCAAATCCTGTAAAATTATATATAAAAACTTTGCTCGAGACGTTGCTATTTTAACAGGCACTCGACTCAACCTATAATACCGTAAATTAAAGGCATCGTACACGTTTGGTAATGACTCTGAAAATTTATGGCAATAAAAACTTACTTGGTAAGAAGTACAGCAGCTTTGGATAGTATTATGCATTTTGAGAGACTTTTTACTTCGAAGGACTGCGGTTATGGAAAAATATATCACTTTTTATCCCTAAAATATTTTGAATAGTGAGAAGCGTTACGGTAACGCTTCTCAGAGTGTGTATTCCAATGCAGATTATTCTTCCTGCGTGGACATAACCGCTCCAGATTTTCGGCAATATCTCAAAACGCTACCACCTTTTGAAATGAAACTTTCACAGGTTAGTTTTATGGTATATATCTACAACTATATATGATTGAAACAAACAATAGGCTCCAATTACCAAACGTGTACGATGCCTTTAAATTGAAAAACTAATTTAATATATATATTTTAATTTATATAAATAATATTGCCACCAACTACTAATTCGCTTTACTTTCAATGAGTATACTGTGGTGACTTGCAAAATCCAAAATCTAAAATGTCTAAACATAAAGAGAGTAAAAGAGAATGTTGCCATGAAAAGTAGAAGAAGACAGACTCATCACCATACGCCCTCTCTAGTGTGAATCTGTCTACTCAATTTGTTTTTGCATTTTCCCCAGTGCAATACCAATGGAAGAACTGTCCTATGTGACTGGTATTCTAGGGTATATAAAGCATTTTCTTTCTAATCGAAACAATTTGGGGGAAATTGCAATAACACTGTACTATAAATACTCACCTTATCCAGAGGTTTAGATTCGTCTGCCGATAACCCTCCTACCATGATCGTATTAGGCATGATAGGTCTCGCGTATTCCATCGCAAAATGCGTATTGAAAATCCATATCTCCGCAGCACGTACGATGTCCCTCATCGTCAAATCGGGCCGGATGTTGTATTTGACCCGGAGCTCCTCGTACGGCCGGAACGTGAAGTGATCCGCGATTATAGAGATCATGAACCACGTAACCGAATTCTGGAACCTCTGCAGGAACGTCATGGAATCCCCGGAGGTACTCATAAACAACGGGATGTAGGCGGGGTTGGAGGGGACGTCAAACCAACGATCGTGAAATCCCGTCACCATTGGCGCCGCTGTGATGATCGCGTACCGCAGGGACAACTTCTGGGCGACCAGGGCCATGCAAGGATTGATGATGTCAAAGGTCATGAGGTCAAAGTTGAGACCTCGAAGTCTCTCCATCATCTCATCGTCGCCAAGGAGGGCGTTGCATTCGTGAGCTAGATACTTAGACATAGGTTTTGTTGGTTTCAACTGTTCCTGCCTCTCCTCCTCGGTCTGTTCGGACTTGGCGCCAAAAATGACCCGCGTTAGGATCTTGAGGTAGTCGGCACGGTTCTGATACGTGCCGTTCAGCGCCTCCAAACCAAACCGATGGGTCATGTTGCGTATTTCCCCGTACGTGTACGGCGAGTCGTAGACCTGAAATTTGAACCACTCGGTGTCACTGCTATTCAAACGGTGGCTATAGGAACTACTGAGAAGGAAAGTGACGTCGTTACCCCGTCGTACTAACTCCCGACCTATCTTGGAGCTGAAGACGTAATGGGTGGTGTCTACACCGGCAGACATGAGGATCTTCCCGGCCTGGACGTACTGTACCAGGCACAGCCACATGAGGACGGCCGTTAACGCTGCACGGGCCATAGTTACTATTCGGAGTCCAATTGAGCAATGGCAAACCTTCTGTAGACAATCAGGTGTGCATAGTGTCCGTTCAATGTATATAGCTTTCTCAAAAATATCTAGGCATAATATGTTGTAACAAATTCTCCTTTGCGTGTAGAACCGTACCAGCATACCTTTTTGTTTTAGCTTTTATTATCTGAGGGGCAGGGTATTTGTTGACAATTTTGGTGGTAGGACGGCCTTGTACAGGTGCTGGTCACCTTTTCCTCCTTGTCACTCACTGGCGTGGTATTTTATACAATTTTGAATATTTGTATTTATTTTTATTTTCTCAGTCATAGTTCTATTTTGTGGATAATTTTATAACTTTAAGTGTTGTGCCAGTGTGCAGTGTAATAAAATAAATAAAATAAATACAAGACCCATATTCCGATTTCATTTTGATTGGCACCAAGCACAATCTTAATAAAATCATCATCCCTTCAATTAGCCTTTTTGAGGTATGGTGGACACTATAGGAGTGCACTGTTTGGTTTGGGTGTATGCAGACAAATTTACCCAAACCTAAATAGTGTGACAGTAATGTGTCCACCATATCTCAAAATGGCTTTTGCGAATAGGATCTGCAAACATAACCCCCTCATTGACATGCCGTAACCTTGGTGTAATTTGTGATTCCCAGCTAACATTCAATGACCATAATCTCCAGCATATCCAAGTCAGTAAGGTTTCACCTGCGAAATATTAGATTTATTCGCAGATATTTGAACCGTACAGCAACTGAACAACTTGTGCATGCGTAGCCTGCCCGATATGGGGCACAGGGTGTCCCCCTAATGTTCCCATACTATAACACACTATTTTCCTCTTGTATAGAACTCCCCCCCCTAAAATCCTCTAAAGAATTCCTGAGATTCCAAGCACACAATAAAGACACAATAGGGGGGTACACCATGCCCCATATCGAGCACCAATTGCATTGATATCATCTCGACTGGATTTTTGCAATTCCCTCCTTCACAACATCCCGCAATACCAACTAAACAGGCTCCAGCGACTACAGCATGCTGCAGCTCGATTGGTGACGTTAACCAAGCACTACGATCACATCAGTTCAGTTCTGAAGTCCCTTCATTGGCTGCCCGTGTGTGAACGCTTAACTTTGAAGGTTTTGCTGGTGGCTCTTCACACACTTTAGTGGAAGAGCACCAGGGTACCTCATTGACGCCCTACCGAGGCACATACCAACACGGAATCTGCGGTCTTCACAGTCTATTAAACTTGTTGTCCCTCGCACCCGCCGGCTCATGGGGTACTCAATTTTCTGCTGCATCCCTCTGGAACAACCTTCCTTCACACATAATTTCAGCGGACTCCACTAACCAGTTCAAGAGAACACTATAGACTGACTCATTTATTTACCTTAAACTAATACTTGTTTCAGTTAATTACCCTGGCTTCATCATGCAATCAGTTTATTACTGGTTCTTTGTGCATTCATCACTGTTACTTTTTAAATAATTTGTTTATGGCCAGATGCTGAGGATTTGGCTGAGGGTGCATGTGCTGGAAACCGCTCCCCTTTTTAATCGCTCTTTTTAATACCTTTTGTTGTAATTTTAGTGTTTAGTAGTTTCGGTATATTTATTGGCTTGTTTTATATCTTTATATAACTATGTTAAGCGCCTTGGGCGTCTTTTTAGGCGCTATATAAATGCTTTTTATTAGTATTATTATTATTATTATTGAGAGCCAACACGTTGCGTACCAACCAGCAACTTCTCAAAAAAAAAATCATTACGGATTTTTAATACCGGTATAATCTTGGACAACCAAAGTGTGGATCCGTTCGTTGGAATTTGCCTAAGAGTTGATGGTAGGGCCTAAATCAATGGAGACTTTCGAACGCAAGGTGGCAGCAGATTTACATCCAGCTAATGTTCATTGTTACGCAGCCCAGAGCGGGCACATTATTCCAGAGAACACTCACCCGGTAAAACTGCTGTCACCTCGGATCAATTTTATAAAGCTCCCTTAGCACACAAAAAGCAGCTAAACACAAACACAATTTTGCTTTCCATCGTAAGGTTACCAGACAAAATACCTCACACGTACCATCTATGACTTGTATCCTGCTTAATTTTGCTTAGCAAAAACATATTAAGCAACATTTTCTGCTTATTAGCAGCTCTAAAATTGGGCCACAGTGTCCATCCATAAAAGTGGTTTTTCGAAGAGTAAAATCTTCCTCTATTTTTTAAGATTTATTTTATAAACTCACCATACAACCTACCCGCATAAAGATAATAACATTTTAGTGGTCACGGTCTAGTGATGAGCACAAGGATAAACAGTTCTTGATTTTGTGAGAGGTTTTTGTGCACGTTCGTATAGGCTGCGTTCTCATGTCGTTTGATGCATTTATAATCAAAATCAGCAACGATGAACTATTGTTGTGTCTCTGATTTATAGTATTTCTGATTTCATTGACAATAACAGTATTTTAGAAGAAGACTTTTATCCGGAGGATTGGTACTTAGATGAACTTAATAATCACTGACTTTTCAGATTGACACAGTTTGTTTTCTAGATGATTACATGCTCTGTAATTTTTATTTAACATTTATTTATTACAAAATTATGTCTTTCATAATTAAAAGTAATTGGGTATTCAGTTAAAACGTGATAAAGAATATGGTTATGGCAAGGAATATAAACAATAAATATAAATAAATAAATAAATAATCGTCATCACTTTTTATTATTTATATATCGGCAGGTTTGAACAGAAATTAGGTTTTCCAAAAATGTCACCGCGTATGCGTCAGGCCCCCCCCCCCCCTTAAAAAAAAAGGCGCGGTGTCTCTGATAGTGCCAACCAGGGCCCAATTTCATAGAGTTGCTTAAGCACAACAAGTAGCTAAGCACAACCAAATTATGCTTGCCAGTCAAAGGTTACCAGCTAAACTACCATGTCACAAATACAATTTTGACTGGTATCCTGCTCTTTTCTGCTAAGCAGAAAACTGTTAAGCAATATTTTCTGCCGAAGCAGCTCTATGAAATTTGGCCCAGTGGTGTTATTGCGAACGCACAATGTGCAATTCACATGCCGTGGAAAGGTTTATAGACTATGCAAGTCTCGCGCATATTTGAACTACCGAGACCACTTGGTCCCAACCATATGGAGTTTTACGTGGGCTGGATTTTGTTTTGCAAATTATTTCAGTTTAAAGGTATCGTACACGTTTGGTAATGATTCAAAATATATATTATCATAAAAACTTACTTGGTAACAAGCAACGGAGAGCTGTTGATAGTATAAAACATTGTAGGAAACGACTCCCTCTGAAGTAACGTAGTTTTTGAGAAAGAGGTAATTTCTCACTAAAATAATACCAACTTCTTGCAAGAAGTTTTTACTCCTATCTGAAAGCACACAAATTTGTACAACAAGGGTGTTTTTTCTTTCATCATTTTCTTGCAACTTCGATGACCAATTGAGCCCAAATTTTCACAGGCTTGTTATTTTATGCATATGTTGGGACACACCAAGTGAGAACACTGGTCTTTGACAATTTCCAAACGTGTACGATGCATTTATAGGCCCTGTAGCCTACACTATTGGTAAGATCGAAAAACACAATGTTCACAGATTCACACATAACTCACATGATTTAAAGTAAGTAATGATAGACAGGGTTCCTTAAAATATTTCTGCCTAAAATGCTATCGTTTCTGAGAAATGAGTAAAACAATAGTTTTTATCACACGCGACAATTTGAAAAAAACAGAAAACACATAAGGTCTCTTTTCACTATTTTCTCGTGATCTCGATGACCACTCAAACTTTCACAGGTTTGTTTGCTCATGCATATGTTGAATCACAAAAAATGTGGACACTGATTTTGAGCTGTTACCAAAAGTGTACAATACCTTTAAGGTAATTAATGGCTATGACAATTATATATGTTGTTGGACATGTAACACTAAGTGATAAACAATATAAAACTAAAACCAATTCAACAAAACGACGAAAACCCGAGAATAAGGCTTGACCTCCATTTCCGGTTACTTGTAAACAATTAAGAATTTTGCCCAACTGACGATCATGTTGTCATTAAACCTATGTATTATACAAACATTGGAAATTTAATTATACAACTTCCTATGGGTAATTTTATTTTCAAAAAATTTCTATAAATATCATTTTAAAATAAGATTTGTTTTGATTTCATAGAAAAATATAGTCTTTCTTTTCTCGTTCTTCGATATGCACGAGACTTGCACAGTCTGTTCCTTATGTCCACCACTTTAAAACAAATAAGAGAGAAAATAATTGAGGTTGGGGATGTGGGATGGTATAACTGTAAAACCTTTAAAACCACAATAGGTGTGCCATAGGCCTACTTTCAGACAGCGGTGAACTACACTCAGTAACCCCTTTATTTTTTTTTTAATGAACGATGGCACAACCTCTGTTCCAATGGGGAAATTCCGCCAATTCACCATTCTAAGAAAGAGCAGATTGAAAGGAAACTGCCTGCATTATTACGCAAATTATCTTGCTTGGTTGTTTCTTCAACAATGCTCTACGAAAGTGTGTTTTTAATTATTGATTGGGGACCCCAGGATCTGGGGGAGGAAGAAAGAATGGTAAAATATTAATAAGCAACATTACTTTAAAAAAAAAATAAGAGTAAAGAAAGATTACTTTCGTATTTCATCCATTCATGGGGTAGAAATTACAATGGAAGTAGAACCCATAAGAACACTCTGTCCAGTGGTATAGCATCTTAATCTAGCATGGGCGTTTTCATAACGTTCGGGATTTTTTTATTTAAATTGATGCCTATAACCCATTGGGTGTTTTGTAGCAAGACCCACCTTTGCCAAGAATGGGACAATACTGGCCAATAACCTGCTAATCACTGGACCAATTCATGCCAACACAAGCCATGACACGCGACTCGTTTCACAGGGAAATTACTCAATTTATTATTTGTGCGCTAGTCGCCAAGGAGGACAATGCAGAGGAGACCTGCTCTGTTGTTATGCAAATTATATGATTGCCTTGGTCCCTTGCACTCTCTCCCCTCGCAGTGGCCTGCGTGTAGTTGCTGTGCGGGACTGCAGAGAGGCAAGATGGCTGAAATTTCGAGGGGCCAACGAGGGATTCGAACCATCGCGTTTTCATTTTTTTGCCTTCAATTTTAGCCACTCACTATATATTTTTTGTTCATAAAAAAAAGCGTTTTGCCAGCACCTTTTCACCATAGAGAAGCTGTTCAAGCTTATTTTACATTTTCTTGAGTGAGTGGCAATCATTTTGAGAGTCGTTCAACTGCATAACTTTAGCAATGAGGACCAAGTAGTTTCACTGTTGAGTCCCGAGGACCTTCGCAAGTGTCACGCAACTAGAACACATTTTTTCCCCACCAGGGGCAGAAGAACAAAGCCTAAAAAGGCCAATATCTTCGGCGTTGAGCTTGCGATAGGCTTGGATGTGCTCCGGTGAAATTACAACCGCGAATGCAGTTAAAACAAATGAAGAACAAAATTCACATCAAAATTTCATGGCGAACCTAATGTTCGCACAATCTGGCTCGCGAGACGTGGAGACAATCAGCGGGGCTAGCCCGGCCAAAGGCGGCAGCTTCACCCGCCACATGCCCGGTCGAGAGAGACGGGCGGAGAAAACGCATTTCCGCGTGGTAAGTGTTCAATTCATTATTTTCCTTTACGGTTGGTTAGGGTCAGCGACGAAACTAGGATAACATTTTAGGGGTGGGGCACAAGGGGTGCACAACTTTTGTTCCTATAGGGGGCACTTCTGGCCAACTAAATGTATTGTTTTCATTTGCATTTTTTCTTAACCTGGCCCCCTTTCAGCACTCATGTTATGCCATTGACTATTTCTAATAAGATAATTTGACATGGAGGTAAAAACAAATACACTGTCTGCGTGTAAATAGAACAATAATTTTTAAAAACATTGAATTTACTACTTAAAAGCTTATCAAATACAACATTTTCCGTGTAATTTTTATTCTAAAAAGTCAAGATTTACCCGGGGCACCCATTGGGGCACGGACACCATGGGTTAGGGGGGGGGGGTGCACTGCCCCCGTTAGATACGCAACTGTATGGGTTAACAGATTTGCAACGTTGTATGAACTTGAAACTTATATCAAATTTTGATATTTATATGCAGATCCATATACGGAAATAAAACTCGTAAAAACTACTGTTTCCAGTTGAATGAGGGAAAAACAATAACAACCTTGAATTCATAACTCCTTATTGCAATGATGTTTCAACTTGAAACTTGCATCAAATATTGCCACTGACTTGCAAATTCATATAAAAAAGAATATAACTCATGACTGTGAAACCGGTTCCAGGTGAATAAGCTAATGCAACAAAAACACAAAAAGTGTTGAGAATATGGATGGTTCCAAAAGTGTAAATCTTAGACATTTATAATTATCTTAACCAAAATAAAAAGAGGTGACACTACTACACATCTCAAGCACATTGTATAACAAGATGTATACGATGTGTTGCGTATGTGTATGACTATTATCATTTTTGTTCCTTACCTATTTGCATAAGCGTACAACCTGCGGGGGGGGGGGGGCAACTGAACATTCATTTCCAAACGAATAAAGGGATCATGTTGGCTGACTGGTTTCTTTCCGTGCCTTTCACCTCGGTGGACCCCGGTTCGAATCCCACCTCAGACCAAAGCCTTGCATGTGGATTGTGTTTTCAGTCCCTACCTGATTGCGTGGGTTTCCCCCATTGGGGGTTTTCCTCTAAAAATGAAAATTTCTTCTAGTTTCCTATTCATGCTGTTTTGGCGCTAATTGTATTGTTGGATGTGCAATCAAATAAATCAAATACAAAACTGAAGTAGCTGGGAGTTAAATGAAATGAATTTTAGTTAAAATTAGCCGAGAAAATCTATATTTACATGGGACAAGATTATGTTTTTCTGCAATCACGAGTGAAGTGAAGTGGCGGTCGGATATAGTACTTTCCAACTTAAATTCTATGTTGAGTTTCTTGATAAACAAATATTTTGAAAACTAATGTCAGTGTAATCTTTCTTTCAACCATATCTTGCAGTTGATGATAGACAGGAGTTTGCAGAGTGTGGTTTTTTGTCTATGGATCTGGAGTCTTCAAGGTCATCAAAGGTAAAGACATAAGGTCAAGAAATTCCGATGTCAACAAGTGGTGAGTGAAAACCTAACCCAATTTTCCTCCCTGTTACAGGTATTTTTTGTTACAGGAACTTGTTGATGTTGTTAATGTTGGTCACTGGTGAAGTACACGTCTTTGAGGGGCCTTTCTTATTTGTGCATATTGGTCGCGTCCAATGATGCAGTCAAGATGATATTTCCTGGTACACTATAACTTCTCCTACGGGTCGAACTTCAAGTCAACAGTTGTCATGCTTAACAAATATTGTCATGAATTTCTCAACAACAAAAAAACTTTTAAAAAACCCGCAAATTAATGCAAGGAAACAGTGCAGACTGCAGTTTCCATTTTGTAGATGTTTTTAGGAGCACAATAACTTTTAAGAGCTTCGTACACTTTTCACTTAACTGATGTGATTGTTGATTTTGGAATATTAACAATAATTCAGAAATGCTGAATTTAGTTTAATATTTCTAATGCCAGCATTACATCAATCATTCTTTCTTGTAAAAGCAATAGGTCCTATGATAGAATATCCCCCCCAAACAGTTTAACACAAGTAGGCCCTACTTTAATAAAAAAAAAACATAACCAAGACAAACCTTGTCAGCGTAAAAAACATTTAGTTTTTCGTATTGACCTCATATAGCAAATGCAGTAAAAAATCCTGCAGTGAGGAAGGAACAATAAATGCAAACTTAGATTTTAAACTTACTTTAAGATTTCCGCGCAGCGTCAAATCTCCATGAAAAAAATATCCATGAAGTGGCTCTGAGGCAAGCCCGAGAAGCAAGAGATGTTCCTTGAAGGAAGACTACATCACCAATGCCGCAAAGGTTAAGTATTATGAGGTAAAGTATCAAGGTCTTGTATCATGGTTGAGGTCGGGTACTCTAGCAGAAGGGTAACCCGACCTGATCATCATGTACAGGGCCATTAACCTTTCTTTCCGCAGCTTTTAATCTCTAGATATAATGACATGTATAATTAAAGTAACACCGACGCAGTGATTATTTCAGAGCAGAGAGAGAAAGAGAGAGGGGGAGCAGTTGCTTCGGCCAAGAAGACCTTTGACCGAAGATGCCCACCGAAGATGTTTGCAGTGTGCATCGGCGAGTGATGTTGGCGAGAAAGAGATACAACGAGGATGCTTGGTAAGTGTGTCAAGATTTATTCTGAACTTTTATTTATGTTAAATTGGAAAAATTTGGGGAGGCCATAGGTTTGAAGTTATCCACTTTTATAAAACAACAACAATTCATTTTCTGTTACTTTTCCCAAGGACAATAATACATGATAAAAAAGAAGAAGAAAAAAAACATTTGACATTGTTTTATTCAGTCTGAAGCCTCATATCTGATCTTGCAGACCATTTAAAATGGATTATGTTCACCCCTCCAACACATGACATGCTAATTATAAAGGTTACTGTTGGAAACGGTACGATGATGCAAGCATCTGAGTTTATTCTGATGGTGTCGCTATAAAATGTTAAATCAATAGTATTTCTAAAACTGTTCTGTCCATTTTTTCCTGCAGTTGATGATACAGGAGTTTGCAGTATGTGTTTTTTTGTCTGGTGGATCTGGAGCATTGAAGGTCATTAAAGCTAAAGGTCAAGATCTTGTGACGGCAACAAAATTTAATGGTGAGTGAAAAGCTAACCCAATTTTCCTCCCTGTTACAGGAGTTTTTTGGGTACAGGAACTTGTTGATGTTGTTAATGTTGGTCACTGGTGAAGTACATGTCTTTGAGGGCCTTTCTTATCTGTGCATATTGGTCGCGTCCAATGATGCAGTCAAGTTGATATTTCCTGGCACACTAAAAAAAAATCCACGGGTCGAACTTCAAGTCAAAAGTTGTCATGTTTAACTTATACTGCCATAAATTCCTTATTTAAAAACGCATGCCCCCATACGCTTGTAAAAATCTTTAGGTTCTCTGAAAATAAAATAAAAATAAAACAAAATTGAGCAATAAAAAGAAACGCTACCAAGACAGATCATGAAGATTTAGGCAAGCTGGATTTAGTCCTAGCTACAGTTCTAAAACTGTGCATCATCTGAACAACTCTAAATTATTTCACGTCAAAAAAAAAAGAACTCCAAACAAAGAGAATTTTTTTTAGCACTTTAAGATCCTCATGCATTTCCCACTTAAGTAATTGGCGTTGATTCTGGAGTATTAACAATACATTCAGAAAAGCTGAATTTGTTTAATATTTCTGATATCAACACATCAAAAGTCAGAGCCTTTTGTCCCTTAGTAACAAAATCTCAAATAATGCAGATTATAAACTTGCTTGAAGTTAAATGCGCAGCACCTGAACAAGTTTAAGTTTGAGGCCAATGTTCTATACAAATAAACAATAATTGAGCGCTGCGCAAAAAAAAAAAGAAAAGAAAAGAAAGAAGCAACATCTTTCTTCGGACACTGTTGGCGTCTACACCTTCTGCTGATGTCGCATCGAAGCCTTGATGAATCAGAAAGATCAGACATGGGAGGAGAATGTTGCTGAGGTTTGTATGATAGGTAAGCATATAGGCCTAGAGTAAACCCTAGACAATTAAGTGTGTTCTTTCAGCAGGTTCACCGTCATCGGGATTGGTAAAGTATAATTAGTGTATTACTTAGTCTTGGTTCCGAGACACACATGTTTCCTTTGAGAACGAAAACAAAAATGTTTCCAAAATGACTAACATCCCGAACCAAGACTAAGTTAATAAACTAAGCCGACATCAACACATCAGATGAAGAATCTCCATGAAGTGGCTCTGAGGCAAGCCCGAGAAGCAAGAGATGTTCCTTGAAGGAAGACTACATCACCAAGTATATACTATGCAGCAAAGGTTAAGTATTATGAGGTAAAGTATCCAAGTCTTGTATCATGATGGTTGAGGTCGGGTACTCTAGCAGAAGAGTAACCCGAACTGACTATCATGTACAGGGCCATTAACCCGTTCCCCCCACTTTTCTCCGCAGCCTTTAACTTTTTTCTCCGCAGCCTTTAACTTTTTTCTCCACAGCCTTTAACTTTTTTCTCCACAGCCTTTAACTTTTTTCTCCACAGCCTTTAACTTTTTTCTCCGCAGCCTTTAACTTTTTTCTCCGCAGCCTTTAACTTTTTTCTCCACAGCCTTTAACTTGTTTCTCCACAGCCTTTAACTTTTTTCTTCACAGCCTTTAACCTTTTTCTCCTCAGCCTTTTATTTTTTTCTCCGCAGCCTTTAACTTTTTTCTCCGCAGCCTTTAACTTTTTTCTCCACAGCCTTTAACTTTTTTCTCCACAGCCTTTAACTTTTTTCTCCACAGCCTTTAAATTTTTTTCTCCACAGCCTTTAACTTTTTTCTCCGCAGCCTTTAACTTTTTTCTCCGCAGCCTTTAACTTTTTCTCCGCAACCTTTAACTTTTTTCTCCGCAGCCTTTAACTTGTTTCTCCACAGCCTTAAACTTTTTTCTCCACAGCCTTTAAATTTTTTTCTCCACAGCCTTTAACTTGTTTCTCCGCGGCCTTTAACCGTTTCCCTCCACAGCCAATAACCCTTTTCCCAACAGCCCACAACCCTCCCTCCTATGGCGGCTGCCAACTTGTCTCTAGTGCACAGAGATCCTAGGTTGAACTTGATAAGACAACTCAGTGACCGAAAGTTTTTCTTCTTCTTGAGATTGATGTACTGCCCCTTAAAACTGCCCCGTAAAAGATGTACTCTAAATGGAAGAGCAGCACCAGTTGGTAATGTATCGGTTAAAGTTGATTGTTAAAGGCACTGAACACGTTTGGAAATTGTCAAAGACCAGTGTTCTCACTTGGTGTATCCCAACATATGCATAAAATAACAAGCCTGTGAAAATTTGGGCTCAATTGGTCATCAAAGTTGCAAGAAAATGATGAAAGAAAAAACACCCTTGTTGTACAAATTTGTGTGCTTTCAGATAGGAATAAAAACTTCTTGCAAGAAGGTTTTATTATTTTCGTGAGAAATTACCTCTTTCTCGAAAACTACGTTACTTCAGAGGGAGTCGTTTCCTACAATGTTTTATACTATCAACAGCTCTCCGTTGCTTGTTACCAAGTAAGTTTGTTATGCTAATATTTGTTTTGAGTCATTACCAAACGTGTACGATACCTTTAAGAGACGGTAAAGAGATGTATGTATATGCTAACTGCCCCTTAAAACTGCCCCTTAAAAGATGTACTCTAAATGGAAGAGCAGCACCAGTTGGTAATGTATCGGTTAAAGTTGTAAAAAGGATAAGCAAAACAAAAACCCCAAAACAAAAAACAAGTTTGATACATCATTAAGAAGCACAGAGCTTTGAAGGAAAAATCTGGACACAATTTTAGTATAAAGAACAGAAGTTTTCTCAGCACAGAAAAATCATGTCATTGTTTGAGGATAAAAAATGAAAAACAAACATGGACGTTCCATTCATTACACTTGATGCTTTTTGGGTCAGCAGTCGTATAAAAGTAAATTTACAAAATAACTATTTATAATCAAATTTATTAGTGCTCCATCCCTCCTGAAAGGTTCAAGCTCCTCCTTCAGATAATAAACAATAGATAATCAAAAATGGCTATTTCTTGCATTTCAGAGCTGAGCAGTTGCTTCGAAGGCCTTTTACCGAAGTTGCCCACCGAAGATATGTGCAGTGTGCATCGGCAAGAAAGAGATACTACCGGGACGATTGGTAAGTTAGCAAGATTGATACGAAAATGTTTCCTCAAAGCCAGCTGTATTTGGAGAAGTGATAATTTATTGACACCCCACGGCGAGTTCAGGCAGTTCTCGGGCTTGGAGAAAGTGAAATGAAATTGAAAATAAAAACAACCAAAATCGATGTGATGTCTTATACAAAGTGAGCAAAACATAGTGGGGCCCTAATTATGCGTTATGTGAAAGCTCTTTTTCTCGTCTTTCTCTGAACCCATTTTTGAGTTTCAGCCTTAACGGAAAATAAAACATATAAAAAAAAACTTTAAAAAAAACCAAGCAAAAATAAACATCATTTTTGAATCTCAAATCTAACCATTCAAACTTTGAGTATGCTACAAAATATCCTGAACAATATTTCCATCTGAAATACTGCCACAGGAAACATACGTAGTCCCTCAAAAACTTGGTTTCTATTTCGGTTCATATTGGCCATGTCACACGAGGCAATTTACAGGCAACCAGTTCTAGGCAATCTCCCAAGAAGAAAATCCATTCACAGTCAATTTCAATGTCATTTTCTCGGGAACAGTAAAATTCACAGTTAAAAAAGTGCTCCTGTGAAATCTAACTGTTCATTTTGAATGCAGTAGTTGGTTGCCTTACGAGTTGATTGTAAAAATTTCCCTGTTTGACGTGGCCCTAAGACTAAAATTTATTAATCCGAGGGCCTTTTCACACGGGGTAACTTTTACAGGCAACTTGGAGGCAACCAACTGCAGTGCATGCTACAGGATCACTTTGGTAGCACATGAGTAATTTTTCAAACAATGTCTTAAGATCCCCAAGAAAAACATAATTATGTGAGCATTCAAGTGTGAATGCCTTTTCTTCATGGAGATTGCCTGGAACTGGTGGCCTGTAAATTTCCTCCGTGTGACATGGCCGTATAAATCAATTCAAAACAACCACATTACCGTGCATAAATTCAACAATAAAACATCAAATGTTTTTGTTTAGTCTGGTCAATTCATGACAATCGTCGTTGTTTTTATTTCTACAGCTGAGGAATTCGGATAGCCAATGCTCGTCCAGTCAAGACATGTTTGCAGTGTGCATCGGTGAATGATGTTGACGTGAACAGGCATCTAATGGATAACGTGGTAAGTTCAAGATTAATTAAAACTTACCGTCGTAGATTGCCTCAAGTCGGAGGAGATTTTTTTTTACAGTTTTGCATGAGCTACTTTTTGTAATTGCTGTGACACAAGACAGGCCAAACATTTAAACATTAAAACCAGTGTCACTTCTGAAGACAATCAGAGCATACTGTACGACACGTCAAGTTAAACCATCGGTTCCTTTCAGAACCACCTAAACTCACAGGGAGAGATTTGTCATGTTACCACAAATCTCAAAACATGCACAGTTTCAAATAAACTTCAGAAACATTTGAACAAATGTCATAAGAAAACAGTCCGGCAAACGTCAGTTCTTTTTCGAATTATCAAATTGAATTGTCAGAAGTTAGTGTATCAAATCGATACTTAACAAAAGACATACTTGACAAAACACTGTTGATGCGGACTGTGTCATCATAAAATGGCTACCAAACTGAACTGGAACGAATCCATTTTAATTGTTTACGTGGTATTGATTGAAAAGGTGATTTTTTGTTTTCAGGCTGAGAAGAAGACTACAGAGATGACCTGAAGATATTTGAGGCAACCAATGCTTTGGGGGCTGATGATGGTGTGTTCCTCGAGCTGACGAAGGACTCCTACAAGTCTAACCAGATGAACTTCTACTAATACTCGGCGCGATGACAGGCTACCACAACTTCAACTACTCGACATTAGAACTGCTACAAGGATCATCTGCAAACTTACTTTGTGGGCCTTTTTGTAAATATCCACAAAATAGGTCTGTGTTATAGGATTTCTCCTGAATCTATCAAAATCCAACAGCATGTGGGCTTAGATAACAAAATAATAACAGGGCAGAATTCATACACGTAAAAAAAGGTTAAACAAGCCACAATATTTTGTCAAGTATACTCTTCATGGCTGGTTTCCCCTTATTTCTCCTGAAGCGGGGGGGGGGGGGTCATCGGCTGTGATAAACTGGCCCTGACGTAATGCCAATTGTACCTGGTTTGGCTACTATATGCGATACATTGGGATTAATAACACCCAGAAAAGCTTGCCTTTGGATTTGATGAATCGGGAGTGCGGTAGTTAAAGATTGAAGGAGTGGACTCCAAAGGAATAGAAAAAAACTATTTATAAAACAAAATTAAAAGTACTGATAATCACCATTAAGAAAAACTCACTGATTATTGAGGTCTTCCTGAAAATTGATCGAGGTACTTTTGTTTTATATTAGAATCTGTTCTGCCTAGAAGAAAACTTTCCTCTAAATTAAAAAGTACTGATACTCACCATTAAGAGTTCTTCCTGAAAATTGTTCGAGGTAAAAACAAATTAATTAGAATCCATTCTGCTCATTAGGAAAGTTTCATCAGGAGGTTTGAAATTATAGAAACCCAAGTTTTACCACTCTTTCAATTAGTTAAAGTGTAACATTAGCCGTATCATAATTGGCGGCTACAGCTACGGCTACGACTGTTGCTAAGGGTGTTGCTAGGACGTCCAATACTTCAACACATGATGACGCAGAGATCCAGCTGTAGCCGTAGCCGTAGCCGTAGCCGCCAATTCGGACACGGCTTAAGTTGTCATGATAAGGATCATATAATTTTTGACTTCACTCAAGGAAACTTAAAGGGGGACTGTCGTCAAGGTCATAGGAGGCCTGTGGCTGACGGGCTGTACATTGAATTATGAACTATAACCCTGCACACGCGCGGCGTGCAGTAAATGGGTTGGAGTTCATAAATGTACAGCCACAGGTCTCCTTTGATCTTGACGACAGTCCCCCTTTAAATGTGTTCTATCTCGTCAGGTGTTCTCCGATTTTGTTCAGAAGTGAGCAATTTACCCCTTGCATTGGCCACCATCGCTGAGGTCAAACAATGGTCAAACGTGTACGCGCTGCGCACCACTCTCAGCCAATGTTAGGTCTTCATATTGACCTCAGTAAGGGCCCTGTTTGAGCTTGTGACGTTACATGCAAGGGGTCTATTCTCGTAAAAGTGAGAAGTTTCATGATATTGTGACATCAACTTTCGTCTGAACAAGCGCGACGAAATTTGCAAAACGGAAAAAAACAAAAACCATCACGTATGAAAGTGTCATGGGCAACATAATGAGCAAAAACGATGTGCATTTTATAACTTGCGCACGCATGAAAACCCACCATCCTATGCAAGCTGCAACTCTAGCACTAACCCTAACCCAAACATCACACCACACGCAACCTTAATACTTGAACGCACCACTTCCTCTACTAAGCGCTTATTGTAAAGTGCACATTTTTGCTCAAGACGTTTGTCCAAGATACAAGTTTGCTCTTTGAGAGTTTTCGTTTGAATAAGACGCACATGGCTCCGATCGCGGTTTTCTTTTTCTTGATGAAACTTTTGCATTGTTCAGACGACTGGAATTCGATATAAATATTATTATTTATTGGGGTGACATAATGACGATAACTGTTGTTCATTATTTGTTTAACAAGATGTTGCTGTTGAGGCCTTTTCACACAGAACAACATTTACATGCAACTTTTGGAGGCAACCAACTACACTTCATGCAAAAAAAATACTACGATAATTTTCTCACTGTTAGTATCTTGCTGTCTCCCAAACATGTGGACATTGACATGTGAATGTTTTGCCTTCACGGAGATTGCTTTGAAGTGGTTGCCTGTAAATTGCCCCGTGTGCCATTACCCTTAAAATAATCGTCTACTCTTTTTAATCAAGTTGTATTGTTATTCTGTTAAGAGAATGTAACTATGCAGTTTACTTGTTAAATTAGTTCACTAAATGTTCCTTTCGCTAAGAATAAAGATGGAATGCTATTCTGCAAGTTTTGCTGTACTTAGTTTACCTGTAGTATGGAACAATTACCTGTACAATTGAGAATCGAACCTCGTTCAAATTTGAACTTGGTTATAGACGCATATTCATTAATGTTTCTGCCATGATGTTTGCGGGTTTTCACCCATCTCGTACTTAGCAAAATAATAGTAAAAAAGAAACAAGTATACATTAATAATGATGTTTATTAATGATTAAATTGGCATTTTCTTTTTTCCTTTTTGGGTAGGCTTTACCCTGGGTAAAGAATTGTAATAAATAAATAAATACTATTGTGTTGTGTAACATTTGTTGCAACTTTACTGCAGTTGAGAAGGTTGTGGAAAATGTGCTCGTTTATAACTGTGAATAATTAACTTTATTATAAAAAAACCAGGTGGGAATAATTTCCTTTCTAGGATTAGTACTCCAAGAACAGTCTTTCAAAAACTTAGTTTTTGTTTATATCAAATTGATTTCGATGGTGATCCATATTAAACACTGAAATAATTATAATAAGTTATATCGAGCACAAATTCACTGATGAAACGTTCATTTGGGTTATTTATAAAAACAAAATTGTTATGATAATGATTTGAGTGTAGAAAACCTGATGATATTGACTTGTGATATCGTATTTTGAAAATTTGAATTTATTTGGTGACTAAAATTTAATTGTACTTTATATGCAGTTACAGGGTTTGATTCCCCCTCATGTCTGACCTTCAAAAATTGTACACGCAAACTTTTGCGCCACTACACTGTTGACATTCGAAAAAAAGTACATAAAATTACTAAAAGAACACAAATTCGTGACCCAAAATAGTTTTTGATGAGCCTTTGTGTTTAGACAACACAGAGGATCGTAATGAAAGTTTTAAAAGAGTAGCCAACATCATAGCATGAAACGTTATTAAAAAGAACCATGGGGAAAAACCCCCCACAATAGACATGAAGCGAGAAAACAATTAATGGGGGGGGGGGCGTCTAAACATCATAGCGTGAAACTTTATTAAAAAGAACCATGGGGGAAACCCCCCCCCCCCCACAATAGACATGAAGTCGAGAAAAAAATTAATGGGGGGAGGGCGTCTACCTGCAGAAAAACCCTTGTTAGTGAATTGTTTGAGCGTTTCCAGTTTGTTAATATTGTTTAGAAAGAGTCTATTATTCATTAACTCTGCGCTGCAGTATCAAGGTCATCTAACGTGGTCCCCTCATGGTGCAGTCGCTGACTGCACCGTTACGCATTCGTGTAAGTTTTTTTTTTAGCTCCTCACAAACTCTTCTAAAATGATTTCAATAGACTCAGAAAGGTTCACTGAATCCCCAGAACCCCTCAAAAAAGGCAAAACAAAATTCCATGTGTGGATTGCAGTCGAAATCCCCCAAAACCATGTTACCCAAATCCAACTTTTTGGTTATACGCGCAGTCGCTGACTGCACCATTAGACGTTCGTGTATAGTTTTTGTTTAGCTCCTCACAAAATCTTCTAAAATGGTTTCAATAGACTCAGAAAGGTTCACTGAATCCCCAGAACCCCTCAAAAAAGGCAACAAAAAATTCCATGTGTGGATTGCAGTCGAAAAACCAAAAAAAAAAAGTTACCCAAATCCAACTTTTTTTCGCTTTTTTTGCACTGCTTACCAGTCTACTGAGAAACAAGGTATCTTATTTATTTGGCCCACCCTGGCCATTTTATAATAAACATCTGGTCCTCTTGTGTCGGCCTGAGGTCTCCAACCACAGAGCCAGAGTGACAGGATGATTGATTGCCTGATAGTAGAGGCGCAAGATCAATGACCTTGTAGGGTGTATCGTATGTCAATGGGTATACAATTCCCATGGGATTTTATGGGGCTTCGAAGTTAAAGGTGACTGTATAGGTTGATGACTCACCCCAAGCTAAACAGGCTTTTACAGTGTTGTAAATGGGGGGGGGGGGAGTCGAGGATTATGAAAAATTTCAAATTTTTTGACCGCACCGTTAATGACTAAACACAATTTGTTCACGACGGTACAGTCAAATACTGCGCGATGCTGCAGCGCAGGGTTAAAATAAATAATATAACTGTATTGTACTGTCGTCACCATCTGTGCTGTCAATTGTGGGCAAGTTTGCTTAAAAGCTTTGGTCGAATTAAATTTGAGTTCTCGCAAGTTAAGGGCTATACTCTAAAGAAAAGAATACAATTTTGTAATTTTCGATTTGTGGGAAGTTTAGCTTTTTATCGGCTGTACCCCCCAACAACCCCTCCCCCCAAAAAACAACAAAAAAAACAACAACAACAACAACCCAGAAACTTGCCCAACCACACGCGACAACGATTACACGATTTGGATTTAAATCTCAAGTTTAATGTTCTTTGTTTTCGTAAAGTATTATTTCAATAACTTGCCAAACACACTAACAATAGTAACTGATGAGTCATGATCCAAAGCCTCACATAAAGCCCTCGTACTGTGCTTGAACTTAATCAAAGATTTGAAGGTCATTGCTTTCAGGGGATGTTGAAACAATTATGGATCAGGTACTGAGGCACGAAAATTGTACTTTTTATCACAACTGGAGGGCTTCTATTCCAAGAAAAAGCCCCTGGACCCCCCACCCCCCACGGATAACAAGGGCTGAAGGAGGTTTAGTCAAAAGAGGGCGCCGTAGCGCTCACGTATGGGGGAGGGGGGCGGGGAATCCCGTGTGGAACGAAATGAGACCTTTATATGTTACGAAGCGATTGAAAGTGTGAGAAAGCCGATTTTTGAATGATTTTACTGGTAATGTATCATCATACTGCTCAATGCAGTGTAGCGAGTCTATTTGCGGAAACCTTGAAAGCGATCCGCCGATTGGTGGCGTTTTTGGCGAACACAACATTGTATATACGCTGCTGTACTGTCATTGCATGCCGTACACGCAGTGTTGAGTTGTTTACTGAATTTTGAAAGAAAGGTAAGATTCGTTGTTGTTTTTTTAATACATAATATAAGGCCTAAGAAGAGATTCAGCTTCCCGGCCAATAGAGTGATCTGCAAAGACTTGAATTACACGAAGGCAACAGAGGTCATGCCTGGCCTTCGATGCCCCTTCTTTCTTTCTTGGCCATATTAATTTACTTTTTTACTTAATTAGTGCCCTTCAAAAGTTTCCCATACATACTGCCATAGACTCTAGAGTTTAAGATTTTCCAATGGAAGTGCCCTTTGCAATTAATGAAAATGGCCTGCCCTTGCCCTCTCAAAGTTGAAATTCCATAGGCATAGGCCTGCAAGTCCAAGAAGAAAGTGAATGGAATGTGTTGCAAGCATTACAACAAGAGTACACTTTTTTTGTTTTAGCAGTCTGCAGACGACAGTAGGGGTTGCCATGAATAGAACAATGAGTTTACCGTCACTATACGATCAGACGATATTATTAGTAATAATAGTATAAACCATGTGAAAATGTCCAAATGAAAATGGGACTATGTGTACTTTAATTGGTCTAGTCTGCGTAGAGTAACCAGGAACCTAACTTAAAAAAACATGGGGGGGTACAGGTGTACTCCTTTCATGGTCATCAAAATATCACTCGGTAGTCTCGTGTAGTTGCGATAATTGTATTACTATTACTCTCGATACTGTCTTAAGGTTGTAGATCGGAGGAAAATGTAATCAGTGACATGACTAAGAGCTACAGTTATCACAGTTATCATCGGTTGGTGAATAAGATCGGATGTTTTAAAAAGTTATATTATAGGGTCCTAAATTCGGACTAGATTGGGTGCAAAAAAAGTGAGTTTAGATGTTACTGATGATGATACGTTTGCGCATGGAGGAATTTGATCTAAATTCTTTCCTCATGATTCGAATTTGCTTAACATTTAATAAGTACCTCATGAGTTTGAGATTGTTGTTAATTTTATGCTTTCTGTTCTTCAAAATGCTTTTCTAATTCTTTATGTTCTTATGAGATTGTATTTGCAGTCTACAAAATTTAACAATATTGTTTTAAAATGTAATTTCCTGTATGTGTAGCTTACAGTTCCACTTCTCCTCAGTCTTCAGCTGTGACATCAGGACTCGTCCCAAGCTCAGCGATGCCTACGGTCATAGGGTTTGAGGGCAGTGCTAACAAGTTGGGTATTGGGATCGTCAGAGATGGAGTTGTCTTGTCTAACCCGAGACACACTTTCATTGCTCCTCCAGGACATGGTGAGATAATATTTCATCCTCAGATTAAGTTTTATAGACCGTGTGTCCTCCAGCTCACCAAGCATCACCAATGAGAAAAAAAGGGTGGTGAATAAAGGAGATGGCTACCTGCTGATGAAGCAGGAAGACAGCTACCTGCTGACGAAGCAGGGGAACGGCTACCTGTTGATGAAGCAGGAAGACAGCTACCTGCTGACGAAGCAGGGGAACGGCTACCTGCTGATGAAGCAGGAAGACAGCTACCTGCTGACGAAGCAGGGGAACGGCTACCTGCTGCAAAGGAGGGAGACGGCTACCTGCTGATGAAGCGGGGAGACGGCTACCTGCTTCGTCAGCAGCGAGACGAGTACCTGCTGATGAAGCGGGGAGATGGCTACCTGCTGATAAAGAGGGGAGACAGCTACCTGTTGCAAAGGAGGGAGACGGCTACCTGCTTCGTCAGCAGGGAGACTGCTACCTGCTTCGTCAGCAGGGAGATGGCTACCTGCTGACGAAGCAGGAAGACAGTTTTTTTATCAAAAATACTTTTTTTTCACTAACTCAGCTTCCACAGGCAAACTGTTCCATGTCAATAATTCTCTGTGACATCACATGTTTACAAAAGGGTCACAGATCTGGACTTCCTGCATACATGATTTGTACACAGCCCAATGGAAGGACACAAAATCTTACACTTCATGGAGATTGCACTCTAAAAAATGTTATCAACTTTCGATAAAAGGGGGCACATCTCAAAACTTGTTTGACATTTTTGGCTGCAATTTTTACAGTTTTTGATTTTTCTGTGGTAGGTATAATACACAATCTAAACTTTTTCTTATGAACAATGTAGTATCTTGCCTGCCAGGATGTTAGCTGGAATGTTCAAGATCCCTCTTGTTACAAACAATGTGACATGTTTTCATTTATTGTCTATTGTGTTATTTTGTCTCATCATCTAGGATTTATGCCAAGGGAAACTGCTCGACACCATCAAGCCCACGCTATGGATATTTTAAATAGGTAACAATAATACAAAAAATAATGGTAACAATCTGTATCTGTATGTGTACGTTGCAGAGATCAACAATGGCAAATGATTGGTTTTCCCAGGGTACACTATTTTAAACAGCATAAAGAACGATGTGATTATAGCAACTCAACGTTCTCCGATTTTAATTCTACAAGTTTTTTTATCTCAATGATGTATCAAGAACATAAATTTGAAAGTGTTCAAGAAATCACTACAGATTGACAAAGTTTTTGTAATGCTCATAAATTTGTGATAAATTTTTGTTAAAACAACCTCCCTCAGATCCGAACCAAAATTTCATGAAGCTGCTTACCACAGAATTCTGTGCTTACGGCTCCTTGTGAAGTTTGAATTCTTTTAGACAATAAGGCAAACAAAAAATGTTTGTTTTTCCTCGTTCCGATCGAATGTATTTTTTTGTCTTCCAAATTTTCATTAAAAATTGCAAATAAAATTGGTTGAAAAGCGTCGAAACAGGAGGAAACTATATATTGAACATAAAGACATTTGATAAAAGAGTTCAATACAGTGAAAGTGTTGTGTTTTGTGTTTGTACTTAATATTTTAATACCAAAGAGTTTATGTTCCCAAATACAATATCAATATTAAAAAAATATATAAAACAATTCTACCTACCGACCTTACATTTTTGCCTAAGCGCAGAATTCCACTGTAAGCAGTGCCACGAATAACGTTGTTGTATTTGGAATAACTAATCTTCATTGATGCTTTTGTCATTTATCCGTAGGTGTATGGAGGAGGCAGGACTGACCCCAAGTGACATTGATTGCGTCTGCTACACAAAAGGTCTGACACCACAAATACTTAAGTTACTCGTGTTACAATGACTAAAATCAGAAATTCTGAATGATCTTCATGGCTTAATGCATTAAAGGCACTGAACACATTTGGTAATTGTCAAAGACCAGTGTTCTCACTTGGTGTATCCCAACATATGCATAAAATAACAAGCCTGTGAAAATTTGGGCTCAATTGGTCATCAAAGTTGCAAGAAAATGATGAAAGAAAAAACACCCTTGTTGTACAAACTTGTGTGCTTTCAGATAGGAATAAAAACTTCTTGCAAGAAGTTTTTATTATTTTAGTGAGAAAATACCTCTTTTTCAAAAACTACGTTACTTCAGAGGGAGTCGTTTCTCACAATGTTTTATACTATCAACAGCTCTCTGTTGCTCGTTACCAAGTCAGTTTTTATGCTAATATATATTTTGAGTAATTACCAAACGTGTACGATACCTTTACCTTTAAGTCCTGTTATTATCAGTAGTCCATTACACGTGGTGCTTGGTAAACATACAAGACCTAATTTGCATATTGATAACATTTCCATGTTAAACACACTGGTAGAAAAACAGCATTGTGAACTTTGTAGTTATTCAAACTGGGAGAAACTTGATTCCAAGCTAATATGATATAATTCAACCTTTACGAGCGACTATCTTGAAATTTCTGGAGACTAGCGAGTTGTGTGTTAGGGAGCTGATATACCAATGAATTACAGAAATCTAGGCAAACATTGCCGATCCTGAAACTAGGGTTTGAAGTTTATTTGTCTCCATTCCACAATAGAGTCAGGTACTGTTGCACTGATCCCTCCTTCCAGCCCACCCATCCCCCTCCCCTCTCCCCTCCTCACCCACTTCAAATCACTAAACATGTCTTCATCTTTTCTAAACCATTCAGGGCCAGGAATGGCAGCACCGTTGATCTCCACTGCCATCGTAGCACGAACTATCGCTCAGCTTTGGGATGTACCCATCATAGGAGTCAACCACTGCATTGGACGTATCCTTGTAATATAAATAAAGGGGCAGGAGTTTTATTATTACGGTAACCGGGGCCTAATTTCATAAAGCATGTCAGCACAAAAACTTGCTAAGCACAGAACTCTTGCTTAGGAAAAATAGGTTACCAGCCAAAATGCCATACAGTTACCATTGCTGTGACTGGTAACCCACTCATTTCTTGCTTAGCAAAGAAATTTGCTAAGCAGAATTTCTGCTAAACAGCTTTATGAAATTGGACCCAGTTTGCTTTGGGATCTTTTTCCCGCTACCCCTGCGGGATTATTTTCAGTCAAAATGCTATTTTTTTCCCTAGTGATTAACAATTTGTTTTGTCATTGAAACTCATGTTTTCTCATTGACATTTGCAGATTTGAACGGCTCGTATTCTTTGTACGGTCGTGTTTCTGAAGCCAATAAATTGTTGGAAAGCCATTACGTAAAGGCCAATCATTGACCCACGCTTTGGTTTGGGTTTTGGCTCTGGCTTCTACTCTGTGAGTAATTTATGAAAAGGTTTGCCTTCGTACAAGGCTTCAAACAGGTGGATGGAACCTTGGCCAGTTGCGAAGCACAAGCTGCGATTTGAAAAAGGACCCAGGGATCCCTTTCCAGTTACCCATGCGGGATTATTTTCAGTCAAAAGGCAACCTTTATTTCCTAGAGATTTTGTTTTGTCAATGAAACTCATGCTTTCTCATTAACATTTGCAGATTTTACTGGCTCTTAATTTTTGTATGGTCCTGAAGATACCCATGTTGAACAAACGACGAAAAAAGCGTTAGTCCAGGAAAACCCTAAATGGGGAAAAACTCATGCAATCAGAACGGGACTGATGAAAACCCAATAACATAACATAACATAACAATTAAAATTTATAAGGCGCTATTCCATCAAGATCGTAGCGCACTAGAAAGAAATTAACATGGAAAAAGGTGAGTCTTTAGGACTTTACGAAAAGCAGATAGAGTATTAGATTTCTTAATGACAGTAGGGAGATTGTTCCAAATCATTGGCCCAGCCACACTGAAAGCCTTTTGACCTAGAACTTTGTGGGTTTCAAACTGGAGTCCAACAAGCTCAAAAATAGTGAATGGTCTCAGCACCCGCGGGGCCCAATTTTATACAGCTGCTTTAAAAGCAGACAATTTTGCTTTGCAATTTTGTACTGAGCACAAATTAGCAGGATACAATTCACAGATAGTACATAACATGTGACATGATATTTTCACTGTTTACCTTTTTCTGGTAAGCATAATTTTGTTCTGTTGAGTTGTTTTTAGTGCTTATGCAGCTCTATGATATTGGCCCCAGATCCCCTCATAATACTAAATGTCTAACAAAAACTGCAGAGACATTTTATTTTTTGTGTGAATTTATATTTTCTTTCTGAGAGAACTTTTAGAAATGATCTTTAACTCCAGGATATCAGATATAGAAATGGGGCGACTGGTGACTGATTCCAAGAACCCAACCGTGTTGTATGTCAGCGGCGGTAACACACAGGTAGGTCTAGTCGTATCAAATTGGTTGGGACCCCCGAACAAAGATATTGACAAAATAGGGAGACCGCCAACATACGGCTAGATAGCTCAGTTGGTAGAGCTCCGGCATGTTAATCTGGAGGTAACAGGTTCAAGTCCCACTCTTGTCAATTTTTCTTTGTAAAACCCAAATTATTTAAAATTAGTTGTATTTGTGTCGGGATCCCTACAATAACTCATTTTTAGTTTTTAATTAACTACCACTTGATCATTGGCGGATTGTTTTGGAAAAAAATCGGACTTGGCATCTTTAAGATATCAACACTTTTGACACCTTCCATTCTATATTTCAGGTGATTGCTTATTCACAGCACAGATATCGAATCTTTGGAGAAACCATCGACATCGCCGTTGGCAACTGCCTGGACAGGTTTGCAAGGATACTCAAGGTAAGAATGCCAAGAATACATTGCAACGAAGCACAGTAAGAATTGTCCCTAACATTTATATGACAGGAAACACTTATCTACCTTCACATTAGAGTTTTACAATGGATAGAATTTTATTTTTTAAAGTATCTTTTTATGTCTGCCAGGCGAGAAAAAACATTTGTATTTTACTTCAGATACAAAGAAATCACGCCCTCTAACCCTAACCCATTTCTACCAGAAAGCTTCCACAACCCATCATACTCCAACAGTTTACTTTTTGGAACAGTACACAACCCATCATACTCCAATAGTTTATGTACTGGAACAGTACACAACCCATCATACTCCAACAGGTCCTGTGCTTCTGGACTGTGATTTAGTGGGTACTCTTCACAGGACCAAACCACCCAAATTCCAACAAAACCATCTGTTTGATTTTGGCAGGCCTGGGGTGGTTAGGGTTAATCTATTTCATTAGCACTGTGGATTCCCAAAAGCTCCTTTGAATCTGTAACTCCAGTGGTTTACTAAAAGGTGGAAACACCATCATTTCAACATACCTCCCGTAAGTTTGGATCCTAATTTCAGACCTTTTTGTCAGCAAGGACTCTTGCCCTTGTGTTTATGAATTTAATCTTTCGGATTAAAAATTGATTTTCATGATTACTGATCATATCATTCAATTAAACAGACTTCTGTGTAAACTTAGTGTGATCTTCAGGGCGCGAATTTGGGGGGAAAGTCCTGAATCGCAGGGCTTGTAGCTCAAAATGTTAACTGGACCAGAAATTTTAATTTAAGACCAGAATACAAAAATGAGAAAAAAACTTCCTGATTCCTGACAACTGCATTTAAAAGTTTTAACTTGAGAAATAATTACATGTAAGAGAAGATTTATCTCATTGGTCTCTTTAGGTATTACATAAATACTTCATAACTCAATAGAATTAAAAGGTATTTTCAGACTCAAAGTCAACATTTAAACTTAATTTGTTTCTGTTCAAGATATTACACAGTGAGGTACAATGTTATTCAGTTAAAAAACACAAGACCCGCCAGACTTGTCTGGTCATCAGTTTACTGGCCCGACACTAAACCCACTGGCCTCGGGATGCGGTCAAGTGTCCAGTTCGAGCCCTGATCTTGATCAGAATGCACTAATCCGCAAGGATAACCCTTTCATACACCATTTATTTTAGTGATACATTGATCATATGGACACATTAATTGTTAACTCGTTTTTTACAAATGGCGACCCCCCAAAAAACAGGTCACAATAGCACCCTCAAGAGTCCTCTTTCCCATTCTGAAAACTGTGTGGCCGTGCGATCTTTATTTTTCGTTTTACAACTATTTTTCCGAAGGGATTTAAACCGGTCGCTAGCTAGCGGTCGGCGCATGAAAGAGTCACTCCTTTCACAACTTACTGAAAGTCAGTTCCTCAATAACATCTTCTAAAACTTAAGTATAATTATCATATTTTTTGTTTTGTGCTCTTGCTGCAGTTATCAAATGATCCAAGTCCCGGGTTCAACATAGAACAACTCGCCAAAAAGTAAGTGAAATATAAAGTTATGTGAGTTTGACATTCTTGTTCACAAGGAAAGCTCTGGAAGGGAAAATAAGGAAGTTCAAAATGTGGATTTAAGATGAATAATAATGCTACAAATATTAATGAATTTGTAATACACCATGTCTTTTATAAAAGACATTCCTGGTGCCGAATTATCAAATCTGATGGAGATTGTTAAGAATGATTTTATGAGACGAAGCAACCATAATACAACACCTTAAAAGGGATACAAGGCGAGGTGGCGCATATTGCTGCCAGACCATGCCAAAAACACCATTCTCTTAATGATAAGTGCACTGGATTCTTTATGTGCGTAACACAACACACATGACCAACGGCTTTGCGTCCCATCCGAAGAACAAAGCAATTAAGTTTAAGTATCTCGCATAAGGACAAAAGTGCCACAATGTGTAGATGAATTGAATCTAAATATCTCAATGACGCAAAAAGAAATCAAACTTAAGCGGTCATGAAGAAACTTGGGCTGCAGAGGTACTGAGGAGGCCAATGATGGTCTGTAACAAAATAGTTTGTAATAAACCACAAGGGAAACTGACTAGGGAAATTTTAAAATAATTTTGTGTTGAACAAAGACAAATTGACTAGAGGGGGATTTGAAACTGCGACCTCCAGATCAAGGGCTAGATAGCTCATTTGGTAGAGCGCTGGAGGTCGCTGGTTCAAATCCCGCTCTTGTTAATTTTTCTTTGTTCAACCCAAGATTATTTCAAACTTACCAAGACAGCTTCCCTTGTGGTTTATTTGGTATTTGAAATAAAAAGTGGCATCCCTTTAAGGTGATCCCACTGCTGCCCCTTCCAAGGTTGTATCGTGTTGTATTGTGATCCCTGATTATACGACAGTTACAGGTTGAATTGCTTCTGACTGGCACCCCCGAACAAACTTATTGACAAAATAGGGAGACCGCCACCATTAGGGCTGCATAGCTCAGCTGGTAGAGCGCTGGAGCGGTAATTCTGAGGTCAGAGGTTGAAATCTCGATCTAGTCAATTTTCTTTGTTCAACCCAAAATTAAACGAAATATTTTGGCTGCATAAAAAGTCAAAATATCCTAGAGACAGTGTTTTGAGTCAGATACCTGGACTGTCGCGTATGAAATGGGAGGAGGTATTAAAAGTTGATTGGTCGGTCTCAGTCTATCTGAATTTCAGTCCAATGCAGTTGACTTTCTTAGCAGAGTGATCACGGTGAACATTTTCAAAAAGAAAACTTTGCCTGGAAACATTTACTGAGGCAGACCTCACCTTCTCTCTGACATGTTCAAGAATGTTTGATCTTTGTTCTCTTGTAGAGGCAAGCAGTTTATAGAGCTACCCTACACAGTCAAAGGCATGGACGTATCTTTTTCTGGCATCTTGTCCTTCATCGAGGTAATAAGATACAAGATTTCAATGTTTTAATCACTTCAGGTCAGTAAAACAATTCTCAGATTGTGTATTCCAAATATTCTTCCCTGTGTGGACATAACTGCTCCAGATTTGCGGCGGAATCTCAAAAACGCTACCACCTTTTGAAATGAAATTTGCACAGGTTAGTTTGTTTGTATATATCTACATTTATATAGGATTAAAACAATCAAACAGTTCCAAAAACCAAAGGTATACTTTACCTTTAAATGGCCCTACTTTTACACATTCCAAGAGTTGGGTTGATCTAATCGGCATAGGACACTGCTAGGGTCAATATAAAGTATGATGCTTATAGACTTCTTTATTTCTGATTTGCAGGACGTTGCTCACAAGCAGCTCAAGACCGGTCAGTGCACTCCAGAGGATCTCTGCTTCTCATTGCAGGTTCGTTTATCAAAACAATGAATTCACCCCCTCTTAATAGACCGATCCAATAAGCTCCACCCCCATTTGACCATTGGCCAATCACACTCGTGAACATGTGCCGAAAAGTCCAACAAAAGTCAGACATGTTAAAATACTATTACAGAATGTAAACAATTTGTTGTCAATAAGCCATTTGCGAGTTAGATTTGAATAAAGTCTGGTACAATGACTTAAATGTGAATTCCTCAGACTGTAGAGACAGTTGCTTTGTCAAAAGGTTCGGGGCAAGCTTTGGCTTAGCAACCTATAGATGGAGCAGACCCTGGTACCATTGGGCCATACACATTCATTCAAAATTGTGAAAGACGTATGTGTTGTACACACAACCCTCATGGTCGTTGTTGATAGACAGTTGCTATGTTGCCAACTGCTTAATTTAGCGAGATATTTGTCAGGATGAACGGATCAATATAAACTCTCATCCATATCTTTGTTAAACTTGTTGACACCCTTGGTATATAATGAGTTAGAGTTAGAATAATGTCTGGTGCAATGACTTGGTTAGTCACAAATTACCGCTTAAGTTTGAACTTGCTAGATAGCTCAGTTGGTAGAGCGCAGGCATTATAATCCGAAGGTGGCAGGTTCAAATCCCACTCTTGTCAATTTTTCTTTCTTAGGAGATATTATTCGCCATGCTAGTTGAGATCACAGAGAGAGCCATGGCACATTGTAACTCCAGAGAGGTCCTCATCGTGGGCGGTGTTGGATGTAAGTTACTACTTAAAAAGGTATCGGTACAGGATTGGTAGAGCTGACAAAACAGTCCCAATGTTCATGTTTTGTGTGATCAACCGTATACATGAAATAACAAACCTGCGAAAAATTTAGGCTAAAGCCGTTGTGTGAGTCAAGAGAAAATAGTGAAAAACCATTCACAATTTTCAGCATAAAACACACTTTCCTTAATTTTGGTTTTATCAACCAAAATAAAAAATTCTAGGTTCAGTTTTCTTGAATATGACTTCATTTCAGAGGGATATATTTCACAGAAAAAATGGTTCTAGTGTGAACTTCATAATCAGTAATCTAGCAGAATAAAATTAAACAATGATGTTTTTATCCTGACCAATCCTGTACAATACCTTTGAAAATAGCTCCAATAACAGTCTTGTTAGTATTCTAAATGTTGAAGATGAGAAGCAGTCAACACATCACCTAGCCCTGGCAGCTTTTCTCTCTCGTATTATACTACAGTGACGTCCTGGATATGTGGGTCTGTTTTTTCAAAGCTTCATAACTCAAATCTTACCTGCAAGAAGCTTCACCGGATTCACATTCCATGGCAGCATACAATTTTCTGCGGTGGGTTATGGACGTCATATAATCCTCATAAATCCGTTGTTTTCGTGAAATAATGCAGCTCTCAACGTAAAAAAATTCCCGTTTTGTTCGTCTTCTCACAGTTGTCTGTCGTGCGTACGCGTACATTCGTGTGTAAGACGCAGGATGCATGACGCGCATATCGTGCGCTGTGCTTGCATGTTTAACGCTGTGCAGTCAAGATACTGTGACCAAAAAGTGTGATACAAATTTGGCGCGTTTTGCGGTATATGCGTAATAGGCGTCCGCGCAGACTTATGCGAACACACACAAACCTTGAGAGTTTTTAACGTTGAGAGCTGCATTATTTCATGAAAATGACGGATTAATGAGGAATATATGACGTCCAAAACCAACCGCCAAAAATTGTATGCTGCCATGGAATGTGAATCCGGTGAAATTAGTGGCTTCTTGCAGGAAAGATTTGAGTTATGAAGCTTTGAATTTTTTCCACCCTAGAAAAGGCCCTGATATCTAGGACTCTGTATCTATGTACTGCACAGAGAAAGAGTCCTATATAGGGCTACACAGCACCCTACTCAAAAGCCCTTTTTCGAGACCGTTGCTTGGGACTGGGCTTTGGGCTCAAGCAAAGGCTTGGTCAGTTATTTTGAAAATGGTTGCTGTTAGTACAAAGCTTCAAATAGGCGGATAAGCTTCAAGTAGGCGGATGGCGCCTCAGCCGGAGCCCAAGCCAAAACTGTGGTTTTGAAAACGGCATATTAGTGAGGAAGAAAACAATCTGTAAAAAAACAAAACAAGCATCTTACTTTTTTTACCTGCACCATCCTACTTTTGGTCAGAGGCAATAATCAGTTCCTTTGGCTCAAATCTCTGTGATGTTATGCAGATAATGATCATGAAAGACTTGAAAGTATTTATTTTTTGCCATATCTTTGTTTATTTTATTACACATCCAACAGCGCAAGCGCCAATAACAGGATGGTGAATAGGAGAAAAAAAAATCAGTTTTAGCTGTGGGAAGAACATGGAGAAAAACCCACGTAATCAGTTGGAGACTGAAAACCCAATCCACATGCAAAGGCTCCGGTCTGAGGTGGGATTCGAATGGGGGTCCAGAGAGATGAAAGGCAGGAGAAGAAACCACTGAGCCAACCTGATGCTCTTTTGTATACAGTCAAAGAAAAGGAAGGGGTTCCCCCTGAAAATCCTGGTTGCTTTACTGTACAAGATACCTTTTTTTACTTTCAGAATCTTGCATTTTGCTTCTTCCACATTTTGTTTTATATATTTTTTTTAAAGGTAATGAAAGATTACAGGAGATGATGAGAGACATGGCTGAGGAGAGGGGAGCAGTGGTTTGTGCTACTGATGAAAGGTAAGAGATAATCAGTGTGTTTGTCTCATTGTCTATTTGTCTGACGATTAAATGGATTGATCCATTGAACATTAGCCACAGAGCTCGATATAGGTCGGGTTGGCGTAGTGGTATTATTATTATTATTATTATTATTTATTCGGCCAGTGTCAAAAACAAATACATACAAGTAGAACAAAGGATAATAAGACTTAAAAAAAAAAGAAAAAAAGTAACTTAAATACAGGGTACAGGACAGGTACGGGGTGTGGGGGAAGGAAGAGGAAGGGACAACAATCCATTCTAAGACGGCCAGGATAAACAAAAGCGTACTACTACACTATGACTCAAAAGCCTGCTTATCCAAGATAAGCCTGCGTATCTTTTCTTGCCTTCCACCTCTAGGACCCCGGTTTGAATCCCACCGGGGGCACTATGTGGATTGGGTTTTCAGTCCCTACCAAACTGTGTGGGTTTTCCCTGGAATAATTCTCTGGGGTTTTCCTCCCACATTTAAAACTGAAACTTCCTCCCTTCTCTTCTCTCGATTGGGTTCTTGGCTAGTACAGTGATTAATTTTGCTTTTCTGAGAGTCCTTGGCTTCAAAAACCAGAATAAATTAAATGAAATGGAGATCTCATTTAAATATTGATCACATGCAGGCATTGCAAAATTTTGCTCTAACTGGTAGAAAACTAGGGTTATGATCATCGTCTGTTATCCAGACTGATACAATCCAGATTTTGAGAGCAACTTCCGTCATGATTTCGTTTCCCCTCACTGCAACCGACAACCTGTGGCGATATATTTTCAAGTTTGTTGGCCCTTGCAGCCCAAAATGATGCACACATTGCGTGTTTTTACAAGATGATGTATTACGTACAGTTCAATTGATAAATGTGCATTTCTTGATAACTGTACGTGTTGTATAGTCATTAGAGAGGTTTCGGAAGTGTACGAATACGGATACAGATACAGCTTCTGTTACATATTGCTTTGGTAGACTTTGGTGGGCCATCAGATACCCAGCTTCGTAACCGCTTGTTCCTGTTTGATGATGTCTGGCCATGCAGCAGTCTATATTGCTCTGCCACAACCAATCAGCGACTGCATTCCCATTGAATATCTACACAATTTTCTGCCATTCTGCTATGTGCATTTTGTGTGTATTTAGTGCAGTATACTGTATGCAAGTGTCCATCCTGGAGGATCGCTGCTAGGCAGATGCTGTGGTGGGCGGAGCTAGATGAATTGGTTTAGGGATGTGAAATATTATAAGTTATCACACAAGTGCGAGTGGAATACGGACAAATGTAGCGCTTCTGCATCCCATATCCAACGAGGCCGAATATTTTTCCGTATTCCACGAGCGCGCACGTAATAACAAATTTATCTTCCAGCCTAGTATAAGTCAACCAACCTCATAAAGAAACAAATAAATGTAAACAACATCTCCATAAGCAATCCTGATAACCATTTTCTTGAATGTTAGTCTCGAGGACTTGGATGTTGGTAGATATTCAGAGCGTTATTTCATGACGAACAGCATGCACGCGCAAAGTTTAGAATGTAATTTTTGCACTGACCGTATGCGGAGCGTGATGCATTGACACTCTCAATACGCAGAGTGCAATATAAAAACTGGGAGTAGGTTATCGCCTGATATCACACTCGGTTCGAGCATCTGATTGGAGGATTAGCGCGTACTGGAAGATTAAAGACTTTACTCTTGGTTGAGAATTTGTTTATGTTTGCCCGATGAAAAAAACAACCCAAAAACTTCACTACATTGTATCTTCAAATACAAAGAAATCATGCTCTTTGATAAACTTCTCTATCACTGAGAATACTTTTCTACAGGGTCTTTGCAATCAGTTAGTTACTTCCCATTACTGAAGATGCTAGAGGAGCTGTTGTTTGTACAACTGAAGATGTCCCAGTGTCTTGAAGAAGTAACATATTATATAGATGGTGACGATGGTACTCAAAAGCAGTATGAGTGTGTGTGTGTCACCATTTCTTTGTCTGACTTTGATTTGACTCTGTTCCTTTTCTCCACAGATATTGCATTGACAATGGAGCAATGATTGCCCAAGCCGGCTGGGAGATGTTTAAATCCGGCCAGACCACGCCCTTAGAGGAAACTTGGTGTACGCAAAGGTATGTTGAAAAAAGTACTCATACTTCATTCACTGCTCTCTTCACCTCGTGCTTTTTTATTTGGCTTAGCAAACATACAGGGTTGGTATTTAATTGATTTGATTTGACTTGAAATTAACACATTCATGTGTGATTAACACACTTCTGTATTTGTTTATAGTTATTCATTTATTTATTTAAGGATTTTTTTTTCATATTCCAGAATTCATCCAACTAAGCTTTAACATGAACAAGTTTAAACCAATGCCATTGCAAATTTAACTCTAGATTTGACAGATAATTTACTTTGATTTTATGTTTGCCACCTTTTTGCACCTATTGATAGAATTGAAAGTAATTGATGCAAAAATGTTGTCACCCAATTAAACAAAAAAAATTAAGACAGTAGCAACAAAGAAGGACAGGGAGACAAACAAAGATCTAAGAAAGAAATCGAGAGTGCAGGACATTATTAAGACCATTAAATCAAAGTGGGGATGGGCAGGTCACCTAGCAAGGAGGAATGACAACAGGTGGGTACGGAAAACAACCAATTGGACTCTAAGAAAAACAAACCAAATAAGAAAAAGAGAAATACAAAACAGAAGATTGAGAGATGAACTAAGAACATAGGGGTATTGCTTGGCAACAGACAGCTCTGGACAGAGTGAAATGGAAAAACAGTGAAGAGGCTCGAAAGTGAATTAGGCCAGAAAGAAAGTAAGATGTTAATACTCAGATTTCACTGAAAGATTGTTTTTTTTTTTTACAGATATCGAACAGATGAAGTGGAGATAACATGGAGGGACTGATGAGGAGGAGGATACAGTTGGAGCATCTTAGATGATGAGCTGAGGAAACATCAAGTCAAGAGCTTCAAGGCAGGAGGACAAATTCCCCACGATTAATGCAAACTCCCTTCCATGACTTTGAGATCTCATGCCAGGACTGATAAGGCTACGTACATTTTTTTACCTTATGAGGTGGATGAAACATCAATTTGAGAGCTTAAGAAGGAGTAAAATGATCTAGAAATGACCCATAACTCCCATTACAAGGAAGATAGATTCAGTGACGATTTCATGGAAGAACTGACAAGCTTAAACGGTGCTTTAGGGTCCAGGATGACCCCCCCCCCCCAGCCTTCCTCATTCCGATGAGGACTGAGGAAGTTAAGACTACAAGAAGGAACTGTTGCAGTCCAAGATATGCTCAAGATAGGACTATCATCTGTCATCGAATCAAGGGCTTCAGGAAGAACTTGAACCATACAGTACATTGACCGCCCCGCCCCCCTTCTCCCACTGAGTGTATTCACATTGATAACATAATGTGGAACATCTTGTACCTGATGTGTTTGGACGTCTTCAAATACCCTGTTAAGCAATGAAGGAAGATTGGCCTCAGACTTTTATTTCTCCGCCATTGTGATAAAAGTGAAGTCGTCTTGTAATTCTAAGACAATGTACATACATACAAATTCCTTTTACAATGAAAAACAGTGAGGTATTAAATAACGCCCAAGTAGATCCTTGGTTCAAGTTTATTGCATAGTTGACTAAAGGAAAAATAGCCACAATGTATCTAATATTTTCACTAATTGTTTACCACCAAAAATCAAATCAAATCACATGTCTTGCATTTTTGTCAAAAATGGGCTAAAATCGGATATTATCATAAGGGGTAAGTAAGCCTTACATTTTTGTCAATGGGTTGAAATTTGATAAAATCAGAAGGGGTAATTAAAAGTGGGCTAAAAACGGATAAAATCACAAGGGGTATAAGTATAAGCCTTACATTTTTTTTTAAAAAATGGGTTGAAATTTGATAAAATCAGAAAGGGTAAGTCCATAATTTTTATCAAATTTTGGCCGATTATGAAGGTGTTATTTTATGCTCAAAATCGATGCAGTTGCTACTATGCTTTTTTTGTACTTGACCCTGCATTTTGCTATATTTTGGGAAACATTGATAATTTTGTAGAAAATATATAATTAAATTATAATTTTACCAACTATGAAAGATTCACTATAGATCAAGTCATACAAACTTGCATAAGTGAAGATACCTGCTTCATTTTTTATGAAAATTTGGCAAAACATTTATAAACATTGTTTTCATGAAATTCTGCTCCATTAAATACCCTCTCATAGAAAACCATAATTTTGATCTATTTTAAAGGTGCAATTTCAAGCGGTAAAACGATGCAGTAGAAACTTCTGAACCTTCTTAATTATTTATCTTTACCCTGGATATTTGTATTAATTTGGGTAATTTTGATATTTGTGAGGCTTCCTTGGTCACCTTTATCTTAAGTCACTATGATTCCACAAGCATACATATACCCCTATATATTTATTAAATAATTAAATAAATATATATTTGTATTGTAGCTGTCCCAGATATTGGATAAAATGAACACAATAAAACAAAGTTCAACAGATGTTCTCACTTGAGTGTCACGATTTCTTATTTATTTTAGAATGTCAGGGTTCAGTCACACCAGTTATTTGTATAATACCCTTGTCAATCCTTCATATATCTCACTCTGTGAAAAGCTTTTGAAATAGAACAAAAATGTACCAGCAAACTCTTAAGGTAATAGAGCCTTGAGTATGAGCAACATTTACCCCTAAACCATGCATGTACCAACTGAAAGCATGTCTGACCCTTGACCTAGATTCATACAAAAGCATGCATGATGCCTGCTTCATGCCTGGCTGAGTCGAACTTGAAAAATTTGGTCAAAATTTAAAAGAATCATAAGAGGTAAAGTACAGCAATGTTTTCAAATTTGGATCACTTTTATGGCGCAACACTATGTTATAGGCTAAAACGTTGCGGTAGGAATATGAACTATTGATGCCATTATTTGATTTGACCCTGGAAACTTGGTAATTTTGACATTTGTGGCGCTTCTTAAAGGCACTGTACACGTTTGGTAATTACTCAAAATATCTATATTAGCATAAAAACTTACTTGGTAACGAGCAAAGGAGAGCTGTTGATAGTATAAAACATTGTGAGAAACAACTGCCTCTGAGTTTTTTCTTTCATCATTTTCTTGCAACTTCGATGACCAATTGAGCCCAAATTTTCACAGGCTTGTTATTTTATGCATATGTTGGGATACACCAAGTGAGAACACTGGTCTTTGACAATTACCAAACGTGTTCAGTGCCTTTAAGTGTTTAAAGAATCACGTAAGGACTAGTAGTGAGGACGATGCTGTCCTGTAAATGTTGTGTAAACAGGCCCTTTTACAATAACGTAACAAGCCTACCTCAATATCCCAGAATTATATAAGTTACAGAGTTGAGGTTGCTTGATGCAGAGAGAAGATGACAGAGTTGAATACATGGTTAAGACGGAAGCCAAGTGTTCTCTTCAGCCGAGCTTGTGCATCCCTCATTAGAACTGAGGCGTTTAATTGTCATGTACTCTTGAATGAACTACAATATAAACCAAAAGAAGATGTATGCATAAAATTACTCCAGCCAAGGATCAACAACTTTTTACAACAGTCTTTTGGTTGTGATGAATCTTTAAAAACCACATCAGGCATGTCCTGCTTTCAGCAACTCTATCCATGAATTCAACCTCAGACAATTAAGTGCCGTGAAAGGATGAAAGGGGAGGGGTGCTCATAAGGAGGAAGCTATAGATACTGATAGGATCCAGAGGGGAAAGAGGACATGTCAAGATACATGAGATACGGTTTTGATGAATGGGGAAGATGTATATTGGTGTACCGTAATCGTCGGCATAGGCCCTATGTATCAACCCAAGCACCCATCCTACTTTGCTGTCATTCTGGGTCCTATCCTAACTTGTTACCCCTTCTAGAAGTGCCATACTGTATCAACCCAAGCACCCATCCTACTTTGCTGTCATTCTTGGTCCTCCCCTAACTTGTTACCCCTTCCAGAAGTGCCATACTGTATCAACCCAAGCACCCATCCTACTTTGCTGTCATTCTTGGTCCTCCCCTAACTTGTTACCCCTTCTAGAAATGCCATACTGTATCATTCCCAAGCACCCATCCTACTTTGCTGTCATTCTGGGTCCTCCCCTAACTTGTTACCCCTTCTAGAAGTGCCATACTGTATGAACCCAAGCACCCATCCCACTTTGCTGTCATTCTGGGTCCTATCCTAACTTGTTACCCCTTCTAGAAGTGCCATACTGTATCAACCCAAGCACCCATCCTACTTTGCTGTCATTCTTGGTCCTCCCCTAACTTGGTACCCCTTCTAGAAGTGACATACTGTATCAACCCAAGCACCCATCCTACTTTGCTGTCATTCTTGGTCCTCCCCTAACTTGTTACCCCTTCCAGAAGTGCCATACTGTATCAACCCAAGCACCCATCCTACTTTGCTGTCATTCTTGGTCCTCCCCTAACTTGTTACCCCTTCCAGAAGTGCCATACTGTATCAACCCAAGCACCCATCCTACTTTGCTGTCATTCTTGGTCCTCCCCTAACTTGTTACCCCTTCTAGAAGTGCCATACTGTATCAACCCAAGCACCCATCCTACTTTGCTGTCATTCTTGGTCCTCCCCTAACTGGTTACCCCTTCCAGAAGTGCCATACTGTATCAACCCAAGCACCCATCCTACTTTGCTGTCATTCTTGGTCCTCCCCTAACTTGTTACCCCTTCTAGAAGTGCCATACTGTATCAACCCAAGCACCCATCTTACTTTGCTGTCATTCTTGGTCCTCCCCTAACTTGTTACCCCTTCTAGAAGTGCCATACTGTATCAACCCAAGCACCCATCCTACTGTGCTGTCATTCTTGGTCCTCCCCTAACTTGTTACCCCTTCTAGAAGTGCCATACTGTATCAACCCAAGCACCCATCCTACTTTGCTGTCATTCTTGGTCCTCCCCTAACTTGTTACCCCTTCCAGAAGTGCCATACTGTATCAACCCAAGCACCCATCCTACTTTGCATTCATTCTGGGTCCTCCCCTAACTTGTTACCCCTTCTAGAAGTGCTATACTGTATCAAACCCAAGCACCCATCCTACTTTGCATTCATTCTGGGTCCTCCCCTAACTTGGTACCCCTTCTAGAAGTGCCATACTGTATCAAACCCAAGCACCCATCTTACTTTGCTGTCATTCTGGGTCCTATCCTAACTTGTTACCCCTTCTAGAAGTGCCATACTGTATCAACCCAAGCACCCATTCTACTTGCTGTCATTCTTGGTCCTCCCCTAACTTGTTACCCCTTCTAGAAGTGCCATACTAAATCAAACCCAAGCACCCATCCTACTTTGCTGTCATTCTGGGTCCTCCCCTAACTTGTTACCCCTTCTAGAAGTGCCATACTGTATCAAACCCAAGCACCCATCCTACTTTGCTGTCATTCTGGGTCCTCCCCTAACTTGTTACCCCTTCTAGAAGTGCCATACTGTATCAACCCAAGCACCCATTCTACTTGCTGTCATTCTTGGTCCTCCCCTAACTTGTTACCCCTTCTAGAAGTGCCATACTAAATCAAACCCAAGCACCCATCCTACTTTGCTGTCATTCTGGGTCCTATCCTAACTTGTTACCCCTTCTAGAAGTGCCATACTGTATCAAACCCAAGCACCCATCCTACTTTGCTGTCATTCTGGGTCCTCCCCTAACTGGTTACCCCTTCTAGAAGTGCCATACTGTATCAACCCAAGCACCCATCCTACTTTGCTGTCATTCTGGGTCCTCCCCTAACTGGCTACCCCTTTTAGAAGTGCCATACTGTATCAACCCAAGCACCCATCCTACTTTGCCGTCATTCTTGGTCCTCCCCTAACTTGTTACCCCTTCTAGAAGTGCCATACTGTATCATTTCGAAGCACCCATCCTACTTTGCTGTCATTCTTGGTCCTCCCCTAACTTGTTACCCCTTCTAGAAGTGCCATACTGTATGAACCCAAGCACCCATCCCACTTTGATGTCATTCTGGGTCCTATCCTAACTTGTTACCCCTTCTAGAAGTGCCATACTGTATCAACCCAAGCACCCATCCTACTTTGCTGTCATTCTGGGTCCTCCCCTAACTGGTTACCCCTTCTAGAAGTGCCATACTGTATCAAACCCAAGCACCCATCCTACTTTGCTGTCATTCTTGGTCCTCCCCTAACTTGGTACCCCTTCTAGAAGTGCCATACTGTATCATTCCCAAGCACCCATCCTACTTTGCTGTCATTCTGGGTCCTCTCCTAACTTGGTACCCCTTCTAGAAATGCCATACTGTATCATTCCCAAGCACCCATCCTACTTTGCTGTCATTCTTGGTCCTCCCCTAACTTGTTACCCCTTCTAGAAGTGCCATACTGTATGAACCCAAGCACCCATCCCACTTTGCTGTCATTCTGGGTCCTATCCTAACTTGTTACCCCTTCTAGAAGTGCCATACTGTATCAACCCAAGCACCCATCCTACTTTGCTGTCATTCTGGGTCCTCCCCTAACTGGTTACCCCTTCTAGAAGTGCCATACTGTATCAACCCAAGCACCCATCCTACTTTGCTGTCATTTTGGGTCCTATCCTAACTGGTTACCCCTTCCAGAAGTGCCATACTGTATCAACCCAAGCACCCATCCTACTGTGCTGTCATTCTTGGTCCTCCCCTAACTTGTTACCCCTTCTAGAAGTGCCATACTGTATCATTCCCAAGCACCCATCCTACTTTGCTGTCATTCTGGGTCCTATCCTAACTTGTTATCCCTTCTAGAAGTGCCATACTGTATCAACCCAAGCACCCATCCTACTTTGCTGTCATTCTGGGTCCTATCCTAACTTGTTACCCCTTCTAGAAGTGCCATACTGTATCAACCCAAGCACCCATCCTACTTTGCTGTCATTCTGGGTCCTCCCCTAACTTGTTACCCCTTCCAGAAGTGACATACTGTATCAACCCAAGCACCCATCCTACTTTGCTGTCATTCTTGGTCCTCCCCTAACTTGTTACCCCTTCTAGAAGTGCCATACTGTATCAACCCAAGCACCCATCCTACTTTGCTGTCATTCTTGGTCCTCCCCTAACTTGTTACCCCTTCTAGAAGTGCCATACTGTATCAACCCAAGCACCCATCCTACTTTGCTGTCATTCTTGGTCCTCCCCTAACTTGTTACCCCTTCTAGAAGTGCCATACTGTATCAAACCCAAACACCCATCCTTTGCTGTTATTCTGGGTCCTCCCCTAACTTGTTACCCCTTCTAGAAGTGCCATACTGTATCAACCCAAGCACCCATCCTACTTTGCTGTCATTCTTGGTCCTCCCCTAACTTGGTACCCCTTCCAGAAGTGCCATACTGTATCAACCCAAGCACCTACCCTACTTTGCTGTCACTCTGGGTCCTCCCCTAACTTGGTACCCCTTCCAGAAGTGCCATACTGTATCAACCCAAGCACCCACCCTACTTTGCTGTCATTCTGGGTCCTCCCCTAACTTGTTACCCCTTCTAGAAGTGCCATACTGTATCAAACCCAAGCACCTACCCTACTTTGCTGTCACTCTGGGTCCTCCCCTAACTGGTTACCCCTTCTAGAAGTGCCATACTGTATCATTCCCAAGCACCCATCCTACTTTGCTGTCATTCTTGGTCCTCCCCTAACTTGTTACCCCTTCTAGAAGTGCCATACTGTATCAACCCAAGCACCCATCCTACTTTGCTGTCATTCTTGGTCCTCCCCTAACTGGTTACCCCTTCTAGAAGTGCCATACTGTATAAATATTGGATTGATACAGTACAGCACTGGAAGAGGTAACAAGTTGGGGGAGGATCCAGATTGACGGCAAAGTGAGTATGGGTGTTTGGGATCAAGGATGGTAGAAATGAGGGTATACGGGGTAGATCCTGGGCGCTAGAAATATTGTGTATGGGTGGACTGCAAGGTACATAAGAGCGAAGAGGGATAATCAGTTTGGATCAAAGATATTGGCTACAGAAAGGTTTGCATGTTTTATTTAACTCACCAGAACTTCAAAAGAATGAGTGAAGTTTGAGCTGATGATCTTCATTCATGGAATCATTTTGTAGGAACTTTCTACACACGGACTGAGAATATTCTGTGAAAAAAAGATGTATAGAAAGGAAAAATCTTATAAATGCAGGCTGTTACAGCATTGAGTGCACTGCACCTGTGGCTCCACTGGGTTCTTAACCCAATGTTATTCTTACAGTGTGAAATAATTTTAAAGGTAAAACAAAAAAGGAAGTTTTCTTATACAATGATTTATCAATCAGATCTTTGAGATGCTTGGTCCAGTTTCCAGCTGATCTGACCTCAAAAATTATATTCATATTTTAAAGGCATCGTACACATTTGGTAATTGTCATAGACCAGTGTTCTCACTTGGTTAATCCCAACATATGCATAAAATAACAAGCCTGTGAAAATTTGGGCTCAATTGGTCATCGAAGTTGCAAGAAAATGATGAAAGAAAAAACACCCTTGTTGTACAAATTTGTGTGCTTTCAGATAGGAATAAAAACTTCTTGCAAGAAGTTTTTTTAATTTTAGTGAGAAATTACCTCTTTCTCAAAAACTACGTTACTTCAGAGGGAGTCGTTTCTCACAATGATTTATACTATCAACAGCTCTCTGTTGCTTGTTACCAAGTCAGTTTTTATGCTAATATATATTTTGAGTAATTACCAAACGTGTACGATGCCTTTAAATAGCAATTTTTATACATTTTGAGAAAGTTATGAGCAGTCATTTAAGGTGCAGCACGAAAACAAATCTGCAAATGATAAATGGTAGTAAATTAAAACCTAAAAATTAGTTGTTGGGATCCTGACATCGTCTCATGTCCATGCACAAACAATTTTGAATATTGGGCCATGTCTGTGGCATTTATGCACAAGCTTTTGTAAGTTTTTCTTTTTGAAACAGCAACATCTGTCAAAATTTGTTAAGAGAAAAAATCTGTTAAAAAAATTCTTTTGTGGCCATGCACCTTTAAAATTCTTATCATTTGGGAACTTTTTAAATACTAGGTGGCATGAGACGTGCCAGGTGGAATCCACAGTCCAGAAACAAAATGTTTAAAAATTGCACATGACCAGAATTGCATTACAACATTATCACCAGATCACACCTCAACATTTTTCTGCCGTTTGCATGCACCACCTATTCTCTGAACACATTGATTAATTCTATGGACCTCTTGTTTGGAATAGCAGAAAACAAATTAATTTGTGGGATGTTTAATTTAAGGAACTGTTATGAAAAACATCTTGTCTTTAATATTATCTAGAGTCGCTTTTCTCTTTTTACCCTAAAGTTATGATTTACTTTCTTGTTTCAACCTAGTTCGTCAGGTCGAGGTCGCATTTGCTTTGTTTGTTTGTTTGGCTCATAACTATTATTCTGTTATGTTTCATTTATCTTTGCTCATTTGAACTTCCTATAATTACTTGTATATTTGCAATGGAAATAAATGTTGAGTTGAATTGAAATTGAATTGGTTTATAAGGTTTGTTTGCTGCCAGGTACAATATCAAAAGTTTACAGTGGGTTTTTTGGGGTAATGTTTAATTGTTAAAGGCCTAGCCATAAATCCATTGTTTCACGTCCCCTAGAAAGTATCCATCACTCTCATGTGCTGATGGCATAATGTATAGCGGCTATTTAAATCATGTGAATGATGACTGTGTTTGGTCAGAACGTCTTGTATTGTGTGCCATTTCAGTTGCAGCGATGGGCTTGCTGTAATGGTTGTTGTGGAACTGGTCAAAAACACTGACTGAGTTTACACAGGGACGGGATTAAACTCACTGGTCGGGACCACAGTACGGTTGTTGTAGTTGTATCCACAATATACACACAATCATCACTGTCATTGTCACTGTCAGCAGTGTCACCTCGCTCGATCTATATCTCTGGACTGTCTACGACTCAAGTGACTGTGTAGGGCAATGTAGGGTGAGTTTGTTTGTGGAACAACCAGCGGATCAGAGACATTGAACTATTTCAAAGAAACTTGTGATAACAAAACTAGTGTCACAGTGAGTGTGCATGACTGCAGTAAACACTAGACCCAGTAACTGGGGCGCTGTACTCCTTTTTCAAAATTTTGACATAATCGGTCGTACTAGCACCCGAGATTAAGGTCGTATTTTCCCCGAGGGATCTTCGCTTCCAACTCTTGGTTGGACTTTAGACGGGTGCTCTGCCTCAACCGTGAAGACTACGGGGTTTGAGGTAGGGCACCTGTCGATTAGACTGGTGCCTTGCCTCAACCGTGATAACAGCGCGGTTGAGGCGAGGCACCTGTCCAATTTTAGACGGGTGTCCTGCCTCAACCGTCCTGTTATCACAGTTGAGCGGTTGAGGCAAGGCACCCGTCTTAATTGAAGATCCCTCGGGGAAAATACGACCGTAATCTGGGGCGCTAGTATGACCGATGATGTCATAATTTTGAAAAAGGAGTACAGCGCCCCAGTTACTGGGTCTAACTTAAGTGAACACCACAAACAGCAATGACTACTAGTACTACGTGTGACATGTCTACCTCCCTCAGACTCTGTCAACGTCAGATGCTCTGTCTGTCTGTCCCCGCTGTGTCGAGACGGGAGGGATGGCGGGTGACCACTGACTTACAATAGCATTAACAATCCACTGACTTACACTAACATGATCGAGTAAAATTTAAAAGCACTATACAGCACATGCACACATGCTTCTGTACGTGATAGCCTTTTCAGGCGATTGTACAGTACTATCCAGATCCAGATACATGATACAACGGAACGCCAATCGTCATGTTCGTTAAGTAAGAAGGGGCTACAGTTAGCCCAGGTTGGACTCCTCCGTTGCATACAACGCGACGGAGTCCAGGGTATAAAGGTCCCGTACCATTGCAAACAAATTTATAACCATTTTTTATCATATTTTTACCTTTTTGAGGAAGCTGAAACTTGACTCACATGTTCCTTGTGTCCTGAACCTTACGCCTGCTCTATTCAGAATTGCCAATTTTATCCTTGGATGACATTATTGTGAAAATAAAATGGAAATTTATGCATTCTCGGCGACAGGCCGAAACTGACAAGACGTGAATGCTTCAGCGCATGTGCGTCCTTTGCATAGCAACCACGGAAGTCGGTCAGGTTGCTATGCATGTCGCGCATGCGCGCCTGAGCCTACACAGTCAATTGGTACACGATGATAAAAACGGTAGTGCACAACTCGGACTTATTTGCTAGAATAATGTCATTCGTGGACGAAATTGTTATTGTTGGACCCATCAATAGTGAGTTACGGACATAAAGAATATATGAACGGAATTTCAGCTTCTTAAATCAGGTAAAATTATGAAAAAACATACATTACTTCAAAATATGTTCGCATTGTAGAGGCGCTTTATACCCAGGACGTCAGTGTACACTGACTGACGTCCTACCAGGGCTAGGGCTACAAAGTACGGTCAACCAAACTTGACTGCAACAAGCTGTCCTTTGACTTTGTAGACAATATAACTTTGTAGTTAATAATAATATTATTATTATTAACTCCTACTCGTCAAATGACCTATAAACCATTTACATACATTACAATATAAAAACTGAACAGAAAAATCCGTACTTAGGCCTACCAGAGTTTTGTGATGAAAACATGGAAGACACACGTCGAAGCAGACGACAGCTCGATGTTATAATGCGCAATGTGTTCCGGGTACTCAGTACGCATGTGCAGCAAATGGTGCAAAGGGAGGGCGCCCTCTCTTGGATCAAATTAAAGATGAACTGGCTTTTTTTTTTTTTTTTAAAGTTTGAATCTCTCTTTTTGTTCAAAACCATTTGTTATCTGTTTCTTCTCCGTAATCTAAGACTTAGAAATAACTGTTTTTAATTAATGGCACCGGATTTTTTGTCCATACAAGTCGTTCTGGTTACATTGGGATTTACTCTGGGAGGGCTCTTGTTGTTGGAGTAACACTTGTCTGTACAGAAAAGTGCGGTTTTTAGGGGGGGGGTTGAGGGGTTGCGGGGGTAACATTACAACAAAACGGACAAGGGGAAACAGTTCAAGAGCAATGGCCTTTGATGAGACAAAGTTAATGGTTTTGAAAAAATAAAAAAAAATAAAAAATAAGACAGTTCATAATTGATGTAATAGACCGTGCAAGTCTCGCGCGTATTCAAACGTTTTTGGGACCACTTTGGTCCCCACGTCGATGCTTTAACGCGTGAAGGAAACAAACTCACGCACTCAAACTAACAGGTCACAATGTTCGAATACGCACGAGACTTGCACAGTCTATTGAAGCTTTGCATGGTGTGGGAAAAAAAAGTAGCTTTAAATAGTAAAGTTGCAGGTACAAAAATATGTGTAAAATATCTTTTGGGAGAAATTTTGTGGCTCTGAAAAGAGCCGATGTCATAGGGAAATCTGTCCCCGGAGATTCTGTCCCCCATGGGCCGGGAAGCATTTTTTTTACACCGCAGCGAGGGGTTTTGTACTGTAATACTGCCAATTCCTGTCTTGAGATGAGACTACAAACATTTATGCCTATAAAGGTTTAGGTTTAGGGTTAGGGTCAGCGTTAGGGTTAGGGTTAGGGTTAGGGTCAGGGTTGGGTTAGGGTCAGGGTTAGGGTCAGGGTTAGGGTTAGGGTTAGGGTTAGGGTTAGGGTTAGGGTTTAGGGTTAGACCTAGTCTCCTATCTCAAGACGGAATTGGCAGTGTTACAGTACAAAACCCCTCGCTGCGGTGTAAAAAAAATATACGCGGCCGGGAAATTAACACGGGCTGAAGGAGGATGATTCAAAAGAGGGCGCTATAAGAAGAAGTTTGTACGCAGTTCATCTTATTGGGGGACAAAATCTCCTGCCACTGCATGTTTGGGTCAACAAAATTGTAGCGAGTTCACGGTTTAAATGATGTTATTGTAACGAACTCAAACTGTACGCTCTGTGTATTGGACGAAAGCCCCGCCGGTGCGTTGGAGTGGCCCCGCCGGATCTTGGAAGGACAACGCTCCCAAGGCAGTTGGCCTGAACCTGAACTGTGATTGGACGAATTATTGCGCGCATTTGTTGATGTATAACATTGTATAACAAAAAGTATAATGATAAGAGATTATCCAGGTGCGATGGCAGGATGCGTTGTTTTGGCGCCCTTTTCTAGCAATGTGTTGTGCGTGATTTAGTTGTGTTAGAGCGACCAAATTAATGCTGAGTTCAGTGAGTGAGCATTGAATGTTGTTACTCTTGGAGAATGAATAAATCAGTGTGCTTCATATTTAACGGAATTTGAGTTAGTTTGTTTTCTGTCTGCGTTTGGCTGCAGAGCATGCAACAAGGACCCGTTGGCAGTACGTTACATTATTTTTATTGTGTGGACCGGGGGTAAAGTCACTGTAGTCTTTGGAGATAATTATCATTTTTGTGTCCATACTGCGTCGCACTAGCAAGGGAAATATTGATAGTTTTTAGTACGTTGTCATCAAATGTGCCACTAGAAAACGCCAATTATATTTCTCAAAGTAACACCGATGCCGAGTTGTAGTGTTGATCGTAGGCAACATTCGAGGTGCCCTCTTCAATTGATCGCATCAATTTAAATCGACTTTGAAAACTAAAACAAATTCATTATGCCGGTGTCCTAGGAAAATCTGTCACCCGGAGATTCTGTCCCCCATTACGGGCATTACGGGAAATTAACATGGGCTGAAGGAGGTTGATTCAAAAGAGGGCGCTATCAGAAGAAGTTTGTACACAATTCGCCGTACGGCGGGGGACAGAATCTCCTGCCACACCAATTAATGAGCAAAATTTCAAAGTAGATTTATTGATGCTATCAAATGAAGAGGGCACCTCTACTGATGCCACCGATCAACACTCACAAACTCGGCATCGGTGTTTTAAGGGAGCTCAACGTGAAAACCAATATAACAACACTGTAACTTGTAGGGTATGCCGTTTCCGACTTCAGTTTTGTATCTACCCATCACTTTAATGTGAACAAGGTTACTACTCATCTTAGCGTGGGGGGTGGATTCTATCACTGACATTCCTTCACGGGCACTGCAATGCTTTGATCAATGTGCAATTTTGCCAGAATCTTAAAACTATGTTTAACAATAATATGGAGCACAGACGGGGGTGCTGGTTTTCCAAAGACAACTGGCGTGCGGGGAGTGCAAAGCCATTACGGCGTGGGGTCCAGGGCCTGCTTAAGGGCCCGGAAGCTTTTGGTTCCTAGATGCTCTGTTGTGCAGTCAGAGACACTATTTGGCACACAAATGTCCATTTTTAGGGAGGGATTATTATTAGTCCTATTTGCAAAATGATTACCCCGCAATGACTTATTTTCACGAGGCGAAGTTGGGTGAAATGCAAAAGCCAGTTTTTAGTGATTGAGTATGCCGATATTCTGCAACAATAAACAGTTTTACGGCGTGGGGTAAGGGCCCCGGAAGCTGTTGGGTCCTGTAGATGCTCTGTCGTGCAATCTGAGCCACTATTTGGAACTAATTAGTGTCTCTTTTTGAGCGGGATATTATTAATGTGATTTGCAAAAATGATTACCCCACAAAGATAGAAAAGCCAGATTTCACCGAGTGATTATATTCGACAATGCACGACGAACGGAACGGATTCAATTTTATTTTGTTTAATGTTATGCGTTTTCCAAACTTCGGCTTTACAACCTCAAACGGAGCCCGGAACCGAAGCTCAAACCGAGGTTTATTATTATTTATTTTTTTAGATGGACCCCTATTACATTTTTGGGCGTCGCCTTAATTATTGATGGCTCCATGGGCACATAAACTTTTGTTTTGTGTACAGCCCGGCCGTGCGCGCAATTGCTGTATGCCGCACTGCAAATGCTGGGGGATTTGAGCCCCCCCCCCCCCTAATTTGAAATCTGGCTTTGAGGATAGGGAATTTCCAGAGTAAAATGTAACATAAGCTTGAATGTGATAATTTCGATATTTACAAAGTATTTTTTCCATTTACACGCAGTCAATGTATTTGTTTTTACACTAACGCCAGATAATCTTATTACAAAAAAATAGTAAATTACATTGAAGAAAGGGGGCTTGTTTAAGAAAAAGGGAAACGGAAACTTGGCCAGAAGTGCTTCCTAGAAAAAAATGGTGCACCCCCTTGTGCCCCCCCTAAAAGTTTACACTGCTGTACCTAGCAGCTGAATAGCAGCTACAGCATGTATTGTGGCAATTTGTTTTTAAAAATAAACCGTATTGTTATGTTTAAATTGGACTATGGTTTGAGGTTTGAATAATTAGTAAATGTAAGTCGAAACAAGTTTTAGATTATTATTTGTAAGCTGACCTTAATTTTCGCTTCACGTTCGACCAAAAAGAACATGCAATAAAAGGCGATCGTCGTGATCCTTGACGTACGCCAATGCAAACTCGAGCAAGCTGTTATGCGCGAAACTAGGACGTCGTTGATGGAGGCTTTTACATAAAGCATCAACTGCTCTTACTGATTAATTGCTAGGTCAATTTTTTTTACATTATCATGATGATGAAAGAAAGTTATATTAAAGCCATTTACAAGCCAACTGTGAAGGGGGAAATTAATAACGATCTCTCAAAGCCTTTATAAATAATTATTGTGTTCATCCATACAAAAATAGTCGCCATAGAAATTACCGGTAGCCGTTAACGAGAGGCACTTATTGTTCCCTAGGGACTTATCACTCTGAACCCGAAGTAATATGTTATTTAATGACGATATTAACAGAAAGGACGATAATTGTACGTAAATAACAAGCCTTTGGTATCTTTTAAAATTTGAAACACGATTCTAGTAATTTACTGCAAGAGTCTTGGAAACTAAATATCTTTCATGTTATTCAATGACGATATTAACTGAAAGGACGATAATTGTACGTAAATAACAAGCCTTTGGTATCTTTTAAAATTTGAACGACGATTCTAATAAGTGCAAGAATCTTTTCAGCAAACTCGAGCGATAGGGATTTTGTCAAAAAATACTCAGACCATGAAGGTCTTTGGACCATGATGGAGTAAGCAATAGGTAGACTATAGGTACCCTGTGGTCACGTTCAATATAGACCGTGTAAGTCTAGCGACGATAATAAAAGGTCACCATTTTTATTTTTGTCACATCACCTTTTTCCCACCAAAAACATATTGTTGGAATGATTACATTTAAAGCGAACAATTCAATAAATAAAATTAAAAGAAAATCAGGAAACTTATAAAACTGAAGAAATCCTGCTCGACATCCTATCGCTTTGGGCGGCTGGGCGGTCCAGTGGCTACCTTTTAGCCACTGGACAGCCCAGCCGCCCACAAGCGATACACTGTAACAGGCGTGGGAGGAAACGCTCACCAGCTTGTGTTTGTAGAAGAAAAAACCCCGTTACATCAAAATCAAACTAGATAGTAATTGGTACGCGTTGGGCAAGTCAATGGCAATCCTTTATATAGATCATTATTAATCCCCCACCCCCTCACAGACTTGTAAAGTTTTAATGACGATGAATTATTTGGCTTTAATGTAATTTTCTTTCATCACCATGATGATGTCAAAAACTTATAACTTGGCAATTAATCAGTAGGAGCATTTGATGCCAGAAAAGCCTTCAAAAACTATTGTGTTCATCCTTATACAAAAATTGTCGCCATAACAATTCCCGGTAGCCGTTAACACACACAAAAACGGGCATATCACATTGATTTAATGCTGGCCATCCGGGCAGCGAATTTTCTTTTCCCAAACGACATTGCAATGATGACCTTTTTTTGTTCTGGTATTGATTTTGATTTTTTTCGATCTGAATGCGGATGTTTGAAAGAAATAAAATATAAAAAAAGGGAAAATAAAAAACAAGTTTTGGAGAAAAAAAAATCGCATCCGGGCAGCGATTTTTTTGTCCTGAACCTTTCGGGCAGTACAGTGTAAATGGGCCATTGAAAAATCAAAAAGCGGTATTATGTGACGTCCTCGCTCTGATTGGCTTAAACTCCACGGACACTGCCTGAAAGGTTCAGGAAAAAAAATTCGCATCCGGGCACAGCTTTGTGTCCAATATGATTCTTTGCAATTTTTAAAAATATGACATGTTGCACCGGTTTATACATTTTTGACCTTTTCCAAGATTTCCGTTCATGTTATTTACTAAAGGTAGGGGTGCTTTAGTAAATTCCAGCACCTCCATCCACAAAGTTGGGGATGCTGCAGCACCCATAGTCTTGGTGCAAAACCTTCTCTTATGATTTGTCAAACAAAATTCCACGAAAGGGCGCTATCATATCCACGAACTGCTCTCACACACGAACCGCTCAAAGAGAAGGTCTTGGGAAACTCTCATCCGTCAGGTCGTGCGTGCGCATAGTGTTTAGCATAATCTATTGAATATGGAAACTAATGTGACGTATTAAAGGCACTGAACACGTTTGGAAATTGTCAAAGACCAGTGTTCTCACTCGGTGTATCCCAACATATGCATAAAATAACAAGCCTGTGAAAATTTTGGCTCAATTGGTCATCAAAGTTGCAAGAAAATGATGAAAGAAAAAAACACCCTTGTTGTAATGTGTGTGCTTTCAGATAGGAATAAAAACTTCTTGCAAGAAGTTTTTATTATTTTAGTGAGAAATTACCTCTTTCTCAAAAACTACGTTACTTCAGAGGGAGTCGTTTCCTACAACAATGTTTTATACTATCAACAGCTCTCCGTTGCTTGTTACCGAGTAAGTTTTTACGCTAACATTTGTTTTGAGTCATTACCAAACGTGTACGACACCTTTAAATTGCATGTAAGAGCAGTCTAATACCCCGACGTCACCTGCAGAAGCCTACATAATATGGTAATAATAAGTTAAAGACAAAGTATACCTTTGGTTTTTTGAACCGTTCGATTGTTTTAATTCTATATAAAGGTAGATATACAATAAAACTAACCTGTGAACATTTCATTTCAAAAGATGGTAGCGTTTTTGAGATATTGCCGAAAATCTGGAGCGGATGTCAACGCAAAAAGAATATAAATCTTCAATTGGAATACACAATCTGAAAAAAACGTTTCTGACAGGCACGCTTCTCTGATTCAAATCAATTTGTTTGTTTGATAAAAACTTATATATTTTCCATATATCCACATTACCTCAAAGTGAAATGTTTCTCAAAATGCATTATACTATCAGAATCTGCTGTACTTCTTATTGCCATTATTTCTGAGTAATTACCAAACGGATACAGACCCTTTAAAAGTATTAACAAAATCCCAAACCGAAATATAGAAGTGAGTAATATCAACGACGACAACGACAACGGCACCTCTTATCATGGATGAAAATGATTTCTATAATGCCATGTTTTGAAGTTATTACAGGATAATGTTTCTGTAATGTTTTGAATTATTTTTATTTCCATGTTAACGGAAGCATGTACTGCATGCATGGCCATGATGGCACGATCACTATTTCAAGCATTATCGTAAGTGTTTTATGTTTAATGCGTGCTCCTAGGCTGCGTTCCGGTTGCGGGAACGCTTGCGCTACCTTTTTAAACATGTAACGGTATACGCACAGGGGGAGGTTCGCTTCAAGCTGTCGGACCAATCATGCTGCATTATCCATCCATGTGTTGGGCAATGTTCTGTAGTCTGCTTTTAAAAATAAAATGAATTGTTTTCCTTACAACACGTACTGAACAAACACAATTAATTTTTACTACTTTACTGCAACCAATCTGATTTGTTTGAGGTAAGGTTTAGGTCACATCAGTGTAAATATGTATCGTTTTGTTACAGCTTTTGCACTGTTTTCCGCCATTGTTTTTCAGTTGGCGAACATAGCTAACACCCCAAGAGCGTTTGCCGTATTTCGCGAATAATTATTTGAAAACGTATATAACGCGTCGTTGACAAACGTTTACATTGTTAGCCTGAGTGGAACGCACCCCCAGGTTGAAAGATGCGCACTATAGTGTGAAAGTGGTGACGTCATCACTTCTGTCGGATTGCAACTTGAACAAGATCGTTTGCACGGACGTATTTGACGTGAAAGGTGGTAAATAGTTTCATGTATGCTAAAAACTTTGAGATTTATACTACTTTTTACCGTACAAATAAACAAAATTCATAAGCAGATAATATGTTAATTTATTGAAGTTGTGCCTGAAATACGCACTATTACACAGAAACACGGGCCAACACCCTCAAAATGTATCAAGTACGGAACTTTTTGCTGGTACTGTTTTTCTATCAAAAGCAAGATTCTGTGTGCTTAGTAAGTTTTTGTGCGTACAGGCCATATCGTCTATCGTCTATCGTCACGAAGAGGCAATTCTTCAAAAAATCATACATTTTGGCAAATGGTGTTTTGTTTACACATTTTGGATGTTATCATTGACATCAACATTTTCCCCAAGTTTCAAGTGATAAAACGTTATAGTTTCTTTTATACTTATTAGCGTAAGGGGGACAAGGACAATTTCACCAAACTATGAGGTTTGAGTTTTCACGAACAGCCACATTTCGATTTACGTTGAAGTACATAGCGCTGACACGGGGCCTAAAACGACTACTCTGAGTTTTGAATTTTCACGAAGAGACACGTTGAATGACTTATAGATAAATTTAAGTTTTCACGAACAGACACTTTCGGTTTACGCATTGGTTTGTACACGACGCGCTAAACACATACCTCGTTCGTGCAGTTTTCACGAAGAGACACTTGTGTTAAACAGTTAATTACTAATTAATTAAACTTAACAATAACAACAGATTTGCATGATTTAAGATCTCCACTTTCATGGTTAGTAAAATGGCAAAGTTTAAAGTGCAAACCATATCCAAAACAATGATTCCAAAAATAGTTTAACTTCAAATGCTGTTTTCTCGAACATGAAAGTTTGGCTGCAGGGGCTAAAAATTAGTGTCTCTTCGTGAAAACGGTGACGATATGTACGAAAATGCCGTGAACTGCGCATAAGTCTCCAAGTGATATACAATTTGCAATCATTTAGGGAAACAAGATGACCACAGTGCATGATTCGATAATATTACATAAAGCTGTACACTGTCTATAGGCCTATAGATTGATTCATTTTCACAATTTGTAAATTCAATAACTAATCATCGGCCATCCCATGTCTGTCCAGCAAGTTGTGAGTTTACCTGTGGCATTAATACGTAATTGTATCTCCTAATTGTATCTCCTACAACTCAAAAAAGGTGCATTTCTGCTTGTCCACCATGTCCCCTTCAACTGCATCATAACTAGTTGCGTTGTTCAGCTGGCAAACCATCTTCCTTCCATCTTGGTCCAGCAGATTGAAGGAGCGACATCGGGGGTGTGATCGGCAAGCCTTCCCGCACGACACGACGCTCTTACCCGGTAGCTCCTCCAGGACGTGGTGCAGCATGCACTGAGAAGTGGGGCGGCCATCATTGCCGGTCTGCAGGCAGAATACCCGGACGTCGCTGACAGAGAGCTCGCATATGGCAAAGTTCTGGTTGTGGCATACGAAATCGTTCCATTTACCATTACGATGCACGTATTGGCCGCCACAGTCTTCACCACCATTCGAGTTACTATTATCTGCTCCTTGCTCTATGCTATTATTAGGCTCTCCATCCGCCCAATTCCCATAAGCGTTGGTCTCACCCTTTCCCGGACAGTGCTGCCACTTTTCCTCCTCCTCGATGTCATTACAACCAATCCAGAGACTGGTGTCTGTTGTCTGATCAAACTCTTTTAGGAATAGTTCCCATATGTAATCATGTTCGGATTGTGAGTTTGGGACGACCAGGTTTGCTCGTAACTCGGCACAAGTGCGATTTGCTTCGTACCAATTCATCTTGTCCTTTATAATGAAGTAACATGACTCGCCGTATCGGTGCCAGTCAGGAGGGCAGATTTCAGCCAAAGAACACCCGGAACCAAAAACATTCACAAAACTCAATACCCGAATGATATCCATCTCGCGAATCGGCAGAGATAATTGGTTTGATAATCTTCTTTGAGGGAATTATGGTCTTACAAATGAAACAAGTTCACCAAGTCCAGAATGATCCCAATGGCAGCTTTCTCTATAGTATTAGCTCCTTTAGCTCAACTAAGTTGCTTTATCAGTACGGCCGAAGTGTTGATTGCCATTCGTTGCCGCCGTTTCACACTGGATGTGATGATTTTTCTCCCTTTTGATATTACAATGACTTGTACCTGTCTCTATGACAACTGATATAAACTGCCCGCCATCGCGCCAGTGTTTATGATTCGCCATGGAAACAGCGCAACTATAGAAGCAAACCGTAACAAAAAATCCAACCAATAAATCAAGATGTTATTGTATTTTGATGGAATTGTTTGCTTTTCGCATTTTGTTTTATATATCGTTTCACATAGCAACCAACCTTGTTTAAATACAGGTTTCCTGAGACTTGCGAGCTACAGTGATTAAGTTCACTTATGAGGCATCCTTGGTTTCATTACCAGAAATATATAATAATAATAATAAACTGACACTATAGTAGCTAACTATAGTCGGATAAATGCATCTTAACTGACGATAGCTGCATTCATCACGGTAGTACAGGAGAACAAAGATTGTAGATGTCCACAATCAGGAGACGAGCACATGTTATACAAATATTGGATGTATGAGTACGCAGAATATAATCACGAAGTGAAATCTGGACTGTTCAATCATTTCACGAAACAGTCCTGATTTAACACCTTATACAACAACCTTTAAAAAACTATACATAAATAAAAGAATAAGCGCTTTAAGACGACCGTAGATAAATCTCTAAAAAAACCAAGTTAATATGAATAACGACAATGAAAAGATAAAATTCTGTTTTTTTCCTTTACCACATAATTGGGTGTCATCTTTTATTTCATTTATAGTAATTGAAAAAAAAGTGTGTTATTTTGTACATACCTTTCAAGATAGACTCTCCATTTGACATGTTGGAGTAGAATAATTAGGGTATACCTTCTGAAAGTACCAAGGTAAATATATTTTGTTTTGTGGAAATATATAAAAGGAGTCGCAGAAATCCATGGAGAGAAACCTAATAAATAAAAATCAAATGAAAAACCAAAAAAAAAAAAAAAATATTAGTAAAAATAATAAAAATAATAATTATAAATAAGTAGAAAAGAATAACAAAAAACAGTCCCGGTGGTGCCCCAACACTTTATACCCCCACTGGAATCAATCGATGTGTAAAATACCACACTCTAAATTACAAGGATTTAAATTTAAATCCACAGGATTAAATTTTAAATCTTTCAAGGAGTGTGGTTAGGGACCAATCTGCGTGGATTTAAAATGAATCTTTCAAAAGATTTAAAAAAATTAGTCTTTGGAGGATTAATTAAATTAATCCCAGTGGATTAAAATGTTTCAAACTTTACAGATTTAACCTTTACCCTTTGATAATTAAAACCTAGTCTGTTTGGATTTATTTATAAACTTTCCTTGGGATTAAAATATAAACACCCAATTATGGACCAGGAGATTTACCTATAAATAAAAATAATCGTAAACAGCCAATCGAAATTCTCGACCAATTTTTTAACTTTATTGTCAAGTAAATAAATACAATGCACAAAGTTTCACAGATAAACCTTTACATAGTACGTCAATTACAAGAGGTACATTTTTTAGATTGTTAACTGTTTTTGTATAAGTGCGAAATATTGAATTAAGAATGAGAAAAAGCACCAATAGTTTTGACTTATATCCGATGGATCGTACACTTGCGACGTGTATCAAGCTTAAGAGGATAAGTTTAGACAACGGATTCAACATTGTTAAAGAGAACCATGTCTGCTTCAGCTGCCTCGAAAGCCAGGAAAGGGCCATGTGTTTACATGTTCAAGAAGAGGATAGTGCACAGGGAATGGAATCCAGTGTAAACAGTTTCACCACCAGTTTTTAGGCCCACAGCAAACGACCAGTCCAGGCAGTGTTGCAGTCAGTTACTACCAGTCCTACACAAGTGCAGACATGGGAACTCAGATTACACAACCAGCAAATGGTCATAGATAACCGCTCCAGATTTTTAGCGGTATTTTTTTAAAAACTAGAACACCTTTTTTAACTGAAATGTGCACATTTAATTATTATTTTTACCTCGTAACTTATATAGGATTAACACAATGGAACACTTCCAAAAACCAAAAGTATACTTTCCCTTTAAACAGATTTAACAGCGGTTGCGAAAGATCGAACCAGAGGCTTTACCCTGGAGGGAGGCATCACTCCATAGATGAAAGCGGCAAAGAATTCAAAAAAGCTGTTCAAAACTTTTGGGTAGTCCAACCCGAACACATAGAAAGTTTTGAACTCAAATGCTTCCACCGTTGTCGAACCGCCACTGATAGGAATAGAGTCCACGCACAAGAAAAACTGATTCGGCTTCTTTTCTGGCCCCAGGGAGATTATTACTGGCTGCCTTATCCCTTTCGCTTTGATGCTGTCAACTGCACGTTCGATATGTGTCCCCGCCTGTTTTTTAAAGAAAACAAACAGATGTAATTCAAATATAGAGATTTATTTTGACAAGGTTTGAAAGTTGCTGTTATTAAATGGGAGGAAGTATTGTTCTGGTCGTAAGGAAATGTTTTGATGAATTTTGCATGAATTTTGCATCTTGCAATTTTTTGCTAAGCAGATTTTTGTTGCTAAACAGATTTTTGTTGCTTTACAGCTTTATGAAATTGGACCTTGCTGTTTACAAACTTGCTGAAATTATGTTATTGTTTTGTTCTCTAGCGGTCGTTTCACGACCAAGTAAACGACCAAGTTCTGTGTCTATTTTTTTACTGTACATCATTGTTTCTGCAAATCATTTTCAGTTCAGCTTTCGTCTGCGATGCACGGAATAAACCATTCGTTATGAATGAAGGAAAACAAAATTGACATGATAATGTTGTGTATCTGTTCTTGCTTTTTGTGGAAATTAGAAAATTAGGTATTTAATCTAGCCCCCCCCCCCCTATAATTATCGTGTTAAGCAAGCTAGGCATAGCGCTAGCGTTGGACGTACTCGTCTAGTTAATACAGTAGCCACATCAGCTAGATGTTGAGTTATTTATGTCTAAAGTATATCTTGTAAGTTAAAGATACAATGTATTACATTTTCAATGAAGAACCAGAAATGTGTGTAATGTACATGTCAACTTGTTTTTCGATGAAGAACTACAGTACGTGTATACCGTGTGTGCGTGATCAAGCGATGCGCGTATACGTAAAACACACGGGCGTGTGTGTGACTAAACTGGTGATTATCATCTCACTTTTGTTGTTTTACGACGACACTAGGCCTATCTTTGACTAATTACTATGGCAATACGCCAATAAGCGATAAGAAATTAGTAAGTAATTGGATAAGTTAAACATTCACTGAATCGTATTAGATGTCTTAATCTGCAAGCCAGTGCAGTAATATTGCAGATTTGCAGCTGGGCAAAGAACAATACATTTTTTAATCACGCCTTTTTTTAAACAGCCTGACTGTGTGTGTACTATGTGTACTATCACGGTACTGTAGTCGAGGCCTAACGACGCTAGTCAAGAAACTTTTTAACGGCCTAAAACATACCGTTTTTCTACATAAAAACTAGATTTACTTACCTTGAAAAATTTCAAGAACGGTGGCTGTCCTGTCACCAAGCGTTGTGTTTAAAAACAGGAGCAATTGATCCTCCATCTTTAAATAGATGCAACTTAAAGCAACGTTAGAACAAAAGGACGATCGCCCTTCGTAAAACAAGATGGCGGATGTCGTTGAAAATCCCGCTCCCCGAAATGCTCATCACGTGATGCAAGCCAATCACCGGATTGGTCCTTTGTCGATAATTGTAGCGTCCTTTTTAAATCAGTCGGGGGATTAAAACTCGTTTTCGAATTGATGGTTAATTTTAGCTTTTTAAAATCTTTTAAGATTAATTTTTAATAGTTTAGATTAATTTTTTTATAAATCCCATAATAGATTAACGTTTTAAATCTCGCACTTTAAGAGTGCACCAATTTGAGTGCTCCTACTATTAAAAATCATAACAATATTAGGTAATTCAAACTTAACCGCAGTCTCAATTGTTTTGTACTCCTTCAATGCAGCGGCGTAGCTAGGAATTTTTCGGTGGGGGGCACAGGGGGGCATTGCTTCCAAGTGGGGTGGGGGGGGGCCAGGGAAAATGGGTGTGTCAGTGGGGGTCATGTACTCCTAGCCCTAGAACTATGAGGTTTGATCCGCTATCGTCTCCACGAACCTCATATAGAGGGCCATGTACAAAATCCTATTAGAAACTTTTTGCCCTTCACATTTAAATGCACCTGGAGTTCCTCTTTTGAAACCGGATCTCGCGAAAATTAGTGTTTTTTGTTCTCACAGTGAGCTCGGCGCGGGTCCAGAAAATCCACTCCTCAAAAAACCGGTTAAAATCTCACTGTTTTTCAGAATCCTCGCCTTCCGGTAGCAATATGGCCGCCCGCCGTAATTTATAAATGGTATGCTGCGTGCTACGCTGGTAACGACCATCGTTGCGCGTGCGCGTAGCATAACTTTTTGGTCCCTCCGGCATGTAGGGGCGCACCCCACTAATTCCACTTCCATAGCATTCAGTGCAAAAGGCTAAATATTCAAAAATACACGAAGAATACTTAAAAGTCTCACAGCTTTTTACAGTAAAGGGAAAAGTATATATGATGACTCTTGAACTTTTATTCTCTGCTCAATTTAATATGGGGAGTCCCTGGTCACGTCGAGTTATTCTCCCTCCAAATAAAAACACCCCTACACCGGTGTAATTTTCCAAACGTCCGAGCATCAATCTTGAAAAATGTCCCTACACCTCTCGGCAAATAGGACCATTTTTTCAGGGCCTATGTCATCAAAAATACCTCAAGTTGGAAGTCAACAACCCCCAGGTTATAATTGGGGAACATTTTTGCACTCTACCCCTTTTGCTGGGCTCTCAAATGTTACAAAATATTCATGAGCTCGACGCTCTGTTTTCTCCATATTTAGTGGGGTGCACCCGTAGGCCGTATATACCGGTAATCAATGGTTTGCAGCGCGCAACGCTGGTCACAATTACCAACGGCTTATGTTTATACACGTGAACCGTTGGTTATCGTTTACCAGCGTAGCGTGCAGCACACCAACTGTTTTCATTCCGCTGCATTGCATTGATCAACACGTGGGCGCGCGCGCTTCCGGTGATGATAGCGACAATCCCCACAGCATAAGTTAAACAATAATTATTGGCTTTGAAAACAACTAAAGTTTGTTTTACTTTATTGTAAATGAAGGCCTACAAATAGCAGATGTATTTTGTTTCGTAATGTTTTGTTTTCATTCTTTGAACTTTCTTTTTGTGTGGGCACTATTGCAATTTTTCATGGGGGGGCACCTGGGGGGGGGGCCACTGGAAATTTGTGGGGGGCACGTGCCCCCAGGCCCCCGTGGCTACGCCGCTGCTTCAATGTAATTTACATAATTATAAAGTTATCGAAATTGTGACCTTTATACACAAAACAGTATTTCCAACAATGAGTTGTTTCGCTATAGTTATTTTATGGAAAGGTTTGCGGTAACACCATGTAATATCTCTAAATGAGTTGGGGTGGTTTTGAAAAGAACCGTTGGTAACCGTTGGTACGGTTCTTTTCAGAACCACCCCAACTCATTTAGAGATATTACATGGTGTTACCACAAACCTTTCCACATCGTATTTCCACCATGCAAAGTTTCAAATCCTACTTATAGTTATTTTACTAGTACAAACACAGAGATAAGTAATTATATTCAAAATTTAATTTTGCCTTAATAAGCAGACACAATTATTTGAGAAAAAAATACTTGAAAAAGCTTAATTGCTTTGTGCGTTTTTTTTTATCATCCTTCATAGAAAAATATAATTAATTATTAACCTACCACTTTTGCCTTTATAAACGGATGTATCATTAATTTTGTTATATGAATATAATATTGGCGATTTGTTTTTCAAAATAGTAAACTATATAGTAATAGAAACAATAATACAGGAAAAATATTTAATATGCATTATGCAGTAATCAATTCAAATACTGATAATAGTATGAAAGGCACAATATTTCAATAAATGTAAACTATTTAAATGTAACGATTGAAAAACTGAATGATCACCTTTTCATCTTGGGGCATAGAGTATTTAGATATATATTTTTTAGCACAAACAAATCATGAGAAATTGTGTCCCAATCCGACATTCCCCCATAGAGTCTGGTTCACTTCCAACAGGATCCTACCAGGGCGTGTCGTGGCCGAGCGGATAAGAACACCAAACTCAAGCTCTGGTGTTTCTGATCAGCAGAGTGTGGGTTCGAATCCCAGCCATGACACTTGTGTCCTTAAGCAAGACACTTAACCACATGCTTCGTCCTTCGGATGGCACATAAAGCCGTTGGCCCCGTGTGTTGTGTAATGCACGTAAAAGAACCCAGTGCACTTATCGTAAAGAGAAGAGGTTCGCCCCGGTAATCCTGGTTTGATCGGCAGCATATTGCGCTACAGCACCCTGTAAACCATTACATTGTGCTATGTAAAGGAGTAGGTCTCATACTTCAGAAACGTACCTCAACAATACCTTGCAGGAAAATACTGAATGTTGAAGCGCCTTCAGCTTCACTGAGTGAGTGACGGATATGTGCGCTGTATAAGAAGCCACTATTATCAGGGGCGGATCCAGGATTTTCCAAACGGGGGGGCATGATTTTTTTTTCAGAATGAAAGACCGCGCCATCCCTAGACAGCATTTGATTTTTCTGCACTGCGAAATTGCCAATGTCGTAGTGCTTTTCAAAGAGAAAGTTGTTTCTTCTAAATCGGTTTAAAAATCAAATTTCATGGTTCTGCTTACCGTAAGCAAAGAACTTGGCGCTTACAGAAGCAGTGAATTCCGCGCTTACGTCAAGCGTTTTCCACGAGTAAGCAGGGATTTTTGTTGCTCTATGCGCGTGTGGGTAGCCTACTCCACGTTACTACGGCCAGGCTGCATGAGACCCAATAAACTACTAGCCATGATTAAAAAATTAATAATAAAGGATTGTAAACAAATGCAGAGAGAGAATTTGAACATAATTTTTCTATAGAGATGCACTAATGAGTATGACTTCTGAATTTTGTTTTTCTCTCCCCTTTTTTATTTTATTTTTTCCTGGCAAAAGGGGGGGGGGCGTGCACCCCCACGCCCCCCCCCCCCTGGATCCGCGCCTGACTATTATTATTATTACCACAATATTATTGTTGATTTCATTCAAATTTCTCAACATTTTGCTGTTTGAAATTACCCTTATCCCTTTTAAAGGTTCCGGCACTAAAACACCTATAGTAGGTTGTAATAAGTGAGCAGTGATTAAAAAACATAAACTTGCCTCTGAAAATACATGTCAATTTGGTTCTAGAATGTAGTAGACTGTATTTTGTTTGGAATATTTCACAAAATCTGAGAAAATTTAGCATGGAATGTTTGTGTGTATGTGCGTGTCTACCCGTTGAAACCGAGGACTTTAACAAAAGGGATTCGAGTGTTTCACAGAGCGAGGACGTCCTCACTTTGTTTTCGTATACGAAACCAATGGGTACATTGCTAAAAAAAAACTAAGTCCAAATAATGGGAGAACAAAGACAAGTCCTCGATTTACGGGATTCACAAAAGTGTGTGTGTGGGTAGGTATCCAAACTCAAACCGTGGACCTATAACAAAAGGGAAAATAGGTCCACGGTTGCTATCACAAAGAAAAACATTGTGGTCCACGGTTGCTATCACAAAGAGTTGAACAAAGGAGGGTCAACGATTGCCCGTGTTTACACACATGTGTGTGTGTGCGTGTGTGAAAAGGGCAAACAAAATCATTATTCTTAATCTATTACAGTGTTGGATTTTTTTCCATATGACTCAGAAAAGTTGATTATCTAATATTTGGTCAATAGAATCACATGTGCTACTTTGGTTTTCACTAGCACGAAGGCACAAAAACATTGGTCGCTTCTTCAACATCTTATAGACCATATGAATTTTGTGAACAAAAAGAGCGACCTTGTACATTCCAGGGCATTTCCTGGCAGGCGAGATACTACATTTGGTCATTTAATAAACTTTACATTTTGTGTAATAATTGCCACATAAATTCAAAGGGTTCAAAAAATAACAGCTGCACAAGTTTTGAGATGTGCCCTCTCTCTTCATATCAAAAATCAGACGATGCAATTTTCATGAAATGTAAGATTTCATGTTTTTGCCCCATTGAGCTGTGTACAAATCATGCCTGCAGAAAGTCAAGGCGCTGTGACTCTTTTGTAAACATGTGATGTCACAGGTCACATGGTCTATATCTACACTCATGCTCAAATACACAATGCCATATTCCATTACCTACAAATATTCCTTAAAGAAGGGTTCCAACGTCAAATTTCTTTTTGTGATGTACTCATCTTCCAATAAATAAAGACCTCATGTGAGTGGGGAAAAAATTACAAGTCTCTACACCTCACATTAAAATGGTGTAAATTGCCATTGCATTTGATATCCTTCTAGTGCGAAATTTGTCAACATCCTAAAACATCTAATGGCGTCACTTTGGTCTACATAAGCCATTTTGAGATATAGCGGCCACAAGACTATGACAGTATTAGGTTTGGGTAAATTTGTCTGTAATTCCAAAGAGGAATTTTTCGTCAGACAAAAGGTCAAAATCAAGGCCTTATTGTTTGAATACCATCGAAATTCTGGAATGAACCGAAAATACCCCGTACAAAAATGTACAAACGATGTCATTGGATGGTTTCGAATGTTGAAAAATTTCACCCTGGAAGGGTATTGAATACAATGGCATTTAAAGGTATTGTACACTTTTGGAAACAGCTCACATTTTGTGTGATTCAACATATGCATGAACAAACAAACCTGTGAAAGTTTGAGCTCAATTGGTCATCGAGGTCACGAGAAAATAGTGAAAAGAGACCTTATGTGTTTTATGTTTTTTCAAAATATCGCGCGTGATAAAAAACTATTGTTTTACTCATTTCTCAGAAACGATAGCATTTTAGGCAGAAATATTTTAAGGAACCCTTTCAACCATTACTTACTTTAAATCATGTAAGTTGAGTGTGAATCTGTGAACATTTGTGTTTTTCGATCTTACCAATAGGGCCTTTAAATGGAGGTTAGAGATTTGTAATTTTTGTCCTACTCATATGAGGACTCTATCTGTTGGAAAATGAGTACATCACTAAATTGAATTTGGCCATGGAGCCTCTCTTCTAATTTACAGTAGGAATTTATAGTACAATTATATCATTACAAAAACTCACTGTGAAAAATAGGGCAAGTTTTTATTTGAATCATACACAGGCAGTGATTGAAAAATATCTCTGAGACAATTTGTACCTGTGGAACTATTGAGGTTAGAACGACCCAATGGTGAAGCATCTTCACGTGTTCCTCTCCAAGTGGTTTTGCAGAGCTAACCTCAAGACGGACAGACCAAAGTCTGCATCTTCTTGGCTGATAATCATGGCTGGTTTGATACGGAACACCTATGTGTATGAGACAAATCACAATTATGTTTTAAGTTTTTTCAATAATTAGTCTTTAAGTCATTTTAATAATAAAATAATAATAATAGTGGCTTCTTATATAGCACACATATCCGTCACTCAGTGACACTCAAGGCGCGTCAAAAGTCATTTTTTTCTTGCAAGGTATTGTGGAGCTATGTTTTTGAAGTATGAGACCAATTCCTTAACATAGCACCGTGTAATGGTTTACAAGGTGCTGTGGCGCAATATGCTGCCGATCAAACCAGGAACACGGGGGCGAACCCCTTCTCTTTTCGATAAGTGCACTGGTTTATTTTAAGTGCATTACACAACACACGGGACCACAGGCTTTACGTCCCATTCCAAGGAAACAGCAATAATGGTTAAGTGTCCTGCTTAAATGTCCTGCTTAAGTGTCACGACAGGGACTCGAACCCACACTCTGCTGAACAAAAACACCACAGTTTGAGTCCGGTGCTCTTTTCTGCTCTGCCACGACACGCCACTACTCATCGTTAGTGAGCTGATTAGTCCAACCTACTACATCAAAATTAGTCAATAATACGACGGCTAAGGACTTTAAGGTCATTAGTGCAATTTGTTTGGATTTAATGAAATGGGCTTGCATATTTTGGAGATCCTGGTAAATGGAGTTTATTGATCAAGAGTGATCTCAAAAGTAATTGTTTAGTAAAAAGAAACATTCACTTTCTGAGAAAAACATTTACTTGTTGATTTTGACTTATTTATTTAAAATTTAAAGGCATTTTTCATTTAACGCCCTTTTGATTATAACAGATATGAAATTGTAATTAATGACCTTATAGCACTGAGCCGACAAATAGTAGGCAATATGTACAGTGCTTTCTGAGAGTGTTTAAAAAAACTGACAACAATTCTTCAACAGGTAATGAATGATTGATTGAACGAGACCCATTTATTGTGGTATAGTGGCCTGGTGGTGCCATGGCTCAGCGGTCTAGTGCACTGGACTCAGTTTTTTAGTTTTAAGCATTTAGTTTTTAGTATTATGCATTTTAGGCACTGTCGTGTGATCACACAGCAGCCGTTGTTTGAAACGAATTCACTCAACCCTCACTCCCTCAGCCTTTTTGCAAAAAGGTGACCTCAATCCTTCAATATCCTCCTCTCCTGTGTCACTTCACACCAAATTGTTTGGACTTTGATAGGATTGGAATGCCTGACCCAGTGATAAGCAACTGAGGTTGCCAGTTACAAGCCATTCAACCTGTAATATAACTACCGTTTAGCCAGGGATAGTGACACCAAAGTTTTACCAAGTTAATCCGGATGTCCCAGGCTCAAGTCCCGCTCTAGTCAATATATGTATTCGTTAGGCTAAGTAAATAATGAATGTTTAATATAACACAGCAACAATCACTTTAGAAACTTTGACTGCAGTCAGGTGGATAGATCGGATTAACTTACGTTTCCATGGATACCTCCCTTGCCAAGTAGAACTCCCATATCCTTAGCATCTTCCCATATTGGTCCCATCTGGTCTGGTGGAAGAGGTGTTCTCGATTCCTGTGGATTGAACAGAAATTCCATGAGAATTGAATTGGGAAGAAAATTTCCACTTAATGTTTTATTTAGGTCTGAGGTCACCCAATGCAGTATCAATATAGACATTTCTCTTCATAGAGTTATGATGCATCATTGGTTTTTCGATTGAGAATATTTCTTCCTATACATGTACTTCAGTTTTCAAAGACCCATTATTATATAACCCAGCTATGATAATATAATAAAACAAAATGGTAATTTTTTTCAAACACTTAATCGTCGCGTCGGTGCAAAAAGTTTGTAACTCCAATTTTGGTTGTTTTGTGTAAATCACTTTTTAAGGTTTGGGGTTGTTTAAACAATCACTGGTTGTTTAAGACAAGTCCACTACGTGTGAATTATGAAGACATTTATAATAACAACATTAAGGTGATATCTACACTTAATTACCTATAAAATGAGTTTTATGCCTTAATTACCATGATAATTGTTTATATGACCTTGTTGCACGGACAATACCTGCGGCTTTAGATTGGTCAAAAGGTCGTATCTTGGAGTTACGACTGTGTTGCACAAACCTGCATCACATGCAATCAATGGGGAATAACGTCATATTTCTCAGTGCAACAAGGTCTTATGTGTGAGATATGACTTTGTTGCTCGGAACACGTTAACAAATTATTACAAAATTTATTGTTAATGACCTGTGTCTTTTTAATTACTTTTTGGACAAAATTGTACTTTTCACAAGACAAAAATACAGCACCTTTATTCTCACTTAATTTCACCTAAAATGTGACATATGACCTTGTTGCACCGACGTTGCTGTTGCAACAAAATTACAGTTTTGAATTTTGTCAGAAATGTTTAGCACAATCATATTTTGATTGGTAAATAATCAAAATGAGAAGCTGACTGATGGTTGGTGGGGGTCGGATGCTAGCTTAGATGTCTTCAAAGTCAAAGTAACTCATTGGAGTTACCTACATTGTTAAACAACAAACAGTCACAGATATCATACTTCCAAATCCAAATCCTTTGTACAACACATTGTTTTTTCCCTCCCACATTTTTAAAACTGGCATTTCTTCGTCATCTTCTCTCCACAAGTATCTTCAGACCTACAGGTCAGAGTCAATGCTGGTCGCTCTGGTTTCATTACCAGATAGATAAAAGGCGCTTCAGGTGTGCATTACAAGAAACTCCCATTAGCCAAAATTTTTGAATTCTACTCACCGGTTTTGCTGTGACTCTTATCAGCTGTTATCAGTAAAGTAGTTGTAATATAAACATTCACCCTGGAACCCACTTCCCTAAACAAGCCTACTGCTGGTGTTAAATTACCGAAATGCTGAAGAGCAGAAAGAAAGTCCTACTGTTTCTTATTCGGTCGATTTTTATGATTCAAAGTTGCTTTCATGATAACATTTAACACGGTTTCCCGATCCTTCATACTATAAACAAGAACCTGTGAAATTTTGTGGATATTTGTGTCAATAAACTCACAGCCATTGACACCCTAAACCACATGTTTACGCCTCTTAAACTTTTGATCAGATAAGAAAGATCGTGTTGAAAACTGCTCATTCCCAAAGCGGTTACCGAGTTTGTCATAGGCAAGAGTTTGTCATAGGCAAACTCTGGTCTGCTTTTAATGGGCGATTCAGGTAATGGGGCCGAAATGCCTACTAAATAACAACAGTTAACAAACCCACACCACTCTATGCATTCACAGTGTGACAGTTTTCTCAATCTTACCTTATCGGTAACCATCTCAACTCCGATCATGAGACCCTTGCCTCTCACATCTCCAATGATCTCAAAGTCATCCCGCATCTTGGCTAGCTCAAGCAGCATGTAGGTGCCGACGTCTTGGCTGATTCTTTGAGTGTTCTCTTCTTCAATCACCTTGAGGGAAAACCAGAATTGCAACAAGATATTTTTTGGAGGCATAAACACTTTGGAGAAAATCTCTGTAAAGCATGCATATAGCTTAGAAGATATTAAAAACAGAAACACAAAATGTGGCCATATCGAGAGGCACTTAGGCGAAGGCCCAGGGGAAATTGCCTCTGTAAAGTGTATCGCCTGCAAGACAAGAACAGACAAGTCAAAATGAAAAGATTATTCTTTTGAAAACAATACATGATAAATCACATTAATACATTAACATTCAATATCATTTTGAGGCAAGCAATATTAGCGAGTTAAGTTCAATTCTAAGATAATTAAACAAATCAGTTCAATAACTAAAAATATGATTCAAGCAAAGAAATATAAGTACACATGACCTACAGCTCAATGTCCCATCGGAAAAACAAACAAATTATGGTTTAAAAGTATCTTGCTCAAGGACACAAGTACGATGACCGGCACTCGAACCCCAACTCTGCCGATCAGAAACACCAAATAGTTTGTGGATAACAACATGGTTTACACAAACCCAAAACTGATAAAAAGCAAACTTCATAACTTAAAAACAATGGTAAATGTTGGAGGAAGAAGGAAGCATAACCGTACCTCTAAGACTGCCTTTCCAACAGCTCCAGCTAGTGGGTTGCCTCCAAATGTGTTCAGATGCAGGGCCGATTTAAGTGTCTTGGCAATTTCTATGAGAGAAAAGAAGACAGATGAACACTTCAAAGGAAGGTCAAACATGGATTACTTTTAATTTAAAATGGGAGATTCAACTTTATGTACACTGTCTCAGTTTTTAAAAAACATCTTATGAGATTGCATATTCGGTTTGCGGTAACACCATGTCCATATCTACTTTGCTGTGTAGATTTTGGTCTTTGAGAACTTGTCTTGCTAGGTATTCTACTGCCGCGGAGTAGACTATTCGGGTGACTATTCTACTGAGATTGTTATGTCATCCAGGTTTGTTCTTTTGGCTCACTAAAGTACTCCTAAAACATTCACAACCACCTGCAGTGTTTGACATCTAGTCCCTATCAGCACAAAAAGCTCAGAGTTAAAGTTCTCTCTCTTTCTAGTAGACATTGGCATTTGCCCGTGGTCTCTCTCCTCAAATTGTACCCCGCTGGAATCACTGGTACTGCTCCCACCACAGCCCGTCTTTCCAGTGCTGCTGCTTTGAGTTTGGTGGTATCCCAACCTGAACATTCTCGGATGTTGTCTACCCAGCGCATCTTTGGTCAACCCATGGAATGATGGCATCCCTCTGGCATTCCATCCACAACAGCTGCCACCAAGCCGCTTTGACTTTAAAGAGTTGAAGTTGTGTTCTGCAAATTAAACTGTTTCCGTCTTTTAACCCTGTACTGAGTGCTGTCTGCCGAAAATTAAAAAAATGTGGTACAAGTCCTCTGGTTACAGTGACCTTTAATTGGTGGTTTAAGGGGGGGGGGATTGATGGAAATCACAGAGCTGCTCAGAGTGCCTGCCAGACATCAACAGCACTGCCTCATACAACAAACATGGCTGGAATGGTTCCACTTTATCAGAGGGTTGGATGTGAGTGGGCTGTGTTGACCCTGATACTAAGAAACGAAGCAGATTTTGTACGCTGGGTATATGGTGTTGTTTTTTCATGTACGCTGGGTATGGTTGTGTTTTTTCCCCCCAAGTCAATAAAACCCTAGCCCCCCCCCCCCTCCTTAAATATGTGGAATGGTCCAGTATAGGATATTAAGGACGTTAAACCCACTCTAGACATTGCAACTGGGAAACTTTTGTTAATACATAACTTGTGATTCCTGGAGGAGACAGGGCTCACATAAAGGTTAAAACGCTAAAATGTTTTAACCCGTGCAAATTGTTTTTCTACAACAGCCTAGACTCTGTTCAAGTCGGGTCTCGTGCTAATCGAGTCAGTAATCAGCTGTGAGTGTTGTAACGCGCGCCCTCTAGTGTCATTTATTTGCCAATCCAGTGAATTTTGGATCGCTACACCCGACTTGGTGAATCCGCCAGAAGTTTGTACACGGCCAATGGAGCTCATCTACCGATTTGGGTAGCAGCCAATGAGATTGCAGCATTCAGAATACATTACTGTTATGTACACTTTGACCTGAAAAATTGATGAATATTCAAGACTTCCTTGGAAACTCTGCCATACAAGTTTGTTTTGAAAAATGGCGACTATTGGTGGTGAAGGTACGATGTGCATTAAGGTTGTTTAGAGTGGTCATGATTGGATGGTGGATGCTATGGTTCTCTAACGTTAGGGGCTCATCGTGTATCATGAACAAGGTCTTTAGATTCTGTCTTTCCGCCAGTATACCAATATTTAAGTGGGGTAGTGTTCAGTTGTTAAAATGACGACTGTTTGGGCTCAACGGATCGGTTTTGTATTGACGCCGTGTGAATCTCGTGGCCCCTGCGGAGCTACAGCTCTGCGGAGCTCCAGCCCCCACGAACTGGCAGCGGGACCGGAATGGTCGGGAGTCCGAGGGGATTGGAGAAGCATGCAGACCGGGGCAACGTCGTAGTTAATACGTACTATCCATGGTCACACCCTCACATGTCTTAAAAATATCAAAATATAAACGGAAATTCTTCAAAACTTGGGAATGTATTTATCAAGAGTTTAGCTTGTTGAAGAATATTTGTTCATAATTTTTCTTCCCATAATTGTTAACTTACTCAAAGTTTAAAATCACGTAATGTTTGTGGTTTAACGGTTCATTGTGCAGTAAGAACAGTCCATTGTTACACCTGCACAGAACCCTCTTAAAAAATATATAGGCCTAAACATAAAACGGAAATTCGTCAACAAAGGGAAATCTTAAAGAGTCTGGCTTATATTCTATCAATATCGACTCTTCACATCACAGACATATTAACCTCAATGTAACGCCGTGGAGTTATTGTGAACACCTACTTTAGCGAGTCCTCATAAATTGAACTGATTTCATTGGTCAGCAGCGGACGCGTGTGTTGCTTATTTAAACTATTGCATATGCATAATGAATAACTACATATCACGCAGGTGGGTGCCTCCTGGCAGATTCATCAAGTCGGACTTTAGAATCCAGTTGATTGGCACTTTCCTGGCGATTGAGGGCGCACAACAAAGTGGTGAAATAAAGCTGCGATTCTGAGTTTAAAAGTGCATGCAGTGGATTAATCAGACGACGAAGGACTCGACGAAAGTTCGACTTGGGTCAAGTCTTACAACAGCCTAATCATGTATCAACGTTACTTGTCACATTAGCAATCACAAAATATTACGACCTCCCATAAAATAATTCAAACCAATTCGAAATTGTTTTGTGATATATTAGTTCTGGGGATATTGCCAGAGATAATGACAGAATAGGGAGAGCGCCAGTTGGTAGGTCCTTGGTTCAAATCCCACTCTAGTCAATTTGTCTTTATTCAACCGCAACTCAAATCAATAAATCAATAAATAACTGGGATCTGCTTCCAGATTTTTGCTTCATGTTTGATGGAACCAGGTATAATAATAATAATAATAATACGCAGTTCTTATATAGCGCTTTATACTCCCGATGGGTGTCTCAAAGTGCTCAGTATTTTTCCTACAAGGTAAGTGGAGTTACGTGTTGAAGTATGAGACCTACTCCTTTACATAGCACCATGTAATGGTTTAAAAGGTGCTGTGGCGCAATATGCAGCCAATCGAACCAAGAACACCAGGGCGAACCCCTTCTCTTTACGGTAAGTGCACTGGGTTCTTTTACGTGCATTACACAACACACGTGACCTACGGTTTAACGTCCAATCCGAAGGACGAAGCATGTGGTTAAGTGTCTTACTTAAGGACACAAGTGTCACGACTGGGATTCGAACCAACACTGTGCTGATCAGAAACACCAGAGCTTGAGTTCGGTGTTCTTATCCGCTCGGCCACGACACGCCACGTATCAATTATTTTCACCTGATTTTCTGTCCACAATTCTTACCTGGAGTGGTGACCACTGCAGCCATTGGGAAGCCATTGCCGATGCCTTTTGCTAAAGTCACTACAGGAAACAAAAAGGAAGAAGCATATCATATTACAAAGGAACTCCAAGGTCAACTTTAGTTTTGTAATGCACTCATTTTCCAATAGATTAGAGTCTTCATAACAATTTTGGAAAAAAGTTTCTAACCTCACATTAAAATGGTGAACTAACATGGTTCGCCATTTTGTAAAACCAGATTTTTGAATCCTCAAAATGGCGGACCATGTTAGTTCACAAAGTAAAAGGAAAAACCACACAATTTTTAGGTATGTTTGTGTGGATCATTATATATTCTACTTTTAAAATGTCTTTCCAACCATATTCATTTCATAACAACCGCTTTTTATAGCCCAAAGCGCTGAATCCGAAGGCAACGTGTCCCTTTAAGTGGTGAAATAAGTCAAAAATTGTACCTATGTCGGGTGTCACATCGTGTGCTTCAAATCCCCAAAAGTGTTCTCCAGTCCTACCGAAGCCCGTCTGCACCTCATCGGATATACATAGTCCCCCCTTCTCCCGGATCAATCCAAATGCTTCTTTAATGTATCCTTTGGGGAATTGGACTGCACCACCGACTCCCTGGGTAAGAAAAAAGTACAATCATGTGAGAGAAAAAAAATCTGTTTTTTTCCTGAAGCTGAAAGAGCACACTGTTTGGATTGTCAACAATTTCACTATTTGTCTTTACCCTGGTTATTCTCAGAACCAACACTTCTTCCAAAAAGATATTTAATTAACAAGGTTGCTACCAATAAATTTGAGGGCTCTATTTAGTCTCTAGCTGGATATGAAAACACCACTCAAGAAAAGATGCAGGCTAGTTGGACTTAACTCTTGGGTAGCCTTGACTCTTAGGTAGAGAGCAGCTAGATAGACTTGACTCTTAAGTAGCCCGGTGGACTAGTCAGACTTGACTCTTAAGTTGCCTGGTGGGCTCTTAAGTAGCCCGGTGGACTAGTCAGACTTGACTCTTAGGTAGCCTGACGAGCTAGTCAGACTTGACTCTTAAGTTGCCCGGTGGGCTCTTAAGTAGCCCGGTGGACTAGTCAGACTTGACTCTTAGGTAGCCTGACGAGCTAGTCAGACTTGACTCTTAAGTTGCCCGGTGGGCTCTTAAGTAGCCCGGTGGACTAGTCAGACTTGACTCTTAGGTAGCCTGACGAGCTAGTCAGACTTGACTCTTAAGTTGCCCGGTGGGCTCTTAAGTAGCCCGGTGGACTAGTCAGACTTGACTCTTAGGTAGCCTGACGAGCTAGTCAGACTTGACTCTTAAGTTGCCCGGGGGCTCTTAAGTAGCCCGGTGGACTAGTCAGACTTGACTCTTAGGTAGCCTGACGAGCTAGTCAGACTTGACTCTTAAGTTGCCCGGTGGGCTCTTAAGTAGCCCGGTGGACTAGTCAGACTTGACTCTTAGGTAGCCTGACGAGCTAGTCAGACTTGACTCTTAAGTTGCCCGGTGGGCTCTTAAGTAGCCCGGTGGACTAGTCAGACTTGACTCTTAGGTAGCCTGACGAGCTAGTCAGACTTGACTCTTAAGTTGCCCGGTGGGCTCTTAAGTAGCCCGGTGGACTAGTCAGACTTGACTCTTAGGTAGCCTGACGAGCTAGTTAGACTTGACTCTTAAGTTGCCCGGTGGGCTCTTAAGTAGCCCGGTGGGCTAGTCAGACTTGACTCTTAGGTAGCCCAGTGGGCTAGTCAGACTTGACTCTTAAGTAGCCTGACGAGCTAGTCAAACTTGACTCTCAAGTAGCCCGGTGGGCTAGTCAGACTTGACTCTTAAGTAGCCCGGTGGGCTAGTCAGACTTGACTCTTAAGTAGCCCGGTGGGCTAGTTAGACTTGACTCTTAAGTAGCCCGGTGGGCTAGTCAGACTTGACTCTTAGTCTTAGGTAGCCCGACAAGCTAGTCAGACTTGACTCTTAGGTAGCCTGGTATGTCAGTCAATTTGACTCTAAGGTAGCCCGTCGGGCAAGTAACACTAGACTCTTAGATAGCCTGGCAAGCTATGGTCAAACTTGGCTCTAGCAGGGCTAGTCAAACCTGGCTCTTAAGTAGCCAAGCAGCCTAATCATACTTGACTCTTAGTATAATAATGGGCTAGTCAAACTTGGTGTTTTGGTAGCCTGGTGGGATAGTCAAACTTGGCACATAGCCCCGCAGGCTAGTGAAACTTTGCTCTCAGGTAGTCTGGCGGGCTAGTCATACTTGGCCCTTAAGTAGCCCGGTGGTCTAGTCAAACTTGGGTCTAATGTATCCTGGTGGGCTAGTCAAACTTGGCTCTTAGGTAGGTAGCCCAGCTGGCTAGCCAAACTTTGCTCTCAGGTAGTCTGGCAGGCTAGTCATACTTGGCCATTAAGTAGCCCGGTGGTCTAGTCAAACTTGGGTCTAATGTATTCTGGTGGGCTAGTCAAACTTGGCTCTTAGGTAGGTAGCCCAGCTGGCTAGCCAAACTTTGCTCTCAGGTAGTCTGGCAGGCTAGTCATACTTGGCCATTAAGTAGCCCGGTGGTCTAGTCAAACTTGGGTCTTAGATATCCTGGTGGGCTATTCAAACTTGGCTCTTAGGTAGGTAGCCCGGCAGGCTAGTCAAACTTTGCTCTCAGGTAGTCTGGCTGGCTAGTCATACTTGGTCCTTAAGTAGCCCGGTGGTCTAGTCAAACTTGGGTCTAATGTATTCTGGTGGTCTAGTCAAACTTGGGCCTTAGGTAGGTAGCCCAGCTGGCTAGCCAAACTTTGCTCTCAGGTAGTCTGGCTGGCTAGTCATACTTGGCCATTAAGTAGCCCGGTGGTCTAGTCAAACTTGGGGCTAATGTATCCTGGTGGGCTCGTCAAACTTGGCTCTTAGGTAGGTAGCCCGGCAGGCTAGTCAAACTTTGCTCTCAGGTAGTCTGGCGGGCTAGTCATACTTGGTCCTTAAGTAGCCCGGTGGTCTAGTCAAACTTGTGTCTAATGTATCCTGGTGGGCTAGTCAAACTTGGCTCTTAGGTAGGTAGCCCAGCTGGCTAGCCAAACTTTGCTCTCAGGTAGTCTGGCTGGCTAGTCATACTTGGCCATTAAGTAGCCCGGTGGTCTAGTCAAACTTGGGTCTTAGGTATCCTGGTGGGCTAGTCAAACTTGGCTATTATGTAGGCTAGCTAAACAAACTTGAGCAACCTACCTTTTTATGAAATTATGATTTAATGTATGATTTTCAAAGTACTGCATCTCATAGGCTTGTTGATGCAGGTGAGGCAAATGTGCAGCCATAAACGGCCTCGTTATTGTAATCAGAGTGAGGTTTGAAGGGAAATTAGTCTGTCCCATTTTTAGTACGGAAGATTCATTCATTTCTCATTCCGAATTGCTGCGAATCTAAATAATCGAATCGCTGTGAACTTAAACAAAAATATGAAACTTTACATGTGTATTAAATAAGCTATTCTTCAAGCCAACGCATATAAATTTATTCAACAAAATTACTACAGGCCTCGAATTAACCCACGGCACCCACAGCAATTGCCGTGGTGCCCTGTGCTTTTGCTGCGGTGCCCTTTGCAAGGTTTCAATACAGCTTGATGTGAGCATGTGTTGAAGCATAGCATGCCTTTAGCAACAGCGGCAGCCATAAACGGCCTCGTTATTGTAATCAGACTGAGGTTTGAAGGAAAATTAGTCTGTCCCATTTTTAGTACAGGAAGATTGCAAGTGGATACAGGGAACAAGGCAATGACAAATGTTTCAAATACCTGAATACTTTCAGCAAACATTCCTGCAACTTTTTTAGGCACCGAGAATCGTAGAAGATCTTTAAGCTGATCGATGTACATGTCTTTGGCGTAGCACTGACCAGCAGCACACTCACAGTTTCTTATCGTCTGCAGGAAGAAACATTCAATTGTAAGAGTAAGTTTCAACAAACATGACCTATGTCGTTTTAGTGTCAGTAAACCTATAACCAGACAAGTCCGGCAGTCTTTATAATTGTTTTACAATTGAATACTTATGTTAATGTCCCCGTGTGTTAAATTATGTTGGTTATACAGCGTAGTGCACACTTTTTGCGCATTTTTTGCGTTGCGCCTTTCCATGCTCACCATAATTCATTACAGGTTTTTCTCATTAGCCAGCAACCCGAGTCAACCATGGGCTCACTGGGGGATTGGCAATGGGAACGTTCACACGAGTAGCTAACTTCGCTGCTAACTTCACTGCTAGCCAACAGTGGAAATTTTTGACCGTGTGAACGCAAAATTCAGCTGACCTAGCTGCTAACCTCGCTGCTAACTCCAAAAGTTAGCTGTGAAAATTTCCGCTGCTAACGCAACTTAGCAGTGAAACTTGATACATCAGCAGTGAAACTTTATACTTTAGCCACAGATAAAGGAATTTAGCAGTGTTTTTGTCGTGTGAACGCAACTGACCTCAGCCAGCTGTAAACATGATTTCAGCTCGATGTTACGACGCCGTGTACTGGTATTGTTTTCTCCTGGTGGAGTTGCACGTAGCATAGGCCTGTACATTTTGCTCCTCAGTTGCCTCCAAAATTCTTTAAGTTTTACAATTAAGTTGACATCATCTATGACAGCTAAATTATACTCATAACACAGAAAGATAATAAAGACGAAAAATCGGACATTGTTGGATCCATGTTTGTAAACATTATCTGAACGATCAAAAAACGTTTCTGCGGCTGGCCACGTGACTATCAACCTCCTTCCCAGAGACAAGCAACACAGATGCTGTGGTACGGTGACATCACACACTAATGGGGACGAAATTGTAGCATTCAACTTGACTAATGACGCAGTGTATTTATATAGGGATAAGATGAACAGACCAAAACAAAAATTCATTTCTCATTCCGAATTGCTGTAATCTAAATAATCGAATCGCTGTGAACTTAAGCAAAAATATGAAACTTTACATGTGTATTAAATAAGCTATTCTTCAAGCCAACACATATAAATTTATTCAACAAAATTACTACAGGCCTCGAATTAACCCGCGGCACCCACAGCAATTGCTGTGGTGCCCTGTGCTTTTGCTGCGGTGCCCTTTGCAAGGTGTCAATACAAATTTACATTTTCCTCATTGAAGTGCCCCTTACCAGACAAAGCCAGAGGAAAATTGCTGTGCCCCTTCAAGAGCGAAGTTCAAAGCCTGTTACTATAGTGACCCAGAAGCCGAAACACTCTGTGCTGGCTAACACTAAACAGTGACCGTGCCCACATTTTAGCAAAGACGTTTTGTCGAGCGAACCCCCTCTGTGAATATTTAACAGTGAAGATAGCAGTGAAGTTAGCTACTCAAGTGAACATGCCCATACTGCAGTATCAAGTCTGAGCGCCCCAAGTGATACAGATCCTTATCAGCTCTAATCAACCTGATAAGAATGGCCTTGCTATGGCACTGTTGGGCTGCCTGAATGAATCTTGGCTATTAGTAAATGGACATCAATTGTATGAGTTATTAACAACTGAAGAATATTAATACATTATGTATTGTTAAGTTAATACCACTTTGAACTGAAAAAATCGATAAAGAAACAGCTGAGAAACCCTTTTTTGCACCAACCCCATTTCCCCTGATTTAGCCTCTTGCTGTTTATTAGATCAGTGAAATGGACATGATCACTTTCCGGTCCAGTGGAGCTTAATGTCTTATCAGGATTAAGTTAGTGGGGAGTTTAGCCCTTTTCACACGACAAAGTCAAACTAGGGTCCTTGGTCTCGGAGGCCAGCTGTCTTGACCAAGGACGTTGGTCAAACTCAAACAGGACCTTTCACACGGCGCAGAAACCAACATCCCGTGTCTCAGAACCTTCGTCTTTTGTGGTGCTAAAGGTCAACATTGTTTATTGTCCGTTTCCCTGATATCCGCACAGCTAGCATAACATCGCTAATGCATGTGTTGGTTGCCATTCATTTTCCCGCGCTGTCGTGAATCGGCCCCTAAAAAAGATTTTGTTTTGGGACGAAGAATAAACGTGTAGTTGTGATCTACGCTCGAAACATTCATTCCGACCACCAAATTCCAAGGACAGAAAAGGTAACAATCGATAATAAACTGGGGAGTGCATATATTCTTACCGTTGAATGATTGTCATAATTCTGTCACGCATTCCTGTTTTATTGCCCACTGAAGTTTTCTATAAATCCGTGCTGTTCTCGATCATGAAACTTACCGATCGAATGGTTCTTTCCGCTACCGTCTCGAACCCCATAGTTCTATAGGAGTAGCCCTAAATTTAAAGTGCTGGAATTTGATTCAAAAACATCTAACGTTTTTAGGGAAAATCAAATGATTTTCGAGAGTGAACTTTTCAAAACATCTCTCAACCATCTCATCTTGACAACTGGAAAGAGTCGTGCACACACGTTCTCATAAACACGATCAAAGGTTTCTTTTCAACGTTATCGTATAACGGGGTCGAGCATCTTGATTTACTTGCATCATGCGTTTCTTCTTGCGCGCATGCGTGGTAGCTCCAGCTACACCAGGGTCCTTCGTTACGCAAGCGGTGTTCATTCACACAGCACGCACGGACGATCGTGGTATAATTTACACAACGTTGTGTTTTTAAGACGCTGGTCTCGACCATGGTCTTAAAAGGACTAGGGACCCGTGCTTATTTAAGCAGAGGTACATTTCACACGATGTGAATTAAACAACGTTGTGTTCTTAGGACCAAGGACCCCCTGCTTATTTTCCTCGTGTGAAAAGGGCTTTTGTTTACTTATTAATGCCCTGGAGAAGACTTGGGAAGCTAAAGTGCAGTATATACAACAGCCCAAATTTTCTAATGGAGCAAAGTCATGTTTAATTGCAATTTACTCTCAAAATGGCGAGCGTGGTAGATTGTGGCATGTGTGACGTTGGTGTGTGCAAGGGGTCAATGTACTGTTAGATGTGGATGAATTTATCCCAAGTACAACATGATATAGACCCATTGCATATGACGTTACACTCTCAAAAAGGAGGCAGATCATTGGAAGATAGCTGTTCTTTGTGCCTAAAAACTTGCCCGTGCCCAAGCGTCTCGCGTTATGCAAGAGGGATCTATTGATTTCTATAGACCCCTTACACAACGCAGAATGCACCTCCGAACAATGTGCGTAGCTTTGGGTGTTAACTCTCTTTTGTACGTGTTTGTATACGATTTGGACACCCAAAATTACACCAAGGATAGGCGCATGTGAGTAGGCTGCGCGCTGTGCAAGGGGCTATACAACTGTAGTGCCAGGCCACTGATGTATAAATATATGTTTCTTGTAACAAGTGGATACAACAATTAGTAAAAAAAGAAGGAAAATTGCCTTACCTGGACAGGGGAATCTCTGCAGTTTGCCCCTCCCCAGGGTCCTCTGAATGGATCAGGGTTGATCACATTATGGTACCCATATCCACCAGGGACATTATAAAGCCAATTACCAAGGGATGTTAAACCTAGAAGGTTAGGGCTGATCCCATGGTATGCATTTCTGAAATAAAGAACGAAATAATCAATGAATGGATGCAAAGGCTGACTTAGCGTACACGTCCGACTTAAATTCTTGATCAGACATATCTGTTGCTGGAACAAAGACCAGCAACAACAGATCTTGAGAACAAAAGTAAATGCAATAAAAGTGTGACTTCACTTTCATATTTACCACTATCATTGGCTTTAAATTACCTTTTAAGCCAATTATCACACTTGGCGCAACTATAGAGAGTTGTAATACTGAGTTCTTATGTAGCGCTATATCACACCCCTAGGTGCTCAGTACGTTTTCCTGCAAGGTATGCGGAGCTACGTTGTGAAGTATGAGACCTTTTTCCTTTAGAGTAGTAGTAGTAGTAGTAGTAGTAGTAGTATAGTTTATTGTTTTTACACTCGTGGCCAATGGCCAAATTACAGTAAAAATTACAATTTATACAAAAATAGTCCAAAAATAGTCCTTTATAGCACCATGTAATGGTTTACAAGGTGCTGTGGCGCAATATGCTGCCGATCAAACCAGGAACACCGGGGCGAACCCCTTCTCTTTTTCGAAAAGTGCACTGGGTTCTTTTACGTGCATTACACAACACACGGGACCGACGGCTTTACGTCCCATCCGAAGGACGCAGCAATAATAATTAAGTGTCTTGCTGAAGGACACAAGTGTCAGATCGGGACTCAAGCCCACACTCTGCTGATCAGAAACACCAGAGCTTGAGTCTGGTAATCTTATCCGCTCGGCCACGACGGGCCACAGCAAGTTGTACTTGTAGTTGGTGATGGTGAAAACCGGAGGGCCCGGAGAAAAATCTTTGTGGCACAGGAGAGAACCAACGCACAACTCTATTCACATATGTTCCTAGCCAGTGAATCGAACCAGGTCCACAGTGGTGAGAGGCAAGCGCTTCACGCTAGCCAACCATGCCACCCAATGGTCTACAGCACTAGGTTCACACTCACATTACTTACCTTAAACTGATAATGTCATATGCACCTGTATGTAGCCTGGCCATAGTAACTGCCAGATCGTTTGCTTCAGTTCCACTGTTCACAAAGTAAACATTCTTAGAAACAAAGAGACAAAGTCAAGCTTATTTACAAAAATAAGGATCAAACTAAAACCCTCATCCAGTTGATATCATGATTTGTGAAGTACTTAACATGTGCAATGAAATACCGGTCTTACGCAACGCTGTATAATTTGTTGGAACAGTCTTCATTAAGCAACCTGCTACAATAAGCACACTTTCAAGAAACTAAAAAATTACCTGTTAGAAACTTCATTATTGGTAATGCTTTTATAATTTAATATTGATTATATTTTGTTTGCTTGGTCTCCGCTGTCAGCCCTTGAGTTTGGTTTGAGTGTGTGTGTATGTGTGAGTATTGTCCCCGTGTTTATCTAATAGGGAAGAGTACCAGAGCAATCTTGTTTTGCTTCACATGTTTTACTACATGCTGACTCTACGCTAATAAATTATGATGACCGATAAAACCTTTCCTTTAAAGTTTCTTACATTGTTCAAGCGCCTTCAGCACATTATTGGTGGATATGTGCGCTATATTTTCTTGGCTCTGCTTACCAAAAGCAAAGAATCGGTGCTTAGGGAAGCTGTGAATTCTGCGCTTACATCAAGCATATTTCACAGGTTAGCAAGGAATTTGTCCTTGTGCGCGTGCATACTCCACGTTACTAGACTCCACGTTACTAGGCATTCTTCGTTTACACAGCTAGCTCAGAAATTCGGCGCTTGTCCTATAAGCGAAGAATGGTGATCGTAAGCGCAGACTTCGGCGATTAGCAGCGCCACGAAATTGGACCCAGTGCATGTACCATATGTTTCTCATGTGAAGTTATTATTGTAGTGAAATAAAATACTCACTTTAAGGTTTCCCGGCATTTTAGCAACAAGCTTCTCGGCATACTCGTAGATTGCTGGGATCATGTAGATGTTAGTGGTATGCCATATCTTATCAATCTGCTCATGTAGAGCCTTGTTCACCTTGCTAAAGTAAAACAGGAAATATCTAAGTTCTACTACCATTATTTTCACATATTGTTTGTTGAATTCGGCAAACAGCACTGGGCCAATGAAGACAATTATACAGAGAATCATTAGAATATTATCATCATTTCAAATTGTACTGAAACCCAATTGAAAGAAAATTCCCTCTACAATTTACTCAGGAAAGGTAATCTTTCCCCCAAAAAGTCGGCCCGAAAAAAAATCACACTCGCATATCATTGCCGAATGGGCAGTTTAGGAACTTGAAAATGGCCCCCAAAATAAAAACAGGTGATGCACAGGTGATGCGCGACAACCCCCCCCCAAATTTCTTTTTGGGTTTACAACTTAATAATAATAATAATAATATAGTTTTATATAGCGCACAATTCTACCAATAAGGTACTCAAGGCGCTTGAACAGACAATCAGTAAGTTTTTCCCGCAAGGTATGCGGGGCTACATTTTGAAGTATGAGACCTATTCCTTTGCATAGCACCATGTAATGGTTTACAAGGTGCTGTAGCACAATATGCTGCCGATCAAACCAGGAACACCGGGGCGAACCCCTTCTCTTTACGATAAGTGCACTGGGTTCTTTTACGTGCATTACACAACACACGGGACCTACGGCTTAACGTCCCATCCGAAGGACAAAGCATGTGGTTAAGTGTCTTGCTTAAGGACACAAGTGTCACGACCGGGATTCGAACCCACACTCTGCTGATCAAAAACACCGGAGCTTGAGTTCGGTGTTCTTATCCGCTCGGCCACGACACTCCACAACTTGATAAACCAAAAAACTTGTCAGCCTTTTCCTTCAAATAATACACTGCAAAAATGGCCTCTCATGGGCAAATTGTACATTTAGCTGGGTGCACTCTGTCCTTTGAATTGACCGGATTCCAAATGAACATTCAATAACTGGCGAAGAAACACCCCCCCCCCCTTAAAAAAAAACCCCAAAACTTTAAAAACATTCAGCATTTTATAAACAATGCACACTCTATCAAAGCTCAAATAATAAACGAGACCAATAGTGCTAATACAGAGACCAAATAATTAAGCCTGATTCTCAAAGTTTATTTTATCTTCAAAAGCACTGATTGAGTAATATCAGAAATAAATGCATACACTGCAGGGTTTGACCTTAAAGATGGACTACAACGGAATAATGATAACGGCTGTGTTACTGTTTTCGTTCGAGAAATGTATAATGATTACTAATTGTTCAATAAAACTTGTTCCTTCATGCAAAAACACACAAAATTGATCGGCGTTCTACGACCCAGAAAAACTCAGTTTCAGCAAAAGCCCTTAACTCATGAATAATTCATACTTTGTGTGTGACGTAGTACCCATGACGCTTTACCTCGGGTCGATCGTGTGCGTGCATTTTTACCGTACAGTACAATGCGGAATAACAGCGAACACGCTAGGCCTGGTGGTAGTAGATACAAGAATTCTCTTGATGTTTGGCGCTTTCAATGCAGGGATCGATCTAGGCTTCAAACAAAACTTTGTTGTCAAACCAAGTGATTTTTTCAAAGCATTTGAAGGTTCAATACAGTCCTCTGAAAAATATGCTGAACAAATCAAAGGCCTACTTCTTGCCAAGAAGGTGAAATCCTTTCGTGTATTATTCACGAACTTCACCCATTCCTTTGATATCGCAGGATCCCGCGGAAATTGAAGAAAATGAATCTCTGGATACTTAGAACTATTTCTAGTACATCCACCAACAACACATGAAGTCGGCATTATTGTAGCTGATACACATACACTAGAAAAAAAGGCTTCGTAAAAACTTCATGCCTCTGCATACATAATACACACGGATTCATGGCGTCTTTTGTTTACTCTCGGTTGCTCGTGGGTAGTACGTCATCACTTTTAGCTGGTTTACAAGTCCGCTGGTACTATATCGTGGATTTCATTGTGGTTTTCAATGGATCTTTGCCGGGAACCAGTACAGGGCGGGAAATTTCAAAATCAAATAATCGAGGTCTATTTTTTTCGGTCAAATTGCAACGAAATTATTCAGAGAAAAACATGACCACAACAATAAATTGTTACCTGAACACAACATAAACAAGGTTCGATAGTAAATTTAATGTGTGAGTTTTCGTTGTAGTCCATCTTTAACATTTTCGCTCACAAGCCAAACTGCTTTAATCCTGCCTTACATTATGGTACTCTAGCATGGGGCAACTCAAGTGCCTGCCTGCCTGTCTGTCTGCAGGAAGAATAATATGCAATTGGAATACACAATCTGAGAAACCTTTCTGACAGAAACGCTTCTCAGATTCAATTTCTTTTGGCACAAAAAATGATATCTTTTTCCATACCCACATTACTTCATTTGAAGTGAAATGTTTCTCAAAATGCTTTATACTATCAGAAGCTGCTGTACTTCTTACCAAGTAATTTTTTATTGCCATTAATTTTATGAGTAATTACATGTAATTACCCAGTCAGTTTCCGCTCCTGTTCATTACTCTATGCCTATATGATTTTCTTATCTGTCTTTCATGCAAAATCTTCAACTCACGGATGACAGTGCCCGACGCTGACAGTCACGATTCCTGAGAACAGATCGAGATAACGTTTGCCGTCCGAGTCAAACAGCCACTGCATGTACCCCTGGTGGAACATCAACGGTTTCTTGTAATACTCTAAGATACCTGGATTAATGTTGTTTGTCCGTACGTTCCTTGCATTGTCATACGAGATACCCTGCAGGAAGGGGAGATTGGGGTTAGAGAAGAAAGTTATTTGTTTGCTTTAATTGAAACTTCTCTATTTTCAAGATCGTTTGAAGGTAAACTAAGATAAAAATAAAAACCTAAAACTTTTTGGGAAAACCCCTCGATAATACAAAGTTTCATGAAATGGGTAAGTGGGTCTTTCTTTAAATAAGGGGGCCAAAGCGTGACATGGTGTTATATCTCAAAAAATAATGTACTTTCTATATTCTTTGCATGTTTAAGTGGTGGGGATAGCTCATACGTTTAATGTATAACTTCAATTTCTCGAATCATAAATGTCTGAATCTAGCAGCAACATGTATGTAGCATGTTTTACTATGCACTTTGCTAGATTCAGACATTTATGATGCATAATAAGGGAGAGAAGACTTTTTGAGTCACAGTGTAACAGAGACACCAGTGTCTCGGTTACGCGTGAAACTTTCGGCTTTTACTTCTTGGCCTACGTTTGAAGGTTTTCATTGAAAATAGCTGAATTACAGTATACCAATGATGTTTACATATTAACCTTTGAAATTTAAATTTTCAATGAAAACCTACTAATTTATGGTAAAACAAGTCACAAGTTTCACACTGTAACAGGAAACTGAGACTCCGGTGTCTCTGTTACAGTGTGATGGATAGTTTTGGATCGTATATGAAAACAAAACATCTGATTCGAGAAATTGAAGTTATACATTAAACGTATGAGCTATCCCCACCACTTAAACATGTAAAGAATATAGAAAGTACATTATTTTTTGAGATATAGCACCATGTCACGCTTTGGCCCCCTTATTTAAAGAAAGACCCATGTGCAGGTTAGTGCAGGTTTGGAATTTTGTTCTTGATGGTAACGATCAGTTTTCCTGAGTGAATCCAGTTCAATTAGAACACCTGAATGCATTTAGGTAATGCCTCTATCATTCTATCCATGGCACATCTCCTAGGTACATCCAGGATTCAATACAGCTAAGTGTTTCGGCAAGAAGGCTTCATTCTACAAATACCATGCTCCTCAACATCCCTCATTCTAAACACACTTACGGAGACCGTGCTTTTTCACATGCTGGACCGTCTCTTTGGATTGCTCTTCCACTGAACCTCAGACTAGTAGACACTCTCTCCAGCTTCAAAACTAACTTGAAAACTCACTTGTTCAGTCTTGGCTTTAAGCACCGTCATTAGCAGATTTCTTTTTCTATGCGCCAGGAGTGTCTTTCTGACAGACATGGCACACTACAAATGTCCATTGTTACTATTATTTAAGTACGGGATTGGTAGTAATCAGGAAATTGTTTAAATAAAATTTACTTGTAGTTCCAACATGATAGCCTTATCCGTGGCTCTTCACAAGAGCATGCCAACTTGCATCCTGGTGCAACCTCAATCCAGGCAGGCAGGCCTGGTACATGTACTTCACGAAGGCAATTGCCTCAATGCCCCTGGTTATTGCTTTGGTGTCTGTCACAACTTGGTGTGAATAAATTATTCGCTATTCCAAAGATTTGGGTTGTTCCCCCAAAAACTAACCCTGTTTGTGTTGGTACATGTCTGTAGATATTTGTTAAGTTGGCTCAACTAGATTAATTTGAGTTAATGTTTAATGCATTCTCCTTTACTTTTGTTTCAAACTCTTCGAAGGCTGACTGCATGTACACAATGTATAGGTTCCCCCTCCAACCCTACTAAGCCGTTGAAAAGTTAAACTAAGGTTGTACCCAAATTCCTTGTATTAGTTGTAAAAGTTACACAACTCTTTAGTTTGTAATATGGAAATCTGGCTCCAGGGTATGTATGAAATTTTGAAGTAAATGAGTTGAGTTTTAGATAACGACAACCGGAGTTGCTAGGGACGAGGCCGTCAGCGCCGAGGTTGGGGACTTGTGGCCCGCCAGACGGAGTTTTCTGGGCGGTATCCAGTTATCCGCTGAGGGGTAGCCACGAGGTTCATGGGGCATTTGGCCGAAGGGCCAGTGTGATTCTCCTGGGGATGCATGACCAATAGTAATAGCTGGATGAAAGCCTAACGCCCTGTATTCCTGTATGTCCAACCAGGGGTTTTGTTTTAAATGATGTTCATGATGTTACACCATGCGTCTTCAGGATTGTTATGATAATTGTTATACCGCCCTCTTGTGTTGGTTTCTGGGATGAGATGATTGAAATACAGAACGGCGCAAGAGTCCGGTTTTGTGACATCCTGATGGGAGTGAACCAACGGCGGGCGGGAATTTCAAGAGGCACCGGGAAATGTCAACATGCCATTACTTTTGATTTTACTTGATGTGTTTAATTGACTTGTCAAACTTGGTAGTATTAAAGTATTCGGATTATTTTGAGAGTTAAAGGCACTGAACACGTTTGGTAATTGTCAAAGACCAGTGTTCTCACTTGGTGTATCCCAACATATGCATACAATAACAAGCCTGTGAAAATTTGGGCTTAATTGTTGTACAAATTTGTGTGCTTTCAGATAGGAATAAAAGGCTTCTTGCAAGAAGTCTTTTATTATTTTAGTGAGAAATTACCTCTTTCTCAAAAACTATGTTACTTCAGAGAGAGTCGTTTCTCACAATGTTTTATACTATCAACAGCTCTCTGTTGCTCATTACAAAGTCAGTTTTTATGCTAATATATATTTTTAGTAATTACCAAACGTGTACAGTGCCTTTAAGTAAGTGTCACTGCCTCTTTTATCGTGTGTGTAGGGTTAACCCACTATTAACAGTCTTAGCAGAGCTGCACAAGGGTCCATTCTGTGACAGTGTCCTTTGAACTATTGCAGTAAAAATGTACCCTCAAAGAGATGCCCCCAATAATGAAAAACAAAATAAAGCCTTGCCCTTTACAAGAATGAAGTAACCTACAGGCCTGAGCAGGCATAACATTTGTCTTTGTTTTCACTTGTCAAGTAATACAAATTGACTAGAGCGAGATTTGAACACTTCACACTGTAGGCCTGAAGATACCTCAAATGGGGAAAAACCCATGCAATCAGGGCCCATTTTCATACATGTAGAGCTGCTTGAGCACAAAAAGTAGCTAATCACAATAACATTATGCTTAGCAGAATAAGGTTACCAGCTAAATATACCATGTCACATGTACAATCTGTGACTGGTATCCTGCTTAATTTTGCTTAGCAAAAAAATGTTAAGCAATATTTTCTGCTTTAAAGGTATTGTACACTTTTGGTAACAGCTCAAAATCAGTGTCCACATTTTGTGTGATTATGCATGAACAAACAAACCTGTGAAAGTTTGAGCTTAATTTAAGTTAATTGGTCATCGAGGTCACGAGAAAATAGTGAAAAGAGACCTTATGTGATTTCTGTTTTTTCAAATTATCGCGCGTGATAAAAACTACTGTTTTACTTATTTCTCAGAAACGATAGCACTATTTTAAGGAACCCTTTCTACCATTACTTATTTTAAATCATGTAAGTTATGTGTGAATCTGTGAACATTGTGTTTTTCGATCTTACCAATAGTGTACAGGGCCTTTAAAGCAGCTCTATGAAAAAAGGGCCCATGCAGTGACTGAAACCCCAATCCACATAATACAAGGCTAGGGTCGCCGGTCTGTACTTTGAACCGGGATCCACAGAGGTGAAAGGCAGGGAAGAAACCACTGACATGACTGAGCAAACATTGTACTAACTTACCTCATATTCTGTTGCTTTAAAGTCTGTATCAGGTACGGGAACAACTTCAGGCATTACAGGCACTTTGGAATGCTGACTGCTAACTACAATAAAAAATCAACAAAACTTTGTGTTATAAGAAGCTTAGGATACATCAATGGTTGGAGGAAAGAATTTGCGTCACATAGGATTCGAACTACCTCTAGCCACCGGGCTAGCTCGGTGGTCTAGTGCTCAGACTTCTGCTCATAGCAATGCAAAGGTTGTGGGTTCGAATCCCACCAGAGTGATATGCCTGTGGATTTTTTTCACAGAACTTGGGAAAGTACCGAGTATACAGTTCTTTATACACATCAGTGTAAGGGGTAAGGGTAAAAAACAAATTATATAATTTGTGTCCTGTCGTTTACTTTTGATTATTGTTGACCATTGTTGACAATTTGGATGGCTAAATCCTGATTGGTAAGTCAATGCGTTACATACGTGCATCAGCTGTATGCACAAAGTTTTGGCTACTTCCAGCTCCACAGCTGGCATTTAAAAAAAATTTAATTAATGAGAAATCGCCTTACATCACAAGGCCGGACGGCCACTTCAAGGTGAGGGCTACACTTAACTGATTTGGGCTATCGACCCAAATCAACTGCTACCAGGGGCACATTGCCACCTACTCCTGGGGCTGAAACAGGGTTACCCCCTTCACAGTCAGTAAAGGATGGAGGCATGGGTATCATCCACTAGGAGCCTGGCTGGTAGAGCAAAATGCACTACCTTCACAACTTTTTACAAAGCAATTATGGTCAAGTGCCTTGCTCAAGGGCACAAGTGTCATGACCGGGATTTGAACCCACACTCTTATGGCAAGCCATATATGCCCAATAATTCGATAAACACTGTTTATCACAGATAAACACTGTTTTTCGCCGATAAACACTGTTTTTCGACCGATAAACACCGTTTTTCGAGAAAAACTATGTTTATCACTTGATAAACACAGTTTATCTTGATAAACACTGTTTTTTGCCGATAAACATAGTTTTTCGCCGATAAACATAGTTTTTCGAGATAAACATTGTTTATCAACTGATAAACACTGTTTATCGAAAAACTCTGTTTATCGCTTGATAAACAGAGTTTTTCGGGGTGATAAACAGAGTTTTTCGATAAACACTGTTTATCAACTGATAAACAAAGTTTTTCGATAAACATAGTTTTTCGCCGACGCCAAATGCCCAATAATTCGATAAACAGTGTTTATCAGTCGATAAACACTGTTTTTTGAGAATAACTGTGTTTATCACTCGATAAACATTGTTTTTCGCCAATAAACAGAGTTTATCGCGAAAAAAACTCTGTTTATCGACTGATAAACACTGTTTTTTGATAAACATAGTTTTTTTATAAACATGGTTATTCGTACACCGTCTAAAGAGGGCGCCATAGTGCCCGCTCTTGCAGAGCTGTGCGCTCTTGTCAATGTAGCTGGTATACACGTGTACCTGCGAGGTATATACCGCGCTGGGTGTAACTATTTCTATGTCACATGCAAAATAGTTGAAATTGATCAGTTTATAACATTAATTTTCCCCCGTATTGTCTTAATTGTCTACAACTTCAATGGTTTGCAAACCATGAAGTTACTGTTACATGCACTACTCTTGGTGGCTTTATCGAAGCCTTTATACGATCGCCCCACTACCAAATAGAGCCGAACGGGCTGCAAATCCTACCCTGTTACCCCTTTTTTCATCCTGTTTCATGTTTGCTTTGAGCTTTCGAGAGGTAAAAATCGTTAACAGATTTTACCAGCATCCCTAAAACGTAGACTAATATAATCATATGGATATGAATTTTATTTCCTTACACATCCAACACAACGGCGTACAAGCGCTAATAACAGGATGAATAACGTTAGGCAAGAAATATTGTTTTAGATGTGGGAGGACGGAAAACCCGAAACGGGAACTGGAAACCCATATTTGCCATATTTGATGAGAAATAAATAAAACTAATTTCCGATTGGAGTTTATCGCTCATGAGCGTTTTATTCATGCATTGTATAACACATGCAAATGTGTAATCGGTTTTTCACTATTTCTGCAGGACAGCGCCCTCCCGAGGCAGACTTTATAACCATGTTTATCGAAAAACTATGTTTATCGAATGATAAACACTGTTTATTGAATGATAAACACTGTTTATCGAATTATTGAGCATTTGGCGTCGGCGAAAAACTGTGTTTTATCGCCAAAACTGTGTTTATCGAGTGATAAACAGAGTTTATCGAAAAACTCTTTATCAAGTGATAAACAAAGTTTACCGAATTATTGAGCACTTGGCGTCGGCGAAAAACTGTGTTTATCGAAAAACTATGTTTATCAAAAAACTGTGTTTATCAAGTGATAAACAGAGTTTATCGAAAAACTCTGTTTATCGACCGATAAACACAGTTTTTTGAAAAACTATGTCTATCAGTTGATAAACAGTGTTTATCGCCAAAACTGTGTTTATCGAGTGATAAACAGAGTTTATCGAAAAACTCTTTATCAAGTGATAAACAAAGTTTATCGAATTATTGAGCACTTGGCGTCGGCGAAAAACTGTGTTTATCGAAAAACTATGTTTATCAAAAAACTGTGTTTATCAAGTGATAAACAGAGTTTATCGAAAAACTCTGTTTATCGACCGATAAACACAGTTTTTCGAAAAACTATGTTTATCAGTTGATAAACAGTGTTTATCGAAAAACTCTGTTTATCAGCCCGAAAAACTCTGTTTATCAAGTGATAAACAGAGTTTTTCGATAAACAGTGTTTATCAGTTGATAAACAATGTTTATCTCGATAAACTCTGTTTATTGGCGAAAAACTATGTTTATCGGCGAAAAACAGTGTTTATCAAGATAAACTGTGTTTATCAAGTGATAAACATAGTTTTTCTCGAAAAACAGTGTTTATCGGTCGAAAAACAGTGTTTATCGGCGAACAACAGTGTTTATCGGTGATAAACACTGTTTATCAAATTATTGGGCATATGGCTTGCCATACACTCTGCTACTGTCACCACCAGAGCTTGGGTTCGGTAAACTAGACCGCTCAGCCACGTTTGTGTGTAATTTTTACAGAAATCACTCATATCTTCCAATCAAACATTTCTTAGATGAAAAAACTGATAATTCTGACTAGACCTTGAGAGAGACTCTGCAAAACATTACTGGATGCGAAGTCCAATAACTCTTTTTTGAATACATAAATTCTCAAAGAAACACTTGCTCAATGCATTTCCTATGGGCTTCTGGTAATCATTCCCCAGCCAGCTTGTGTGAAGTGGGCATGGCTCGCAGTTGGAACACTTACAAACAGTGTATTTTTAAGATCAAGATGCTAGGTTTCACACCAAATAAATGTCAGTGTTTCCCTGTAACAGTGGTCTGCTGGCCAGATGCCTGTTAACCCACCCGAGGACCAGTTAAACTTGACTCTATCTCTAAGTGGTCCAGCTGGCCAGTTCAGTATTGCAAGGCATCTTGATTTCATTTGAAATATTGACTAGTGAAAAAGCTGACAGACTATTTCAATGACAAGCTAACTGGTCCTGCTGGCCAGTCACTAAAAAAGTTAAGGGCAATTCCTGAATGTACGTGTACCATACATGAATTTAGCTAAATGCAAATAGCTGGTACTTCATTTTTACACCATTTAGAACAAGGCTTGAAAGGTGTGCACAACATTGGTCAAGATTGGAAATACTAATGTTCAACATTGGTCAAGATTGGAAATACTAATGTTCACAGTTTTGCACATGACAACTTAGAACATAAAAATGGTCATGGTGGAAAACTTCCCTTGAGAAATATTTTTGCCTGAAATGCCACAATTCTTGAAAAATTTGTAAAGCAAATAGTTTTTATCCAAAACCTGATGCTTGAAAACAGTGAAAACACACATACATTGTTTTAAAAATTTTCTTGAGACTGTGACAGTCTGAGCATAAATTTCACAGGTTTATTGTTCCATATATATACTGTGGGTCACATACATGTAAAGTGCTGGACATGTCTTTGAAAATTACAAATGTTGTCCAAGTGCTTTTTATAAAGGGATTGTATACGTTTGGAACCCACTGTTTGTTTCAATCCTATTTGTAGATAATACCACAAAATTGACCTGCTCACAATTTCATTTCAAATGGTGGTAGCGTTTTTGAGATATTGTCAAAAATCTGGAGCGGTTTAATGTCCATGCAGGAAGAATAGTCTGCAATGGGAATACACAATCTGAGAAATGTTACTGTCAGTAATGCTTCTCATATTCAAATTTTGGGGGATAAAAGGTGATATCTTTTTCTATAACCCCAGTTCTAAGTGAAAAGTTTCTGCAACGTATAGATACAGATTAATTATACTATCCAAAGCTGTTGTACTTCTTACCAAGTAAGTTTTTTATTGCCATTAATTTTCAGAGTCATTACCAAAAGTATACAGACCCTTTAAGAGAACACCTTGTTAGACAATTTTTTTTCCCACAAATCATAATTGACCTCACCACTGAAAGCACTCGTTTGACGAGTGAAACCCGTAAGGTATCTACATCGTAATCCCTGCATCTGAAGACATACTCTACCTAGCTGATGCATTGTGTTGCCCTGTGAAAGAAATCAAAACCAAAACTGTAGAGTTTATAAAACAATGACATTTAACATTAGGTTGGGACGATCACTTAGTTTTTTTTTAATCATAGGTTGCAACATGGAGCTACATGTATGGTAGGGCATAGTGATGTGTCACGTGATACTGTTTAATACATTTTTGGAATTCAAAATGGTCCCCAGACCTTGTAAAGTTTAAAACGACTAAACGACTACTCAGTATTTACGTGAAATCTTCTTACAGTGCATTCTTAGCATTGTACATAAATGTTACTGCCCTGGCCTTCTAATTTGAAAGGTGAGAAGTTTTAACAGTGTTTTTCAACCAACTTAAAAAAACAAAACAATGATCATAATATCGTAGACAAACTTTAGAAAAATTGCCATAATTTATGTCTTACTCTTATGATGTTTGGCACTTTATTTTGGGTGTGTTGGTTTACTGGATCAACAGAAATTGGTCGTGTGGATTTAATTATGTGGTTATTTATTGCAACTTGTTAAACTAAAGTGATCCGGATGGTAAAAAAAGTGATATTCGTTCCACTATTGTCTCCACGTACAGGCGACAATGGCGGAACGATGCTGATCATACGACTTTCTAGGAATAGCAGAAGACTGTACTCTGTAGCAGGGGGGCGGAAGGGGTAACGCCACCAACGCGCCACCTACGTTGAAAACAATCTCATTCGACTCTCGCGACGTGCATGGACTGGTCGAAGCTCCACAACAAAACACGGCTTACTACACGTACATACACAGGGTATACACATTCCCTATGTGTATGTGTGTACATGTAGCCTATCGTACAAGATTTGAATTACACGCGTGCCGTTAAAAATACTTGGGCGAGTCCATTTTATCAGAGGGTATCGTTATTTTCAAATCTTGTAAATTCACCAAATCTTTACACTAGAGAACATTCGTAAATGGTTTTTGTTTGCGTTACCAACTGCTTCAGTAATTTTATAATTTAATAAACAACATACATTTAATGTAAACAACATGTATTACAAATCTGTTTAAGATTTGTACTTTGCCTCATAACTAATATTACCTACGGCAAATGTTCCCGTCCGTTGACATCCGTTTGACGGACGATCGTTTGCACGCAAACCAAGTGTAGCAGAAACCATTTTCTCAAAAAAACATTATAAAAATCGTAAAATATCTAGAGGATGTACGGAGGGATTTTGTTTAAACTTTCAGAAATGAAAGATCTATCCTTAAATATTACGTTTAGCGAAAAAAATCAGAGGATGAACGATAGGAATTTTCACATTTTGTCGATATTTGTAGCCATTTTAGGGAGACGCGTTTTGTAATGAAATTCCCACCTGGACCCATTCATACACGTTAGCTGCTGCAATAAACCAACGGAAAATTTTCGGTCATATTTTTACGCATTTTACATAAAAATAACCACCTTAACAATTGAAAATGCTCTTACAATATATACTGTTATGTTTTCAGTGCTGTTAAAGAGAAAATTTTAACGGTATACATGGTTTTCTTTTTCTTTTTTATTGGTCTTCACCTCTTTTTAAAATGGAGTGTACCCAGACCGCGATTGCAATTTCTTGCGCAATACCCCTTCCGCCCCCCCCCCCTGCTCTGTAGTACGTGGACTAAAACCTAAGCTTACCACCAGTCAGTAGCAATTGGTACCAGCACTCAACAGTAGCAGTTTTTCTGGTAGCAATACACTCCACTGCACTAGAATAGGAGTAGTCCTCAGAGAAAAACTAGTCGTCGAATCCAGCAACACAAACACCGAGAAGGCCTAATACAAAATGGTGCACACTAAAACTTAAGTTATTAAAGTTAACACTAAACACAGTAGAAGCACGTCAAGGCTACAATTTATAACAATACATTGAACGGAATGACCTGTATCTCAAGGAGACTGGACTTGCGATAAGGATTGCCGAGAGTGCAGGCCACAGGTTGACCATGGGTTGACCGACCTAAACACTACAGTAAAAGTCAGTCCGCAGTAGTGTAAAACACGTCAACACAAGAATGAAACTAGGCAAAACAAACTGCAACTTGTCACAGCGCCCTCTCTAGATTGTGAACAAGCACTGTCATAATTGAGTCCGGTGGGCGTTCGGCGGGGAAGTAGTAGCCTGCTCTGTCTGTAGGCCTCGACCTGAACAATATGAAAAGTGTGGACGGTCCCTAACTGTTTAATGTACGAGCCTGAGATCATTACACAGGTCAGGGCTGAATCTCCCCTTAAACCAGAAAATCTAAAGTTTCCCAGCTCTTTTTTCCACCACCACCGGTTGAGGCGCCCCCACCGGTCTCATGAGGCGATGGGATCGAGCGAATGACAAAAGTCAACTAGATTTAAAGGCATTGAACACGTTTGGAAATAAATTGTCAAAGACCAGTGTTCTCACTTGGTGTATGCATAAAATAGCAAGCCTGTGAAAATTTGGGCTCAATTGGTCATCGAAGTTGCAAGAAAATGATGAAAGAAAAAACACTTGTTGTACAAATTGGTGTGCTTTCAGATAGGAATAAAAACTTCTTGCAAGAAGTTTTTATTATTTTAGTGAGAAATTGCCTCTTTCTCAAAAACCACGTTACTTCAGAGGGATTCGTTTCCTACAATGTTTTATACCATCAACAGCTCTCCGTTGCTTGTTACCAAGTAATTTTTTTATGCTGATGTTTTGAGTCATTACCAAACGTGTACGATACCTTTAACCATAATTATAGTCAATCCACAGGGCCCAATTTCATAGCGCTGCTTAACGGTAAGCAAATTTTCGTGCTAACTGTAGCAGAAAAATTTGCTTAAGCCTTAGCGTATTTCACAGGTTAGCAAGAAAATACGGCAGCCATCTTGCACGTTCACAATGGTTTTGCATTGTTACGTCATTCATTTTCGTGCAGTAAGCACCGTAAGGTTAGCACGCCTTTTCGTGTGCTTACGGTTAGCAGCGCTATGAAATAGAAAATCGTACTTAAGCACAGAATCGACTGTTAAGCAGCTCTATGAAATTGGGCCCAGATGTCACTCGAACGCTGCATTGGTTGGATTAACTGTCAGTCCTTATAGATCATCAATCTAGCCCCGGAGCTCTGTTTCTCTAATCAACTTGCGAAGTTACGTCACTTTCTCAAAATGGCGGTTAGGGTTTTTGTGTGAGTGTGACGGAGAAAGTGTTGATTTGTTTTCCCACTCACTACAAAAGGTAATTTTTACCAGTAATCTCCTGTAGTAGTGGTTAAACGATAAATTGTATGTTTTTGCCGATAAAATTTCAAATATAAGCTAATTATTATTATTGCACTATTTTTAATGCAGGTTCTTTTTTATGGGCCAATACATTTGTTATTCTTTTTACAACAGTATACGTCGTCACCCTTTTTGCCATGAATTTGACGAATCAATCAAATGGACGCGTTCAAGTCAAACGCATTGTGATTTGAATGGCAGATTGACTAAAATTATGGCACCCGCACTTCTTGCTCACTATATCAGCATGTAAACATATCCATTCATTAAAAACCCATAACATAAATAATAGCTTTTGCCGGGAAGATTATATAATTATGCTCATTCCCATGTCCAGGTCACACTTCGTTGATTTGGACGGGGAGTGTACATTTTGGGGATTCGCGGGGGGGGGGGGGCATAATCCGGGCTTAATTTTATAGAGCTATACTTAAAGGAACGTTACAGAACTGGTAATTAAAATTTTCTTTATGATCACAGATTTACATAAAACTTACACGGTCTAATGATGATGATAGCAGAAAACATCCCTAGAAATATTTCTGTCTGAAATGCCATTTGATGAGAAATAAATAAAACTAATTTCCGATTGGAGTTTATCGCTCATGAGCGTTTTATTCATGCATTGTATAACACATGCAAATGTGTAATCGGTTTTTCACCATTTTCTCGTGACCCAGATGGCCGATCGATCTCAAACTTCTACAGGTTTATGTATATGGTGGATTATATAAAGTGCTTACACTTCCAGTTAGCAAAAACCAATTCTGTAATGTTCCTTTAAGCAGAAAATATTGCTTAACAAGTTTCTGCTAAGCAAACATTAGCAGAATACCAGTCACAGATTGTACACGAGAAATGGCATCTTGGCTATCTTATTAAAACTTTATCTGGGAATATCAGCGGGATGGGCCGGTCTTCACTGCGTGGTATACCGGGTTGGTGGCTGGCCGCAGTATGGACCGAGCCGAAGTCAAGGTCGTCCTTTGACAACGGCCAGCTAATTTTTAATTGACCTCAAATTGTATTTAAGTCACAAAATATTAATACATTGTAAACAAATCACATTGTGAGGGGAAAGCATAGTCGGACAAAGTGTTCTGCTCAAAAGAATTGTAGAAGTATACCACTTTTTAATAGAACAAAATATACGTCCAGTCAATTCAGAAACTATTTAAAAACTTTCAATTTAAGAAAATAATAATACTCTTACTCTTCTGGCCAACTCGACTTGGAGTGGGAGTCCATTATTAGGAACACAATTTACGCCCACAGAGGCTTTACCAATTATTAATTAAATTATATAAACAAAAATATATATTTATTCTTGGTGCCTTCAAACATTCCGATGAGGCCTCTATAAGCAAAGAAAGAAATCCTTAAAACAAGATCACACAAAATATAACTTCCGTCTATACACACAAATTAATAACATGACTGGGTATAATAAACACAAATAATAACTTGATTTAAAAGGTAGTGCACTACTCCAATCTGAAACTACACTGACTAAACACATTCCTACCAATATTCCAGAGAAATAAATCCGCATGAAATACTTTCAAAAATGAGAAACTCAATAGCATTTTTAGAAGATCCGAATAGGCCTGTCATGGTAATTTCTCACTGAAATATTTGAATCTGAAAAAGACTTCTTGCCAGAAGTCTTTTTCAGGCATCTGAAAGCACACAAATTTGTGCAATAAGGGTGTTTTTTCTTTTCATTATTTACTAGCAACTTCGATGAACCCTTCAGCCCAAATTTTCACAGGTTTGTTATCCTACGCATCTGTTGGGATACACCAAATGAGAATACTGGTCTTTGACAATTACCAAACGTGTCCAGTGCCTTTAATCACTACTCACCAATAGTTACAACACATTGTAGGTGTTTAAGTTCACAAACAACTCTTAAAAAGGATATTGAGTAATTCCAAACAACAGAGAGATTTGAAGGTAATGTGCCCCTTTAAGTGAAAACCTATTGTAAAACTCCCGTAAAAGCTCTGTTGCCTTGGTTTTAGTGCCTCTTCAAAAGTTTCCCCTAAACTTTGATATTTTCCAACGTAAGTGCCCTTTGCATAATGAAAATGGCCTTGCCATCTCACAGATGAAATTTCATGCCTGCAACTTGTTTTACTTTAAACTTGATATACCTCACAGTTAATTGTCAGGTGGTAAATCTATCAAATCAACACCCGAGCGTCGAGCAGAGCTCATGCCTCTGTTTAAGGGAGCACACCAATTAAGTGTAATACAATTTAGTTTGATACAAGAAAATTGGAATTCCTCTTATTTCCCTTTGGATTATCAGTGTTTCGGTGGATAGCCGTAAGGCATGGTATAGTTGTTTAGGAGTAACGGTCTTGCTGGATATCCCATCGGTGGGTATGCAGGAGGAACACACACTGAGAGGGATCGCTGGTACTCAAGCTTGTCATGGCGGTCCTTGAGCATGGCAAGATGCTGACAAAAGAGGGCATGCCTCTCCTGAAGGGCTCGGTTCCAGTAATGTTCGTAGAGGCCGTTCAACACTTTCCATTCGTCAGGCGAGTTTGGGACGTCCTCTCGGGGCACCATTCCCCCAGTCGAAGGCGGGCTGATTGACTCGGGTACTGTGGCACGCGGTGACGTAGGTGTAGCGGAACTTCTTCTTGTGCCGGTTGTAGTGGACGTGGTTGGGTCAGGGCTAATGGGCTCTCGCTCCTGTGATTTTTCTCTACGAGAAAGTGGTGGCGAGTTCAGGAAACGAGAAATTGGCAAGGTGTTCCCCGAAGTCAGAGAGTTTCCCTGGTGGGGTACGGTTGGCGTACTAATTCGGCGGGAATCACGGGGTCTTGGAGATGAGTGTCTTGTGCCACGGCTTGAAGTTTCCTCCAATGGGTCAGCGCACTTTCTCAGGTCGATAGGTTCTGATTTAATGGCAGGATGAACAATCTTGGGTAATGTTCTGGCAGTTTCGCCCTCAGCTCCGCTCAATGGGAGTGAAGAGACGGTCTGCGGTGGTGTGTAAGACGCCGTCGCATCAAACGGTGAGGTGGGTGAAAGATTAGCTGGCGCCTTCGTACAACTCGCTGTCTGTGGATGGTCTGGATTGATGGCCCAGAAGTTGTCCTTACCGAAGGGCCTGTAGCTATCTCTGAGCAGCTTCACGAAACGGTCGCTGATTGAGAGGTTATGGCGGACACTGTTCTTCCACCCGATGTACGAACCTCGGAAGCACTCGTTGTTCTCCTCCAAGTGGGTTAAGATTTCTCTTAATGTCAGCATGCAATTTGGAGATGACTGTAGATGAACAAACACAATAAAATAAATATCTATATGCTTTTTAATTGATTTAATTTTGTTCTATAAATTATAGTCCAATTACAGTGTATGTGTTCTTTCGTGATAAATCGTTTGTCTATTGTTTGCATAACTGACAAAAGGAAGACATCTGTGGCAATAAACCCACCGTCTATAGGGATGATGGGGCCATTCCCAGAAGCGGGCTTCTAGCTAGAGAAGGGGGGGGGGGTGGGATTATTACTATCTCACTTTATGCCCTTTGTATAATTTTCTCCACACGCATTTAATAATCCATTGTTTCTGATATGGTTTTTGTAAGACTTAAAGGGAGGGTACACCTTTGGTAATTACTCCACAAATTAACCAACCCTGGAAAGCGCCCCCTACATTTCGCGCACATTGACTCGGTGCATGGGGATTGCAGTCCCCATTATGTTCTTGCATGTCATAATTGAGTTCACAATGTGGATAAATGACTTTCTTTATGCTTTTTCTAACTTTCTGTGGATGCTACAATTATCCTGAAGAGATGTCGATAGTATTTATTTAATTTTGGAAGAAAAATATTGTTCACACTTAATTAACCATAAATACTGTAGGGACAGCAATCCCCAAGACAGGCGCTGATGGACTAACCAGCTGGTTTTTCCCTGACCCCAGGCTAAATTGGGCGGCAGTGTCTGCAATTCAACCTTGAGGTGTTGACAGATGCCCCATTACAGGATAAACTGAAATTGCAGGTCCAGCGGTTTTTTCCCCCAGGGGTGGCAGATTAAAAACCAATTGGTTGGGGACAGCTGTTCCCATGGTGACTTGTTCGAGAGTTTGATCATAAAAACTTACTTGGTAAGAAGCATTCAGCTGTTGATAATGTATCACATTTTGAAAAACGATTCCCTTCTAAAAGGAATGTGGTTTTAGAGAAAGGGACTTACAAAATATCAACCTGAGTAACGCGTCATCATGCATGAAACGGTTCTCAGATTGTGTATTCCAATAACGGATTATTCTTCCTGCGTGGACATTACCGCTCCAGATTTTCGGCAATTTCTTAAAAACACTACCACATTTTGAACTGAAATTTTTACAGGTTAGTGTCCTTTCTCTATGGTTTTATTGTATCTCTACCTTTACAAATATAGGATAAAACAATCGAACGGTTCCAAACACCAAAGGTATACTTTGCCTTTAACTTATTATTACCATAATGAGTTATTACCATCATTGAGTTCTGTTTGTGTAGCGTAAAGATTGCTTGTTACACTGCGGGCAATATAGACCAATTATTACAGCATCACTAGGTCCATTGAAGTTAACTCTCTCGATTTCTCCGGTCAAAACGGAAGTTAATTAGTCAATAAATTTTCCGTTTTTAAACCCCTCTTTTTGAGGCAATATTGAAAGTCCTTCAGAATTAAGTAAATCAGGTATATATTGGCAAGATTCAATTAGGTCTAAAGCTAATCTACAAAAAAATTACATGATGGCATATTTACACTTTGCTCTGACCGTTCAAACACGTATAGGTCAATCTAGACCCACCGCGGCTGTATTGTCAGTCACTTTTGCAAAGATCCAATGATCACAATTTTCTATGTTGTCTGGAGTATCACAAAATGTGTAATGGTTGGCAAGTGGGCATATCTATGGGTTATTAAATTTATAGAATGTGCATTAGATTTGAAACAATTTTACTTACGGCCGTACTTTAGCAAAGGAATGTTAGTAAAACTAGCGACTGTGACGTCGCAAAAGAAAGGTTTCCAGCGTAGTGACACCTCTTTTACGGCTTCACACTAACAAAGTAAACCCCTTGCCAACCCCGTATACCCACGGGTGAATCGATCTCGCTGCGCCCCCCTTTTTTGTATAGTTTAAAGGAGGCAGGTCATTGAACGATAGCTGTCATTGGTGCGTAAAAACGTGCACGTGACCTCAGCGTACCAGCAGCGTGTTAAGCAAGGGGTCAATGTGAAAATATGCAAGTACAGCTATCAGCTAATGATAGGTCTTCCTTTATCCTGTGTGGGGGCACAATTTGAGCTTTACGGGTGCACCACACTAAAAAAGGCAAAAATTAATTCACGCGCGAAGCTGATTATCACAATTTGAAAAACCCACAGTTACTTTTGTAACGTTTTTGGGGTCATGCAATTAATAGATTGTGTAATTATAAGAATCTATCACAACCTGGGGGCTCTGTGTTTCAACTTTTGAGGGGATTCGATAAATTTAGCTTGGGAATTTGAGGGGTGCCTCATGAAAACTGGCAGCAAGTCGGTTTGGGAAAAAGCACATTTTCGGGGGTGTTTTCTTCTGGGGGTAATTAGCAAAAAATTCCAAAGCGGCTGACCTGCCAAATATTGAAAAAAAAATCTGTTTAGTTGTCTGGAAATATAATATTTGGTTGGTTTTCAAGCGGTCAAGAGACTTTAAATATTATTTTTGGGAGTATTTTTGAATATTTAGCAATTAGCACTGTTTGCTATGGGAGTTTATTCAATGTGGTGCGGGTGCGTCCGTTCAGCTTCCCTGTGTCGACCCCGTTATGTTCATCCAGGTGAACCCCTGACATGATGAGCTTATCGAAAGCCAACTTCCTCCAGCATTCACACAAATGAATTACATTTATGACAATACATGTTTCAAATCTGGGCTGATTAAACCTCAGGGGGCAAGTAAAATGCACAGACGAAATCTAGTTTACCATTATTGGGCATCGGCGTGAAACGGTTTCACATCATCGACGATTTTCGGATTTACACGCAGTTTAATTTTTCTTAGAAAACCATTGAACCACATCTTCATGAAACTTCTCAACGTTGGAACTCCATTTGATCGGATTATTTAACAATTCCTACGCACCGTTAATAGATTCGACATGACCAGTATGTTGACGGCACAGGATTGTTAGTCTTGTGTGGAATCATGGAGGAAGGTGTTTCCTTCATGCTTCCTCCATGGTGGAATGGAGGAAGGTGGAATTCATTCACACGCACACAACCACAAGTCAACAGAGTATTGTCACAAACAAACTTGAAAAATAATGATTTTCAGAGAATAGCATCAAGCAAGTATTTATGTTTATAAAGCGTGACCCATCAATTTGCTTAAGAAGTCAGTCCTGGGGGCATTTCACTCTCGTACTAAAGTATCTGTTGTCAGCGCCGGAACTAGGGCACATTTTGTTTGTTTGCTGTGTATTACTGCGTACTGGCCACTATACACAACACTGTACATTCCTTGCAGCAAAACTATACAACCTTGGCAAGATGGATTTGGCAAAATGGATTCGACAAGAAAGTGTTATAATATTAAATTCGTCTTAAATTCAAGTGTAATTGTTTGAACTAATACATTATAACCTTGAACTACCAATTTGTTTTACCTTGATAGCGTTTGTTATCAGTTCCACGTACGAGAAAGGCGTGGTGATTCGCCGCCTGTAGCCAGGCCGTTTGATCCCTTTGGTGGATACTCTGGCTACTGCACGCTTCTTCTTGGAGCTCCCCTCCGTGGGCCCGAGAAGAGGGCTCTCCCGGAACGAGCTCACCGGCCCACCACAGTGCGGTTCCTGTCCACCGTAATCCGCGTCGCAGACCCCCACATCTATCGGCTCTGTCTTGATGGAAAACATCATGAAGATAGAAAATGGAACGGAGTAATTGCAGAATAGAACTTAGAAGAGCCGAATGTAGAGAGTACTCTCAGAATGTTGACAAACCAACAACTGAGCAAGAGTGCTGAGCAACTCGTTAGCATGACATGCTCTCCCCTACTCCAGGCATTCCCCGAAACGCATTCAAATACAGTCATGAGTTTTTCAAAAGACTAAAAAGCAACCAGCCTTGTTAACCCCCGTAATTGTTTATTGTGGTCTATGGTGTATAGATAGCTTACAGGTTCGCCTATTGTGTTCAGTGGTGTTGGTTATTGGCGCTGTGAAAACGACCCTCTTTTTAATCAAGTTCTCAATGGTCTAGGGACGCATTCACTGATGGAGTGAAATTCATTGGAGCGTCCTGTCCTTTACCATCTCCAGGCTGGATATCTCCGTGAACTATTGTCAGGCCAGCCAGTGGTATCTTTCATGGCGTTTGTTCTGGACATGACATGCATGAGGTGCCAATGAACCGCGGCTACATCAAACGGTCGAATGTTTGTTGTCCCTGACCGAGTCAAAATAATGTGGGGGAGTTTGCAGTAAACGCAATCTACAGAAATTAGGACAATGTAAGCTTGTTTAATGGGGATGTAATTAAGTCCAACTTGGAGACAGGTTTTCAAGATTCGTTTGTTTTATGGATTGGATAAGGTTGGTGCAAAGGAAAAGCAGGGAGATTAAGCTGGCAAGTTAATCCTTTGTCCTCTTTAGGATTGTATATTTGATGTTATTATGGAGACACCATTGTACGCAATGTGGATTACATTGGGTTAGGGTGTGGGTGCTGACTTGGGGGGGGGGGGTGGGGTTTAGTTTTAACTTTCCTGACTCTTCTTCTTTATGATTGAACATTACCCTTATTGGTGGACATCAAGTCTACCCATGACAATGGTCCAGTTTCACTAGAAGGATCTAACACAAAATTTGTAGACGTAATCAATTTTCTTTGCCAAACATTAAACAACACGAGAGGCTTTGCCCGATTATAGTGTTGGTCAAATTGATGGCAAACAATTCTTTGTATTTATTGGCTATTTATTTTTGCACAAAAATAGTTAATGGTCTGACGTTTCCACTGTAGCAGTCTTCCTCAACAATTATGAATTACTTTTTTTCCTCTTCCCACCTTTTGATTTTTTTTTCACGACTCGGGAAAGTACTGAGTATACAGTGCTTTACACACATCCGTGTACGGGTAAAACCAAATATAATATTCTTTATCCCCGATGCAAAGTTAACATCTATTAAACTTGATTTTGTCCTTTGTGTTTCCAACTTCTTGTGGTCAAACCAGGGCCCAATTTCATGGCTCTGCTTACCGTAAGCAAAGAATCGGCGCTTACGGAAGCAGGGAATTCCGCGCTTACGTCAAGCGTATTTCACGGGTTAGCGGTAAATTTTTGCTTGTGCGCGTGCGTAGTCCACGTTACTAGGCATTCTACGCTTACACAACTAGCGCAGAAATTCGGCGCTTGCTCGGTAAGCGGAGAATGGTGATCGCAAGCGCAGAATTCGGCGGTAAGCAGAGCCATAAAATTGGGCTCAGCCCCTTCCCTCCATTCCCACCTTTTGTCTCCTTATTCATTGTTACCCCATGCTTTTTATGTGTGCTTTCTGCCGCTCTCTCTCTCTCTCTCTATACGTGTATTTCCACTATACTGCTTCGGTTACACTCCTGTTAAAGGGACACGTTGCCTTGGATCGGGCGAGTTGGTCTATCAAAAGCATTTGTAACCGTTTGTTATAAAATGCATATGGTTAAAAAGATGTTTTAAAAGTAGAATACAATACTCCACACAAATATGTCTCGAAATCGCGTGGTTTTCCTTTTACATCGTGAACAAACACGGTCTCCACAAAATGGCCGACCGTGTTAGTTCACAAAGTAAAAGGAAAACCACGCAGTTTCGAGGCATATTTGTGTGGATCATTGCATTCTACTTTTATAACGTCTTTCTAACCATATGCATTTTATAACAAACGGTTACAAACGCTTTTTTGTTGACCAACTCGTCCGATCCAAGGCAACGTGTCCCTTTAATGTGTGTTGTGTTATCATTTAGCCTTCGAGAAAGACTGGTCGAAACGTCAGGCCATCAACTATTTTTTGCATTTATTCCATAGGTCATTTTGGTTGGTATGCTAATTCTATTTTCTCGCTATTTATGTTTACATAATAAAGTCGTCCATTGGTACATTCGACATAAACAAGGATTTAGGTTGAATGCACATGATTGTTTGTCTTGCTGTGATGTAACTCATTCCCACGCGCAAGCCAACAGAGACTAAATCACAAGCAAACTTGAAAAATACTGCTATTCCAAATAGCATCAGTAAATGTTTATAAAGCATGACGTCATTATGCATTGGAAGTCTACCCTTTTAAAGGAAACATGTCAACTCGTACGCGCGCCAACTGCACGATTATTATTGTTGTTGTTTGTTTTCGTTTTCAAACAACATCATCTGTCATCTGTCGAAATTCGTTGTTCTGTGAAAAAAAATCCAACCTGTTGGGTATTTCAGTGCAAAATCCAACGATGCAACTTCAAGTTTGGGACACTACCATTATTGACGCAAAGTTTTATTTATAACTTTGAAGTTTTAACCCACTCAGCAAAAACACAAAATATCGAAGGAATAATTAATTCTGGCTAGAATTATTGTAAGCATAATGAATTGTGAATTAAAACATGGCGTTACCGCCAACCGAATATCAACTCGACACTCATATCACATAAAAGAGAGTTCGCTGGACGTATGGGCTTCGTGGAACCATAGGCCGTATCCAAATTGGCGGCTACGGCAACAGCTACGACTGTTGCCAAGTATGTTGCAAAGGACGTCCTATACTCCAACGCACAACCAGCCATAGCTGTAGCCGTGACCGTAGCCGCCAACTCGTACATGGTCTTACCTCATGGACAGAGTCCCTATAATTATGTAGACTTGTAGACAAGTCGTTATATGTTTGTCGCGAGATCATTGCTCTTGCGCGAAGCTGCAGGCTCCAACCACGAGAGCAGAAGTCGCGGGGGCTAACAGTTTCGCGAGAACATCGTCAGTGTTGCGATAATTGCCGGGAGGGTCGGAACCGCATCGCAACAAACATTTAACGACTTGTCCACAAGTCTAATAATTATAACGTGGGGTTCTGGGCTAGTATAGTGATTACGTTCGCTTTTCTGAGAGTCCTTGGCTTCACAACTAGAATTAATAAATGAAAAATTAATTAAATTATTGTCTAACGACGGTGCCAATAATGATGAAGGACTGCAGTCTAAAACATCACTAGGAAATCACAACACAGTGCAAATGCCATTATATTTTACGCTAAAATATACTCATTTATTGACTGACGATTTAAGAAATCACGAAAATGACAGGTAGAATCAAGCGAAAAGTATCATCTAAACAATAAAGTTCAGAAACATAATTATATCTAAACGTTGATCAAATTTTCCCCAGAGAATGCATTCAAGGTAATCACATTATTTAATGGTTGTTTTTCGGGTTTTTAAAAATATTGTTTTAATACTTTGAAGTCAATCATTTTTCTCTAACAAGTTTCAGAAACTTGAATGAAAATTACCCATATTTTGTTTTGCCAATAAATTCAAAATATTACAATCTAAAAGGAAGCATAATTAAAGGCTAAACAATTGACATTGATTACTTTATGTTAAGTGAACAGTAGTCAAAGCCTTGGAGCTGATTTGTTACATATTCAACTGGCGACAAATGATTGTTTTAAAATAAAGAAATAAAGAACCGCAAATACGGTTTTTTTTAAACTTAAACTACGTACTCAATTTTAAATACCGATATATCAGTTCATTTCGTTCCGGTCATGACTCAGAGCTGGATGAGAAGCTGATGCTGTCAGGAAAGGAGTTGTCCGCCTCAGTTAACCAGGGCCTTCTTTGCCCCCAGTCTGCTCTTCTTCATTGCAGATTCTTTGTCGCTGATGATGGCAAGGATTTCTTTCTGGTCATCGGTCAGACTCTTCTCTGTCTTCATGTGTTTCTTAGCTAGCTTGCTTAGCGGAGCGGGAAGTTCGCGGGTGCTCCTCTTCTTTTTGGCAAATCCCAAACCTAAGTGAATGACAAACGATCAGGATTATTCTCACTGGAGGATATTGGACCGGGGAGGGGGGGGGGGGGGTCAAAATTTCCGTCTGATGAAAATTGTGGTGAATAATTTGAAAGTTCAATGTCAAACTTTAACTTCAGCTTCAATTTATACTCCACGGCAACAAAAATCAATTACAATTTATGGAGAAAATAACAGATATTAAACATGTATTCGCACTGAAGCAAAGAAAGTTTAAAACAATACGGGTGATACTGTGGAGTGGCCTATAAGAATGCAAAACTTATTACGCTACTTGGACTAGGTACTTCCAAGTACAACGATGCATTGAACCAACAAGTATTTTAAGAAAACATGAATCTTCCATAGTGTTTTATTATTGTAATAACATTGTTTTGTTTGATCTACGTTTAGTTTCCGAGTCTACATTTGAAAAGGTTCGGAATTGGCCCGTATCCAGAGCACCAGTGGACCAGACCCAGTGTGACACGAAGTTTGAATCAGAAACCAAGAGTTACTGACCAGGATTTCAACTTGACCTCCACGCCGGGGGGGGGGGGGTTACCATAATAATGTATACTACACTGAGTTTTTAATTTGCATAATACCAATCAATGTGAGTGGATTGTGTTGGGGAACTATTTTCTATACTCGCAGAATGGTAAAATCAGGATCATTCCCTTTAATTTCTTATACGATAAAATGTTAGGGACTCATTCTTGACAGATGAATGAAATTAAAATATGAAATGTTGATGAGTGTTTTTTGTCCATACCATCATGGATGCCATAGCATCCCAGCCATTCGTCGTCACCGAAGGGACAATCTATGATACGATCACACGCCATCCAAGTTGGAACCACTACGTCGGACAGGAGGCAGAAGTGCAGCAAATCTTGTTCGTAGTAAGCTAATGAAAGGAGAAAAATAATGTTGTTAGTCTTCTGTATAATTATTTCGGATATCTCTAAAAAGGTTTCTGATCATCAGAGTGTGGGTTCGTGTCCCGGTCGTGACACTTGTGTCCTTAAGCAAGACACCTAACCATTATTGCTGCGTCCTTCGGGTGGGACGTAAAGCGGTATAGATCCCGTGTGTTGTGTAATGCACGTAAAAGAACCCATATCGTAAAGAGGAGCGGTTCGCCCCGGTGTTCCTGGTTTGATTGGCAGCATATTGCGCCACAGCACCTTGTAAACCATTAGGGGCCTACATGGTGCTGTAAAGGAAACATATACCATACTTCAAAACGTAGCTCCACATACCTTGCAGGAAAAATACTGAATTTTGGAGCGCTATGAGCGTCACTGATTGATTTGAGCGAATATTATAAGAAGTCACTATTATTATTATTACTATTATTATTACTTTCTGGTAAACTTTGAAAGTAGAGAAACTACTTTTCAGGTCACACAGTAAACGTACTGAGACCAGCAACGAAACTAATGTACAATGGTATAAGGGGAACAAGGGGGTGTACAATTTTTTATTTTTTATTTTTTATTTATTTTTTTGGAGGGGAAAGGGGCCCTTCTGGCCATTCAAACTGTAGTTTCTATTTGGATTTCTCTTAAACAAGCCCACTTTAAGCGCTCTTGTTATGCCATTCACTGTGTTTTATAAGATAATCTGACATGAACGTAAAAACAAATATATTGTCTACGTGTAAATGGACAAATAGTTTTAGAAACACTGATGATTATCACATTCAAGCTTATAAAATGTAACATTTTACTCTGGTAATTTTTAATCTAAAAAGTGCAGATTTCAAATTGCGAGCACCGAGGAGAGGTGGGGCGTGCACCCCTTAGTTACACCACTGAATAGTCGAAGGAAGGGCGTCTTTTCAGAACTGGTTCGTACGGGAATCTAAATCATAACTATACTCACGGTCACAACCGGATTCGTCTTCCCCTTCGGAACAGTCTATAATGCCGTCACACACCCAGGACGAAAAGATGCATTCCCCATCAGAGTAGCACTGGTAATCACAGTAATCGGAACCGCCGTAATAATAAGAATCCCATGAGTATCCGTAACTGGAGCTCCCCCATGAGAAATCGTAGCTGTCTGAAGAATATGTCGGCATCATAAAGATAATACTAATTAATACAAAATAATTATAGTACATCTTAATTTATTTTTCAACATACATACAAAGCAAAACAAAACAAAACAAAACAACAACGCACCAATACATTAGTGACTCAAGTTTATAAATAGTTCGGACGAATTAGGCCTACCGTAGTTTTTCGTGGGAAGGACGAATTGGTAATTAGTGTCAACAAATTCACAATTCGTATGAGCAAACTACCGCCTCGCGTGAACCCAGAACAGTTTTCTTTGTTTGTCACTTCATAGAAAGAGGACAAACACTGACGTGTCTGAAAAGTGATCATCACAGCCGTAAAAATAACCGCTTTCAAACAGCAAGTTCATCTCCGGACAGAAACAAAACTGAGGTGACAGTTTTAGGGTGGTTTACCATCACCACACGCTGATTCATCATCACAATCTGTGGGCAATCAAGTATGACGTCACATTCCCAGTAAGACAGGTACACAGTCTCAAGAAATCTGCATACGAAATCTCCCTCAGTACAACCATGGAGGTAGGAATAGACCAACTGACTAAAAAGAATGGAGCGAGTGCTTCATTCAAGTTTGTCATGAGGAAGATATCTCTCCCATAAAATGCAAGGCGCAAAACAGTAACAAAAAATAATTATAATACAAATAATTCTTCAAGACTGTTGAAATATTTGTCGACTTTTTGCCACGCCTATAAAGCACTTCCATTCAATAGTTCAAAATGGTTGCGTCGTTTCGACTGACGTGAGGTTGATCGAGCTTTGTTATTTCTTTAAATTAAATATTTAACGAGAATAACCACAATCTTTGTCAGAGTTATGGGTAATGTGAATGCTATACTGGGAACCTATCGTTGAACCAGCTGCAACTCGAGTTGAAATCTGGACCCACAAAATAAAATGATGACGAGAGAGTAGTTTTAGGGGTGAATTTACCGTAGGGACACCCGGCTTCATCTTCACCATCGGGACAATCACCCACGCCGTCGCATTGCCAGTAAGACGGGATGCAAAATCCAGAACTGCACGTGAAATCATCCCAATCACAGCTGCCTACAGGAATGGAGCAAACAGTTAAGTTACATTAATAATGAGGAAGATAAAAATTATCATTCCCATCAACGCAAGGTGCGAAATAATGTTCCATTTGGCGTCAGAGCAAGTGAAATCTTTGTTGAGTTGACCGCCAATAGACCGTGTAAAGTCACGTGACGATAAGGTCAATATTGAGCTTCCGGGCACCTCTGGGCCACCAGCTATGGGAGATTAACGTGGGTGCAATTTTGTGTGATTTTTATTTCTGTCACATCACTTTTTCCAACCCCCCAAAACTTATTGGTGGAATGATTTTTAAAACTAGCAACGTAATAAACTAAATGAAATGAAATCTGGAAACTTAGATGTAGAAAAAGTGCTCGACCTCCTAAATCCGGCTCGAAGTTTCAAATTGAGAATTTACGCCGACTGTGTTGCGCAAACCGTGTCGACTGCACTAACAAACTGAAGTTATATTCTATTTTAAATCGGGAAATTGGTGCCTTGTTACTTAGCGCGAAAACAGACATTGTGTCGCATGGGTTTTACGGTGATGTTGCTTGGCGTCGCCGGGACAACACCGTCCTAGTTTCGCGCAGTTAGGGCACCGTACAACTAATAAAGGTAGCAACTTGCTCTAATTTGCACGCGTGTTTATACGCCAAGGATCTCGACGATCGCCTTTTTATTGCATGTTGGTCAAACGTGAGGCGGCAATTTAGGTCAGCTTTTACAAAACAAAATATTTTTCCAAGATTTGCAAAGTTGTTTACAATTTTACAAAGCAATGGGTGAAATTTATAAAAACATTGCAATACAAGTTCTTTTCAAAAACAACTGCCTCAAGACACGCTATAGCTTCTATTCCAGGTGTCCGGAAGTTCAGACTCTCGCGAAACCTGTACGCTCCCGAGGTAAACTTTATACAATCTATATAAGCACTTCTACTTAGTGCTAGTTCTGAATCGTTGTGGCATTTTTGATCGAAGTTGATAGAGCTTTGTCTCTTTATTTTAGAGGCAGTTCACATCCATCCTTTAGGGTTCAACATACAATACAAACGACCAGGACTGTTAAAGTCTTGGGAGAGAACTTTTGTTTTTTTAACGGACGGATTAGTAATTCGTAGGAGCAACATGGGTGACTCGTGTGTTCGCAGAACAGTTTTCCTTCAGCCAAGTCACCAGTCAAGTATTGCAAAAACGAATTGTAAACAAAAATTGGCAAGCGTATACCTGTGGTTCGTCGCAACCTCCCGGCCTACGACCGTCGTGAGGACGGGAGAGTTACGATTCTCGCATTCCTTTACTACTTTTGGCTTTGCTAATGTAGTAGTAGTAGGCAGTACGTTTATAGACTTTGATTTTATGGTGCTTTTTAAAACTTTGTACTTGTTGCTTTACCATTATTTGGGTTTGCTTCTATGTGATGTTTTTTTTTTGAGACGATCTTTGGATGAACGTAGATTGGACTGACGTGTGTCAATCGGTTGTTTACACACGTTTTTTTTTTTAGGTCGGTTGTTTACACACGCCTTTGTGCTTGATGGATATGCAGACTGGATTCTCTTGCCTCGCCATAGTTTTAATATTTACATAAACAGAGCACCAGTCTACTTGCAACATTGCGCAAGAATGTCACTTAAATTTGACACTTGCAACAGCTCGTAAAGCATATACGCTGACCTTTGACTGATTTTGAGTTTTTTTCTCGATAATTTCTTGCTAGTTACGTGACATTTTTAAAATTTATTTTTATTTGATTGATTGATTGATTGATTGATTGATTGATTGATTGATTGATTGAGTTATTTATTGTTACGCAACAGGTAAACGGGTATGCGCGTTTAACCCCGGACATTATATTAAAAGAAGAAATCAAATTAATACAAATTGGGGAAAAGGGTTTATCGTACCATAGTCGCACCCAGCTTCATCATCATTATCTGGACAATCACTTATGACGTCACATTCCCAGTAGGCCGGTATACAGTCTCCGGAACTGCAAACGAAATCACCTTCTGTACAGTTGGCTATAGGATAGAGCAAACAAGGGTTCGTTCAAATTAGTGATGAGGAAGATATCTCTCCTATAACAAAATAATCATTCAATTTAACAATTCAACAAGGCAGCATTCAACAAAAATGAGCTTTTTGAGGCGTGTGTTTAGTCATTCAAATTCCCTTTTGGGCAGTCATTTCTGGAATTTGTGCAATCTACAAAAACGCTAAATTTTGTGTATCCTTTCGAATGTTCAAAGCATAATACGGTTTACTTATTGGCACTTGAGTTACTTTGCCGATGTACTTCGAAGACGAGCTTTCGCTACACTAACACGCATATTCCTAGAAATTGCAGCTCAATAAGAAACCAGGAAAAACATAAAGAAACGCCCCATTCAAACACAACACCAAATTAGGTATTGATCAGATAAAGACCCCCCCAAAAAAAACCACAAAACAACAACAGCAACAACAACAACAACAACAACAACGAAGAAGAAGAAACCTAATGGGCCCCATGTAAAATCTACTGGAAACATAAATAAAGAAAAATAAGGTTTACCTGAATTAAAGTGAAGATACGAAACAGTTGCGTAGTACACTGTATCTGTTCATTCGCATTTCTTTATCTTTCTTATTTGAATTCTCATTTAGCGAAATTGATTGCCTCTTTACGAAATTGAAAAAAATAAATCAGTAAAAATCTCCAGTCGAACCAGCTTTGCTAAATTGAATGATGATTGTGCGTCACGAAAAAGAATGACGATATGCTAAATTGAACATAGTGCTAAAGGATTTTGAATGCCTCAAAACGAATTGAATGCCCGAATTCTGAATTTGAATCGCAGTAAACTGGAGAAGCAAAATAGCTTTAATTCGAACGCACGAAAATTAAATTGGCTGCTCATTTGCCGAATGTGACCGAGAAAACCTATATATAATAGGGGCAGCCGCCTCCCTTGCCACCGCCCTTGCTTCTACTCAAGGACATTTCTAAATTTTTGCACAATATCAAATCAGGGTTGATTGAGCTTTGTGGTTTTGTAAACTAAATGTTACTCGAAATCAGCACAGTATTTGTACATTTCGCCCCTCATATCTCAGGTGTACATAATGTGTGTGATTCTCTCGTGGAGCAGACCAGTTTGAATAATTTCTAAGTATTCCTCAATGTTCAGTTGATGCAAGCATGATGCAAGTCAGTAGAAACATTCAACAGAAACATTCAAAACATTGACATCAATAAGGACACAAAATAAAAATAAGTAGGCCTACATAGACATAAGCACAACGTATGCTACGTCTACACTGGTAGTACTGTGTGAAATGCAAATGAGCTGTAGTCAGCGGCATGGTTGCTTAACACTATGACTAGTACAAGTCATAAACAAAATAACTATTAATTACATACTGTAGTATTGACGTGTTTCGTGACGACGTTGCATTCTCTTCTCCTTTTGTGCTGGCTTGCTCAAGCACATCCCTATGAGAAATGATATTGAGATAAATCAAACAAATACAATTATACACGCTGATGACTGTCAGCCGAAGAGGGCGGTAGGGGAGTGCATTATATACGGCTCTGGCATTATAGACTACTTCGCAAATACTCCGTACGCATGCGTTAGCCGTGGAATGAGGTGCATGCTAGTCTAGTTAGCGATCAAATGTGTCGCTAACTAGACCAGCATGCACCCCATTCCACGGCAAATGAGCGCGTACTGAGTATTTGCGAAAAAGGCTATGCTAATCAATCGACTAGACCGATTAGCTTCCTTGGGTTGACCGAGGTCTTACTTAAGTGTGTTCCAGATAGCTTTGACGTCATTGTCGAGGCTCAACTGGGTCATAGACCCAACGAACCTGCTCGTGGAGCAGTGATATCTGGGTCTGACGCGGTTTCAAGTCGTACCTACCTACGAAAATTTTCCTCATTGGCCGCCAAGTGTTTAGTTATTCTGCGGGACACTTTCAGAAAGTTTGACATTACCCCCTAAAACAGCCACTTTGTGAGCAGTAATTATTTGTTTTTGTCAGAAGACGTGCAGGGCCTACTTTTGTATCAACCCGAGGTTGTACAATAATTTAACGTTGCAGTTTTATCATGAGAATAACTATTTTACGATCTTTTCGTTAATCCACGGAGAGTTTCTTACATAAATACACATAATGAAAGTAGTTCCGGTCGGCTGTCGGAGTGTCGGTATGAATGCTACGGAAAGTTGGCGTTAAAATAGATCTTGTCTGAAGCTCACCCGGATGAACTTACCCAGGTCGGCCCGGGGAAGCTAAATGAAAGCCCCCATGTGTGTCTAGGAAATACTTTTATCACATTGTCAGAGTTATCGGACATGTAAAGGGCTAATGGGTCTTTATACAAAATAAGCTTTTATCGGATTGAAATGTGGTAAGTTGTTTGTTTCTTCCCCTTTATCTTAAAGGCAGGCAATTACTTCACATTCAAGTTAATGACCATTAACACTTACTTGGTAAAGAGCACTGGAGAGCTGTTGATAATTATCATAAAACCTTGTTAGGAACGACCATGAAGGCATGAAGCCTTTCTCAGGCGTTTGAAAGTACACACTTCTATGCAACATGGGTGTTTTTTCTCCATTATTTTCTTGCAACTTCGATGACCAATTGGGCCCAAATTTTCACAGGTTTGTTATTTTATGCATGTGTTGGGATAAACCAAGTGAGGGTACTAGTCTCTGACAATTACCAAAAGTTGCTCTGCCTTTAAATGTATGATTTCTCATTGGGATTTAGAGGAGTAAAATCATTCACATCCCAATTTCAACAATCGTAACTGTTTTTAAAGTGGTTGTGGTTACTTTTCGGAAAACACCGCTGCAATGGTTTCGTGAATTTTGTGGAAATACATGTTAAAGCCGATCGGGCCAATCCAAATAAGAGTGTTTGGCAGTGTTTGGTAGTCCTACTCGTACACGTTTCTGATCAGCATAGTGTGGGTTCGAGTCCCGGTCTTGACACTTGTGTCCTTAAGCAAGACACTACCATTATTGCTTTGTCCTTCGGATAGGACGTAAAGCCGCAGGTCCCGTGTGTTGTTATAAAAACTACCAATGTACGTAAAACTTAAGACCCCTGTATCGCTAAGAGAAGGGGTGTCTGGCAAGCAGTTAGCTTTCTAGGAGGACCTTCATCAAGCATCTGTTTATCTTCAATCATGATTTGAAGGCTGCACTCAAAAGGAAGAAGAAGAAAGTGTACTCGTCCTCGTACTTCCGTACTCGGAGATCCAAGTGCTTGGTACTCGGTTGTTGGACTCGGTACTCGGATATCAGAATACTCGGTCCTCAGACACTAATGTACTCGCACCCGATGGCCCAAGTACTTGTACTCGAGTACTACTTGGCCACCCTAGTACTCAGCAGTACTTGATACCCGATACAACACTGGTGTTTGGTGAGAAGAAATCCCACAACGCAGTTATTCAGACGAACTATTTTTTTTTCCGGGACAATAGTTGGTTACTGTGGTTTTGTGGTATCAAGTTTTGGATTCAAAATCATCAATTAATTTTCCGGCCATGTCCAATCATTCACTTTATTTGCTACTTTATCCCCAATGACAAATGGATAATACAATTTCCACCATGGTCTCAGCCCCGCTTTACAGTAACGATAATGAAAAGTAACTTACCCAACACCAGGAATCCTACCAAGAGAGCGAGAGCGAGGCGTGTTGCTTCCATTGTGAGATATTTGGAGCTTGTCTACGGCTTGCCTCCTACAGCAAAGGATGCTCATATTTATAAGAATTCTCAGCGTGGGTGTCTGAAATTTGTCAAATCAAACAGGTGCACATTTTGGTTTATTCAAACTGTTTCGTATTTGAACGAATGGTGAGGTGGTACCGTCAGTGTTAAAAAACAAACTTTCAAAATGTTCCATGTTTGCTTTTGTTTTCAACTACACGAGTTTAAGCTGATGGAGAATTGTATCCTCCCTTTGAACATCTGGTCGTTCGCATATATACTCTGTTAAGAAAACAACAAACTGTTATTCAAAAGTTGCTTTATTGATACAAAAGAGACACAACGAGACTTGTTTTTAACCATTCAGCTAATACGTCCATTATCGGCAACTAAAACCAAGGAAAATTGTGTGAACTAAATAACAAACTGATGTAGAGAAAAACCAACATTATAAAACCTTCCATATAAAATTATTTCCCGTACACCACGTAACGTGTGACATGCCGTGTTTATAAGGGGCCCTAGACTTGTAGACAGCTCAATAGAAGAAAACACAAAAAGGAGGTTGTAGCCTATCGTTCAACTTGTATTAACCTGTTGACAGTATAAGAAATGGTGTACGTTTCGAAACTTATTGTTATTATAGTTCCTTCAATTCGTAGCCCACAGGCCAAATTACAACTATGTTTCAATAAACAACATTAAAATATACTCTACGATAGAGTCAAATTAAAACAAAGAACAATTAGGAATTTAATATTAAGTCAATGGAGTGTGGAACATTGGGCTCTTTCTGAATCGATTTCTAAACAAATCGGAATTACGCAAATTCCTACAATGTATAGGTTTTTTCCTGTTAGGAGGCCGGAATGATGTTATCTGTTTGCTTGCAATTGGCCGATGACTGGGGGGGGGGGGCAAATTTGAGGCAAGGGTCTTGCCGCCGATCAGAAAGAGATTCGATTCATCATTCCATGATGGCAGCTCTTTTTTGCCTAGCATAATTCTGCATAACTCTCATTTGCACTTTCTCTAACTTGTTTCTCTGTTATGTTCACAGTTCCTTTATTGTAGTAAAGAAGAAAACAAAATGTGTAAGATGTATTATTACCAGTGTGGTATCTTAATTGCCTGTGTCCTAGGGAAATCTCTCACCCGAAGATTCTGTCTCCCATAAACGGGAAGTTAATATGGACTGAAGGAGGTTGATTCAAAAGAGGGCGCTACCAGAAGAAGTTTGTACATGTTCGCCGTAAATGGGGGGGGGGGGAACACCAGAATCTCCAGGGGACAAATTCTCTTGCCACACCGGCCCAGAGGTGCCCTGAAATATACATGGTCCCATTTTTTTGAAAGCTTCGTCAGATGGCCTATATTGATTTATTTACATGGGTCTTTATCTATTTTAATTGTGAGTTTGTGTTTCATCGCTTTGTTTGCATTTAAATTTTGACAGTATCACTTTTATTTCAGGAAAAGGTCACATGGAGGCAGTAGGTGAATCAAGGGATAATGCAAAGACCCATTTTCCGGGTAGGACCAAGAATCTTTGCCGTGTTTTAACCCTGTGTGACACCTTCAAAAAAAAAAATCACAATCAGACACCCTCATTGACTTATTGAGTAACAGATTTTAGCGCGTAATACATTTTGGTTGAGAACCAAATCACTTTTAAATTGCCCAAAACATTGTAAATAGACCGGTAAATAAATTCAAGCAAAATTTATTTTAAAGTGTCACTAGAGCGATTTTTTTTGAGGTTCCCTTTTCCAATAAAACTGTAGAATGATACTTCATTATGTCACATAAAAAAAATTTAAAAAATTGGTCATTTTGGTCATGCCTAAACAACGATTTTTACAGCCCCATTTTTTGCACTCGCCACTCCGAATCGCGAAAAGAGCCCCTGTGCCTCCCCATTCTGCGCCCAACTGCGTGACGTCACCGGGTGGATCGGTCTTTTTGTTGACACGGACTAACAGCGTCCCACACTGCGTGAACGAGCAATTATTTTCCCTGCGCTCAAGCTTGTTTCGCGAATTCTCGCCCAAATTTCACCATTGCTGAAAGGAAGATAACAGTTTCAGTTCGCCAGATGACGAAGTCGAAGACCAGGATGAGGAAATCCGTGGTGCAGAACCCTACCGGTTCGAGCCACTCGCTCCGGTAGGCCAAGGGTGGAGATGAAGACGAAGTCGACCCTGAACAGGACACAATCGGCTTTTAACACCGACATGGTGAGTTGTTTATCAAGATAAAAGGGGATCATAATACACCTGTACATGCCTGGTCTATATTTATACGTGAAATATTTCTCATTGCCCGGTACGGTGAATATGAAGTTCGCCGATTGACTACGACTATTTTGTACAATAATAGTGTACATGTACATGTACACACATTATTGCCATGCATATTTCAAAAACAGGGACTACAGTGCGTGTACAATTTACTCGTACATGTACATGTACGTAGATAGTCGTGTACAGAGAGAACATGTACAATAAGTCTAGTTGTAAATTGTGTATGGTTCATGTTTGTGTAATTCCTTTACCTATTAAAAAAAATTAAATTTTTGAAATAAAAGAGATGGAGAAAATATGTTTTGAGTTGGGTTGGATGTGGTGGACCTAGAGTGATGTCTAATAAATTGTCAGGCTTCATTCAAAAATCAAACATGGTACTAATGTCATTAATCCAGGTTGGTATTTCAATCCCGGATTGTGCGAAAAAAACTTGTCTATCCTGAATTACCTTTAATCTCACCCAGCATTCTTACAGTTCGATATTTAAATTCAGTGCACGCTACCCCATGGTAAGTTCAACAATAACAGTAATTTTGGATAAATGTTGTGACGCACTCATACACCCCAACAAAATCATAAAAGGGAACCCCCCCCAAAGAAAAAATAAATAAAAATAATAATAAATCAAATAATAATAACATTAAAAAAAAAGATAAAAAAAAAAGACACTAGACTGAAAGACAATGTTAAATTAATTGTTTCCGCTCCACCCCCCCCCCAATTATTTTCAGGTGTAGTTGTGGACATTGCGTCATGCAACCTGTCATATCAAACTGCATTTGCTGTAAAGAGGTTGATGCAGTTAGCACAAAAATGACAGATTTGGGGATCGACCTGGATCTTCCGGACCAATGTTTTAGCCAGCATGAATGGTGTGAAGCGTCCAGCAGTTCTCCAGACAGCACATTTGCAGTTCCAAGCTCAATATGGGAGAAGGGGTGTACAGGGAACGGTTGACCAGTAAGTAGTGTTTCAAGACAAAAGTGAATATATATTTAAAACTTTGAACTGTTTAATATTACCCATATTGTACATTGAAATAAAGTTCAACAAAAGACATTGTTTTTTTGTCATTCCACCTGCACATAGTTAAAGTACACTCATGTACACAGCACATTAAATAGAACATAGAATCAGATCAGAAAAAACCATTACACAACTGAACTCGACAGAAACTTACAACTTTCCTTCCATTTTAGAATTATATTGTTTGTATTTGGTCAACAAGATTACATGTAACAGTACAAGGCAGATCTGTTATAATAAACGGCTATACTTTATACTGTATGAACTAGTAAATTCACAAGTTTCCTCACTTAGTACTTATTTGTTCCATTTACTAATTTCTCATTTATCTCCAGGAAATATCAACATGTGGCTTATCGTCAAGTCGTAAGATGGTGTTTGGGATATTTGGGAAGATTCAACCGGGTTCAACTCCCATCCTGTGTAATGAATACTATCCGATGGACATACCCAAACCCAGATGGTACATACAAAGGCTTCAGCTATCCCGAACTGGATTAACATTCTTTTTGTGTCTGCACTTTTCATGTACAATATATTTTTGATGTTTAATTTCACTTTAGACATGGACATGCTGATTTGAAGAAAAAAGTAAAGGAACTGCCAAGCTAACAGAAAATTGCAAGAAGGCAGTGTTTTCACATTTTTATGGCACTATAAAGGAAGAGATGTTGCATGCCTTTATTGACAATCAAACTTGTAAAAGTGAAACTCCACAGTACACATGCTGCCTATTAAGGAAATAACAATACATGTACATTGACAACAAACATGATGAAGAATTTGTGATAAATTTATTTATCATAATAGTTGTGTGTAAGTAAACACAGGAAATTGTTGGGCTGTTTTTATTGCTTTGTTAAGAATTATTCCCTGTGTAGTATTTTCTAAACTTTCATTATTCATCATGAAACAGACTGTGGTGCATTGTGATCATATCATAATCGTTAGTCGTTACACCCCTACTTGGTATGGAATTTAATCAAACAGCATGTTATTTACATAGGTAGCAATTAACTTGAATTTGTGGTAGCCCACAGGGCTAGTCATGTCCACATTTTGTAATTACATGTGTCCTGCACAAAAAGTGTTTTATTTTCAAGATTTACATATTTAAATTATTGAAATACACCACAGAATTTGTTAGTTATGAATTTCAAAAGAAAACTTGACTATAGCAGGACTTCAAAAACAACAAATCAGTAGACCGAGAAACAAAGTTGTTGAGCATTATCATGTCCTTCCTGAGATACTGAATTTTTTGGCATTATTATAATGCATTTTATTCACTAGCCCATTGGCCAACCAAATGCCCATCAGCTGCTGGCTATGCTCATAAAACCATTAGCCTATGGCTAGAAGTATATTGTCACTTTTGACCCATGTGTTTTGAGTTTTTTAATAAAAATGTCCACTTGAAAGTAATTTACACCTCTCATTCATGTACATCTCTGGTACTACCTTTTTGTATCTTGGCGTAGTGTTGACACTTTCATGATATTTTTGCAACTTTTAATCTAAAAATGACAATTTACATCTGTACATGATGTACATTTATACACTACTTCCTAATAATGTCACACTTCTTATACTTATACTGTACACTGAACTTTATCATACTTATGATCTTTTAGCAAATCTTGCTAATAGCAAACGGTAGGCCTACTATAGAACTTTTGGATAATGCAGTAAATTTTATAGCTTAAAAGCTGTAAAAACTGTTGTAATTTTGGTTTAATTAGTATGTGATTTTGTATTTGCACACTTTTTTCAACTTTCTGTTACAATATCAACTTCTGATAAATTGAAAGATTAAAATAAACATTTATTCTATGTCACAGAATATATTTGCTTCATAATTTACATTCCTTTGGCTTGTTAATTTTAGCCTTCTGTAAAACACTGAACTTTCTAGATACCGTATTAGTTGAGACACATTTTTCTTTATCCTAAATTCGGATTCGATTATGCTCAGTTCAAGATTCTATGCAGCCATTTTTTTAAGGCATGCAGCCAGGCAGCAAACCACAATTTTCAGCGAACAGGAAGTTTGAGATATATACAGTGTTTATTTGGGTTGCCAGGAGAATCTACAATTTTCATGATGGTGAAAATAAAGTTTGTGAAGTTTAATGCTGGTTTTCCCTCCATTTTAAATGAATTAACCCTACTCACACTTATATGTGTATGAAAAAGGAAATTGTTATACTGCATGTTTATCATCAGTATTTTCTCTTCAAATGTCAGTCTTCTTTTTCTTCTTGTGTGTCTTATCGCTCGACACCGTTCCTGCTGAACTCTGACCGTCACCCTCTATTGTGCTGGACTCTCCAATCTGTATCCCATGTTTCTTGTTTCTCTTTCGACTCAACACCGTTCCTGTTGAACTCTGACCATGACCCTTCATTGTGCTAGACTCCCCAATCTGTGTCTTCCCATGTTTCTTGTGTCCCTTTCGGCTAGTCGACGTTTCTGTTGAACTCTGACCGTGACCCTCCATTGTGCTTAACTCCCCAATCAGTTTCTTCCCATGTTTCTTGTGTCCTTTTCAGCTAGTCGACGTTTCTGTTGAACTCTGACCGTGACCCTCCATTGTGCTTGACTCCCCAATCAGTGTCTTCCCATGTTTCTTGTGTCCCTTTTGGCTAGTCGACGTTTCATGTACCTCATCCGACAAATGAGCTGGCGTACTCGGTGTAGCAGACGTGAGGGTCCAGTCGTTTCAGGTGTTCCTTCAGCATCTAGCAAAAGCAGAATAATGCAATCCATTGAGAACAAATTTAAAATTCACCCTTAAACTTAACTTGATTTAAATTTATGTTTTTCTTTTTTCTTTTCTTTGGGGGATTACTTTAGAAAGACACTCAACTAATATTTCACTCATTATGACCAATAAATAATGTTATCTTTCATGAGCAAAGAACGTATCTCATTTGTCATAATGAATGAAAAAGTGGTGTGAGTGAGTGAGTTATTTCTGTTTTATTTGTTATGGACACATGCAGATAGCTTTAAATATTCATCATGTGGTTTTGCTTTTCCTTATCATCCCTGGCCCCACATTAATTTTCAAGTTCATACTGCAGCTGCAGCTGCAGCTCATTCAGAGACTATTGAGAGCTACAGGTAACAATGACACGATTATATCAACAATGACGAGATGGAAGAAGCTAGCCACTTCTATTTTACAGAGGGATTAGCATAGTAATTGTTTATTGACATAGTGAACACCACGTTTTGCCCGATATCCGGACACCGCTTTTCCGATCATCATGATCGATCGTTTGATCAAACAATACAGCATAATGCATGACTACCATAAAATATATTTCATAAAAAGGGCCATACAATAATATAACGTGTCAAAGCCGCATTTTTTTCAAAAACGGGAAAGAACTTCGGCGGCTCGTCCGACCCGATCATCTGCGCGGGGAGTCCCCACTCTCCCCATACTGAATTTTAGTTTTACCTCCCCGGTTTCACCAAACACTCCCCGACTTACCTGTGTTTGCTCCTTTTTCCCCCTCCGTTTGGCTCTTTCACTTTCCGGCTTTTCATCTTGCTTTCCTGCAGACCACGTTGTGGCAGTATTAGGGGCCTTCAGTGTGGGAACTGCACACTTTTTCAGGGCAGTTTTACGGGCGAATCCAAACTCTTGCTTGGCTTCGCCAATGACTGTTTCCATGCAGTCATCAGTGAAGCGTTGAATGAAGTTAGATCGCGTTGATTTACAAAACGCACCCTCTCCTTCCTAAATTAGCTGAGTCTCCCAGCAATTTTAGGAAGCTAAGTACCGGATTTTTTTGGTGTTCCTTGTGCAGCCTCCAACAACACACGTTTTTGGCATTTTGAGAGACCTTCAACCATCAGGACGTCACTGACGTGAGCTTAACGGCAGGCCTCTTGCATCCGTCCATGCTCGCACACTGCTGTAGTCAGTGATTGCGCAATAACATAAGCAACCTAATCCACCTTGTGACGTCATGAATTTTCGAACCAATCAAACGCCCTCAACGGCCAAATGCTCGAAAGTTTCGCCAATCCCCAATAATGACCAACTTTTTTGATGTGATGTTACTCAAAACCTACGAATCCAAATAACTCGAGTAACTCATAAAACAGTAGTCTGATATAATATCTGCAAGGTGTATAATTGTTTCTGCTTTCCAAATTCTCACTGTAGTGACACTTTAAGATGAGCCCCCATGTGTCTCTATGTAGAGTTTATACCACTTTACCTCATTAGTACCAATGCTGAGCAAGTGCTGTACAATTCCTATGGGAATTTCGGGAGAGCTGGTCAATGATGGATTTTTTTATGTAACACCCACCCCCCCCCCCCAATGGTAACGAGACAATTGGCATGCTATTTGGCTAGGTGTAAACGTGGAAAAAAATTGGCAGAGTACCGGTTTTATTTTAATTAAAAACTGACACTCAATGAGTGAGCGATGCCGGGCGTCATAGGCAACTCCTCCTATATGCAACCCAGTGTTCTTCATATTTCATGAAAAATGTAAATATTGTATGACTTATCTCAGAAGCACAGCAAACACGAATTTTTTTAGTCAGCGTTTTATTTCCGAAACCATCTGACGTTTAATTTTAATACTAGACTGAGTTTTGAGTATGTTTCATTTTGTCGTTTTGTTTGAGTGATTTATTTTGTCTTTATCACTTTTATTTTAGGAAAGGTCACACATCGAGGCCAGTAGGTGAATCCAGTGGCGTAACTAAGGAGGGGGGGGGCACGAGGGGGGAACGTGCCCCCCAATTGATGTCCGTGCCCCCCGGGTGCCCCCCATTTTTTTTGGGGGGGGGGGGTGGGCGAATATAAAAGAAAATGTACATCGGCGCGTTAGCGTCGCCCGTCACGTATGCGACGCAGGAGGGAGTGGGAATAAAGAGGGTGTTCCCCCTCTCAGAAGTTCGAAATTTTGTAAAAAAAGAATGCCCAATTCAAGCCATTTGGTGCACCATTTTTGCGTTATGATATTGGTTATTATATCTGAAAACAACTCAATTACAGTTTTGTATCAATTCTGCATATTTAATGCAGACAGCATATGCCACCCATTTGCGTCCTCTTTGTACATCTTTGTATATTATTTTATGTTATAACTTACAATGATAAACCATGGATAAACATATATGAACAAACTTTTTGTTTAGTGTGTTATTTATTAGTTGCACAGTTACGATGCAGACTTTTTGAAGTAGCACTTCTTTATTTCGTTTAGTTTATTTGTTTATTTTATTGTTATGTTTTTTTTTTTAGGGGGGCCGTCCGACCCCCCCCCCAATTACGGGCATGGGCTTGTTTTTGGGGTGGGCAAATATGAAATAAAATGTACATCGGCGCGTTAGCGCCGCCCGTCACGTATGCGACAAGAAAAAGGCAAACGGCAACTTGGCCAGGTGTGCCCCCCTTGAAAAAATTGTGCACCCCCGTGTGCCCCCTGAAATTTTACCCTAGTTACGCCACTGGGTGAATCAGGGGAGAATCCAAATATTTACTATCCGGGGGCGGGGGTTGGCGAGAATCTTTGCCGGGTGCCTTGAGAGGAGGGGGTGCTAATTTCAAGCTGATGTTGAGTTAAGTTTTCACACCTTTTTTGCACCACGCAACCGCACAGCTCCGTCAATCGGCCTGATGCACATGACGTCATTTGAGTAGGGCGCCCTCGCCTTAAGGTCAAAAGGAGGCTGTCCATTGGCCAATCCTGTGCGCCACAAGTACAAATCTGCGCGTTTCCGTTGTTTTGTCATCGTATTACCTCTAAGATGGCGGCCGGGGACGACAATGCATAAAAGGTCTATTGCAATTTTGCTTCGCTTCTGAGATAAGTCATACATTTGTTTCCTTTTTAAAAACCAGATTGTTATTTAGTTCACACAATTTCCCTTCTTTCTTTTTTCCGATAATGGACATATTAACTGAAAAGAAACAAGTCTCTTTGTGCCTCTTTTGTATCAATAACACAACTTTTGAATAACAGTTTGTTGTTTTCTTTTCAGAGTAAATAACATCATCATGCGAACGACCAGATGTTCAAATGGAGGATACAACTTCATCAGCTTAAACTCGTGTAGTTGAAAACAAAAGCAAACATGGAACATTTTGAAAGTTTGTTTTTTTAACACTGACGGTACCACCTCACCATTCGTTCAAATACGAAATAGTTTGAATAACCCAAAATGTGCACCTGTTCGCTTTGACAAATTTCAGACACCCACGCTGAGAATTCTTATAAATATGAGCATCCTTTGCTGTAGAAGGCAACCCATAGACAAGCTCCAAATATCTCACAATGGAAGCAACACGCCTCGCTCTCGCTCTCTTGGTAGGATTCCTGGTGTTGGGTAAGTTACTTGTCATTATCGTTACTGTAAAGCGGTGCTGTAGTATAGACCATAGTGGAAATGGTATTGTCCATTTGTCAGTGGGGATAATTGTAGCAAATAAAGCGATTGATTGGAAATGGCCGGAAAATAAATTGATGATTTTGAATCCAAAACTTGATACCAGTAACCAATTATTCCCCTGAGGAAAAATGATTGTCTGATGCGATGTTAGATTTCTTCTCACCAAACACCAGTGTTGTATCGGGTATCAAGTACTGCTGAGTACCCTAGGGTGGCCAAGTAGTACTCAAGTACAAGTACTTGGGCCATCGGATGCGAGTACATTAGTGTCTGAGGACCGAGTATTCTGATATCCGAGTACCGAGTCCAACAACCTAATACCAAGTACTTGGATCTCCGAGTACGAGTACGAGGACGAGTATACTTTCTTCTCCTTCTTTTTCCTTTCGAGTGCAGCCTTCAAATCATGATTGAAGATAAACACACTGCCAGACACACCGGGCGAACCCCTTCTCTTAGCGTTAATTTGTGTGTATGCTGGTGTCTTTTACGCTTGTTATGGTTTTTATATTAACACATGGGACCTACGGCTTTACGTCCCATCCGAAGGACGAAGTAATAATGGTTAAATGTCTTGCTTAAGGACACAAGTGTCAAGACCGGGTCTCGAACCCACACTCTGCTGATCAGAAACACCAGAGCTCGAGTCCGGTGCTCTTAACCGCTCGGCCACGCAACTAATATTTTATGAAACAAGTACTGCAAAAAGAGGTATAAAAACATGAATTACTGTTGTTGTTGTTGTTGTTGTTGTTGTTGTTGTTGTTGTTGTACGTCTTGAAACCGCGTCAGACCCAGATATCACTGCTCCACAAGCAGGTTCGTCGGGTCTATGACCCAGTTGAGCCTCTTCAATGACGTCAAAGCTATCTGGAACACACTTAAGTAAGACCTCGGTCAACCCAAGGAAGCTAATCGGTCTAGTCGATTGATTAGCATATAATGCACTCCCCTACCGCCCTCTTCGGCTGACAGTCATCAGCGTGTATAATTGTATTTGTTTGATTTATCTCAATGTCATTTCTGATAGGGATGTGCTTGAGCAAGCCAGCACAAAAGGAGAAGAGAATGCAACGTCGTCACGAAACACGTCAATACTACAGTATGTAATTAATAGTTATTTTGTTTATGACTTGTTAGGTAACCATGCGATTGTACTATAGCTCATTTACATTTCACTATCAGTGTAGACATACACACGTTGTGCTTATTGTCTTTGTACTTATTATTATTTTGTGTCCTCATTGATGTCAATGTTTTGAATGTTTCTTTTGAATGTTTCTACTGACTTGCATCATGCTTGCATCAACTGAACATTGAGGAATACTTAGAAATTATTCAAACTGGTCTGCTCCACGAGAGAATCACACACACAATATACACCTGAGATATGACGGGCGAAATGTACAAAGCTTTCAATACTGTGCTGATTTTGAGTAACATTTAGTTTACAAAAACCACAAAGCTCAATCAACCCTGATCTGATATGGTGCAAAAAAATTAGAAATGTCCTTGAGTAGAAGCAAGGGCGGTGGCAAGGGAGGCGGCTGCCCCTATTATATATAGGTTTTCTCGGTCACATTCGGCAAATGAGCAGCCAATTTAATTTTTGTTCGTTCGAATTAAAGCTATTTTGCTTCTCCAGTTTACTGCGATTCAAATTCAGAATTCGGGCATTCAATTTCGTTTTTAAGGCATTCAAAATCCTTTAGCACTGTGTTCAATTAAGCATATCGTCATTCTTTTTCGTGACGCACAATCATCATTCAATTTAGCAAAGCTGGTTCGACTGGAGATTTTTACTGACTAATTTTTTTCAATTTCGTAAAGAGGCAATCAATTTCGCTAAATGAGAATTCAAATATGTAAGATAAAGAAATGCGAATAAACAGATACAGTGTACTATATTAGGCAACTGTTTTGTATCTTCACTTTAATTCTGGTAAACCTTATTTTTCTTTATTTATGTTTCCAGTAGATTTTACATGGGGCCCATTAGGTTTCTTCTTCGTTGTTGTTGTTGTTGTTGCTGTTGTTGTTGTTGTTGTTGTTGTTTTGGTGTTTTTTTCTCGTTTTTTCTTCTTTATGTTTTTCCTGTTTTCTTATTGAGCTGCCATTTCTAGAAATATGCGTGTAAAACTTTAGCGAAAGCTCGTCTTCGAAGTACATCGGCAAAGTAACTCAAGTGCCAATAAGTAAACCGTATTTATGCTTTGAACATTCGAAAGGAAACAAAACATTTACAGAGTATTTTTTTAGATTGCACAAATTCCAGAAATGACTGCCCAAAAATGAATTTGAATGACTAAACACACGCCTCAAAAAGCTCATGCGAATTTGAATGCTGCCTTGTTGAATTGTTAAATTGAATGATTATTTTGTTATAGGAGAGATATCTTCCTCATCACTAATTTGAACGAACCCTTGTTTGCTTTATCCTATAGTCAACTGTACAGAAGGTGATTTCGTTTGCAGTTCCGGAGACTGTATATATTCTTACTGGGAATGTGACAACTTTCAGGATTGTCCAGATAATGATGATGAAGCTGGGTGTGAGTACAATAACCCCCCCATTTATTTTGTAATATCCGGGGTTTAAACGACCATACCGGTTTACCTTTTACGTAATAATAAATATTAAAAGAAAATCACGTTATTAACGAGAAATTATCGGGGAAAAACCCCCACCCAAAAGCAGTCAAAGGTCAGCGTATACGCTCTACCTGCCGTTGCAAATGTCAAGTTTACGTGACATTCTCGCGCAATGTTGCAAGTAGACTGGTGCTCTGTTGGTGTAAATATTATAGCCATGGTGAGGCAAGAGGATCCAGTCTGCATATCCATCCAGCACAACTGTAAACAACCGACATAGCGTAAACATCCAACTAAGATCGTCCCAAAAAGATATCACAAAGAAACAAATCAAAATTTTGGGAAAACAACAAGTCAAAAGTCAAAAAAGCACCATAAATCCAAAGTCGATAAACTGTATTACTACAACACTAGCAAAGCCAAAGGTAGTAGGAATGCGAGAGTCGTAACCCGATTTTTCTTTATTAAGTAAGGTATATATGCAGTGAGCTGGCATGTAGTACTGTTTCTATTGACTTGCATCAACTTAGAATTATTCAAACTGGTCCACATCACGAGAGAATTACAAAGACAATGTGCACCTGAGATATGAGTTTTCTTCTCCCCCTGGTTCACGGTGATAATTCTCGCGGCTAATTACATTCTCATGTACAAAACTCTAACAAAGACTGTGGTGATTTTCAGGACAAATATTTTATAAAACACAGAGACAAAACTGGATAAACTTCTCACAAAAGTGACACAATGATTCAGAACTATCACCGTTATTGGCGGCCAACTCGACAAAGACTTCACTCGCTCTGACGCCAATTGGAACATTATTTTGTGAGAATGATAATTTGTATCTCCCTCATTATTGATTTAACTTAACTGTTTGCTCCATTCCTATAGGCAGCTGTGAAGATTATGGTCAACTCACATGCAGTTCTGGAGACTGTATACCTGCATACTGGCAATGCGACAACGTTAATGATTGCCCGGATGGTGACGATGAGGTCGCATGTGGTGACGGTAATCACCCTAAACCTACTCTCTCGTCTTCATTTTTCTTTTATAATAAAGTCCAAGGTTGAACGCAGGATGTTTCAACGATATGTTTCCCCGTTAAAAACATTCACATGTACAAAACTCTGACAAAGACTGTGGTGATTTCCAGTAAAAAAAACCCACCACAAAACCCCCCGAAGAATAAATGAGAGACAAAGCTTGAGCAACTTCACGTCAATCGAAAAATGACATACAGATTTAGCCTTGAGTAGAATAGAAAGGGCTACTGGTTGAGGCAACAAATTCGACAAATATTTCATCAGTTTCGAAAACATATTTCTTACCTAAAGGGATTGTTGTTTTGAACCTTGCATTGAGGGAGGTGTATTCCTCTTTAATATTTTGACTTGACCCCTAGCTTTGTTTAATCCCTATTATAGGTTACTGCACTGAGAGTGAATTCGCATGTAATAGTGGAACTTGTATCCCGTCTTACTGGCAATGCGACAACTGGGATGATTGTCCAGATGCTGAAGATGAAGCCGGGTGTCCCTACGGTAAATTCACCCCTAAAACTACTCTCTCGTCTTCAATTTGTTACTATGTCTGTAGTTGAACTCAAGCTGCAGCTGGTTTAACGTTAGGTTCCCAGTAAAAAGCATCAAACACAAAACTCTGACAAAGATTGTGGTTATTTTCAATAAATATTTAATTCAAAGAAAAGGCAAAGCTCGATCAACCTTACGTCGTCAGCCAAAAACTACGCAACTATTTCGAACAATTGAATGGAAGTGCTTATGGGCGTGGCCAAAGGTCGACAAATCTTTCAACAGTCTTGAAGATTTGTTTAGTGTGTTTTTAATAGGAGAGATATCTTCCTCATGACAAACTTGAATGAAGCACTCGCTCCATTCTTTTTAGTCAGTTGGTCTATTCCTACCTCCATGGTTGTGGTTAGGGAGATTTCGTATGCAGATTTCTTGAGACTGTATGCCTGTCTTACTGGGAATGTGACGTCATACTTGATTGCCCACAGATTGTGATGATGAATCAGCGTGTGGTGATGGTAAACCACCCTAAAACGGTCACCTCAGTTTTGTTTCTGTCCGGAGATGAACTTGATGTTTCAAAGTGGCCAGTTTTACGGCTGTGATGGTCACTTTGAGACACATCAGTGTTTGTCCTACACTTTATATGAAGTGACAAACAAAGAAAACTGTTCTGAGTTCACGCGAGACGCTAATTTGCTCATACGAATTGTGAATTGTTGGCACTAATTACCAATTCGTCCTTCCCACGATAAACTGCGGTGATTCTATGCGAACTATTTATAAATTGTTGTTGGTCGTTTTTTTATGTTGAAAACGTAGATGAGCAATTCTCATCTATTAACCCCCCCCCCCAAAAAAAAACAAAAAAACAAAAACACACCCCAAAACACCAAAAAACAAGATGTACTATAATTATTTTGTATTAATTAGTATTATCTTTATGATGCGGACATATTCTTCAGACAGCTACGATTTCTCATGGGGGAGCTCCAGTTACGGATACTCATGGGATTCTTATTATTACGGTGGTCCCGATTACTGTGATTACCAGTGCTACTCTGGGGAATGCATCTTTTCGTCCTGGGTGTGTGACGGCATTATAGACTGTTCCGAAGGGGAAGACGAATCCGGTTGTGACCGTGAGTATAGTTATGATTTAGATTCCCGTACGAACCAGTCCTGAAAAGATGCCCTTCCTTTCGAATCTCAGTCAGTGTAGATTTTACTGTGTGACCTTAAAAGTAGTTTTTCGCTTTATATAAAGCCACTAGCAGACGTTTTGTGTTTACAGAGCGACCATTAAGAGATTGAGTTCAAGGGTTCATTGAATTCATTACACTCCAAAAACTCCTGGGTCAGAATTGACTCGGATTCCGGGTCACAGGGGGCTTGACCCATTTCTGGGTCAGTAATGACCCGGAATCTGGTTCAAACTAAACAAAAAAATGACACAGAATCCGAGTCAAAATCTCCTATTTTCTTTAAACAGGTTACGGGTCAGCCTGACCCAGAAATAGGTCAGATCCCCTGGAACCTGGTCAATTCTGACCCGGGGAGTTTTTTTTTTAGAGTGTACCTGAAAGTTATAATAATGACAATAACATCATTCATTTTTAAAGATATCCGACATACGGAAGATTAACATCACTATTTTTCTCCTTCCTTTCATTAGCTTACTACGAACAAGATTTGCTGCACTTCTGCCTCCTGTCCGACGTAGTGGTTCCAACTTGGATGGCGTGTGATCGTATCATAGATTGTCCCTTCGGTGACGACGAATGGCTGGGATGCTATGGCATCCATGATGGTATGGACAAAAAACACTCATCAACATTTCATATCTTCATTTCATTCATCTGTCAATGAGGGAGTCCTTAAAATTGTATTCAAGGGCCATACGATCCCGATGACCATTCTGCGCACAGAGGAAATAGTTGATTGGTATAAATTGCACATTAAAATTTAGTGTAGTGTACACTCTGAAAAGATCCGGTCCCCAGAAGGACTGTAACCCCCTTTTCCGGATCAGCACGACGCGGCTTGGAGGTCAAGCTGGGACCAGAAATCGGGTCAGTAGCTGGTTTCTGATTCAAACTTCGGTCACATTGGGTCTGACCCACTGGGGCTCCGGACACGGGTCGGTTCTAAACCTTTTAAAATGTAGACTTGGAAACTAAAGGTAGAATAACAAAACATGTTATTGCATCAATAAAACACTATCGAAGATTCATGTTTTCTTAAAGTACTTCTTGGTTCAATGCATCGTTGTACTTGGAATTACCTAGTCCAAGTAGCGTAATAAGTTTTGTATTCTTAAAGGCCACTCCACAGTATCACCCGTATTGTTTTAACCATTCTTTGCTTCAGTGCGAATACATTTTCTATAAGTTATTTCCCCCAAAAATTGTAACTGACATTTGATGCCGTGGAGTATAAATTGAAGCTGAAGTTAAAGTTTGACATTGAATTTTTAAATTATTCACCACAATTCGCATCAGACGAATATTTTGATCCCACCTCCGGTCCAATATCCTCCAGTGAGAATAACGCTGATCGTTTGTCATTCACTTAGGTTTGGGATTTGCCAAGAAGAAGAGGAGCACCCGCGAACTTCCCGCTCCGCTAAGCAAGCTAGCTAAGAAACACATGAAGACAGAGAAGAGTCTGACCGATGACCAGAAAGAAATCCTTGCCATCATCAGCGACAAAGAATCTGCAATGAAGAAGAGCAGACTGGGGGCAAAGAAGGCCCTGGTTAACTGAGGCGGACAACTCCTTTCCTGACAGCATCAGCTTCTCATCCAGCTCTGAGTCATGACCGGAACGAAATAAACTAACTTGGAGTTAATACATTTTAAATAGCGTAATTTAAGTCAAATTACATCGGTTACGGTTATGATTACGGAGTAATTGTTAAATATTTTTTGCCCATTCTTGTTTTTCTGTTAAACTGTTTTTAAAACAATGATTTCTTGTCGATTTCATATGGAATGAAATTGCTCCAAAGACCAAAGCCTTGAATACAGGTTTAGGTACACATAACATATACATCCTAAAACCTCCAGGGTAAGAATTGACCCGAATTCCGGGTCCCATGGGGCCTGACCCGGATGGGTCAAGCTGACCCTGGTGGATCAGGCTGACCCAGAAAGTGATTCAAAATATGGATCTTTAACTCAGAATCGCCTTCAGTTTGACTCATTTCTGGGTCATTTTGACACAGATTCCGGGTCATACTGACCCAGAAATGGGTCAGGCCCCCTTTTGGACTCAGAACCGGGTCAATTCTGACCCGGAGGTTTTTAGAGCGTTTATCCTTTACTCACCAATCATTATATGATCACCACGGGTGCTTCCCTTCATGGGAGAAATTCGATCAACGTTTTGGAGATATCTTTCTAAACGCCCTTTTCACGAAGTAAAGAAGACATTGGAAGTCATCCTAATAACATGGACAATTGCTTGATTCTACCTGTCATTTTCGTGATTTTCTTAAATCGTCAGTCAATAAATGAGTCTATTTTAGCGTATAATGGCAATTGCACTGTTGTGATTTTATTGTGATTTTTCAGACTGCATTATCTTTATCATGCTGTCACCGTTTTATTAGTTCATGCTCCCCATTCTGTACATTTGAATATCAATTCTTCAAATACAACACGGAACCAGACTATTTTGACATTCAAGCCTCGGTTTGGTCACTTTGGTTTAAGTAGAAGACAAACAAAGTGGCTGCAACAATGTAAAGGTCTATAGACCTTTACATCATGGTGCGGCCATCTTGATTTTCTCCCATTCAATCCAATGTAACCAAACCGAGGCAGGAAGGGCCAGTAGTCTGGTTCCTTTTTGTACAATGAATATTAGCATCCATTACTACAGTTGGATACAGGGAACACGGTGGTGGCATGATAAGGGTCTATTAGGTCATATTAGTGATTTAGCTGTATCGCTATACGGCAAGGCCACTGCCTCTGTTTCTTAATTTGCGAAATGAAACAGAAAAGGCTGACAGTGGCTTAGGTCAAAGTTCATGCCATTCTACTCATGTTTGATACGGGCTTGGGTATCATAAGCCATAGGCACTCCGCTCATGAAGCAAGGCCTTATACGAATTGGCGGCTAAGGCTAGGGCTACGACTGTTGCTAAGGGTGTTGCTAAGGACGTCCTGTTATATACTTCAACGGATGATGACGCGGCGATCCATCTGGGTCAGGATGACCCTAAAACTGGTAAAGATGGGATTTTGGCTCAGATTCTGCGTCAGTCTGACTCATTTCTGGGTCATTTTGACACATATTCCGGGTCGCACACCCGGGACCGGATCAGTTCTGACCCTAGAGTTTTTCGAGTGCAGTCTTGCTGCTTATCTCATACCGGCATTATTTCAGACAAGAATATTTTCCAGGACACATTTTTCGATCAAGTAAATGTTAATAATTCCTATAAGTATAACACTTGTGTTTTTGCTGAGAGGGTTAAACCGTGGAGGTAAAAAATAAGACATTGCTTCCGCAATATTTATAGTGTCCCTACGTCTTCAAATTTTTCACTGAAAATCCAAAGTTACAAGCTTTCCATTTTTTCGACACAACATATTTTGACAGATGATGTTGAACCCCCCACCCCAAAAAACCAACCCCCCAAAACAACGACAACATAAACAATCCACAACCCCCCCCCAAGAAAAAAAGGTGTATATTTGTTTATATATATATAATGAGTAGGGTAGATGGCCTTAGCTTTCGATCCAGACCGGACCTTCTTCAGAGGCATAAAACAAGTACAAACAAATACATATCCATTTATAGAAAAAGAGAGGGGAAAGGGATTAAGGGAAGGATCCAGAAAGAAGCGGGAAAATTATAGCCAATCAAAGTTTCTATTTCAGAAACAATTGGTGGCTATGAACTATATAAATAAAAATAAAACAAAAAATAAAAATAAAATAAAATAAAATAAACAAAAACAAAAAACAACAACAACAACCTTAATAATGTTGTGTATGTCACAAACAATGAACAATGTACGAATTACTTGTACAAATCAGTTGTTTAAACAATAGAGTGAGTGTCGAGACCGAACATTATTAATATTAGATGATGCTGTTTCAAAACGAAAAACATACAACAACTTTTGCATATGCCATGGACTATGCACAAAATATTGCTTATGAACGTAAGATAATGTCTGGATCCCCCCAAAAATAATTTTTAGTATTTCAAGAGGGGCTCCAGGATGTTTGGAAATATTTGCATTAGTTCTTATGCAACGATTTGTTTATATGACTTGGTCGGATGGTCGGATGGTTGGGTTTAATGGAAGGTGGGGGTTTGGGGGGGGGGGGAGACAGACAGAATAAATTATTGCTCAGCCACAGGTTTGCTAAAACAGTCTCCGGCCATTAACGTTGTGTAAACTTGGCTGCGGGAAATTTGAAACTGGGGAGCAAAATGTGTATGTAATCGATGGCCAAAGGGCATAAGGTGTTTAACCATGCCTGGACCACTTCTAATTGTTTTATAATGAGATATCAAGACCTCTGTGTGGGAAGTGGGGTGTCCATAGGCTATGGTCATAAACCTACTTTTTTGTACAAGAAAAACACCATCTGTTTTTTTTTGTTTTTTTTGTTTTTTGATAGTCTTGGTCCATTGTCAAATTGTCAAGAATTTGGAAAACCTGTGAAGAGTCTCGTGTGTATGTGCTTTGTTGCTTGACAATTGGAAGCAAGAAGAAATCCATGTATTTTGAGATTTGTTGAGTTGGGGCCCCGCAACCACTGATGATCGGCCTATACCGACAAACCGCGTTCCACCCGGAGGTTTTTTTTATGGATCTTCGGCAGTAGGTAGAGGCTGGGTGTTTTAATCTGGTGGTTGTGGGGGTCGAGAACTTGAATATTTCCTTGGATATTATCCGTTCTTCGAACAGATTAGTTACGGCCTGGTAAACCGCAGCTGTGATTTCACTTGTCAAATCCTCGTCAACCAACTCATAGTGCGGCCCGGATAGTTGCCTAATCCCCTCGTGTATATAGTCTGACTTATTAAGAACGCAAACACCCCTGCCTTTGTCGAATTGTTTGATGACAACTTTTGTTTTTTTCTTTAGGCCAGTCAGTGCGATACGTTCTGCTTAAGTCATATTTGATGCCACATTTTTAATTTTTGTTTTGGACAACTCCTCCAGTGTACCTTCAATGTATGATTCTAGGTATGTATTAAAGGTGACTGGAGGATTCCATGTTGATGGCATTCGGAAGGGGTGTATTAGGCTCAGTCTTTGTTTCCCCGCCATTAAAACGCGTAGTCTCATTTTTCTGAAAAGCAGTTTCGAATGGCGTAGGATGGTAGACCGTTTGGGCTACTTAGGTGTGGGAATGAAGTTCAAACCACGTCCAAGTGCGATCATTTCCATTTCTGTCAAACGTTCGTCTGACAGATTTTTTACAAACTGCTGACTTTTTATGGCTTTTTGTTTTAGAATATCTAACCTCTCCTTTCTATTATTGGTTTTGGATATGTTTCTGGAAAGGATAGACTTCTCTTTAACCATAGTTTGTTTTTTTCTTTTTTTGGCTTGTATTTAGTCTTCTGAACATCGTTACAACAGTACCGCCTTATTTAGGACGTTTTATTTGTGTCTTGGCACGAAAGACGATCACTGTTGCAATGATAATGTGGTTTTGTAGGGTCTCTGATGTCAAATTCAGTTTTGTGATGCACTCATTTTACGTATGGACAGAGTCCTTGTGAAGGTTGGACAATATTACACGTCTCTACCCTCACGTTAAAATGTGGAAAAATCCATTGTATCTGCTACATTTCCAGTGCGACAAACACCCGATTACGTCACATTTCAAATTATTATGTGGTCTGCAGATTTTTGTTTGGGGTACTTTTATCTCAAATGTTGCTGTGCAAAAAGATCAAATAAAATTATTTGTTACACCTTTGTATTATGAGTTTAGATTCTTGTAAATACGTTTCCGCTATCTTAAGGACTCTACTTGGAAAACTGAGTTTGTCCTTACAACCCCTATCTAACACTAACATCCGTTTCTTTTCTCTGTAGAAGAATCGGGTAAATGTACACTTTCTTAAAAACATATTTGGAACACCTTTTTAAATTAAACCGATAGTGGTTTCATTATTTTTACTTAAAGTTGGAATACAAGAAGATTAGTGTGTAAGCAAGTATAATCTGCATCATATTGCTTTATTATCTCAAGTCAAAGAAACAAAAGATAGAGTGTACCAGTAGTCGAGTTTCTTGTTGATGTTTTGTTTTGATTTGTGTTTTGTTTATGGCCTAACTGATAACCATATGACAAAGATTGGTTCTTATGAAATGGTATTTCAACCCGGTTAGTCTGCTGATGCTGATTTACAAAACTTATCTTTACTTCACATTTCATGCACAGTGTAAAGACAGGCAGCAATTGTCCGTCTGTGATATTTCTCGATAACACTATATTCGGTCGGACGCAGAAACAAATAAACCATGGAAGAGTCAAACCAAAGTAACGAAACAGAGATTGATATACTAATTATAACAAAACTGGTCTTAGCCCTTCTTCTATAATTGAATTTGAGTAATGCATAAATGCTAGTGTATAGACTCATTGCACTGACGTCACACGCGGCTACACTCTGTCCACGGTCTGACATTTTGGAAGTCAATTTGCATTAGTCTGAAATGGTCTGGGGCCTTCTTGTGTATTTTAATTTAAGTAGGCATAAATGCTAGACAAGTGTAGAGTGAATACCAGAAGCGTGACTGCTTCTTCACCCTATACGAATATCGATTTTACTCGGCGGTTGTGCTGTGTGGTTCCTGCAATGGATTTGACGGATAATTAAGATATTGCGTCTTGGTTGTTTACGTTTAGTTGTTGCCCTGGAAACACGGCCGCTTTGCAGTTGTAATAATAACTAGTTGTGCTGTGTGGTTCTGCATTGAATTTGACGTTTAGTCAATTTAGTTCGTCTGGGTTGTTTATGTTTAGTTGTTGCCCCAGAAACACGGGCACTGTGAAGTTGTAATAATAACCATTTCAATGGAACGCCTCACCGCGAAATCAATATTGGTTTACACTTAGTCAAACTACCAATATCACAGCTATAACCACTGAAAACAGCAAAGGCAGTCAGTCATTTTAACACTTGCCGTCTGCCAACGGTAACAATTTCAAATCCCGGAATATTTTCTCTGTATTACGAAGTATTTCACACATTTTAAAAATTGACAAGTTTTATATCTTGTTCTGAATTCTGGTTGAGGCTGTCCGCCATTTAGTCCATCATCTTCTGGCGCAGGTTACGGTCTTGACAAAGTTCAAATATTCAACTCATTTATCAATTAATCGTCTTTACAATCAATTTCACACATTTTGATAAATTTTCAAGATGCGTGTAAGTCAAGTGATAAGTCTTGTTCTTGGCGTTTACTGTGGCCGCCTCTTGGCTGAAATCTGCCCTCCTGATTGGCACCGATACGGCGAGTCATGTTACATTATAACGGACAAGATGGATTGGCACGAAGCAAATCGCACTTGTGCCGAGTCACGAGCAAACCTGGTCGTCCCAAACTCACAATCCGAACAGGATTACATTGGGGAACTATTCCTGAAAGAGTTTGATCAGACAACATACACCAGTCTCTGGATTGGTTGTAATGACGTCGAGGAGGAGGGAAAGTGGCAGCCTTGTCCGTTGAAGGGTGAGATTAACGCTTATAATAATTGGGCGGATGGACAGCCAGATGAATGGATAACTGATGAAGACTGTGGCCTCCAAGACAATTATTTTAATGGTCAATGGAACGATATCAACTGCGACATCTCTCGCTTTGCTATATGCGAGCTCCCTGTCAGCGACATCCGGGTATTCTGCCTGCAAACCGGCAATGATGGCCGCCTCACTTCTCAGTACATGCTGCACCACGTCATGGAGGAGCTACCGGGTAAGAGCGTCGTGTCGTGCGGGAAGGCATGCCGATCACACCCCCGATGTCGCTCCTTCAATCTGCTGGAGCAAGATGAAGGGAAGATGGTTTGCCAGCTCAACAATGAAACTCGCCGAGAAGTGGCTGATGGAGATATGAAAGACAATGAAAGATGCTACTTCTTCAATCTGTAGAAATGAAGTTCCAAAGTCAATTTAACGTCAAATGTAGTGAGTTTTTCGCTGCATGTCAGATCCCTGCCGGTAACATCCATGTGTTCTGCTGAAATGGACTGCCGCAAATAAAGTATGATCAATGTCAACGACATAGAATTAATAACAACATATGACAACAAAGTATGTTATGTTATAATATAGCAACAAAACCGGTCGGAAATAGAAGTCTAACATAAAATGAAACCTTTTTGCAACTTGGGGAGTATCTGCCTTGTGAATTTTAAAAATTAAACTGCTTCGAGACTTTAACAAAAACAAAACTTCGACCCAAATACAAGTCCCGTTGACTCGGTATCCAGGCCAACTTGCTTCGTATCTCTACACTCCTATGAGGGTCAGTTCTAACCAGGAGGTTTTATCGATCAATCAATCAATCGTAAAAATGTATAAGGCGCCAATCCAACGCTCATTGCTCATAGCGCCGTACAATAAGCTTTCGAAACAAAAGAGGGTTTTAAGTGAAGTTTTGAAGATGGCTACCGAGGGAGATTGTTTGATGTTCCCAGAAAGATGATTCCACATCCTGGTGCAGAGATAGAAAAGGCGCGATCCCTCGACCGTGTTTGCTCCCTTGAATTCGAAGGACTGAAGTTTGTGAGCAGGAACGCAAACTTCGAGAAGGTTCTTTGATAGACAACATGTCTGTGAGATAAGTTGGAGCTGAGGCATTCAGGCAACGGAACACAAACAGCAACATCTTAAACTGAACACTTGATTCTACAGGTAGAACGCAAAAGTTTACCCCCTTACTGTAAAACCGAGTGTTGGATTAAATTAGAAATACTTATTCTTATTGGTGGTAGAATGATTATTTGATCTATGATTTGCTTTAGGGCAGAACAAATTGTAAAGTTAATTATTGTTTCAATGGTCTAGAAAACCATTACAGTAAACTAAATTCAAATGTTCCTTAAAAGTCTGTGTTTGCGAATGTATTAATGAGTAATACTATCTTTTCTTAGCACTATTTTTGTAAACTCCTTGTACACATTTTTGTTTTACGATTTAACAATTTTTAAACTTGATGTTTTAAACTGCATTATCCAGTATTTTTTAGCTTTTGTTTGAACTTGTACATTGAAACGTTGTTTACCTTTGAATCACTTGATTAAAGTTTACAAACTTAGCTTACATTTTGGTACAATCTTCAGTGGTGAACTAAAAAGTATATCAAACTAAATATATTTGAAAATTAAGTAGTTTGTATCTGGCATAACAATAGACTGTGCAAGTCTCGCGCAAATCGAAAACGATAAAACAATTCGAACGAAGAGTATATTTTTCTATAAAATAAAATCTTCTTTTTAAACTATATTTATAAAACATTCTTCTATAAAAATACCCAAAGCAAGGTATTATAAATAAATTTTCAACTTTTGTATAATACAAATAAATTGTTCAAATTACCATTGAAACCAAACTAAAATTTGGGACGAGGATGCTCATTGTCAGAAACCCAATTTGCCAATCACGCCCGAATTACATTAATGACAACATGCCAGTCAGTTGGGCAGCATTCGTAATTTGTTTACCAGTAATCGGAAACGGAGGTCAAGTCTTATTCTCAGGTTTTCTTCGTTATTTTGTTGAATTGGTTTTACTTTTATATTATTGTTTATCACTTAGTATTACATTCCCAACATCATACTTTTCATGGCCATAAACTACGTTAAACTAAAATAATTGACGAAAGAAAATCCCGCCCACGTAAAACTCCGGTTTGAACCAAAATGGTCCCGGAAGTTCGAATTATGCGCAAGACTTGCACAGTCCTTTGATCCCATTCAACTGACGTCATCGCCCACAATAAATCTTGGTTGCGCCATTTTGGGACATGTACGCGCATGTATGGTAGTGAAGTTTGAAACACTGGAGATCCGGGTACTTTGCTTTTACTTTTAGCATTATAGTTCTGGGTGGATGTTTTTAATGCTTGGAGTTCCTTTGTACAATGTCATGTTCCAGTTAGCCTGAATGATCTCCACAGGAATGTCCTGTGGAATAACCACAGAGTTACAACAGGTTACAGCTGTATTTTTTTACAAACACTGGTCTAACAAAGGGGTTAATTTTGTGAGTGATCTATTGGATGATAATGTTAAAGTTAATGTTATTAATTATGTATGGTATTAAGACCAACTTTTTAGAATACCATGGTGTGATTAAGGCCGTTAAGAAATCCTCTAGTAACTTACGTACAGGTGGTACATCAAACGTTCCCGCTCCTTTTATCCCGTTTAATTTGAAAACACTTTTACAAGATGAAAATGGTTCCACTCGGGTTTACCAAATACTTATGTCTAAAAAAAGGGTTGTAAGCAAGTTTAATGATAATTCAGAAACAAAATTTGGAACTCGTTTCCTACTATCAAAATGGTCCCTTTTCTGCAGTAAACCCTTTTAAGTTACATGTGACACTAAACTACGGTGGTTCCAATATTGACTGGTCCATAGAATATTGGGTGTTAATTCTTTTCAGGTTAAAATTGGGAAAGAGGAGAGCTATTTATGTTCTTTTTGTCGTTTTGAGAGTGAAACCTGGGTCCACTTATTTTGTACATGTGAGTTTTCTTTGTCTTTTTGGACCGAAATTAAGGGGTGGTCGGGTGGATCAAGGAGACACTGGATATCAATATTCTTTTAGACCATGATCTTGGGGCAAATGAGGCAAAACTATTCGATATTCTAAACAAACTGACCGCCCTCAATTTAGTTCTACTGAAAGGCCACTACCATATCTATAGAATGAAGATGAGCGTTAGTAAACCATCCTTTGTATCATAAAGAGTTCAAACGGTACTTTCAGTTAGAAACAAATCGTTTGTATTATGGCCAACTCGCCAAATTTAATTTGAATTTGAACTTATTTTCTACTCTTTGTAATAATTAATTTAGTCTATAACTGTTTCTTATTGTAATTTGCAAATGGAATGTATGTTTTAATTGAATAAAAGGTTGTTGCTGGGGTTTTTTCCCGAAGAAAGAGGAGTGTTTCTGATAAACTGTTTTAAAACAATGATTTCTTGTCGATTTCATATGGAACGAATTTGCTCCAAAGCTCAAAGCTTTGAATACAAGTCTAGGTATCAACACAAAAACATCAAATACACTCTAAAAACTCCCGGGTAAGAATTGACCCGGATTCCGGGTCCCATGGGGCCTGATCCCCCCACCCCCCCCTCCCACGGGAAATGAGTACTTGGATTCTCCCCCGATTCACGTACTGGTCTCGATGTGACCTTTCCTAAAATAAAAGTGATAGGCCTACTCACAAAATTCAAATTCAAACCAAACGACAAATGAAACAAACTCAAAGCTCAAATGAGTAAGTTAAACGTCAGATGTTTTCTAAAACAATATGCTGACTAAACATGGTTAGTGTTTGCCGTGCTTCTGAGATAAGTCATAAAAGTTTTCTTTTTTCATGAAATATGAAGAACACTGGTTTGAATGTGAGGAATTGCTATGTCGTATTAAAGTACGGCAAAGACGCTCGGTCCACCCCCGGAAAACGAGTCTTTGCATCGATGTGACTTTTTACTAAAATAAAAGTGATACTGTCCAAATTAAAATTCAAACAAAACGACAAATGAAACAAACTCACACCTCAAATAAGTAAGTTAAACGTCAGATGGTTTCTGAACAAAAATGCTGACTAAAAGGTTCGTGGTTACAGTCAGTGTTTATATAACCTTTCTTTTAAGTTCATTAGATATTAAGTTAGCTTAAAGCAATGTACAACATTGGTAATTGTCAAAGACCAGTTTCCACACTTGATGTGACCCAACATACACATGAAATAACAAACCTGTGAAAGTTTAAGCTTAATTTAATCAGTCTTCGGAGTCATGAGAAAACAGTGACAAAACCCATGTTTTCACTGTTTTCAAACATCGGATTTTATCGCCAGTGATAAAGACTAACTGTTTTACTCATTTCCAAAAAACTATAGCATTTCAAGAAAAACTATTTCAAGGGAAGTTTTCCAACCATGACCATCTTTGGTTATGTGCAAATCTGTGAACATTTATATTTTCAACCTTTTATCAATGTTTTACACACCCTTTAAACTAAAACATCTAGAAAATTAAATGATACTAAATTGACTTCCATTTTGATATAGAAGTGAAGATCAGAACTGTCAAATGAGGTAGATTATTGTTATATTTTATTATTATTAGTTTATTATATTTGTTTTAATATACGGTTTTATTTGTCTTCCTGTTCTAATTCCGATGACTTTTTTAACACCCTTGTTTGAAACAACGTATGGTTCAAAACAATTCTTCCGGGTTACATTGATAGTTTAAAATTCATTTGGGAAGAAAACAAAACTTGCTCATACTTTTGTGAACATTCATGGTGCGACGAAAGGAAAAGAAAATCGCGCACTTTAACGGGACGAAGCGGGACGCGCGAGACGTGCACCAGTCTTTTGCTGACTGTGACGTAACAATAGACTTCTCACAGTCGATAATGTTCGCGTTCGTTTGTTGTTCTGGAGCGCGTCGTTGATACAAAAATGCACATGACTTGCGCGTAAGCCAACGGTTCGAAAAACAAAACAACGAATTACCCACACACATGGCTAAAGATCACTTTCCCGCCTCTCTTTTCAGTGCATCTTTCCCGCCTTTTGCGTCTTTAGTTTACAGTTGTATGTTCTATTATAAAACATGTGGAAATGCTGTACATCTATATGGAGAGTTTGCTTCATGGTGCTGTCGGTTTTGTACGGCGAGGTCATTGTAGGTAGGTGAAGATAGTTACGCCAAAAAGAGCCTGACTGTAATGGTTGTAATGTAGCCGTGTGTGCATTTTAACGATTCAATACGAAAGCAAACATAACTTGTACCGTGTCGAGAAAAAAATACATGTGTGTGGATGAGATGATGATATTAGGAGGTTTTTTTAAAATTATTATTGTTTTCTTTCTTTCTTTCAGATACACATTTATTTCCATACTTCTATGAAAAATAACGACAATGTTATTATAGAGTAAAGCAAAACAAAATAACAACAAGTAGCAACAAGCAGGATGAATGTAATACATAGAGTATGGGGCTGTTTTGATAAGCAGAAGCTTGCAGAAAACAGCCAGACATATACAAGCACATAAACAACAAAACAAACAGACAGACAGACGTTGACAAACAAAAGGACAGACAAACACTGGACATGACAGCTACACTGACACAATATACATAATATAGATCAGAGATAATGCAACGAATTCATAATTAGCGAAAAAATGGCAGAACAGTTCAAGCAGAAGCGATACAAAATAATTATTAAAATCGTTAGTGACAGTTTTGTCAAGTAGCTCTTTTCATTTGCGTTTGTACATTCGTCAAAGACAAGTTCGTTTCTGATCGTAGCTTTTTACCCTCTTTCTCGTAGTATTTGCTCCGTCAATGTTTATTCTTTTGTCTGCCTGTCATGTGTGTTTGTTTTATTTTGTAGTTTCCAACCCTTTGCTCATCTAAATGGTCCAAAATTACTCTATCTGCTTTCAACTTTCTTCACTGTATTGTTTACTACTTTTTGGTTTGGTCCCATTTTCCCGTGTGAATTTGTTTCATGGAAAGGTAAAAAGCAAAGCTGAATTGATTTAGCATTAAATTTGATTTTTTCCACCAACAAGTCGATAGTCAGTTGGAGTGTTACGAGGACGCCGCTCAGGTAGCCTGTCCCAATAGCGACGAGTACACGTACATTGCTGAGGCGCTCTTCACATACTTCCAAAACCATAACGAGATCGCATTTCCGGTGTGCACATCAGCTGGGACACCGTGGGACAGTCAGAACAACTGCACATCTACCGGGGCTAAACAGGTACCCAAGTCTTAAGCCATTTTTAATTGGATGCTATAGACCTTTCTATTGCAACGTCACAGCCCGACTTTTTGCCAACCGAGGTTAGAAAACTATGGGAAGCCATAAATGCAAAGCAAAAACCGATAGCCACAGTTTGTAACAATTTTACACCAAAATTCAAAAATAGAGTTGAATTTGTTGGAAACAAAGCAATTAATCATTGGATGCTTTTTTATATTAAAAGTTTGCAGACATGTTGAATTTGTTCACAACATTATGTTAACACGATTGAATATTTTGCTAACATTCGGCTGTCCATGCCAACCAGCAGGCTTTGATTATCAACAATAGATAGGTCTATTGTGTTTTAATGCCACCCTTCCATCCTCTTGATACTTTTGATCTTTTGGTCCCAGGGGGCCTGAAACACTTCCGGGTCAGGCTGACCAGGAAAGTGGCTAAAATTTGAAAGTTTATACAACTCGGATTCTGCGTAATGTTGACCCTTTTCTGGGTGATTTCAACACAGATTCCGGGTCATACTGACCCAGAGTATAGAGAAATGCATGTGTTCGACTCGAATATTGTTCACACCAATTAATGTAATTAAGTAATAGAAACAACATGTAGCAAATAGCATCCAATGTAAATGACAACCTGCTGCACAATTACATAAGACAGATCAAACACCCGGGAGAAGACGGGACAGCTAACCAATAAAGGGAGAGAGCTATAATGCAACCATTACATACAGCTGCTGTCAAAAAACGAACCGAAATGTGCCATGACAAGCATTGTTAACAATTGTTCACACAAATTGTTTTCATGTCCTTTGACAAGACAACTCATAAATTTTCATGTCGATTTGTTGATTGGTTTTTAAACCACCTCGGCCAAACACCCAAACCTCTACCACTCCTTGGACAAGCAGTCAGCTTTCTAGGAGGATATCCATCAAGCATCAAGCACCTGCTAATGTTGTCAACAAAGTAATGTCATAATTTGTAATTATTCTTTAAAGAAGAGTTATTCATAATTGAAGAGTTGCTTTGGTTTGAAAGAAGTAACTCATCGTACGTTCGCTCTTCCAGTTTGCAGAAGAATCTTGCAATGGCAGTAAGTCTTGTGACACGTACGTCAACTACGACACCAATGACGCGAGCTCCGTACTCGGTGTATATCGAATCAACTACTTCTGCTGTGAGTATACCATTGATCTTTATTATACATGGAGTATACCACATGACGTCACAATGTCGCAAGTCAATATAAAATAGTCAGCCGGTTAAACGTGACATCTATTACTCCCCGTTGAAATTGCAGGGTACATTATATTGTCTGGTCAATCCAACCACAGATCAAGGGCCACACGGTCGGTAGACAGGGTCAGATTGGACCTACTATACAACAAAGTCCTTCCGACTATTTTACCGAAAAGTATAACCCTATAATCTACCCCTATATGGACTGTTTGCCAGTCGTCAGGCTGCATATTTTAACTGCATAGCAATTCAAAGAAGGCAGATTTATACTGTCAAACTCCAAAACTCGAATGTGTTTAACCCCAAACGAAACTGTTTCACCCTTAAAGACACCGGACACCTTTGGTAATTGTCAAAGACCAGTCTTCTCACTTGGTGTATCTCAACATATGCACAAAATAACACACCTGTGAAAATTTGAACTCAATTGGTCATCGAAGTTGCGAGATAATAATGGAAGAAAAAACACCCTTGTCACACGCAGTTGTTTGCTTTCAGATGTGATTTCGAGACCTCACGCATGAGGTCTCGAAATGAATTCAAATATTTTACTGAGAAATTACTTTTTTCCCAAAAACAACGTTACTTCAGAGGGAGCCGTTTCTCACAATGTTTTATACTATCAACAGCTCTCCATTGATCATTACCAAGTAAGTTTTTATGCTAACAATTATTTTGAGTAATTACCAATAGTGTCCATAGTGCCTTTAAACCAGACAGAAAGATAGTGAACCTTGCTTTTTACCAACTTGATTTTATCATTCATTCATTCCTTCTCACAACAGGTGAACCAGTTACGAACACGATACTGTCGTCCCCAGGTATGAGTTAGTCCTGTAATTATACTTAAAAGAGACGTGACAGGAGTTCTATTCCCACTAAAGTCTTCCAAGGCTATCGTAAAGATTTGTCTCCCTCACTCTTGACGAGAGAAAAAAAAGTAAACAAATAATAAATTCAAAAAATAATAATGACAATAATGTTTACAACTCCGTTTGATTTAGGCAAAAGAAAAAAAACCACAATGCTGATTTTATTTGTACTCTTTTCTTTTAGTTGGATAATATCTTCTTTGCAGGTTCTTTCTTGGGAAAACAACTTTGACAAAACAAATCATACTGTTTCTGTTTAAAATAACAGTATGTGACTGGTTAGACACTAAAACAACACCAGCAATCTTCAACTACCAGTTCTTCCCAACCGAGGTCAACATGGCCGGAATTCACTTCCGTGTCAAAGCAAGCCAGTACGGCTACATCGGTCTAAGCACCACGAACAGCCAGCAACCGGACATGTACGAAGTGGTGATCGGCGGCTGGAGCAACGAGTACTCAGTCATTCGACGGTGTCCGGCGACGTCATGTCCACATTTTTTAGAGAAGGTGTATACGAAGGACATTTTGAGCACCACCGAGTACCGAGGGTTCTGGATCACGTACGAATATGCTACCGGAAGACTGGTTGTCGGAAAGGACGGTCAGGGGTCATTCATGAGCTGGACGGACCCCTCACCCCTCGACGTCAGATACTTGGGTTACACCACGGGGAGTTCCAGCACAGGGGAGTTTCAGTTTTGCAATTGTAAGTCAAACCTCCTTTATATTTTATTCCCTAGTCTGCTGTTAACAGTTTTCTTATCAGCAAACAAATTTACCAAAAACTTTCGTATTAAAAACTTGATGCTATTAAGTACAGACCTCCACCGAATTGAGGTTGTTTTCCAAATTACCTTTCAAAATGAAGCTAGAATTGTAAAATACCAATTTATTTCCCAGAAAAGTTGACACAGTTGACACCTTAATGTAAATATTACGGGTTTTTTTTCTTCTAATTTTCAGACACCAACGATTGTAGTCCAGATCCATGTCTAAATGGAGCAACTTGTGTAGATGGCGTGGACAGCTTTACCTGTACGTGTGTTGCCGGCTATATGGGAACCAACTGTGAAACAGGTAACAAAAAACGAGGATCAGATAGTTTAGTTGGTCGATTATGGAAGAGCTAAGAATTATCCTCCTTCCTGCCTTGTCTTTTTTTGTTTCAGATATCGATGACTGTAATCCTGATCCATGTCTAAATGGAGCAACTTGTGTAGATGGCGTGGACAGCTTTACCTGTACGTGTGCTGCTGGCTACATGGGAACCAACTGTGAAACAGGTAAACAAAATCATTATCAGATCGTTAAGTTTGTCGATTATGGAAGAGCTAAGTATTATCCTCCTTCCTGCCTTGTCTTTTTTTGGTTTCAGATATCGATGACTGTAATCCTGATCCATGTCTAAATGGAGCAACTTGTGTAGATGGCGTGGACAGCTTTACCTGTACGTGTGCTGCTGGCTACATGGGAACCAACTGTGAAACAGGTAAACAAAATGAGGATCAGATCGTTTAGTTTGTCGATTATGGAAGAGCTAAGTCTTATCCTCCTTCCCGCCTTGTCTTTTTTTCAGATATCGATGACTGTAATCCTGATCCATGTCTAAACGGAGCAACTTGTGTAGATGGCGTGGACAGCTTTACCTGTACGTGTGCTGCTGGCTACATGGGAACCAACTGTGAAACAGGTAAACAAAATCATTATCAGATCGTTAAGTTTGTCGATTATGGAAGAGCTAAGTATTATCCTCCTTCCTGCCTTGTCTTTTTCTGTTTCAGATATCGATGACTGTAATCCTGATCCATGCCTAAATGGAGCAACTTGTGTAGATGGCGTGGACAGCTTTACCTGTACGTGTGCTGCTGGCTATATGGGAACCAACTGTGAAACAGGTAAACAAAATGATGATCAGATCGTTAAGTTTGTCGATTATGGAAGAGCTAAGTATTATCCTTCTTCCTGCCTTGTCTTTTTTTGTTTCAGATATCGATGACTGTAATCCTTATCCATGTCTAAACGGAGCAACTTGTGTAGATGGCGTGGACAGCTTTACCTGTACGTGTGCTGCTGGCTATATGGGAACCAACTGTGAAACAGGTAAACAAAATGATGATCAGATCGTTAAGTTTGTCGATTATGGAAGAGCTAAGTATTATCCTTCTTCCTGCCTTGTCTTTTTTTGTTTCAGATATCGATGACTGTAATCCTGATCCATGTCTAAACGGAGCAACTTGTGTAGATGGCGTGGACAGCTTTACCTGTACGTGTGTTGCCGGCTATATGGGAACCAACTGTGAAACAGGTAACCAACATGATGATCAGATCGTTTAGTTGATCGATTTAGGAAGAGCTAAGTCTTATCCTTCTTCCTGCCTTGTCATTTTTACTTCAGATATCGATGACTGTCAACTTCCACTTCATCTTCAACTTCAAATCGACATTTATTTCCACATTGGTGGAAAAAGGGAGAACAATAAACAAATTTAGAACAATGATTTAAATCAAGAACAATCAAAACTGATTGAGAATAAAATAGTTATTGAAAACAATAAATTATGACATACTGAAATGGATACGGAGCGAACCCATTATGGGGGCATTTTTAGAAGCCAAAAGGAGGCTTGTTTTGAAATGCCCACTTACAAATACAAAACGAAACAAATTACAGCATAAACAAAAGCAACAAACAAACCAATATTAACTTTTGAACTCAAAGAGGAATAATTATTATCGTGACATTATTAATTTCCACACTTTAGTAACAATTAAGACAGTAATGCATAAAAGAAAGGAAACTAAGCTGAGTATTTGGAAACCAGCAGTGTTTTAAAAGTGGATTTGAACTGACCCAAAGACGGCTGAGTTTTTAATACCTTGTCAAGACCATTCCACAGCTTCGCCCCCGAAATCTAAGGGTTCTGATAGTGTATGCTGTGCGGATGAAAGGAACGTAAAGATTGTTGACAGAACGAGTACTGTAACCATGGGTATCATGAACTGCTGAAAAGTAGGATGAAAAGGTAGAAGGAAGATGTTTATTAATGTAACTATACATACCCCGATGTGAAATGTGTTAAATTCAGTAAGAGGTAATGTGTTCATTCAGGAAAAGGGTGGTGTGGATATGGTTCCGAGGATGTGAAAGTGTGCAAATTTTAATGGCTTGCTTCTGGAGTGTTATCAGAGGAAGCAGTTGATTGTGGCTAGAGGATTACAATAGTTGATATAGGGAAGAATAAGAGTATTATAAAGAGAAAATAGGGTGGATGGAGGAAGAAAAGAACGTAGTTTAGACAGGACACCTATTTTTTTTGAAAGAGTCTTGAAACTGAAGAAATGTGATCACTCCAGGTAAGTTTGTCATTTAAGATAACGCCAAGAAATGTAGTAGATTGAACCTGACTAATTCAATTCAATTTAATTCAATTTAACAATTGGAATGGTGGCGATATAAATAGCAGTGTAAGGTTTTGGGATTATTTGTTTTACTGAAGAGAATGCATTTGGTTTTACCAGGATTGAGAGAAAGTTTGTTGGACATGAACCAAGAGGAGACTTTAATAAGCTCAGAGTTGAGAGAATGAGTGAAAGACTGAAAAGAAGAATCGGAGTAAATAATAGTGGTATAGAAAGGATAGCAAAGAGGAAGAATTTTGAAGGTCGTTAATGTAGACCTAGAAAAGACGAGGACCAAGTAAGGAGCCTTGATGAACAGCTTTACGTGCGTGTGTTGCCGGCTACATGGGAACCAACTGTGAATAAGGTAACCAAAGTGAAGATGAGGTAGTTTAGTTAGTCGATTAAGGAAGAGCTATCAGTCAAATCTTTCTTGTTGCCTTATAACTATATTTCAGATATCGATGACTGTAATCCTGATCCATGTCTAAACGGAGCAACTTGTGTAGATGGCGTGGACAGCTTTACCTGTACGTGTGTTGCCGGCTATATGGGAACCAACTGTGAAACAGGTAACCAAAATGAGGATCCGATCGTTTACTTGGTTGATTAATGATAAGCTAAGTCTTATCCTCCTTCCTGCCTTGTCTTTTTTTATTTCAGATATCGATGACTGTAATCCTGATCCATGTCTAAACGGAGCCACTTGTGTAGATGGCGTGGACAGCTTTACCTGTACGTGTGTTGCCGGTTATATGGGAACCAACTGTGAAACAGGTAAACGAAATGATGATCAGACCGTTTAGTTGGTCGATTCAGGAAGAGCTAAGGCTGATCCTCCTTCCTGCCTTTTTTCTGTTTCAGATATCGATGACTGTAATCCTGATCCATGTCTCAACGGAGCAAATTGTGTAGATGGCGTGGACAGCTTTACATGTACGTGTGCTGCTGGCTACATGGGAACCAACTGTGAAACAGGTAAACAAAATGATGATCAGACCATTTAGTTGGTCGATAATTGAAGAGCTAAGTTTTATCCTCTTTCCTGCCTTGTTTTTTTTTGTTTCAGATATCGATGACTGTAATCCCGATCCATGTCTAAACGGAGCAACTTGTGTAGATGGCGTGGACAGCTTTACCTGTACGTGTGTTGCCGGTTATATGGGAACCAACTGTGAAACAGGTAACCAAAATGAGGATCAGATCGTTTACTTGGTCGATTAAAGATAAGCAAAGTCTTATTCTCCTTCCTGCCTTGTCTTTTTTTATTTCAGATATCGATGACTGTAATCCTGATCCATGTCTAAACGGAGCCTCTTGTGTAGATGGCGTCGACAGCTTTACATGTACGTGTGTTGCCGGCTATATGGGAACCAACTGTGAAACAGGTAACCAAAATGAGGATCAGATCGTTTACTTGGTCGATTAAAGATAAGCTAAGTCTTATCTTTCTTTCTGCCTTGTCTGTTTTGTTTCAGATATCGATGACTGTAATCCTGATCCATGTCTAAACGGAGCCACTTGTGTAGATGGCGTGGACAGCTTTGCCTGTACGTGTGCTGCTGGCTACATGGGAACCAACTGTGAAACAGGTAAACAAAATGAGGATCAGATCGTTTAGTTGGTCGATTATGGAAGAGCTAAGTCTTATCCTCCTTCCCGCCTTGTCTTTTTTCAGATATCGATGACTGTAATCCATGTCTAAACGGAGCCACTTGTGTAGATGGCGTGGACAGCTTTACCTGTACGTGTGTTGCCGGCTATATGGGAACCAACTGTGAAACAGGTAACCAAAATGATGATCAGACCGTTTAGTTGGTCGATTCGAGAAGAGCTAATTAGGCTGATCCTCCTTCCTGCCTTGTTTTTTTCTGTTTCAGATATCGATGACTGTAATCTTGATCCATGTCTAAACAGAGCAACTTGTGTAGATGGCGTGGACAGCTTTACCTGTACGTGTGTTGCCGGCTATGTGGGAACCAACTGTGAAACAGGTAACCAAAATGAGGATCAGATCGTTTAGTTGGTCGATTATGGAAAAGCTAAGTCTTATCCTCCTTCCTGCCTTGTCTTTTTTTTTCAGATATCGATGACTGTAATCCTGATCCATGTCGAAACGGAGCCACTTGTGTAGATGGCGTGGACAGCTTTACATGTACGTGTGTTGCCGGCTATATGGGAACCAACTGTGAAACAGGTAACCAAAATGATGATCAGACCGTTTAGTTGGTCGATTCAAGAAGAGCTAATTAGGCTGATCCTCCTTCCTGCCTTGTTTTTTTTCTGTTTCAGATATCGATGACTGTAATCTTGATCCATGTCTAAACAGAGCAACTTGTGTAGATGGCGTGGACAGCTTTACCTGTACGTGTGTTGCCGGCTATATGGGAACCAACTGTGAAACAGGTAAACAAAATGAGGATCAGATCGTTTAGTTTGTCGATTATGGAAGACCAAGTATTATCCTCCTTCCCGCCTTGTCTTTTTTTATTTCAGATATCGATGACTGTAATCCTGATCCATGTCTACACGGAGCAACTTGTGTAGATGGCGTGGACAGCTTTACCTGTACGTGTGTTGCCGGCTATATGGGAACCAACTGTGAAACAGGTAAACAAAATGAGGATCAGATAGTTTAGTTTGTCGATTATGGAAGAACTTACTATTATCCTTCTTCCTGCCTTGTCTTTTTTATTTCAGATATCGATGACTGTAATCCTGATCCATGTCTAAACGGAGCCACTTGTGTAGATGGCGCGGACAGCTTTACCTGTTCGTGTGCTGCTGGCTACATAGGAACCAACTGTGAAAGAGGTAAACAACATGAAGATGAGGTAGTTTAGTTGGTCGATTCATAAAGAGCCAGGTCCGATTCTTCCTCCTGCCTTGTCTTTTTTATTTCAGATATCGATGACTGTAATCCTGATCCATGTCTAAACGGAGCCACTTGTGTAGATGGCGTGGACAGCTTTACCTGTTCGTGTGCTGCTGGCTACATAGGAACCAACTGTGAAACAGGTAAACAAAATGAAGATGAGGTAGTTTAGTTGGTCGATTATGGAAAAGCCTAGTTTTATCCTCTTTCCTGCTCTGTTTTTTTCTGTTTCAGATATCGATGACTGTAATCCTGATCCATGTCTTAACGGAGCAAGTTGTGTAGATGGCGTGGACAGCTTTACCTGTACGTGTGTTGCCGGCTACATGGGAACCAACTGTGAAACAGGTAAACAAAATGAAGATGAGGTAGTTTAGTTGGTCGATAATTGAAGAGCTTAGTTTTATCCTCTTTCCTGCCTTGTTTTTTTTTCTGTTTCAGATATTGATGACTGCAATCCTGATCCATGTCTAAACGGAGCAACTTGTGTAGATGGCGTGGACAGCTTTACCTGTTCGTGTGCTGTCGGCTTCTCAGGAGGCCTTTGTGTTACAAGTATGTCCTTGTCATTTTAGAATTGTACTTTTTTTTACGACGTTGTTCATGAAAAACCATGAAGTTTACTAATCACATATTTATTCCTGCTATACGTTAAACACACATATATAATTTATAGCACCAATGAGTTGTTTCTCTCATCGGATTTAATCAATACGTTTTACCTTGAATGTTTTTGAGCAAATTGACTGAGGGCAACGTTGGTGATTTAGTTCACCTTTAAAGTTGCTGGCATCAGTTAGTGTCTCATGTATTATATTTCCACGTGTATTGAGACAAATAAATAAAGGAGACAAATAAATAAAAATAATAATAATAATATGTATTTGTTTGTTTCTTTTAGACACAGATGAACCAACAACACTAGAGGGAGCCCTTTTAACCTTGAGTGTGGCCGCTGAAGAGAGAGCAGGTATGTTTGTTCTGACACCGACACCACGAGCCGCGCACCGTACATTTCATATGGATACGTAGCTTCTACAGCATGTTCGTCGCTATAATTCAATGAACACTACTAGTGTCGTATGTCGTAGAAGTTTCACTCACTTGTTCTTCAGTGATCAGCTATTGGATCAGGGAACATGTTTAACCAACGCATGTGTTTGCGCATGATGATAAAACCTCCCTCGCATTAAGGAGGTGGGAGGGGATGGCCCATTAGATCGTTCGCCCAGAATTCACCATTCGGTGAAAAAACACACCAATTTTGGATGTTTCTTAAAACAAATTAAGTACAATATTAGAAGGAAGTGATAGATCCTTCAGTTTTTATGTTTCTAAAATAAAAGGAGATAAACTTACTGTGATTTCAAAATGCATCCGCAAACCCCTATATCACGCCACAGTGAGTGACATCTCTCACAAAACGTAGCTCCACATACCTTGCAGGAAAACTACTGAATGTTGGAGCGCCATGAGCGTGACTGAGTGACAAATTTGAGCGCTGTAATAAGAAGCGACAATTATTATTGTTGTTATTAATATTAATTCACAGGTGACTTTTTAGTCCACCCCGAAGACCTCGTCTTCCTCAAGGGGCAGACCCTCGTCTTGAATGCATCCCTCCCCTGGAATCGCACAGCAGAAGAGTTCCGGTGGAGATTCGGGAGTGACCAGACAACGACCTCGTCCCCAACGACCACGTGGTCATTCAGCGAAGCGGGAGAATTTGAAGTCAGTGTCGTGGCAGCCAATCAGATTTCATACAGTAACAACGTGACCAGGAGTTTTGTTATAGTTGTAGGTTGTATATTGATGACGTTCATGGTGGCGATGATTATGACAATTGTTTTGAGTTCAGGATTGATAACAATTGAAAAATAAATTACAAACGAAAAAGATCACAAATCATAATTATTCATAAAAGCACAAATTAATCCTCCAGAAAACTTGGTGGATTTGAATGAACTTTTACTAGTCCACAAATTGAGGATGTTTTTTCCGTTTCGTCTGATGTATTTTCAACGGAGACTTTTATTCATTTAGTTCCACGTGTTGTTATTGTCGGTGTATTATTTGTTTAATTGACAACATTAGGACCAAGATAATCTTCCGTGCAATCCATCTCGTGCCCGAATCGCTGGCCAGCGGACAAACGACTCCTCCCCAGTGAGTGTCCCGCGCCACGTGCCCATGTCATTCCAAACCAATACACACATTGCATGTAACATCTCGATCACCGTGCATCTCAAGTGGACTGCACTGTCGTCTGATCCTGGCGGCACCGAGACGGCCGTACAACTTCCGCCGACGATCGCGTCCGATTCCTCGGTGATTGACCTCCCGAAAGGGGCCCTTGAGCCCGGACTTTACGTATTGCAGTTTGACGTGACGGTCGAGGCCGGCGGACACGGTTATGTGGTCGGGAGGGAGTCCGATCGCGTGTGGGTTCGAATGCAACCAAGTCCACTGAAGGTTACTATCGACGGAGGTTCTGCTCGATCAGTCGGTAAGTAGTGGCTGGAGTCACCCTCCTTTGCCCAACAAGTTAACAACTTATGATTCTCACCAACAACAACAATAAGCCAACTATTCAGTTTTCATTACTACCCAGATGGCGTTGTTTTCAAACAGACCCTTTGTTTTAATTCTTGTCATTTATTTTCTTTGTGGTTAGGCTATAGCTCTTCAATACTACTGGATGGTTCCGGTTCCAATGATCCGGATAATCCGAGTGATCCGAAAGGAGGCCTTGGGTACGCTTGGTTCTGTTCAAAGGTAGATGACCTCATACAAGACAATCAGCAACAAGGTGCACCTTAAATCTCTTCTCGATTAATCGATTTCCATCTGTATTTATTTGTTGTTTAGTACACAAGCATTATGAAAGAATATTATCACTTGGGTAAAGCTTGTGCACAACATTTGTAAGATAAGACATACAAATGTTCACAGATTTACACATGGTATATAAACTTAAGGTCATATGGAAAACTTCCCTTGAAATATTTTGGCTCGAAATGCTACGTTTTTGAAAAATGAGTATTAAAACAATAATATTTGATGTCGCGAGTCCAAAACCCGATGTTTGAAAACAGTGAAAGAGTACATTTTTCCCACCATTAAATGTGACTCAGAAGAGCGATTGAGCTTAAACATTTACAGGTTTGCTATTTCATAAAAATGTTAGATCACATTAAGTGCGGATACAGGTATTTGACAATAACCAATGTTGTCTAGTATAACAAAACAACTTGTTAAATATTTGTTGTGTCCTTTTGTTCAACCGTTTACAGAGACCGTTCCTTGCTTCGATATCGGGTACCATCTCCCGTACAGCGAGCCATCAATCGAAATGCTTTCAAATAGTCTGGTGCCTGGTGACATCTACGAGTTCACTCTAACTGTGAGTCTCCAGGGACGAGACGATGTATCGAAATCTCAACGCATCACCGTGGTGGCGCAAGACCCACCGATTCTTAGCATTAGGTAACAAAGCTAACGCTTAATGGAAATTTCCACAAGTGGGTTGTGCGGTGTGTAAAATGAAATATATATTTATCAGATTTGAACCGGATTCCGGAACCATGGGGACTTGAGCCGTTTCCGGGTCAAGCTTACCCAGAAACTTGTTAAAAAATGGGAGTTTAACTCGAAATGCGTAAGTTTGACCCGTTTCTGGGTCACTTTGAAACATTTGGGGTCATACAGACCCAGGAATGGCTCAGGCCCCACAGGACGCGGAATCCGAGTCAAATTTGACCCAGGAATTTTAGATATACTCTGCCCAAAATTCAACGATGTATCTGTTAATAATATGTGCATTCGCTTCCCGTCAACAGGTGTCTGCACAACTGTGAGAACAAACTCAGCATTGGAGAGAGGGCTGCACTCGCTGCGTCTTCATCTACCCCGTCCACCAGTTACCAGTGGGATATTCTCTCGCGAGATCACGTCCCTGATGAGGGTTTCGATTGGGAAACGAAGACGACGACCGGTCGGTTCTCTTCGTATCTTGCGATAATCGGCGGGACGTTCGACGACGGAGACTACAGTGACAGAACGATCAGGGCTACAGGTTTGCATTTGAACTACACGATTTATCCGTTTTGGAATTATTTGTTTTTCTCTTTTCCAGTACAAATACTATTAGGGGCAAAAGAATCAACGCCAATGATCAAATTATTCGGCCTATATGCCATCATTATGTTGCCACTTTTCTTGATTTGTCAATGAAAACTCATCTTATGAGCAAGTTCGGGGGGGGGGAGGGGTGACTTGAGTCGACCAGACTTAACCATAATCGATGTAGATGTCAACCGAACGCTAAGTGGTCAAACTGGACTAACCTACACCCCCGGAGTACTGTTTCTCTCGTCAAATTCGCAAGTTACGTCACAATTAATAGTTTGCCGATAACGGTAGGTTTTGGTTGAATATTACAATAATTTATCTTGTCAGTGAGAACAATTAATGGAAAGCACTAAACGAGAGAATAATAATAGAAAAATAATAGAACATGAAAATTACGTGCCTACAGTTTGTTCGTTAAAACGTTTACGTTAATCCTATCGCCTTCTCAATAATACATTCACTAAAACTATAAATTCACTAGTTGATTGAGTAGATTCGCTTGAATAAAAAATAGACCACTTTTGCGTGATTTAAATTAAATTTCAAATTGACGAAAGGTCTGCACCAGAACTTGCTCCATAATTAAAATGGGTTTTGCCATGTTTTCCGTTCAGCCTCGTTTTCGTAACATTTATATGAACTGGAGAAAAACAATAACAGTTTGGCAAGGCCGTTTACCATTAACAAAATGTGCGTTGAAACATTTTGGTCAATGCCTAACAACTTTGGTTTTAAAGATGGCTCTAATTCTAATTATTTCTTACTAATAAAGTGATTGAAAACAGATTATTCACGGCGAATGACAATAAAATGACTTGCGTACTTGCCCAGGTTCACATCCCGACAGCCCGCCCGGTTTCGCCGATTTCACCTTCGAGTTAAACGCCCCGCCGAGAATCGGCACCTGCAACTTCACCCCGAGCGACGGGTTCGCGCTGCAGACGCATTTCGTCGTGAACTGTGAAAACTTTTGGGACGACGAGGGATATCTGAAGTACACTGTTCGCATTCCAGGGGTAGCGGAGAAAGCAGAAGCGTCCCTACATTACCTAGGTACAAGGTTGCAAAACAGAAACTGACTAATCAATGAACAAACAAAAATCTTCCAAGTGAAAAGTTACACGAAAATTACACTCAATTTATAATCATCCGGTCATAAACATTGGAGGTATATCTTTCATGCTAACCAAGTTGAGATTCTAACAATCGAACGTTTTCAGAGAATTATGCCAATAAACCAATGTATGTTTAGACGCTATAGCCTTCACTTGTCTACATTACCTAGGTACGAGGTTGCAAAACAGTAACTGACTCATACAAACAATTAAAAAGATATCATCCATGTGAAAATTTCACTCAATTTATAATCATCCGGTCATGCGCATTGGAGGTAGGCCTATTATCTTTGTAAACCATTTTGAGATTCTAACAATCGAACGTTTTCAGTTTACCACTAAACCAGTCTATGTTTATACGCTATAACCTTCACTTGTCTTAACTTATTCATGTTATCTTTGTTAATTATTCATTTATGTCTGTTTATGTCAGCATTATTTTTGTTGTCTGTTTCTCAGACCCTGTGCTTTACAGCGGGGCTGACTCAACTGCGCCCCCCGTCTACCTCCCCCTCGGTGATCACAATAACGGATACCTCCTGGGTCTGGTTGTGGACGTAGCGGATATACACGGAGCCACAGTCCAGTTCAAGATGAACGTCACGGTATTCCTGGTTTATCAGTCGAAGGAAAAATCCACATTTGACGGCAAATTTGCACCTATTGTTGTGCATAATTTTTAAAATTCAATTTTAATTGTATCTTCAAACATAAGTGACGACAAAATGATTGCAAATGCATATTTTGTCTCTGAGATATGTTAGTTAAAACAATTCAGGTGGTATAAACCTGTTTGTCCATGGATTGCTTTGGTCCATCCGCTTGGCTGAGCTCCGGAGTTTGACTTGAAGACAAAAAATGCTACACTTCATAAAATGACTGTACTTCATTTACTTTTCCATGCGTTTCTTTAAGTGCAGTTAATTCCTGTCAAAAGTGGATTTTCTTCTTTTTGCACCACCCTGTAGAGCCAGCTCGGGTATAGAGCATAAAACTAAGTCTACGTTAGTCCCGCAAAAGTACAGAATTACTGACTGAGTGGTTTAACAAAAAAATACACAATTATTAAACACAACACAAGGAAATCGCAATACAGCGCGCCACCAAGAGTTTTCCCAGGGTGACCATTTCTGAAGGAGACAGTCAATTCTGCATAACTCCTTGCTGTCATTGTTATTATTATAACCTTTAATATATTATTGTTATTCTAATTATCATTAATAGTCAGCGTATTCCTCCTCTTCAAAGTAGATTGTTAACATTGTTTGTTTGGTTGCAATTGTCTTTGCTGTAAATTGTGTCGGTTTGTGTTTTGTCAGATGGGCATTTCAAAACAAGTCTCATTTTGGCTTTAGAAAATGCCCCCCCCCACCCATTTTGGTTTGTCCCTTATCCATTTCATAATTTATTTTAGTTATTATTATTTTTATTTTTTTAAAGATTGAAACGAATCGAATTGAATCGAATGTCCGAGAATTCACAATACACGCGGAAAATTGAGTTTTGCACTGAGAAAAACAAACACAGTTTGAAGCAATTTACAGAGAACACATGGGATTTCCCTTAGATATCGCACTTTAAAGTTTAACAGACATTATTGTTTTTAATAAAAGCGGACTCTCAAGGTCATTTTACTGGCGTACTGACATGTGAATCGCCCAATCATATTATGTATAATGTTTAAAATATTATTATGTTAAAACATCCGTGAGCTCACCGCTGACAGCAATAATGATTTCACAATTCAACCAGATTGTACAAATTTGTACTCACGTCATCTTGCTTGATTCCCCTAACCAGGTCCGTCCACCCGAAGCCCTCGTCTCGGACGATGACATCGACACCAACAGGAACCTGTTGAACCTGACGAGCGACTCAGACTCGGAGCTACAAGACTTCATAACCAAGGGAGACTTCCAGACTGCCGTGCAGATCATAGGAGCAGTTGGGTCTATCCTCGACAGCAATGACGTCACGGGGGACGATATAGAGAGCCGTCAGAACAAGGCACTGCGTGAAGAGGTGATATGGTCATGAAATTTAACACAAGTTCAACTCGAATTCAGTTTCCACGAACTAGCCCGTTGTTGCCAAGGCCCTATTTCACAGAGCTGCTAAAAGCGCACAAAATAGCTAAACACTACAAAATTATGCTTACCAGATTAAGGTCACAAGCCAAAACACCTGGGCCCAATTTCATGGCACTGCTTACCAAACAATTCGGCGCTTACGCGCATTGGAACGTGTGTATTTCTATGGGACGCAGCTCGGTGTAAGCGCAGAATTCCGCGGTAAGCAGAGCCATGAAATTGGGCCCTGCTTATTTTTGGTAAGCAGAAAATGCTTAAGCAATATTTCCTGCTTGCTCTATGAAGTTGGGCTCAGTGTAGATATCTTCAGCATTTGGTGAATATGTTCAGTAGGATCAATGTTCACCCCAGTGCAAAAGAATCCATCTTGGCACCATTTGGTTACTATTCAATATCAGTTATTTCCATACTCTTAGTCTTATATATACAAAAAACAGTGTCGGTTGTAAACAACACAGTTATATTATGTACAAAGGGGCACACATAGACATAAATTTATGTCTCTCAATACTGCGCCCAATTTCATAGAGCTGCTTATTAAAGCACGACAATTAGCTAAAAAGGTACAAACAAGTTATGCTTTCTAGACTAAGGTTACCAGCTAAAATACCATGTCAAAATAAATATACAATTTCTGACTGGTATTCTGCTCATTTTCGCTTGGTAGCAAATTTTTAAGCAATATTGTTCTGCTCTGCAGCTCTATGGAATTGGCCCCTGTTCTTTTAAAATGTACTCTGTTTTATTTAAAACTAACAGATCCGCAGTTCTACGGTCGACACGATTGCTGACATGCCGATAAATTCTGTGATCTCACTGCAACAGACTTCTTATGCACTAGTGGCTATAACACAGGATAAAACCGAAGTCACACAAGAAACTCAGGTATGGGATCTCTGCTGACATGTAAATTTTATTTGTCTACAAAATAATTCAAAATATCATGACGAGTTGGTCTGTAGGCCGTCGGTCACAAATAAAGGAACAAAATAATTTATTTGAGACCCGAAACGTTCGGTTGAGGATAGAGTATCATTCTGGAAAAATCATCCACATGCCCAACATTGCTGGTTAACAACCGTTTCAGGCATAACTGAATAATAATAATATTGAGATGTACTTTGATAGGCATGGGTTCAATACTAGAAATGCTGATTCTCTTAATGTTGTTCTCCCTAAGCCTAACATGGAATGTTTTAAGCAATCTTTTAATTATTCTGGTGCTGCCATGTGGAACAAGTTACCTACTGAGGCCCAAAATGCATCGTCTATTGGGGGTTTTAAGAATATGTATAAAAAGCAATTTAAAAAAAAAAAATCTTCTTATTGTTGTTCTTATTTTAATTGTTTTATCGTTTTACTCTGACTGTAAGTATTTTCTTAAGTAACGTTTTTCCCTTTTCTCTTTTTTAAGACACAGGACCATAATGTAATACAGCCGTTGTGCTGTTTTTTGTATCCTGTATAAAGATTTTAAAATAAAATAAATAAAATAAAATAAAACTGAAAAAAGTAGTTTGTCCAAAATGTTATGTTAGGCTATTGGAAATGTTTGACCTCTGGAATTGTCAAATCTTTCGATAACTTCACACCAGCTCCATTTATCACTATGTTACTCATATAAAAACTGCTTATAAAAGAACTCTCCTGTCCCAGTATCTGATATAGTTTATTCTCACTATGGATAGTCTGCAAGTTCTCTTTTTACTACAGTCAGCTAATGTTTTCTTTTTATCATTTACTTATTTTTTTTTAATCGTTTCTGTCTTTGTACCTGTCTGTCCGTACGTTCTTGTTCCTGTTTGCGTTCTGGTTGTCTGTCACCAGAAGCCCAGGCTTCTAGATAGTGCCTCCATACTTATTTATTTGTCTGCCTTGTAAAACAAATCAATGTGTTGTTTGGAAATTTTCATGAAGTATAGAACTAATGTGAGGTTGAATTGAAATGAAATACATTTATACGGTATTCATAGACGGATTAGTCATTCTTTATACCATTTAGCTGACGGCGGCAACGAAACTTGTCAAAATGGGAGCCTTCCTGAAAGAGCATTCTGTTGAGAGAACAGACTGCGAGAGCTGTCAGAGTGCGATAGACGCTGCCGCCTTGAATCTCGTCTCGGGCTTGGCAAACATCATCGATGCAGCAGTGGCCAGTGTGGAAGAGCTCGAAACAACTAAAGTGTCAATTACAAATAAAACAAAGCTCGACGATGATGGCGATGACGATGGTAATGCGACAAAGGTGCAAGAAAAGGAAGTCATGGAAAAGGTATGTCATTCTTTATCAGCGTGAAGTCGTATTGCGCCGTTGTGTTTGTTTTGCACAGATCTTGTATTTCATGCAAAAAAGGTAATATTCCAACAAAAAGGCCGCCAAACACCGCCATTTTGAAGTCGAGATAAAAAGCACGATATAGAACTTAGGAAAATGCAAATTTATAGAACTTACTTTTGAACAGAAACATTGACCATCATTTTGTGTAAGCTGCCTTAAAGACGCAGGCTCGTCAATTGAGCAAACGACAAATTCGTGCCACGAGAAGTCGCAGATAAGACCTGAAGTGCATGGTGGAAATACTAAGTAGGCCTATAAGGGTTTGCGGTGACTTACCTAAAAGTCACGTTGTGCCAGCTCAGTCTAAAAATAGTACAGGGCGCGCGTGTGGTATTTGAATCGCTCATTATTATATGCAGCTACTTATAAAGTAGCATTATACACACTAAACTGAGTACGCCTGCCTGCCTGCAGGAGGAGCGGTGGCCATACGAACAGTATGCATGATCCAAACACACCTCTTACTTTACCCATAGAGCAACCTCCCGGTTTACCTCTTGGTGAACTCTTTTCTGTGAATTACATTTAAGTTAATGCTACAGAAAAATCAATAAAATGCTACACAAACGTCCTCCTATTCGTGTAGGTCTTTGTGCATAAAGGGTACAAGTGTATAAGTAAAATGATGCATGATAGATTGATTCATTGCCATAGTGTATTATCAGGGCGTGCCTTAGATTGGTAACATTATTATATGGTAGCTCCTTTTAAACAAGGGGACATAACAAAACAAACAACTTATTTAGATGTAAGGCAATTGGCTTTTAATATGCAGTGACGCAGAAATTATGTAAAACGTTAAAGTGTTTGATTGTATCAGCCCCTCAACCTAACCCCTCCCCCCAAAAAACCCAAACATGTAGCCTGCAATGAGTACTTTCCAAACAGGGCAGCATCCATATTGGATTTGTGAGGACAAACCGGGCATGTTATAGCGTGAAAATCGTAGACTGGGGGCTAGACCGAGACCAATCTACTACCAACAACACTGAAACTAATTGGACAACAATATTTCTGCGTCTAGGTTACAAAATTACCTCAAATGGATGTCAACGACCCCAGGGCCCATTTTTTGACCATTCAACAATCTATGGAAAAATGAGCTGTGTAGCCAAAGGAGGAGGCCATTTGCTCTTCGTCATCGCCATTCTGTTATGATGTCCACGCAGAGGGTGTTGTTCCTACTACCAGAACAGCCATAACGAACAACGAAAACCGCAAAATACATCTCCTTTCATAGGACGAATAACAGAGGGTGCTATAGTAGCAAAAGTAGCACAAAATGTAACTTGGTTGACACGAATTTGTGCTTTTTACTAAAATAGTTAACCTTTTTGGGTGAAGAGTATGGATAGTACTGTAGGCCTACATTTGATTTATCAGTTATAATCGGCGAACAAAATAGCATTGGTAAATTGGTCAATAAATGATAAATTGTATAGGCCCCTATATATATAAATATATTTTGCAATGAAAGCCGCCTGTACGTACGAAGGTTGGCAAAACTCGCGGCTGTGAAGTTGCACAAGAAATGTACATTATGGTACGATGTTATAACAGTACACTCCAGCCCTTCTAGAGTAATTGAGGCGATTTCTTCTTTTCTCACAGAGTAAGGTCGTCGCCAAGGCGACTCTCGCAGCCATCGAAGATGTCCAAGACGCCCTCATATTCAGCAAAGTACCAGGGGAACAACCGACAGTGATCCAGTCACCCGCACTGACTCTGACGTCACAACGACAGGAACGGGAGAGCCTGGGTAAGGTGGCAGTAGGGGTGACCGAGGATCTGAACATCGGGTTTATATTACCGGAGACAACTGGGATAGCTTCGTACCTTCCTGCTAACTACTCCGATGCAATCGATACACAGGTATAGTCAACTATTGATACTTTGAAGAGGGGCTCCAAGTTCAAATTCAGTTTTGTGATGCACCCATTTTCCAATAGAATAGAATAGAGTCCCTTATGAAAGTGGGTGGAAAATCACAAGTCTCTCACCGGTTAACTGGCAATCTATTGTTGACAATTCTGATTTTCCGGGCCTTTAAAATGTGTTTCGTGAGAGCATTGAGGGTCCCCTAATCCATAATTAAACTTATATAAGTGTTTATTTTATTAATATCTTGCTCCAAATTAGCCTTCAATTTGATACTTATAGACGGTAGAGAGAACAGACGTCGCTTAAAGATGTTCATTGCTATTTCTCGGAAATAAAACTAAATATATGTTTCGGCAAACAAGCGGGCAATTTAAACGCGCGAAAATAAATGTTCCTCAAAACAGTCATTCGATTTCACCTCATATTGTGTAAGTAACAAGTGTTCTTTTGCGGCATGCAATTACAAAAATATAACCATTCAATTTAACAATTCACTCGAAAAGCATTCAAATTCGCAGCTGCTTTTTAGCTGAAATCTCCAGTTGCTCCTGCTCTGCTAAATTAAATGCCGATTTCACATGGCTAAACAGAACGCCTTCTAAGTTTCATTGAAATAATACTTTGAAATTTGCACGCCTTATATAGTGTAATTGAGCGACGGTTTCAGCCACAGAGGCAAAATCGCATACGAATAAGAAAGTAAAATAGACTGGGTTTTTTTTTGCCGAAAATTACTTGGGAAACCCATAAATGAAGTTTATCCGATACGTCTGCTGCGTTTCAAAGTGCTATTTTTGGGTTACATGGGTTGGGGGGGGGGTTGAGATATGGTTGTTGATTATATTCTTCATTTTTGAAAATCTGATCACAGCTTTCACAATTTTAAATTTATAAATTGAGGCACATCCCAAAATACTCTCATTCCTTTATAGATGGTGCAGTTTGCCACCGATCCTTTTGTCTGGAGCGAGGGGAAGGAGGTTGTGACCTCTGAAGTGGTGGGACTACAGTTAAAGACAGTCGACCGCAGAGAAATCAAAGGTCAGTCGAAATGACGTCATCGTTAATACATCATTTCCAAAATTCGATGGTTTTGCGATTGGAACTCATCCAGCTAGATCTCATTGAGATAAACAACATGAGAAATACTTCCCACTTTACCTTACTGTGTCCACCCACCCTCCCCCGGCCCCAAAAGCAAAGCCCCCCTGTTGGAGCAGAACGTTTTAAAGCAAGGGCGAGTCCTGTCTGTTGACCGGGGCCCAATGTCATGGCTCTGCTTACCGCCGAAGTCTGCGCTTGCGATCACAATATTCTTCACTTACAGGGCAAGCGCCGAATTTCTGCGCTTGGTGTTTGTGTAAGCGAAGAATGCCTAGTAAAGCCCGAGTACCGCACGCGCACAAGCAGAAATTCTCTGTTGACCCGTGAAATACGCTTAATGTTAGCGCGGAATTCACTGCTTCCGTATTGGGCGGCTGATTATTTGCTTCCGTAAGTGCCGATTCTTTGCTTCCGTAAGTGCCGATTCTTTGCTTCCGTAAATGCTGACTCTTTGCTTCCGTAAGCGCCGATTTTTTGCTTCCGTAAGCGCCGATTCGTATTTTTGCTTCAGTAAGTGTCGATTCTTTGCTTCCGTAAGTGCCGATTCTTTGCTTACGGTAAGCAGAGCCACGACAAGTGGGCCCTGCTATCTTTAGTTATGATTTGTTTCCAGATGTCCCTAATGCACTTAATATTTCTTTTTTTGAAGTTCGTAATCTACCGCAGGCGATCCAGATATTTGTGCCCAAGCGCACGCTGGCTCACATCAACTACACGGAGGTTAATATGAATCGAAGTACAACCGTGGTTATAGCCTTCGGGATCACCACCACAAACAACGCCACCGTCAGCGTCATGGCTTTACCCTCAGACGCGGACACCCAGCTCACATGTTGCCTTCGATTCCAGGGCAATAGTTCCAGGGCAGCAGGCAATATCACCAGGGCCGACTGTTATATGAACATCGCTCTACCCTTAGAAGAGTCAATGTACGAACTCCCCGTAGGTGACGACGAAAGAGCACTAAGGCAGAGATACACGTGGATGATCGACGGGACACATTTACAAGAGAATGGTATTGTTTAGAATTGTGCGAATTTAATCGAATACTTTTTACTAAATGTGCAATTTACCTAAAATGACTGTCTTATGGTGCTTCAAAATCTCAGAAACCAATGCCCATCTGGGCATTGTTAGTGTTAAATCGTGTCGGCAATGATGTAGAGTGAGCAAAAATCTTTACTCCGTCCGTCACACAGTGTGCTGCAGTCATTGTTGCGTATCGTGGCCGAGCGGTCTAGTTCACTGAACCCACGCTTTGGTGTTGTCAGCAGCAGAGTGTGGGTTCGAATCCCGGTCATGAAACTTATGTCCTTGAGCAAGGCACTTAACCATAATTGCTTCGTAAAAAGTTGGGAAGGTAGTGCATTCTGCTCTACCAGTACCAGCCAGGCTCCTATGTGGATGATACTTAGATGCTTACATCCTGTTTCAGCCCCAGGGGTAGGTGGCAATGTGCCCCTGGTGACAACCATCACTGATCTTCTCCTACAGACTGCAACAAGAAACCCGTACAGCGTATAAACACATTAGTATTTTTTCCCTTCCAGGAATCTACCATGTTTTGTGTTCGGTGGAAGACTCTGCAGTTACAAGCGGCGATGAGGAACTGAGTCCTGACAGGACGGTCATTTCGACGGGAGTCTACAGCTCACAGTGCTTGTTCTGGGACGATGATGAAGACATGTGGGGCACCATGGGCTGCAAGGTATTGCGATGTGTGTGCGTTGACTGTCTTGTAAACGACCCCTTTTGTTTATCGCCACGAATCTCATTTCAAATTTCCATACGTCTAAACCTCCTATGGTCGATTTTGGCTTGATGTACCCATGGATATTGTGCTGTCGCCTATTTCAGTGAGCGTGCTGACCACTTTGCCGTGCAAATCGACCCCTTGGAACGCGCAACGCTGCTGGTGCGTCGAGGTCACGCGCACGTTTTTACATACCAAGAGCAGCTGTCATCCAAATGATCTGCCTCCTTTTGTCTCAGTGAGAGCGCTTTTTTGAGAGTATGACATTTAATGCAAGGTGTCTATCTGCTTTCTCCAGAAGACGATCAGAGCATACTGATCGAAACGTCGAGTTGAAACCAACGGTTCTTTTCAGAACCACCCCAACTCATTTAGAGTGATATTACATGGTGTTTCCGCAAACCTTTCCATATTGTGTCTATAGACCTTTATCATGGTACGACCATCTTGATTTTCTCCCATTCAAATCAATGTTACCAAACCGAGGCTGGCAGGGCAATTAGTCTGGTTCCTTTTTGTACAATGAATATTAGCATCCATTACTGCTGTTGGATACAGGGAACATGACCAAGATGGTGGCAGCATGATAAAGGTCTATTATGGCATGTCCGTGTAACTTTTTTATAGATGCCTTCACTTCATAACTAGTCACATCTTCTGTAGCTCAGTTATTTAAGCCTTTGCTCCTTCGGATGATGTGTATGGCAGAGTGGTTTAGCAACCCACTGGGAGACTAGAAACACAACTCTGTGAAACCATGGCACACAGCTTGATCAAAATTCTCTTCAATTTTGCAGGTGGGCCCTCTTTCCTCCCCTGACGTCACACACTGTCTGTGCAACCACCTGACGTTCTTCAGCTCCAGCTTTCTCGTCATGCCCAACGAAGTCAACTTCCTGGAGGACTCCAAGCTGTTCCTGACGTTCCTAGAGAATCCCGTAGTCGTCACAACAGTCGCTTGCATCCTGGTGGCTTACGTGCTGGTCGCTGTCTGGGCTCGCAGGAGAGACAAGGCAGATATACTAAAGGTGCTCATTATTCTAAGAAAACAAAGTTTGTGACAGCACACAAGTTTGGATTACAATCTAAAGGCCTTGTCACACAAGGCAACGTTTACAAGCAACTTGGAGGCAACCAACTGCAGTGCATGCTACAGGACCACTTTGGTAGCACATGAGTAATTTTTCAAACAGTGTCTTACGATCCCCAAGAAAAATATGTGAACTTTCAAATGTGAATGCCTTTTCTTTTTGGAGATTGCCTGACACTGGTTGCCAGTAAATTGCCCCGTGTGGCATGGCCCTTACAGTCATTCATAATTATCATACTTATTAATTGATGGTCGGTCTTTTGCGTTTTATCGCATCAACAGGCAGGCGTTATCACCCTTGAAGACAACGACCCCTTTGCCCACTATCGTTATGACGTCACCGTCGTGACAGGCATGCGCAGGGGAGCCGGCACAACCGCCATCGCCACCCTGACACTGGTTGGTTCACGCGGCAAGAGTCGACCGCAGCTTCTTGTAGACAAAGGTCGTAAGGTCCTGCAGAGAGGCTGCGCAGACTCCTTTATTATCACGACACGGGAGAGCATTGGTGAAGTGAAGGAGGTCAGAATCTGGCACGACAACGCCGGAGACAGTCCAGAATGGTACATCTTCCTTTATACCTCACAGGACATTGCTAGTTGAAAAGAGACTGTAGTTTGAGTGTGTAAGACATTTACTTGCAGTATCATATATAGTATGCCTTTCGATTGGTTTAGAGCGCGTCACATGATATTTGTATATAATAAAGCTGCGCGAACGCGACGAACTATACCCGTAGCAACCAATGTACTATACCTGTAGCACCCAGTGTGCCACACCCGTACAACGACAGCTTCTGCCTCGAGAAAATACAACGCGCCGAGGTTTAACCATATCACTCGAAGCAGTCAATATTTGAATATTATGGTGTTGGACGTTTGATGTTATCACGATTTAGCTATGGCTTAATCGTCATAACGGACACATTTGTATTATTTGTAAACAAGTTGAATGCATTAAAGCAGAAAATATTGCTTAACAATTCTCTGCTAATGTTGCATGGTAGTTTGACTGGTAACCTTATTCTGGTGAGCATACTTTTGTTTTGCTTAGCTGCTTTTTGTACTTAAGCAGCCCTTTGAAATTGGGCCCAGGCATAACTTTTGCAGAACATCCAAGCACAGCATTGTTTACGAGTTCATTGCATCGTCCTCATTCCTCTTCACTTAAACTTGTCTTATTATTCTGCCTTGTCGTCCAGGTACGCAAGTCGCATCACCGTTCACGACCTGGAGGTTGACGAGTCTTGGTTCGTTATGTGCAACTCCTGGCTGGCGGTTGACATTGCCGAGGGTCTGATAGACCGCACATTCCCAACAGCAAGTGCGGAAGAGTTGAGAGACTTCAAGCATCTGTTCTCAGCGCGTGCCACGAAGGACTTCCAAGACGGTCATCTGTGGTTCTCCATCTTCAATCGTCCCCCGAGGAGCCACTTCACCTGTCTGCAAAGAGTTTCCTGCTGCCTGTCTCTCCTGATGTGCGTCATGCTGACCAGTATAATGTTCTACGGTGTGCCTAGTGATCCGACAGAACAGGTCATGGATCTCGGAACATTCCGGATCACGTTCACCGAGATCCTCATCGGGATCGAGAGTTCAATACTTGCCTTTCCGATCAATATGCTTATCGTGGCGATCTTCAGGTACTCCCGGCCGGCTGGGCGGAGCTCGAAGCTCCATGAAGTTAAGAGGGACTTAGACACAATTCACAAGCAGCCGACTGAGAGTCATGACACTCTACCTCTTCGTCAAGACGACGTTCACCTGTCGTATTCTGACATCGGTGGATTCAGTTCATGTTCACCGCACTCGAGCATCACCTCGGACACCAGCAACAAGAGCAGAGCACTTTCTCACCTCTACTCTTCATCTCTCAAGTCCCTTTTCAACTCGTCAGTGAACGTTCAGGACAACCTGACCACAAATATGTTCCTGTTTTCCCACTTGGACGAGGTTGTGGATGCCCTGGATGTACTTCCCCCGGAGAGATTTTCGTCTAACGAGCAGTATGAACGCGCCAAACAGGAACTACGGTCCATTGTTCTGACGGCAATGACTGTAGACACACCGAGTTCGTCAGCTGCCACTGGTAGCGACGCCAACCTGATGGGGTCACAGAAGGGACGCTGTTCGTGCACCTTTCTTCCAAATGGACTTCCTCATGGCTTCATTTATATTGGATGGTTCTTAGTCATTTTAACCACCCTAGTGTCGTCTTACTTCACCATGTTGTATGGACTCAAATACGGCAGAAAACGCTCCATTGATTGGCTGCTGTCCCTGTCCGTATCGTTGTTTCAAAGCATTTTCATCACGCAGCCGCTGAAGGTGTTGCTCTTTGCTGCTTTCGTTTCAATGGTGATGAGGCAGTGGGATGTAGACGACGACGGCAGTGACGAAATAGAAGACGTTCAAATCGGTGAGTTGAACTAATCATTTACAATCAGTTTGAAATGGAAGACTTGTTGAGACGCTGCCTGGCAGTTGACCTCGGAAATGTACACAAGCTCAGAACTACGTAAACAACAACTCTAGCTGTGGTGTATCTGATCACCAGAGTGTGGGTTCGAGTCCCGGTTTTGACACTGTTTTGTGCCCTTAATAGAGGGACTCCAAGGTCAAATTCAGTTCTGTGATGCACTCTTATTCCAATAAAAAGAGTCCTTATGAAAATGGAAAACAAAAACACAAGTCACTAACCTCACGTTAAAATTGTGTAAAATGCCACTGTGGTTGATACCCTCCAAATTTTTGTCAAAAATCCAAAAAACTGTCGATACGTCACATTTCGAATGTATGGTCTGTACATTTTGTACAGAGAATTTGTATTTCATTCAAAAAAATTGATGATATTCAATAAAAACGGCATTGAATTTGACCTTTTGAATGGCGCAGAAATTCCTCTTTAGAGTGTACAGACCCCTTTGTTTTTGATGTCCGATGACGTCATGTGTCAAATTTCGCTCTTATATAGTATCAAACATGACATTTTACAACCCCGTTTTGATGAGGACACTATATTGCTTTATCATTCGTATAAAGGCCCGTGTGTTGTGTAATGCACGTAAAAGAACCCAGTACACCCTCCCCTATGATTCCTGGGTGCAGGATCCGGTGGGTCCCACATGGGTTTCCCCATATGGGACCCATATGTTGACCAATGGGACCCATGTGAGCATGCTATCTGAGACCAGGTAAGTCTTCTTCCAGCAATCGTTCCAAAGTCTCCCATTGGCTTCACAAACGTCTGGGACTTTTATAAGAAAGAAGATAACCATGGGAGATTAATCGAAACATCGCATAAAAGGCTAGCAAAACTTATTAACTTCTATTGTTCGTTTGGTGTTTTTCTTTTCTTGAATGTGGGGTAGAAAACGCACACGAAGTCTACCACAAGCTACTTCGCAAGTGGAAAGGCGCCCGCTACCGGCCACCGACAGCGAACACGATGGACTCCTGCCGTAAACGCAAGGCTATGGAACGGAAGATGTACGCCCTCTTGCGAGAGATCTTTGGCTACATTATGTTCATGTGGTTGGTGATTGTGATTGCGTACAACCAAACGGACCGACATGCGTACCACCTCACAAAGAATGTGAAGGATGTATTTTTCAGCAGTGATGAATTTAATTCGGTAATCATGAGCTTGAGGGACACTTTTCATTAAATAATAAGTCTCAAATATTCACCTATGAACAATTATATCATGCATGGAAATTGTTGCTAGTTGTGTCCCCGAACAAAGCAAAATGAGACAATTTCTTCATCACTTATGCATACTTCAACTTCAACTTCAAATTGACATTAATTTCCATATTGGTGAACAAAAGGAGAACAATAAACAAATTTAGAACAATGTTTTAAATCAAGGACAATCAAGAACTGATTGAGAAAAAAAATGAAAACAATAAATAATGAAATGAAAATAATAATGAATTGGATACGGAGCAAACCAATATGGGGGCATTTTCAGAAGCCAAAAGGAGGCTTGTATTGAAATGCCCACTGAAAAATACAAAACGAAACAAATTACCACATAAACAAAAGCAACAAACAAACAAATACTAACATTTAAACTCAAAGAGGAATCATTGAACGAAAATAAAAATTATGATAATAAAACCAAAACGAAGGTGGTAAAATTCAACAATGACTTAGCATAGGTTGACACATTCAAACTCGACGACACAACTGCATGCGGTTGAAATAAGAAAAATGCATTGTTTCAAAGATCTTTCAGTACACAACTTGCAATGAGGGGGTTGGGCAAATCGTAAAATATGGCAGAGAAGCTACGCCAAATGCCATTCCAAGCAAACTGGCCCATTTTAACAAGACAACAAATAAAAACATAATTATTACAAAATCCGAGAGACGGCAAAAAAGTTTGAGTCAACTTTGATTGTATGGCAAAATAAACTGGCCAGGAATCTCTACATTTTGTCTTTGTTTCAGGTGACCGATTTCAACGGGTTCTTTGAATGGGCGCATGAGGATCTGGTACCTGGACTCTACCAAGGAGACACCACACCTGTTCCAATGTCATTTCTAATCGGGGGAATCCGTCTACGTCAGCTGAGAGTCCGTCATGGTAGGCTTTAACTCTGTCAATAATAATTGAAGTCAAAGGCATCGTACACGTTTGGTAATTGGAACCAACTGTTTGTTTCAATCCCATATAGTTGTAGACCATACAAATAACCTGTGAAAATTTCATTTCAAAAGGTGGTAGCGTTTTTTAGATGTTGCCGAAAAACTGGAGCGGTATGTCCACACAGGAAGATTAATCTGCATTGGAATACACACTCTGAGAAGCGTTACGTGATTCAAATGTTTTTGGGGATAACAAGTGATATATTTTTCCATAACCGCAGTACTTCGAAGTGAAACGTTTCTCAAAATTATACTATCCAAAGCTGCTGTACTTCTTACCAAATAAGATGTTATTTCCATTATCTATCAGAGTCATCAGCAAACGTGTACGATGCCTTTAAATTCTTTAAATATTCGTTTATAGGACCGTTACTTAAGGTGTTCCCTTATACTCATCTGTTCGGTTAAAAGAAAATGCAAGTTATAAAACAAACTGTTAAAACAAATTCAAAAACACTCACATTTTTAAAAGCTGTCTCCACCACACACCGCTTCATGCAAATGATCGCGTCACATGCTGTGCCAATAATTATGCTTATCTGTAGTGTGAAATGAAAATAGAAAAAGCTAAAAGTATTTAATTGATCCGCATGAATAAAAAAAACCCCACACACTGGAAAAACTTGGGTGCTAAAATTTACACCAAGGGTGTTGTCACATAGATACACAAAAAGAATACAAATTAACACAATATGGTGTTAAAATAACACTACTTTCTGCGAAAACAATTACATTGGTGTTATCTTAACCATGGAGGTGGAATTATACCTCCATGTTTTAACACCCTATGATGTTAATTTTGATTTTCTCTTTGGTATCTATATGCTATATGTGACAACACCCATGGTGTCAATTTAAACACCCAAGTTTTTGCAGTGCACAACGTAAAAAGTGGCATGTCATTTCATTTGACAAAATGATCTTCTTTTTATATGATAACTGTTGCAGATGTCTGTAAGGTCAACCCGTCCTTTTTCGGTATCATTGATGCATGCTTTCCCAGCTACACCTCGAGCAGTGAAGACACCAACTCGTACAACAGGTCGTGGGTTCTTCACAACGAAACACGGAATTATTCGGCCGTCAACAAGCTCGACCCCTGGGCGTACCAAGAGAAACTGGGCAGCACCATCTGGGGTCGAGTCACGTCCTACGGCACTGGAGGTTATGTGGCAAGTTTAGGACTGGTGGAGACTGAAACCAGAGCCTTTCTGGAAAGCTTGAGAGTGGGGCAGTGGCTTGATGCCCGCACGAGGGCGCTCTTGGTAGAATGGACGGTCTACAATGCAAACACAAACCTCTTCGCAGTGATCCGGCTCTTGATAGAGATTCCTGCCAGTGGGGGATTCGTCAAAACAACACTGATCCGGGCGGTCCGGTTCTACCGGAACGTTGCAAATTACCAGGTGTTTGTTATATGCATTGAAATGTTGTTCTCCATGTATGTAGTCTTCTACACAGCCGTGGAGGTCATGAAGATGCGGAGGGAAGGGCGTGGCTATTGGAAATCCGCTTGGAACTGGCTAGAACTGGTTATCATCCTGACGTGTCTGTGGATTATCGTAATCTACATCTACCGACACGTCTTCACTGAGAAGTTGTTCGCGATCTTCCGGACCCGTCCGGGCGAGTTCGTCAACTTCCAGGACGCAGCATCCATAGCGGAGACCCTTCGGTATCTTCTCGGTCTACTCCTGATCCAGTGCACGGTGAAGTTCCTTCATCTCCTACGGCTCAACCCGCGGACGTACCTCCTGACCGCGGTGCTGAGCTCGGCCGCTAAGGACGCCCTCGCGTTTGCCGCTTACATCGCGCTGCTCATGTGCGCGTTTGCCATGCTCTTCCAGCTCACCTTCGGGACGCACACGACCGCGTACAGCACGATGGCGTTCGCGTTCGAATCCCTCTTCACGTTGTTTCTAGGGGACTATGATTACGATGAGCTAGCCTCGGTTGACCGTTACATGACTCCGATCATGGTCTTTACGTTCCAGATCGTAGCCTCTTTCTTATTCTTGAATGTGCTTCTGTCTGTACTGAACAACAGTATGTCTTACGTCAGGCGAAACCAGGAGCCGTCCGAAGACGGAACTATTGGTTTACTTTTGTTTTATAAAATTCTATCGTGGTTTGGAATAAAGCACAAAAATGAAATTTAGAGGAACCAAGCTTTGCTAACAGTAAGAAAGATTATCGCTTTGTAACATACAATTCTTTTACAACAAATCACAGATTGACAAATATTAAACTCAAGACGATTTCGTAAATAAAATAATACATTTTTAATCAAAATAAGGCATGAGTAATTTCCTTATTGTGGTTGCTCTTTTATTGATTTCTATATCACTGAACTATCTTTCAGATTTGCTGCAGCCACCATTATGAAACTCATTCCCATCTGATGTCCGTCTTTCACCTTCTGAGCAAAGTTTCAAGAAGAACTTTTTTGTTCAAAGAGAGCACCCTGGTCGTTATTAAGTTAACGGATACCGGCGCTGTACAAATTTACATTATACTTAGAATTCGTTGACGATACAGGCTGCTGGATTTCCAGCTAACTGCAGCTGGGAAAAATGTATTTTTAAAGCATTGATTTGCTTGCTGTGGCAAGTTGTAGTGCCCAAATTCGCAGAAATTAGTCAAGCTAAACCAATCACCCAAACCACAAACCAAATGAAATTATGTTAAACACTATAACGTCTGCTCGAGCAGCTCACGGACCCTTTTCGAAACCCCGGCTTGGGCTTGTGATTGGGATCCGGCTTTGGCTCCGTCTGCCTGTTTGAAGCCTTGTACGTTTTCAGAGCCTCAAGCAGGAGCTGAAGCCGAAAAGCCTTGGTTTCGAAAAGGGCCTATGAAATTGGGCACAGTAAGAACAAATTTGTTGTGTGTTTGACTTAATCAGGATACGAAACTGTTATGCAACCTGACGAAAGATCGTATGCAGTCCCGATCCATTTTCACCAGAGGGCGACCTCTGTTGGTGAGTTATGACGTAGTTAGTTTGACATCACGGACGTGCAGCCCCCAGTGTAGTATGACACGCCCGCTGCAATTATGGTAACATTATTTATGACCACTACGCTGTCACGGTTTGCCCATACCAAAGAACTCATCAATCACTTTCGTACCACACAAAACGACGCACCTAAAAGGGATGAAACATCTCCCCGTAAATGTACCATTTTGACGACTGTTTTGGTTGTTGCCAGAGGAGCCGAAGTTCTACGTGCCGGGGCGCGGGCGGGGCACTTGTCTCGGACATTAACTGTGATTGATAACCCCTGGCTAATTCTTTTCGTGTTTGTTTGTGCTTCGGACAAACGCCTTGCGTGACCGCCCAACTTGATCGAGCATTTCGTGTCAAGGGTCTTTGTGTGGTTAAAGGGATGGTGTAATATCAAGGAGGCAGCAGAAAAGAAAAGACGAAAAAGCTGAATTCTTTGAAGCAGGCACTCGAAAATTTTACTATCCTGTCCTTTTTGGTGCTGACCCCTGACAGTGACAGAGCGTAGGTGGCAGGCTACGTTTTAATACGTCTCCAGGATTGGCGCCCATTGGCACGGTGTCCTAAGATAACCAACAGACCAAAAAAAAACACTCCAAAAACGGTCATTTTCTCACCACCCTTCACAACAATACAATGTTAACAGAGAATGAGACAGGAAAAGATCATTTTCATTGGTGAGAATCGGGTCTCGTTGGATGCCAGTACACAGGCCGAGCTTGGCAGAAGTACGATTGAAGCCTGCAAAAAGGCCTTTCTAGGTCTTCGTCCTACCGAATACATTTTGCTTTTTAACGCAAGAAACTAAAATTGAAACCAGTTGTTAGGCCAATAAACATGCACAAAATACCCGACAAACAGATATTTATTTATTACTAGCCTAAAGTGCTACATTTTATTTTCCTCTTTGCAATTACCTGACTGACACGGCTACCCACCACTTATTTTCGATACACAGAGACAGTTTATTGGTGATTTTGTCGAAAATATAACCCCCCTAGTTTGATAACCTTTTCATAGACTGGGTTTTAGAAAAACTAGATGATTGGAACATGATTGGATCAACTGCCCACTTCCAGTCACTAAGATATATCCCTTTAGACATTTTAGGGACAAACCATTGTCTCAATGTATTTTTTTTTTTAATTGTTACATTTCTCTCTGAATACAGTTTGTCTTGAAGAACCCTTAGTGTGAATCCAATTGGCGCTTCACTCTATTTTCTCATAAAATAAAATAAACTGTTAATTTCTCGTGATAAACTTGATGTGATCAAACAAACTTCACAGCAAAATAAACTTTACAAAAGTAATACAAATGACAATCATTAAGTTTAATCACCCAATATTTCTCTGAAGTATAACTTTGAGGAAATTGAGCACTTAAGGCCAATTGGCACTGTAAATTGTCACGCCAAATCTCACTTCGAAATGAAATTAATCAGATAAAATCCTCAATAAGAGCATTGACCCCATTCAACTTGATTCACTACCCATGTCTTTAAAAACTGATGCCCACATTATTTTGTTTGGCTCCCATCAAAATTAAGTCATTTTTCTCTTTTCCTTTCACGGGATGTCAGGTCCTACGATTTTTGATATACCGGGAGTAATATAAATTTATATTCAAGTAATATTTCATAACACCATCCGCCTAAGGTCTGCCAAGCCGAACGGGGAACCGGGTGGTTGCAAAAAAAAAACCTGGGACCAGGGCTCGTCAGGTTGGGGGAGAGGTGAGCCGGAACGCTTACCCAGTACGTGGTAAAACAAAACAAAAAAAAGATCAACGACAAAACTACCTGTAACAAATTGCATCGATACACGTGTACGTTGACATGACGAGAAATTTATTGCTTTTGTCTTGGTGTCTTCGACAAGAAATTAATGAGGTCATTTTTGTATTTGTTGTATCTTAGTGGACACAGAATGTCAACACAGTTCAGGATTTTGGGACTGTATACTTGAAGTAGATTCATATACAATGGCTTATACTACTATAGAGAAACCTTTCTCTAAAGGTATAATCACAGAGAAAAGACCCACTCGACTCTCTATGGTATAATCATAGATAAAGTACCAGTAATCAAGAACGTTAAAGGAAGGGGGGAGCAGAAACAAAAAGGTATACAGGTGTAGTAATGATAATACAAAACAAATAATGAACATGTTGCACAATACCTACAGAAACATACTCAACTGCGCTTTACAAAATAAAATAAAATACCAATTTAGGAGTCAGCTCAACACCAAATAATGCCCAATCACTGATGGTAGCCCTTCAATTTGGATGTTCTTGAAGGGAAGGTCAACAAAAGTATACAGATGGCGGATTTATAAGGAATGGACATGTTTAAATCATGTTGCCCTGATGTCGTTGCTTTCAACCAATGCAACAGCTTTCATGCAATAGCTGAAATGAGAAATGCGTTTGGTTTGAATCTCTGTACCCCTCTACACAGTGGCAGGGGGCAGGGGTGTTCTATATGTTTCTCAAAGAATCCCAAGGGTACCGGCCAGCATTTAACTCTTTTTGAAACAAAAGCCCCCCCCCCTAACCCCGATCACAATTCAAGATCTTCACGTTTAGGTTTAGTGTAACAGCGGCCTTGATGAACACGCTTTGTCAACAGGGTTCGGACCTTGTCATCGTGCCGACAAACTGTACCCGACGCTCAGCCCCTTAGTCTCCCATGATACCGAGCGGCCAGGGATCGCTTGACCTCCCCGGGCGGGCTGGCTTCCAAGCCAATGGACAAAGAATAAGGACCACCCACCGTATTGTAGCATGTCGCCATACTGATGTCGAAAACAAATCCATCTAATCAGGACTGGATTGTTTTTCTTTTTTCCTAATAAATGCATCCAAATTGAAGATTACTTGAAATTAGTAATTTCATCACCATCAACGTTTTCTTCTGTTTCAAGATATTGGAGGGGGTAAATACATCAATGTATTATTTTTTAGAAAGGTTGTGTTTGCATAGGCGCATGGAGAAATGGCATAGATCTTCACCGACAGGTAATTCCGTACGCGTGTACGGTTACAAAGCAAGATTAATCCCTAAATCTCAACCGTCGCCTCGGGGCCTTGCCTCGGCGAAGAACAGCAGGCAGATGTCATGGCTTCTACCCGGCATGATGCAGTTACAAAATAATCATGTCTTATTTTTTTTTCAAAAGATGTCAGTCAAGACAAAACTTTTTTTTTTTTTTTTGGGGGGGGGGGATCCTCCGTTTTCAAAGAGCATAGTACTGCCCCTAAATACTGACTGTTTTCCGGAGTGCATGTGACATTGTGTTTCATAATACAATGAAATATTGAAATAATTCCCTTTTTGTTTGAAATGTCATAATTTTGAGAAATTAGTAACACATTTGGTTTTGATCTTGCAAGTCCAAAACTCAATGTTTGAAAACAGTGAAAACATTTAAGGATTTTTCCCACTTTTGTTCTCGCGACTCCAATGACCGATTGAGCTTAAACTTTCACAGAAACAAAAACAGGATTGTATCACTGTGCTTGCGCGTCCACATTGGATTTAAAATCGATCGACCACGGAATGTTACACCAAATAAATAAAGGAATGAATGAAGTGGTGTATAGTTTCAATTGTTCAAACGTTTGTTTCGAACCAACTGCGTGTTTCTCTTCGAGATCTTGCGCTTTAATTTCGTGATTGTTTGGTTATGTCAACAATACATTAACAACATAGATAAATGAAAGGAAAACAATGAAACAAAACGATTGCAGAACGGAGTGAATAATAATAATAACTCAATTCCAGCCTGTGATCGGGTTATCTTTTTACTCACAATCAGTCCTATTACAAGTTGTGATATTCCTTCCCGTATATCACACTGACATTTTTTGGGCCATTCGGATGCAGTGCCCATAAAAAATAATTGAATGTATCGAGTTAGACCATCTAACCGCTGTGTGTCTGTGTGATTTGCAATGTATGCATCGCACGTCAGTAAAGAGCATTAGACTGTAAATCACGAACGACTCTGACAAAGGAATTATGATCTCACAACTCTCATCTACCCATCCCTTCTTTGCCATGGTTGCACTCTGCATGAAACTATTTTTTATTTATATTTATTTTTAGAGATTGATAAAAACGAGTGTCACGGATGACTGACGCATCTCGTCATAAAAAAACATGATCTCCCCATTGGGACGGATAGGTATAAAGAAGATTAAACTACAAGGGAGTCCCGCCAAGTCTGGAGAAAAATTTGTCACTAAAGTGGTTATTATGGTTAAATCATTCAAAATCCTACCACACATATTTGTTTTTACGCCAACAACAGCAACTTTATGAGGTGCAGAAAGGAAGATAAGAGGCGCACCTCTGATTGACAAATTAATCAAGCCGTGAGGCGACAGGAGGGAGAAGTGGAAGGAAGAATATGAACAAGAAGAAGAATTATGTCATTTTCATTATTTGTATATATTTTGTTTTAATGAAGAATGATTTGTAAATCAAAATTATAATACTTCATTCACGCAAATTCGTCGAAATGACTCTCTTTATGATCTACATTCGATGGAAGCCTATGTAGAGTATAGTGTACAGTGTACCCCCAAAACAGCAAGCTTTTGTTGTAAAACCCCCTCCCCCCCCCGCAACCATCAGAGGAATGCAGTTAAAAATTCCCGAATCGACCGCCGTGAAAAGAGCTCGAGAACCTTGTCTGTGGTGGCGAGGCCAGGCCAGGCTTCTTCGACGTTGTCCGATTGGTCTCCTTCGGTAATCAAGCACAAAAATACCACACGTTTCGCACCCCCCCCCCCCCACACGAAAGAACACAAGGCGTCTTGTGTGGACGTCAATTAAAACCTTGGGCATCAATTAAGCACTCGGTGATTGAATTCGCTCATTAGCATCCACAGCAGATGTTTGGAAGGGCTTGTCGATTAGACGGTATGCAAGTCTTAAAATAGATCATGGGTGGGAAAACAAAAGGCACCGAGGTAAAGTGGCGGGAACATCTCTACGGTGGGACTATGGTCGCTGACATTCCTGACCGTGGTACAACCATAGAGAAAGGACAACCATGGAGTGTGCATGGGTTATTTATAAGCCACGACAGACAAAATTCACCCTTGACACTCATCCTAACCCCTAGTCCCATCCACTGGACCCTCTACTTCTTGAGAGTTCACCCACCCTGGACTCCCTGTCTCGTGTACGCCAACCCCCCTCGGCAAACTGATAACATTGTTCTAATTCAATTCTATTAGAGAGTGCCTGTTGGAATGATATAAAATACGATCATGCATCAGTTTTATTTTAAGAAGCCCGCTCAAACTGTTCGCACGCATCTACATTTTAGTCAAAAAGGAGAGAGAAGGAGAAACAAAGTTGTTCAATTTAAATAAGCCCCAAGGCGAGACGACCGTGCGCAAATCCCATGACAATTCGTAAACCGTCTTTCATTGTTTGCACTAAAAATGTGATCGCTAAATTTGATGGCAATTTCATAGGGTGGTTGTAGGGTGTTCGAATGCACATTAAAAAACAAGGGAGTAAAAAAACAAAACGAAAAACAAAACAAAAATGGAGACTGCAATTCTCATATCCTTATCGGGACCGAGGTTTGTGCTGGGGCGGGGGGGGGGGGGGATTCCACTCAAACCCAGGGTCGAACAAGCCTGGTCCTTAGAGGGTTTTAATACACAACACAAATCCAAGTGATGTTTTATTTTAATTTTCGGAATCACTATACTTTATTGGATTCTACAATTCACATTATTAGTTCTATCGTCACATTAAATACATAGAGATACAAATATCATTATAACAATACACGATAACGGATTTACAATGAGCTGCAGAATGGACTTGATCAGTATATACAGAAGTTCACCATAACGAGGTGTTAACACCCAAAAAACAACCACATCATCACAAAACAAAATAACAAAAATAATTATTAAACGGTCCCATAAGTTGGACATCTCTTGATCAAGCACACAACACGAGTTATCATTTTACAGGTACACGACTCTCTTTACAACGATATTCTTTAGAGGGTCTGTATACGTTTGGTAATGACTCTGAAAATTAATGGCATTAACAACTTACTTGGTAAGAAGTACAGCAGCTTTGGATAGTATAATGCATTTTGAGAAACTGTTCATTTCGAAACACTGCGGTTATGGGGAAAGATATCACTTTTTATCCCCCCAAAAATTGAACCTGTCTCAGATTGTGTATTCCATTTGCAGATTATTCTTCCTACCTGGACAAAACCACTCCAGATTTTCGGCAATATCTCAAAAACGCTACCACCATGAAATGTTCATGGGTATATATCTACAACTATTGAAACAAACAGTAGGTTCCAATTACCAAACGTATACAATCCCTTTAAAAAAAAAAAAAAAAATCCATGGAGACAAATTTTACATAAGGATATGGTTTACAATTTGGATACATTGGGTAGCAAATAAAAGTTAACGGCCGTGTTCTTTATTGTGGTATGTACAAACATTTACCTATGGTGTCAAAGATAGAATTGGCAATCTGAAAGCTCACATAAAGATAAACCAGTACAGACTGTGAAAAATTGACTCCAAAACATGACTTCTTACTTCCAATTGCTCAATCCAAACCAACACACTCCCCTTCTTGATATAATTAAGTGTATGTCCTTTCCCTATGACAATAATAATATGATGTAGGCCTATTGGTTGAATTTGCATGAATTTGGCTCTTCCAAAAACCAACGTTGATGCATTCAATATTTAGCTTGTTGATAATTCCTTTTACTTCATCAAGTATTTTCTGTTTGATATGGAACAAAATTGAATTGAATTGAATATATCAAGCATTCGTATGGACCTTTATGCACATGACTTCATTTGGGAAGGGTGCCCTAGCCTAGAGTTCAAAAGGAGGTTGTTTATTGGCCAATCCTGTGCGCCGCGCGTACAAATCTGTGCGTTTCCATTGCTTCGTCATCGGTTTACCTCCAAGATGGAGGATGAATGACGTCAATGCATAAGGTCTAGTGGTATTGTTAATCTTGCTTCTCAAACCATAACTAGACTACACGCCTTGTTTTTTTTTCTTCTTCTCTAGTTTGGTTGGGTTCTTCTTAGGAGAAGTCCAATATATGACTGACATGATGGGTGCAATACACGGGATAATATTTTAACCAAGAGGGCGCTAGATCATAACAACAGGGGGCTTGAGGGAAAAACAGCCACATTGAAAGGAATGAATTTGTTTTTTACTAAATCGAAATTAAAAACATTAGGCCTAATGGTATTATCGAAGACAACATTTTGATTCAATCTGAAAGCTCGATGAGTAATACGTTCATAAAAGTACCATTATATCTGCCGAAGTCGTGAAAAAAGAAGAAGACCCCCCCCCCCCCAAAAAAAACCCCCAAAAAACACGTACACAAAATCCACGAAAACAAAAGAATGATAATAATTTCTTGTCAATTTCACAGAAACGAGACTCAATTTTAATGAAAAATCCACCGATTGGTTGTATGGCCTATTTATTGAAAAACTAGTCTTACTCTTCCAAAAACAATGTTGTACTTTTCAAACAACATTCGCGGTGAAGAAACACCCGTCCGAAGAGAATCTTTATTAGAAAAAAAACTCATTAGACACAAATCAGTTCTACTTTAGGATGGGGGGCAAGTAGCTCATTGATCTGCATCAATTCTCTTGCATCTTGCTCGAAAGCATCATCACGAGAAAGATCGGATGAGTAATCGTCAATCCTCAAACGAAGCAGTCTTCCCAATGCCAAGACTCAAAAGTCATTTACTTCTGATCATCGCCAGCTACGACGATGATGACCCCCAGGCCTCAAGACGATTTCCGTGGTGGTGATCGCATCGATAGCTCGGGGAACACTCTCGACCGTGCCCGCTGCTGGGCTCCCCCGTTTACAAGACGCACTTGTCGTAGTAAGTGCCTTGCATGCTCTGCTGTATCTGGCTACTCATTAGGAATCCTTTACGATCACATGAATCATTCATCTCGGATTGTATAGCATTCCTCATCCCTTGAAGAGTAGCTGTATCAAAGAGAAACAAAACAAAAAACACAATATTATAAAATTTAATATGTAAATCAGCATATCATAACAACAATCATGATTATTATATCCATATGTAAAACACAAACATAATAATAATTGAAATAAATATACACGTACTAGTGGCCAAATAAGTTTTGTTAAAAGCCTCTCATTTTTAACAATTATTATTATGTTTTTTGTGGGTTTTTTGTTTTTGTTTTTTTTGTGTTTTGTGTTTTGTGTTTTTTTTTTTTTTGGGGGGGGGGGGTACAATTGCTGTTGTTTTTGTTGTTTTAAAGATGTATTTAATAATGATCTCTATAAATTATGCTTGTGCTATATGAGTATTTCAAGAGGAGACGTAAATACAAGTTTTGTTCACATTGATTTTTTTGTTTGTTTGTTTGTTTGATTTGTAGTTTGGTTTTCATCGTGAGCAGAATTAAGTTGATGCCAATCTGATCATTCAACTCAAGAGTAAACTAAAACAAACATTAATTATCTACAATTGAACGTATAATGTCTAATACATGGTGTAAATCTCGCGAGAATTCGAACATTTTTGTAAACATTTGGTTTCTACTGAATCTGCTCGTGTGAAGGTAACAACATCGCGGCACTTTCACGCGTCCCAGCGTTCGAAAAGGCATGATACTTGCACAGTCTCTAGCGCCCTCTATAAATGCTATAAAAATGCTTTACTAGTCAAGTAATGACAAGACCCCAGATCGCGATCCAGATACTTTTTTGAAATTAATGAAGCAAGAACAGGTTCGGTTCGTTCCTCTTCCAGGCACTCCCTTCAATTCAATACAAAACCATTGGGGGTTTGATGTGATCAACATATATTATATTGGAAACGAGGCTCCATGTTCCAATTCATTGTTGATCACATCAAACCCCACAAGAACTGTGTGCTAATTGTTCGTTCAGTTGTGTTTGTCTCAAACGACTTAAAATTTGAAATGAGACACTAATTCGGTTTGACTTCAAGACAAACATTAACTATCTGTCGTTATTGTTTTCAAATGTCCATCGGATGATACAATATCAAGTTCGAATAGTAGTACAAAATAATCATTCACTTTCACTTTTCACCCATTCGTATCAATAAAACTCATAACAAAAATAAAAATTCAATAAATCTAAAGTAAAAACACAGGCGAGAGTGGTTTCCAATTCAATTATCCAAATTGTAATAACTTTGTGTTGAGATAAGACTTCATTGTTCAGTTTAATTGTGTTATTTTGTATTATTTTTTTAACAGCGCTATGCCTGTATACGTTTGGTAGTGGCAATAAAAAAAAATACTTGGTAAGAAGTACAGCAGCTTTGAATAGTATAATGCATTGTGAGAAACTTTTCATTTAGAAGTACTGCGGTTATGGAAAAAGAAATATATCACTTTTTATCCCCAAAAATGAATCTGCGAAGCATTACTGACAATAACGTTTCTCAGATTGTGTATTCCAATTGCAGATTATTCTTCCTGCGTGGACATTAACCGCCCCAGATTTTCGGCAATATCTCAAACACGCTACCACCTTTTGAAATTAAATTTTCACAGGTTAGTTTTATGGTACATATATTCAACTATAATAGTATTGAAACAAACAGTGGGTTTCAATTACCAAACGTATACAGTCCCTTTAAAACTGTATTTCAAAAAATAAAAACCTTCAATCTTCTTCTATTCTGCATTTTTTTGTGTGTGTCCATCTCAAGTTGACCAACCCGATTGACATTTGGAAGTAATGCAGTTTTTATTGCCGGCATTCTCCTGTGAATTATAGTCTTGTTTACCACACATTTCGCTGATGCTTTTGTCGAGACGCAGAAACGAAACCTCGAGTAGATTTATGTCAAGAAATTCCAGGATTTAGCATCCACAGACTGCTACATCTATCATCAGCTTGAAAATCCACCCATAGATATTTGTCGTCTGATAACACTAACCGAAGACGACTACTTTTGGACTTTTAAATAAATGGCATCAATTTTGTGGTTATTATAAAAAGAAATAAGATAATGACAAAAAATGACCGCCAATATTTGGACAAGATAGCTCAGTTGGTTGAGCGACGGTACGTTAATCCAGATGACACAGGTTCCGTAAAAAGTTTAAGCTTATTTTATGACCAGCCCCCACTCCCTCGAACAAAATAGATAATTACAAAATAAATTAATACACCTTTTTGTTAAAGTTCTGCCTCGCAAAGTGTCAGCGTTAAAGAGGATAGTGATCACGTATCTTCCAACCTCACAAACTATAAAGACATTTAGATTGTATTTGTCAAGTATACGAACAAAATATAAGTATAACTAACTAACTAACTATCAATTGGGTCTTCGTTTCACGTAATTATGTCACGCTAAATTGTATATACCTGCATCTGTTTTTATTTGTTTTTGTGTGTCTCATAGATTTCTATATAGGCCTAATAGCTATATTGTTGGACTTTATTGATGTGTAATTGATGTGTAATTGTTTGGTGGTTGTTGTTGTTGAATAAATAAAGCTGTATAGCTTCAATGCAAGAGAAAACATAAAACTAAAATAATAATAAGTACATAAATAAGTAAAAATAAATAAAATAATACAAAATAAATACAAAATAAGTAATCGTAATATATTTATTTATTTTATTGTGATTATTATTATTATCTATTAGAGAAACTTTAATCAGATTTATTTAGTTTCAAATCCGCATTGCGTTTGAAGGCGCCCAATGGTGCGCATTCAATGTGCAGCAGTAATACTCGGCCATTCTAAAGCATCGGCTCCAAATCACGGCTTGCACACAATGAGCCACGAAGCAAAGTGAGTACGTGCAGAAATCGCACAGTTTTAGAACAGTTTGACGAAACACGCGCAGGGACCGAGGGCGAATCCATTGTCTTGAATAGGCTCATGGTTTTACCTTTAAGTGGAAAATTAGAGTAAATCACCAGGTATGTTTACTTTAGTTGTCTGGTCATCAGGGCCCAATTTCATAGCTCTGCTTACCGCGGAATTCTGTCCCATAGAAATACACACGTTACAGTGCGCGTAAGCGCAGAATTATTTGGTAAGCTGTGCCATGAAATTGGGCCATGAAATTGTGATTTATACAGACTTAATTCCCGAAACCCGATTCAAATAGGCAAAGTTACGAGTGTATACCACAACCATTCCAATACGAATCACTAATACACACAAACACCACTGTTCCTTTAAAATACCAATCTGTTCATTCAATATCATCCCTCTATGAATCTTCGGTCCTCCAATTCATTTTCACTTGTTGTTCCTAAAACTCACACCTTATGGGGGAGGGGGGGGGGGTTCGTTCATTCACACATGCTGGATCTTCTCTCTTGAACGAACTTCCTCAAGATATTCGTAATTCTTCTAAAAGTTACTCCCCAAACTCACCCTTTCAAGATGTATTTCTCTAATTCATAGTTCTGTTGCTTTCAATTGTTAATTTGTGTATGTTTTCTCTAATTGTTATTTCGCTTTCTTTTCACTGGTTATATAATGTAATGTTTTGTTTTGTTTACATTGTCTCTGCTTCTCTACGCCTTTAACATCTATTTAGATTGATTTGGCGCATTACAAATGTCTATACTACTATTGTTATTAACTGATGTGTGCAGGTTAGGCCTAAGCCAATGAAACTACAACTCCAGAATCATAACTGACCCTATTGTGACATTCAAAAACAATATGGATTGAGAACTGAGTAAAATTCTTAATAGTATCCATGAATAAATTTAATGTAAAAAAAGGTAATTTATTTAATAAAATAAAACAACACAAATCGAGCATCTTATTTTTTGACCTCGTTTGACACCCATCTACAAGCAAAAATCCCACCCGATCTACGCCAGCTGATATGTGACCCAAATCTCCGATCAAGATCTACAGACGTCCAGGCGCTTGTGTGGGCTTGGATTTCATTTTAAGAGATCCCTTCTATTCCACGAAGAGAACCTACGGCACGTAAGACTCACTTGACAGTTAGAGGGATGAAGGGAGAGGGAGGTCTGGTACATAACGAGCAGTCGAGAATGGTCTTAGATTTTGCTCTCGCTCTCTCACTCTCTCTGATCATGGAGGTACTCTGATCCAATTCTTCGGCAGGCTAGGTGGCCTGATGTGCCCCGATAACGTAGCCATCTGGTTTGTATCGTGTCATTGCTGCCTCAGATCCCCCCGGCTTCCCTGGCTTCCCTCGGTCGTTGAAAAGCAACCGTGTTACCGCAGCAGCCCATTGGTCGTATGGTTCACACACAATATTAACACTCACAGTCGCCGAGCCGGTTTTTACGATTTAGTTGTTTTCGTCCAAAAATGTGCATCGGTGTCGGGGGGAAGCTGACTGTCAGTGACAAACGAGGAGCTTGCGTCAAGAGATCGGCAAAAGTTTACAAATCAGACATACATTTTCGTATTACCTAAACAAAAAATCCAAAAAACCTCACCCATAACAATGTTCATGTCAGTTCAGTGCACTGCAAAAACTGGAGTGTTAAAATTGACACCATGGGTGTTGTCACATATTATAGATACCCAAGAGATAATCAAAATAACACCAGTGTAATTGTGTTGGCAGAAATTAGTGTCATTGTAACATCCTATGGTATAGGCTAAATTTTGATTCTTTTTTATTGTATCTATATGTGACAACACCCATGGTGTCAAACTTAACCCCCCAGTTTTTTCAGTGTGCAAATCCTTCAGAGAAATAGTTCTTCCTGACAAACTTTCGAAGTCGAGGAAATCACATTTAAAGAACAGGGCTACAAAAAACCCTCAATATAATCCTGATAATAACGCGCACACAAAACAAAACCCCACCAAACCAAAACACATAAACCGTTTTCACCATTAAAACTTGAAAACCTCCATTGATGACATCCTCTCAGTTATTATTATTATTATTTGTTTACAATAAGGGATAGTAAAAATTCATATTATTTGTAATCTTCCTAAAACGATTTTGTATTTTTCCTTCAAACTTAAGAGAGTCGGAGACTGCCTGATTCATTTCTTGGATTATTATTACAGTATGATAACAATTACATAAAGGTGATAATTTCAATCCTTTTCCCCACTTATTAGAAAGCAGACACAACTTGCTTAAAGGTGTCGTACACGTTTGGTAATGACTCAGAACAAATATTAGCATACAAAATTACTTGGTAACAAGCAACGGAGAGCTGTTGATAGTATACAATATTGTAGGAAACGACTCCCTCTGAAGTAACGTAGTTTTTTAGAAACAGGTAATTTCTCACTAAAATAATAAAAAACTTCTTGCAAGAAGTTTTTATTCCTATCTGAATGCACACACATTTGTAAAACAAGGGTGTTTTTTCTTTCATCATTTTCTTGCAACCAATTACCAATTGAGCCCAAATTTTCACAGGCTTGTTATTTTATGCATATGTTGGGATACACCAAGTGAGAACACTGGTCTTTGACAATTACCAAACGTGTCCAGTGCCTTTAAGATTGACTGAAGAATGGAAAACAAAATTATTACAAAATCAGGGGAAAGGTTGCAATCGTGGACAATTTTGTCAGCGGTGCGGCGAGGTCCTGTGTGTGTCCACGAGGTAACCACACCGACACATTCCCCCGGTTCAAACACCCCAATCGTTAAAAAAGGGTCAATAAATTAACGACTCTTTGTAACCGCGGTTGTAGGGGAAAACACCTAAATCATGGGGTCTCGCTGACCGAGGATTGATGGGCGATCCGATCGGGACTGAAACCGCGGAGGGACCGGCTGGTCATGGTGCGGTATACGCAGGCAAGGTCTCCCCATGGGAACGAGGTTGTCACTGAAGTGACGGGTTACAGACGTGGTTAACTTTAAAGGGGGGTGAGTGTAAGGTTACGATATTAAAGATGGGTGGAATACAAGTTCAATGTTTCATGATTATCACCTATAACCATAGAGAAAGGACCACAGATAACACAGTATTAACACTATTTAAGGGAAGGGAACTTATTGAGTATCACGGACTGGGTGCAAAACACAGAGAGGGAAGTTGTGCTCAAAAGGCAGGGGACGATGAAGAAAGGGGGGGGGGGGTTAGAAAATAATCGAAATTATTATTTACCAGGTATTAATAATAACTTAAAGGTCCTATGAATAAGATTAGTGTGATAGTTAAATTTATAAAATATGCACACATTAAAGGCACTGAACACGTTTGGTAATTGTTAAAGACTAGTATTCTCACTTGGTGTATCCCAACATATGCATTAATAACAAGCCTGTATAAATTAAGGCTTAATTGGTCATCGAGGTTGCAACAAAATGATGAAAGAAAAAACACCCTTGTTGTACAAATTTGTGTGCTTTCAGATGCCCCAAAAAGGCTTCTGGCCTGAAGTCTTTAAATATTTTAGTGAGAAATTACCTCTTTTTTTCCAAAAACTACGTTACTTCAGAGGGAGTCGTTTCTCACAATGTTTTATACTGTCAACAGCCCTCCGTTGCCCATTACAAAGTAATTTTGTATGCTAATATATATTTTGAGTAAATACCAAACGTGTACAGTGCCTTTAACGTAATACCCAAAACCTGTAATTAGGGGAAACCCGTGCCCCTGCAGAGAGGGACCTAATTACCATAAAGGTTTGCATATTGTGACGTAAACCTAGGAACATCGGCGAGCGGCGTTCGATACGAAATACCAACGATTATTATATCTGCCAGAAGATAATGCGACGTCTATCTGCACCTTTAAGAATACCATGACGTCACCGTACTCTTACCACATTATCTTATGTTCATCCTCATTGTGTGTAGTGTACATGATCGTTAATGTGTCACTCTTGCAACTCCTTGCTCTATTTCAATGGTTCTCACTCTGTAAGCCTATACACTGTACCAAGCACTGACTCACTTTCCAAAATAGACTCATGCCATGTCTACTAAAAATGACATAAACCGGTGGGCATTTACCAGCTAATGTGGCTAATGTGTTCACGTTAAAGGTATAATAAATGACTGTTAATGCTCCAAACAGCTCACAGACGGGTGTTTTTTTTTTTCGAATCGAGAGCTTACTTTTCATTTCAACCACTCGATACAGTACCAAATGTGCTTAGATTTTAACATTCAGTGATACGAGCTTCGGTAACATTGCACCAGCTGACGACAGCAGACTGTGCAAACTCACATAGCCTATGGCGCAACAAAGTCGCAAACCAAACTCAACAAAATCAGTTGGCCACAGTGTGTTTCGGCACTTAATGGCCCGAGACTTTGGAACAACCTCCCCGTCCATGGTCCAAGACCGCCAATGAACTTCATTGCATGTCTTCAAGAGGCAACCTAAGACTTAACCATTTAGATCTGTTCAGAGCTTTGCATTTCATACTTGTTTAGTTTGATTGTACATATTTGATTGTAACAGCGCCTTGATCTACTAGGTGCTAGGAACATGTGCACTCTACAGGAAATGGTTCGTATTAACAGTATTATTGCTTAGTTTTGCAATCGAAATAACCATATATGAACGTTTTAACAAGATATCGTGATAACACATAAACCGTTATCTTTGTTAATCCCTCATTTGAAGGACTTAAAACAAAAACATCAAAAATATTGTGAATAAAATATTGAAATCTTAAAATACAAGAATCAAGTGCTGTTCCATCACAATCAAGCGGTATACAAGAATTCCCGAAAAAAAGGGGGAACACTCGTCAGAGCGTAATGAGCTAAAAAGACATGTGGCGTGTAACATTTTACTAACAAAAAACCCAAACAAACAAACAAACAAACAAACAAAAGCAAGAACAAAAAAGAAAAAAATATGAAAAAATAATGAGAAAACAAAACAAAAAAACCTCTGAGTGACCGTAGAGAAAGTACTTTTCTCTATGCTCTTACACACACATTTGCAATATACCGTGTAATTAACATTTCAAAACAGGAATTGACATGAAATGAACCGCTCAGAGAATGCAAGCCTTTGGTAAGGGCATACATTCTATCATGATCACACTATTGAGTTTGTTTGTGAAAACTCGCTCTATTTTTTTTGTAAACCACCGCACATACGAAAAATGGGTGATACTAGTGGTACCATGGAGCTCCAAGGTGGTACCATGGAACAAGGACAGACTATGGTGGTACTGGTGGTTGGCTGGTGCTTGCTCTATTGCTCTATGGTTTCGTGGTGGTTGAGGTGTGGGGGGGGGGGGTTGGAGGTCATTAATTTGACAGCCAACAACACGCTAGAGGTGTGCACTGAAAAGTCCCACACGCACGCAAACAAATTGATCACGACATGTAGATAGGTCACAAACGAAGCTAGCCCGGTGCCCTTAATGGGTCGAGATGGTTTAATGGTCCACCTGGGAGGGACAATAAAACACTGACAAGCCCTGAGATTGTAGAAACCAACCAAGAGAGCGAGAAAGAGAGTGTGTCAGGGAAATGTTTTTAGCAAGTGTAATAGCGAGAGGGAACAGAAGTGAACAGCCACTGGGGGAGGGAAGTTTTGTGTTTGGGACTGACACGGACCTCACCGTGTGTCAAAAGCGTATGACTCTACGAACCACAACTGGTCCTCTTCACAAGTTCAGCGGGAATTTCCAAGGCTACTTCATTTTCAACATCGTAACTGCTTCATTAGTTCTTGGTTGCAAACATAGTATCAATATTAATATAGGATAGTTACATAAAGATGTTATTATGCCATTATATAACGCTTTTCTTACCTACTACAGCACGAACTCGTTATTAAAACAGAATACGCGCTTTTATTTTATTTTAGAAAGAAAATCATATCAATAAATTCGTAAGAACATGGAGGTAGGATTACCTAATCCTACCTCCATGGTAAGAAGGTGTTTTGCCATTTAAAAAAAGTCATGTTCTTGAATTAAATTACTCATGGTCAGAATAGATAACACTATTCAACAAGTTGACAGTTAAAATGCCGCGTGTTCCCTTTAATTGTCAGGTAACATGTACGAAGAGCGACTCTCTGACCGGACGGAGGGCATCATCCCGTACCGTGACTAAGTCAATCCAGCCCCGGGCGACTCCCCGCTCAATCCACGCCGATATTCGGCACCGTCCGTCACCACTCATCGCGCCGGAGAAGAACAACTTTCTCAAATCCCACTCAATCAAAACCCTGCCAAGGAGGGCCAGGCAAAAAAAAAGCTAAGCCCCTACACTGGCGATAACCAACATGCAAAATCCCTAGGTCTACGAGGGCTTGTTATGAGAAGGCACGTGAAAGGTGTGAAAAACCGCACCAGGTGTTGGCAGCAAGGGGGGATTTGGTTGCGCTGGTCTTGTTTTTTTGTGGCCGACCGTAAATACATTTATGCGTGTAGGGTTGGATCACGGGCGCGTCTGCAGGACAACTAAGTCAAACCATGGTCAAATCAAGCTGGGGTAGATTTGTACTCCTGGTCAATGCACATGTCAAAGTGTGCTCTTAATCAAGTATTGAAAGCGAGAAGGGAAAACAAGCTCTAAAAACAAAATAAAAAAGCAGAAGAAAATGACCACACAATTTGACGAATGGTCTTACAATAAAACAAAAAACACCCAAAACCTTATGGCATCGTGTGCCAGGAAAAAACAATACGTAGGGTGGGTGTATCGTGCTTGGCGATTTTGTTTTACGGTGCAGGACCACCTACGATGGAAATAGGCAGTTAGTGTGTACGTAATAAGCAAGCATGACAGGGGGGGCTTTCGGTCAGCTATTAACACGGGCTGTCATTATCAACCCCTGGAAAGTTCAGATATGACCCGTACTGCTGCTGTTCTGCAACGTCACAGGTTTATACCCTCTTTGCGTAATATCATTGTATGGAGAGGGGGGGGGGGTGGTGATGGATCACACGGAGCATCTACAACTGTTAAGATAAATTCAGTGTATAGAGATCTACGGAGCCCCTAAAAGGACATGTGATTAAAACAATGACCCTTTAGGAGCTCCGTGTAGAGATCAAGCTTCCTCACTAATGTTCAAATGTTTGCAGTAAGATTGAAACAGCCAGTTTCTTTCATCATACCTGCATGAAGGGTGGTTTGTATTAACACTGGTTTAACATCTATTGTGTATAAAACAGCACAAGTAAACCAATGATGCAGTTCCTCCCTTGACATGACATGACGTCATTATTCACCATGATGCAATCGGTCATCTTTGAATTCGAACCCCAAACCCTGTGAATGCTATAAAGCCCTGCGTCTAAACACTTCACTTGAAGAGATGTAACTTCAAAGTGTTGTTGTTGTTGTTGTTGTTGTTGTTGTTGTTGTTGTTGCCTTTTCCTAATATGTAAGATACCGATATTAAAGGCATTGCTAAGAATCCAATAGTGTATCACAAAAGTACAAGCCTCTAGTATGATTATATCAAAATTATTCTCTAGATGTTTAAGGACAGCAGTCCCATGTGCAAAGCGATACCAACCTGAAAGACCTCCAACTTGTAATTAGAAATCTTGAAAAAGACTTGAATACACGTCATGTGTCAACCCATCTATCATGAATCGGTGGTAAAAGAAAGAAAGCACATCGACAATTGGGACGGTTGGGTGTATGACTCGAAAACGTTTGCCATTTTTGTTAAAGAAATATCCGAAAAAAATCGTATGTGAAAAACGGTTACATATGCGACGTCCGCTACCGAATGGCTCTGTAAAAATACAGAGCAACATTTAATTTAGACCATGTAAACTTCGTTTACATCGAACTTGTACATTCTAGGGCCTTTCTGACATGCCAGATACTGCACTGATCTTATGGGAAAACTTTACAATTTCATAATTTCCACTTAAATTCAAGAGTTATAAAGTAACAACTTAAACTGTTTTGAGATATAGCCCCTTTCTTCTTATCAAATGTTAATAAAAATAAGACAATGCTATCTCTACAAAATATAAGACTGTATAATGTTGTCTTCCATTGAGAATGTGTACAAATCACGCCTGCATGAAGTCCAGGCTCCGTTGCTCTTTTTTAAACATGTGTGATGTGACAGGTCACATGGTCTATATGCCTTTAACACAATCTGTCTCTGAAGTTAAATATCTCGTGTCAAACTGTGTCCATCGGATGATCAGATTAAATTGACCATAGAGGAGGGAACTCATGAACTTGCCTGTCCGAAGATGTTTAGTACCACGTGTATACTAACGTGGGTTCGATGGTTTTTGTTTGCAACCTCGTGCACCGAGTTACCGCTACTGCACAGCACAACTAACAATATTGATTGAAAAGAACAGGCATTCCGAAATGCACCGTCTTTTCGGCCATTAACATTTTGAGAAATGATTATCCTAGAAGAGATGTGAAAAAAAACGTCTTGAGGCGAGGCTATCCATGGTCTGACCATAATTATACGACCCTGGGGATTATTCTGCTCCCCGAGATCTAAGATGCTGGTGAACGCCTTAAGGGTACCTCAGTTTTTTATTATTAAATATAAAGTAACATAGAAATATATATATAGAGAGAGAGTTTCCCCTTTTTATTGGAAAACATCAAAAATATCCAACAAGTACAAGAAAGTCAAATAGAGCGAGGACGCCTTGTTCTGCATGGATTTATAGTTGTTTATTTTAATTTAGATAATTAGCTACGTCCAAATGATTACGATTTTATTGTGGGTTTTTTTTCGCAGTTCAAATCATAAAACCCACGTAACCTGAAGCTGTAATGTTAACCCGATACAGCAACGAGCATGGGATGGCCCCTCAAATTTATATGACCACAAATTTAATTTCTCGGGAAAGAGCTCTAAAAATTTCATGAGTTTGCAAATGTTTTATTGATTTAAAAGCCCACCTTTCCCAACCAATAAATGAGCCCCCCATTTAATGGAAATGCGTAAAAGATGAAGGTATTAATTTTTCATTAGTGCCATTTTACACACTGCCGTAAAAATGCCACTGCCGTAAGGTGACATAAATATGGTGTTGTGTTGAAGAGTTACAACCAACTAGTAAAATACTTCAAATTCAGCGGCCACGCATAGGAGCAAAACAGCGAACTTTAGAAACATTGGTGTTTTATCTGGGATTTCGCACACGTTTACATCGGGCTTAATTCGATTCTGGCAAGCGAAATAAGCAGTAATGATTTGTGTAGCCTTCAAACAGTATTTCCTCGACTTCGATACTTTTATACGGATATTTTTGTCAGGACGTTTCGTAGTGGTATGAACTTTATTTATATGATAAGTTGATTTTCAGATTAAAACTAAAGTCGTATTTTTAGTTTCTGTTTTAAAGGGTCTGTGTACGTTTGGTAGTTGGAACCCACTGTTTGTTTCAATCTATACCGTTGTAGATATACCATAAAACTAACCTGTGGAAACTTCATTTCAAAAGGTGGTAGCGTTTTTGAGATATTGCCGAAAATCTGGAGCGGTTTATGTCCACGCAGGAAGAATAATCTGCAATTGGAATACACAATCTGAGAAACGTTACTGCAGTAGCGCTTCTCAGATTCAAATTTTTGGGGAAAAAAGGTGATATCTTTTTCCATATAACCGAAGTACTTCCAAGTGAAAAGTTTCTCAAAATGCATTATACTATCCAAAGCTGCTGTACTTCTTACCAAGTAAGTTTTTATTGCCATTAACTTTCAGAGTCATTACCAAACGTATACAGACCCTTTAAATAAAATGATCCTGTACTTTGTCCTTAAAAACGTGTCATATGGATTTAGACCCAGTAATAACGGACCTGGGATGGATTTACTAAAATAAGCTTTCTGAAATACCAGGACCGGATCTCCTATAGAAGGGGGGGGGGGGGGTGAGCGACATGACCGTAGGGGAGTAGAGGCGATAATTCCACCCGATCCATTGGGATTCAGCCGAGTTTAAACTACATCACATGCATGGATGACCAGAATAACAGTGCACCCCTGGTACGTTATCGTATCCGAAAGCAGATGTTGCATTCCAGGTGTGGTACCAGAACTCCATATGGGACGGGGCGCCATGAAATAACCGCAGGAACCGTACAAGCATAATAGAGAAAGGTACCAGCAACAATTTGAATTTTAGCAAAGTGTGACTCCCTGCTTGAGTCAATATTGGCGTGGTGCTGGTAAAGGTCTGTTTTGAAATATTCCTTCAGACGTGCCCTTCTCTCCCACTATGCATTTCCTTCCTCCATGCACTACGCATCTTAGTTTCCCCTCCTGAGTAATTTGATCACATTCACCTTTTCATCCCTCTCTTACGTGTTTATTTTGTTATAGCTTCTGCTGCTTGAACTGTTTTGCTACCTTTTCGCCTAATTATGAATTCGTATTCTTATCTATGTTCTATATTATAAATCTTGTGTCAGTGTTATTGTCATGTCCCATGTTTGTCCGTCCGTTTGTTTGTCTGTCTGTTTGTTTTATTGTTAGTTTGTCTGTTTGATTGGCTGTATTCTACACAAACGTCTGCTTATCAAAACAGCCGCATACTCTACTTATTATATTAGCTATCCTGCTTATTGCTAACCTTTTTTTTAATTTTAGCTTTACTCCATATGTATATGTCCCTTATTTTTTCATTGAAGTATTAAATAAATGTGTATCTTAATTTAATTGAAAGGACGACGGTGGCAAAATAAGTTCAGTCCAAGATTAAAGGTTTACGTCCTTTCTCTATGATTTAATCTAGTGGTTATTTTTTTTATTCACAATGAGGATCGTCGCAGGCGGGTGAATAATCTATACGCCTGGTAAAACAAAAAGTAATCAGAAGGTGAACATAGCATTCTTCCTGTGCGGTCTTTGTTCTTTGGTTTTAATGTTCATTACGGTACCTTATGGAGACCGAGGACTAAACCAACAAGGAAAAACAAAAGGTTTTGACAGGGGAATTCTAAACACTTGAGTGCTCCACAAGGAATTCTGTAAATACAAAGTATATGGGATGTTAAGTACAGGGACAGAGGAAACAACAAAATATGTCTCCACAGGGGTGTAAAACATAGAATGTGTGTTTTCAAAAATGTAATAAACGCCTTATTATTATAATTTGTTTTACAAAAAGTATACATCATTTTATACCTGATTCGTAAATGTCATTTGATTTCAGAGGGAAATATTTCACAGAAAAGAAAGGTTCTTGTACGAACTTCATCATCAGTAAGCTTTCAGACTAAAATTAAGTAATGATATTTTGTTGAATCTTCACCAATACGTTTCAAAGAAAGAAAAATACTGTACAACTAGGTGCATAATGATGTACTCTTCGGCAAAACTCGCTCAGCAGAAAACTACAGCCATACGTATACAGCAAATAATAAGAAGAGAGCTTCACAGTATTTGTGCCACATTTTTGTGTAAACCATTCCGTGGGATTATCAGCTCAGAGTTAACTGGACCCCAGACTGGCTTCAATTCACACCCACAGGTCAGTTATTGTTAATACGGACCAAGGTTTTAAGACAATTAACATCTAATTAACACGGACGATTAGCGTAAAAGGATTAAGTTGCTAATAACAGTACAATGGGGGTATTTTGCACCGTCCCAATGTGCGAGGGGGGGGGGCGACCAAAAGGAGTTTATTAGAGGGATACCGTAATAATCGTTCAAATAATTTCAAATAAACATAATAATTAAACAAGGCTAGGGAGAACTAATAATGATACAGCACAACATTTGAAAACTTCATCATGTTATTGTTAGGTATTGAAGTTTAAGATGAAAACAACTAAAACCGGTTCTTGGTTTTTTTGGTTCAGTTTCGCTTAATGTGCTTGTTTAACCTCCTGCAATCGGAATTAGCAACCGTGACTTGGGGGCTCTTTTCAAAGTTATGATTTGCTCCACTTAAGTATTTAAACCATGATTATTTTTCTGGAGGATTGGCGCTAGTATGAACTTTGAGCTTTATTTCAAGTTGTAAGTATTACCCCCCCCCCACCCACACACACATCAATACCGATCCTATAATTTACCTCTATAAGAGTTGAAGCTGATTGATCGATTTGTAGGGGTACACCCTTGTACCGCCCAATGTCTCGGCGTTTGCCCACAGGCACAGGTGTGTGCAGATGGTACGAAAACTATAGGCACCAGGCTGATGGGGGCAATTTGTGTTCTTACATCTCAGAAAAACAATATTGTCATCCTTCACAAGTAGAACTGTTTGACAACACATTGGCCATCTTGGAGTAAAACATACGTCTACATGAGAATCAAAGCGAGGCTGGCTCACACGCAGTCTGGTGACTGTCACCATGGAGCCCATCAATGACACTTGGCCTTCAGGAACCTGACAGTAATAATTTTTCTGATTTTTGTTATTAAAAAAAATTACCTTGTTTGTAAAATACTAGGATCATTTCAAGAATTGATTAAGTGATTCCTTAGTGTCAACCTGGCCCTTGATATCGATTTTTGTATTATTTTGTTTTTGCAACACTATTCTCTACATACTGACCTATGATATTAATGTTCACAATGTATAAAACCCATTTTCACCAAGGGGCGAGAGTCATTGCTGACAAAATAAGTCTGAAACTGGGATCCAGATCTGAGGAGGTAGGTTGAAAGGGTGGCATTTCCTCATTTTGACAACCCCTGGAGCTTTTGGGTATCAGTATCCTCAGTGCTAGAGATCCAGATCAAAGAGCCGGAGAAATATACAGCATTTTGTTCGTTTACCAGGCAGACTTTAAATAGTCTGAATTCAGAAAAAAGTTTGAAATTTCAGATCCCTACAAGAAGTTGTATCGTAGATAGATGACTGAAAATTGCTGTCCTCCAATGTTGTTGTTGTTTTATTCTTTATTTTTTCATATGGCATGTTAATGTCAGTACGGAAACAAATCCGTCTTCTATCGAAAGTTTTAACTTGTGAAAATGATCGCGTGTGACTTTCCAAACCTTTACAAATTTCATGTTAATATTCTAAGCATGTATCTCAGGTATTGAAAGTGCCATCCATTGAACTCAGAATGACGACTATTAAAAGAAAAAAAAGGAAAAAAGCATTACAGAAAATTATGTAGTTCTTTTTATGTTTGTATCATTGACATTATACCAGTAATGTCGACATCTTGAGAAAGCTTACCCCGGGAAGTCGATATTTTGCTAATACGATAGTATCCCCCGCCCCCCCCCCCGATCAACAGCATGTTTTGTTGTTATGTCGTCACAATGGGATAATCACGCCAGGATCTCAACAACTCAAATGGCACTTCCAGAGCCCCATACATTTACAAATTATCAACGAGTTCCTTTCTGGGGGTTTTGGGGGGAGGAAGGTGGGTGCAAGATACAATCACTTACCAAACGAACACACATGGACAATGTGGATTGAAATGACCAGGTATACAAGTCATTGTTGCTTGGACTTGATAATTTATTCAGCAGAATACCAAACAACCAAGAACAAAAATGTTCACCCAACAAACTAGAAAACTACACACGTTGATGGTCACATATCTTCGACAGGTCGACGGGAGAGACCAAAAGCCACACGTCCTTTTGGGTCAGACACAAAAAATTACCAACCACATTTCCCCCCACCCGTGCCTCGCTATACACGCTGCATTGCCTCAAAACAACACCGAGTTCACAATATTTTTCTCTAAGCCATTCATCTAAGTCCTAGAAAAACATCACACGATTCAGAGGAGGTAATTATGATTCAGAAATACGGGGGGATTGAGGCGACTTGGAGGGGGAGCAGAGAGAGAGACTGTCATGCGTTAATGTTGGCAATAATAGCCCGGTCAACTGTCGGGCGCCTTCAGGCGTCGTGTTGAACGATGCCTAACACACCCATCAATTTTCCTTCTTCATAATTCCACCGACCAACATTGACGGTACGGACGCTTCATGGCACAACTTAACAGCACTGCATTTTTCACAGTAAAATGTGGTTTTCCAAAATGGGTTGGAAGGAGGAAAGTATAAACTATAAGAAGGGAGAAAAACAAACTGTTGACAGGGAGTCAAGTTTGTGTATACCGAATATAAATGTACAGTTTTTAGGCAGGAAGTTGAAATCTACAAAAACGGCACAAATTGTTTAGGGGACAGGCCTATATAAAGGTGAGCTCTTTTCTACAAACGTATCTCAATAGGTTTATTTTGTTGGTAAGAACAACACCGGGAAAAAAATCAGTTAGAGCGGGGGGGGGGGGGTGGGTTACATGCTTTTTCTTCTTTTCTACCGACTCAAGAAGAAAAACAATTACATGTACTCCGATCGCTACCCAGCTCAAATTTTCTCGAAGATGACACCTTTTCCAGACAGCAATACTTCTCTAGACGAATAGACAAAAGGCTGAAGAACCGGTAGGGGCCTACTATCTATTATACCATTTTATAGATGCCACCATATTTCATTAATTGTCTGGGAGAAAATGCCTAAGCAGAATTTCGGTTTCATAAACCGTGGCTTAATGTATTACAATCAAAGCATAACAATGCACGTAGATCTATACTGCAATCGCTCACATCCCTGTTAAAGCACATGTGTCACATTGGTAATTGTCGAAGACCAGTATCCACAATTGATGTGACCCAACATATAGACTACATGAAATAACAAACCTTTGAAAGTTTAAGCTCAATCAGTTATTGGAGTCACGAGAAAAAAAGTGGAAAAAACCTAATGTTTTCACTGTTTTCAAACATTGAGTTTTGGACTTGCAAGATCAAAACCAATTGTTTTACTTATTTCTCACAAAACTATTGCATTTCAAGCAAAACTATTCCAAGGGAAGTTTCCCACCATGACCATCTTTATATGATGTAAGGTGTGTGCGGATCTGTGAATATTTATGTTTTTATTCTTACCAATGTTACGCACACAACTTTGTAAAGCCCTTTTTACCCATTATTCGCGTTTGATCATGTTTCTGTCTTTGTATTTATGTAACTTATTTCATGGATTATATTAGGTATTTTAGTGTGTTTATTACCATTCGCTTTTTGCCGTAAAATCGCCCATTTCACATAAATTGTTAAATTATTATTTTTGTTTTACATATTATTGTACAGTAAAGCGTTTTGAGGTTTGCATGGCGCTCTATAAATCCATTATTATTATTTATGTATTATTATTGTTTCATTTTATCACAGCATGCAAAAGAAAGATCACATTTTCCTTTGTGCCGGTAACTTCTCGAGTCGGGCTACGTCCCGTAGCCTTAGATCTCAAGGGCCTTTCTTAGAACACAGCTTTCCTACTTTACTGATATCACATGACGCAAAAAAAAGACCCCACCCAATTGCGTTCCAGTTAACAACTTTTAAAACCTCGGTCATGCCAATCACTTAAAAAAATACCACGTGTATATAAAGGTCCAAGGAACTATGAAGAGGGTGAATCATTACTAACCACGTCTTATATAATGTCTTCAGCTGCATCATGAACCGCATCCTTTTTATACAGCGAAATGCCCCTCAGACTTTTCCAGGAATCACATAGCACGCTCAAAAACAACTTATGTATATCAGCTGTGATCGACTCGGCTTCACAGTCGTATCCGTTCCGTGCACGACTTTCCTCTGGGTTGGATTTTGGTTTGAACGCCCGCCGATGATCAATAATATGGCAATATTAAGGGTTGATGGGATTCGTTTTTAATGATATGTTTTTGGGATTTCATTTTGTTGTATACTGAGCGACCAAACAATATAAACAGTTAATAATATTGAATTACATGTTTTGGTTTCTCATTTGTAGATTGAAATGATTTTACCTAAACGAAATGTACCAATCTTTTTTTTTTATATATAGCTCAATTACAACATTGATGCCGTTATGAGTACTCAGAAGCAAACACATGACTATTGAACAAGGTGATCAAAAAACAGAAGATGTATGACACCAAAATGGTCCATTCCAAGAAATAAGTATGCACGACTAGGAAGGACGATCTATACGTAGGTCCTATCATCTATAGGTCTACACAAACTCAAGCAATAAAATAATATCATTTACAACCATTTCAAACAATAGGAAATTAAAGTATACCAGCATTATTAATATATTTTTTTCATAGAGTATAATATTTCTGACTTAAAGGTTTTATGATTGGTAGAGCTGACAAAATAGTCGCAGACGGTGTTCAACCATAAACATGAAATAACAAACCTGTGGAAATTTGGGCTTAATCCGTTTTGTGAGTCAGGGAAAAAATTGTGGCAAAAACCATGCACAGTGTTCAGCATGTTAACACATTGTCCTTAGTTTTTGGTTCCAACAACCGAAATCAGCTGTTGCTTTGTTAAGGTTTAGATACAGTTTTCTCGAATATGACTTCATTTCAGAGGGAAATTTCCCAGAAAAACCCATAATCAGTAAGCTTTCCGACTAAATTAAACCATGCCATTGCGCTTTTTACCCTTACCAATCCTGTACAATTCACTGCAACAACCGGGGTGTTAAAATTGACATGGGTGTTGTCACATGTTGTTAGATACCGAACATAGAATTAAAAAAAAACATCATAGGGTGTTGAAATTGTTGTTGTTTTTTTGCAGAAATAAGCGTTATTATGATGTAAAGTTTGAATCTTTTGTGATATCTGTATGTGACAACACCCATGGTGTCAATTTTAACACCCCGGTTTTTGCAGTGTGCCTCTAAGTATAACAATAAACGAGCGTTGTCACTGTTTAAACACCATATAATAGAATACAACTCATCATAATTATTTAGCGCGATATAAAAGCTGAAACAGTTGGACCTCGTGCCGACAGTCAAATTAGTTATTTTTGATCCCACCACAAGCTACGGCAGGATTGCCATGTTAACATGCATAGACCCCCCCCCCCCCATAGTAACAGCCATAGTAACAGCATGGACCTCCACGGTAACAGCCATAGTATTAGCCACAGCCGTTAATTCGGACAGGGCCTGAAAATGTCTAATATTAATAAAATAACGCCCCAACTGAACCATTGGATTGACACCACCCACTGTAAAGATATGTAACAACATGATAAAGTTAGTTTTAAGAATTAGTTCAAGGAATTGACTGAAAAGTTTCCCACCGAAAATTCACGGGGTGTGTTTTATACCAGTCACCATTCGCGAACCCCCTCGTCCACTCAAGATGATGTCATTCTCTCTATTGTGTAAAGCAACACAACCAAGACGAGGCAGAAAACACAACATTCGAGTCCCGAACACGAACATGGCGAAAGCTCCCAACGGCATCATAAAGCTTGTACCATTGCTCTACCCAATCACAGAGCATCTGACCCAACCACACACACATAACACATAGCTACCGTGCCCCCACCCTGCGGCATCATACTCATTTCACATGACATGTTTTCACCGCATCGTAACCTTTCAACCCGGGCATAATTGCAACATTTATCTCCAGGAACTCTGTTTTTCTTTCCTCCGGTTGGCCAAAGATTTCCTCCGTTAATCTCAGGCAGTACTTTTCGCTGTTATCTCAGGTGTTTCGTGCCATCTTGAACCGCATCTTCTCATTTCAGTCAACCATTAACGTAGGCGATCTATTTCATAACGCCTGTCCGTCTTTGTCTTTGAACCGTACACACATTAATCCATCACTCGGGGGGTAAATTATGTCAGTTCTTCGGGAGAAACAACAGACTGGAATCTCGGAGAGTGCAGCGCCCAATTTCATGGCTCTGCTTAGCAAAGATTTCTACGCTTACGGAGCCCTGTAAGTGCATGGTTCTATGGACCGTAAGCGCAGAATTCCACGGTAAGCAGAGCCATGAAATTGGCTGTTTCAATCGGTGTGCCCCAGTAATCAGTTTTTCCTGAAAACTTTTTGAAGCCTTCGAGAAAGACTCTGCTGTAGGGTCGAAACGTCAGGCCATTAACAATTTTTTGCATTTATACCCTAGGTTCTTTTGGTTTGTAAGCAGTTTGCAACAGCTAGTTCTGTTTTCTCACTTATTAATTAATACAATTGTGTTTTACAACTAAACATGACAATGTCTCAAACGAAAAAATCGTATTCAAATTCCACTACCCTCCCCCCGAGGGTTAAGTCAATTGGTTTGATGATCTCTCACATGCTGAATAAAGATTTTCCTTTTTATGGCATTGCTTACCAACCTCGTCCTGTAAAGCACGTATTTTGGGCCGTGGCAGGGTGTAAACGCCGAATTTCATGGTAAAGCAGTGCCATGAAATTGGACCCCGAGCCCAAATTTCTCAGCAATAACAAAGATGTGCCTTATCTTGATTCTAAGAATGTCAGTGTATCAGCAACAATAGTTTTGAAATGATCAACGGCGAACCTTATCTTGATGCAACGATTGCAAGCTTACCGGTTGCAGCATTTCAAGCAACGGTTTCAATTTACCCATACCTTATCTTGGTTCAAAGAAACAGTGTGTACCAATAATTAGCAGTTTTTACTTTCACTTTCCCGGCATTTCGTTTAGATTCAAATACAAGAAAGAGTCGGTACATCAGCGGCAGGAGTTTTGTAAAAAAATAATGATACCAAAAAACACCTTATCTTGATTCAAAGAATACCAGTGATAGCACAGCAGTTGCTGTAAATCTAAAATACCAATGCTTGATTAATTAAGCACAAAAAGTAGCTCAGCTCAAACTAAATTATGCAGTGCCAGAATAAGGTTACCAGCAGCCAAAATACCATGTCACAATGTAACATCTGTGACTGGTATCCTGATCATTTTTGGCTCAGCAGAAAGGTTGTAAAAAGCAATATTCTTTTGTTTGAGGCAGCTCTGCACAATTTGGGCAAAGGACCCAATTTTATGGCACTGCTTACCGTGGAATTCGGTGCTTACGCCCCTGCCACGGCCCATAGAAATACACGCGTTACACGGCAATGTCAGCGCAGAATTCCACGGTAAGCAGTGCCGTAACATTGGACCCCGATATATAATATAAAACCGAAACGAAGTTATACGTTTGGTAATTGGAACCCATTGTTTGTATCAATCCTAATAGCTGTAGATATATACCATAAAACTAACCTGTGGAAATTTCATTTCAAAAGGTGGTAGCGTTTTTGAGATAGGCCCTATTGCTGAAAATCTGTGGAGCGGTTATGTCCACGCAGGAAGAATATTCTGCAATTGGAATACACAATCTGAGAAACGTTACTGTCAGTAACGCTTCTCAGATTCAAATTTTTAAGGGAAAAAAGTGATATCTTTTTCTGTAACCGCATTTTCTCAAAATGCATTATACTATCCAAAGCTGCTGTACTTCTTACAAAGTAAGTTTTTATTGCCATAGAGTCATTACCAAACGTATACAAACCATTTAAATGCTACCACCATTTTTAGTGGCCTCTTAAAAACAGAATATCAATAAATAAAATAACAATTACGTTCATTATCATATTTCGTAAAACCTCATTATTTATGCATCTTACAGCCGGCAATTATTTACAACGAAGGTGTTACCATCAAATCTCAAAGATCACAGTCACGACAATTTCATTACTCCAAGATTTCTTTGGCTGGACGGCCGATGATAATTTATTGTCCTTTTCCTAACAAGAGAGAAGAGGGAACAGAATCCCGAAAAATGATTCCTGATTCGACCCGGGGGATGTCGGTGCCAACTCGTAACGAGTATCAAAAAATTGTCTAACGGGACATCTGGACATCACCCGAAAATGTTCCCCAGTTTTATTCTCGACAGTACCAGATTGATTTATGACCTTTGTGCGAAAAATAAAATGCAATTTTCTTTTAACAGGATTCTGTGCGCCTTGTCTGTTTTTATGAATGTTTTTCATCTTTCATTTTGTACAGGGTGTCTGACTCAAGTCACACCTTAATGCGACGCAATGACGAGTGACACCCCCCCAAACAAAAATGAAAGAAGAAGTAGAAGAAAAAAAGGAGTGAACAAAAGTGTTACACAGTATTGGAGTTGTAGTCAGCAAATACGGGAAGCTGATATTAATGCATTTTTTTTTTGCTGTTCATCCTTTCTGAAAAATCACTAAGCTTTAAGTATGCGCGTATTGCACATCCTGTACAACTTAACACAGGGGACCCCGTATGTGTATTTTAAAGAGCAATGTTTGGAGTTATGCACGTATATAATATATACATAAAACATAAGCACATCCCTATGTTTGTTATGACTTCTGAAGGCAGTGTACCGGGTGCAGGGGATTTATAAGTAAATAAATTTCGATAGCGACACTCCAGATTCTAAACACGGCAATACCTTTTGTAAATATAGCCCTGGTGCCGTAATGGAGTGTAAGCACGGCAGAACGCGTGATTGCATATAGAAGAGAATGGGGGCAACTTTGGTAAATATCTCTCATGATGTAAACTATAAAGAGCTTATTATAAACAGTTTAAAATATGATTGACTCGCATTGGTGGAGAGGGCTTAGTGGGTTGATTCGCTATTTATTTGAAGAAACTCCAGTGTTTTTAAAACAAAAGTGGCTAGACGGGTTTCCATCTCCGGTCGGCCGGGACAGTTCGGTTAGAGCAGCGAGCGCAGGTAGTTGTGACGCGCCGTTGATGCAGCACAGCGTACGGTGGTTACCCGTTGACTCGTCGAATGCTAGCTGGATTTTAACCACACACGGACATGGATATAGGAACGCAAATCGTTTCCAAATTATTTGATCTGGCTTTGGGATATACTAATTTTGCATATCGACGCTGAAATAATAATAGGGTAAGTTTTTACATTCTATTTAAATCTTGAATTTAGAAATAACCGCGGTAATCTTTGAAGAAAATCACACAGAATTCCCTCGTGTTGCCTGCGTAACATGTTGTAGTTATTTTCTCCTTGTCTCTCACTGTCTCGCTCTAAGGGCCCTGTCACACGGGGCAACTTTTACAGGCAACTTGGAGGCAACCAACTGCAGTGCATGCTACTAAGGATCACTTTGGTAGCACATGAGTAATTTTTCAAAAAGTGTCTTACGATCTCCAAGAAACATATGTGAACATTCAAATGTGGATGGATTTTCTTCATGGAGATTGCCTTGAACTGGTTGCCTGTAAATTGCCTCGTGTGACATGGGCCTAAGAGTCCATTGCAAGTCAATGTTATACTCCAAGTGAGACTATGGCGGGAAAAAAGGGGTAGTTAAAGATTTCTGGAGTATAGGCTAAGATGAGAAACCCGCAGCCATAATGGATGTTACGTTCGGGCAGGTTACCAAAATGGGGGCAGTATGGTACAGGGGAAAGTATGCGGAGTACATGCGTATACTTTATTTGGGATTTGGAATTTTTTTTTTTATTTGGGGGGGGGGGAACTCACAAGGGAGGCTGTGTCTAAATTTACGGCTACGGCTGTGGCTATGGCTGGATTACTGACAAGTCCTATCCTTCAAAACATTGCTGCAGCAGTCAACAGCTATCCGGCAGCCGAAATCACTCGAATATAGGACACCATGGAACGGGTGACGGGAACCAGAAATCGCACACTTTATAACGGGGACAATATTATTGTACACGCATGATTCTTACACAGAGACAAAAGTGTGACGACTTACTTTGAAAGTTGTAAAAATTCGGGCGCCTTTTCCTTCTGGCGAGGGATAGTACCTTTTTTTTTTTTTTTTACCCAGTTAAGTCTTTTGTCTAATTGCTCACACTGTTTGTTCTTAACAACGTTATTTTCCTGTAATGTTATAAACAATAACAAGCGACTTCAATCGTTTTGAAATAAAGATTTCATTGAAAAGTCAAAAAGTCTTCTTCTTGTTTTTTTCTTCTTTAAAAAGGGCTATTTCCGAATGAAGAGTATTTCGTATTGAACTTAATAAGGAAATTTAATAACCACAGCTGTTTACTGTCAGAAAACTTGCTCGGTATTACTTTCAGGTAATAAATCATATATATATAAATACACATATTTTTTAATAAATACGTTTTACAAATGAAGAGGTGTGAAAAGAGTATGTAAAACGGCAGAGTGGTCATATTAGTGGCAACGGATTATTTCATTTCTCAATACAAATTTAAACAAATTAATATATGCACACTTCACATCGAAGATGTGATGGAAACATTGACGATCGGTCGCAAATTAATACGGAAACAGGTGGTAACTTTCTCCGAGGAAACTTTCGGTTTGAATTCATTTTCATTCAAAGAAAAAACAAATGATAAAAGTAACAACAATACAAACACATAAATGACAAATTGGTCTATAATTAGAGTCAAATGCGATGATGAAATAAAACCTTGGCTCGAAACAAAACAGGGGAAAATTTAAAAGAAAAGACAGATTAAGATGATCTCTTCGCGTCAAGTTGAAGACGACACTATGTAACCCATTTATCGAGATGGTTCACCGGTACTTCAGAAATTCAATACATCTGATAATAGTCATAACTTTACTGTACGCGGAAAAGTTGGTTTTTGGGGCACACCCAGTCCAACCTTCCAGTTGGTGAAAAAGTTATACCACCGTTAGCTTTCAAAATAGGACACCCATTATTCAACAATAACTTATTTTGCCGGCATGAATTAATTTAGTATATTTTGGGGGATTTCTCTTCCGGAAGTGTGGAGTGGATGCGATAGCTCTCTGTGCTTCAATTTTTTTTACAAAGACGTTCTCGAAATGTTGTCGCATTTATAATCGTTCTTTCAGGCTATTATTTGCTCACGACGTTAATGCATTGTGCTGTGTCGGACGGCAATTAAAGACGCGTTCTAGTTTATATGACTGCAACATCAAGTAATAAACAATTTCATTGAAACTGATTGGGTAAATTTTAAATAATTTGGGGTTGTACAAAGAAAATTGACCAGAGGGGGATTTGAACCTGCGACCTCCGGATTACCGTGCCGACCGCTCTACCTACTGAGCAATCCAGCCCTAATGTTGGTGGCCTCCCTATTTTATCAATATCTTTGTTTGGGGTGCCAGTCAGAAGCCATTCAACCTTTAACTGCCGTATAACCATAGGTACCACAGCGGCAGCAGAGGGATCACCTTAAGGAACGCGGTTTTTTTCTTCTTCAGAAATCAAGTAATAAACCACAAGGGAAACCGACTTGGTAAATTTTAAATAGTTTGGGGTTGAATAAAATGACTTGAAAATATTAAACCAAAATTGCAGGAAAGAGTTTCAAGCCCGAGTTGCCTATTTCAATGGTTCTTTTCGGAAAAGGTTATAAAGACACTTAAATGAAATTTAACAAAGAGCGGACTTAACGGCACTGGACACTTTTGGTAAGCATACAAACTTACTCGGTAACGAGCAACGGAGAGCTGTTGATAGTAAAAAACATTGTAAGAAACAACTCCCTCTGAAGTAACGTAGTTTTTGAGAAAGAGGTAATTTCTCACTACAATATTTGAATCTGAAAAAGACTTCAGGCCTGAAGCCTTTTTCAGGCATCTGAAAGCATACAAATTTGTGCAACAAGAGTGTTTTTTATTTCATTATTTTCTTGCAACTTCGATGACCAATTGAACCCAAATTTTCACAGGTTTGTTATTTTATGCATATGTTGGGATACACCAAGTGAGAATACTGGTCTTTGACAATTACAAAACGTGTCCAGTACCTTTAAAGATAGATCAACATCACACAACCTTGAGCGCTGACTATCATCAGAAATCCAAGTTATCGCTCGAATACAAACGGCCTTGAGACTGTCCCTGTGGTCTCCATCAGGAAAACCAACACATCGCACTTGCAAATCCAGCGCTATATAAGAGCTAGTTGCAACCAACAGACCAGTTCGGTCATAAGACATCGCTCTTTACCACAACAGGTAATTCAGTGATTAAAAGGTACTACTAAAATCAAATCAACTTTCCCACAGTTTATTGGCTGAAAGGTCTTACTCTTAGATCAATTTTAGTCTGAAATCTAATCATTATCATAAAGTTCATATCGGAACCAATCCTCCATTGTTTTTTCCCCCGTCTGAAATCTGTCAACATCAAAATAGAATTTGAAGACACCCCAAACTTACTGCTGCTTATTTTGATCGTCGCAATCAAAATAAGTCAAATACGTACCCATGTACGTGCAATAAAATAAATACAATAAAAATAAAATAAATAAATACAAATTCGTTCACAATATTTTCGTAGTTGAGAACTATGAGACAACATCTTGTTGTTGTTTGTATTTTTATATATTTTTTCCCCTTTTCTTTTCTTGGCTTTCTTATTCCGGACATTTCCCTCGGGATTTCTCGTTATAATGAAGGAACCCCGGATTCCAAAACATGTTATGTTTGGGGGGAAAAAACACGATGACGGGAAAAAAGGAACGACCTTGCACATCCGTGCATTGAACTTGCAAATGAGACAATTTCTAGAAATTTCGCTTTCTAGATAAAGTCTCACGTAGTAAGAAGTTGCCTATTATGATGAATGTAGGAACCTCGCTTAACTTACCACGCTGTTTCGGGGGAGAAAATAACTCCTTATTAATACTTGACCTTCTATTAAATTGAATGATGAACCATTTTCCAAATCAACCCGTGTCACACACACACACCAAGTTCTGTGCGTAATGCTTTTGATATGGCCGCACGATTGAACGGTTTAGTTGTTGAGCTGTGGTTTCACAAGTGAGCGGTTTGTCACCGGCAGTTATACCGGGTTTAAAGTTATAAAGTTACAATAAGTCTGTATACACACAACCCGAGACCAAGGGTTGGCATATGGTTCGAATTAAGCAATAGAAACTGTTTTAAGTGAAGCAACAGTTTAGAGAATTAACACATATGAGTACAACACATGAGATATAATTATAAAAGAAACTGCAAGTATTCATCGAGGGTCCGCAAGATAAGTTCATGTTTTTATAGACAACGTAAAGGAGTTATACCTTTCGAAAAAACCTTAATTAGTTTAGATCTCAAAGCTCACTAATTACGAAGTTCAGACCAGAGTTCATTGATGATAAAGTTAATACCATGACCTAATTCTAGATCATTTTTATCCCTGTCTGAAATACTGTTGCACTTGAAGTCAAGAACAAAGCACTTGAAGATCCACGAATCACCATCACAAAAAGCCAGTTATGAATGTGTACAAAGTTCCCCACGAATCTTGAAATCATTATTATTATTATTATTTGTTTATCGTTGTGAAACGTAACCCCGGAATTTGATAACACTTTCAAATGATGGTTTTGTCGTGTGTGTTTTGAAAACTAGATGGAAAAAAACACCCCAAAAACCTACCATAAAACAAAAACACTAAGGACAAAAACAAACGAAGGTATCAATGAATCAACCCACGTCACGTATAGTATTATACATGATTGGTAAGGATATCAAAAAACACATCATTGTTTAGTTTTAGTCTGCAAGCTTACTGATTAGGAAGTTCATACTAATAACTAGTATACTACTAAAACCATTTTAAATTTTTTTTTATACTTTTCCCTCTGAAATGAAGTCATATTCGAGAAAACTGTATCTGAGCTGATTTCGGTTGTTACTACCAAAATTAAGGACAATGTGTTTAAAATGCTAAAAATTGTGCATGCTTTTTTCAATATGTTCACCGGACACACAATGGATTGAGCCCAAATTTTCACAGGTTTTTTATTTCATGTACATGTATATATAGTTGATCACACAAAATATAAACACGGCCATTGACGGTCATTGACGGTCTGCGACCATTTTGTCGGCTCCACCAATCCTTGTAAAATACCTTTAATTTTGACTGTAAAATAAAACAAATTCCTCCCCCAAAAAAGAAAGAAAAAACCCCCACCTCTCATAGTTCGTATTTGCAATCCTTTCCATCGTGCAATTTGTAAAGCTTTCTTTGTCGAGGTCGACGAAGTGTATTTTTGTTTCTCTTATCATTTAAATTCAACGTAAACGCGGGAGCTTGGTTTATTTGGTTTGTGTTTATTGTCACGAGTTAAACTGTTTTGAGTGCAGGGGGAAACTCCTGCCAACATTTGCGTCTTAGTCAGCATCTTGAAATTCGATTTTCATCTGTGTTTTAATTTCTTTTCTATTTTTCTCTGAATGAACGAGAATGTTTTACATGAATATTTGTTCGAGATTATGAGTTGCAGAGTGTTTTAGGATTTGGTGGTTCATCTTTATGTTATTTTTTTCTTTCTAATGCTCGCCCAAGACATCGCATGTTTGAGGATTTAGTTCGATTTTTGGGGGAACAACAAGAACTCTTTTCACTCACCGTGTTGCATTTCAATGGGCTCTTGTCCAGCGTGATGGGGCGTCAAGTACTGCCCGTGGTCGGCACCGGAGACTTGCTGCTGTGGCTGCTGCTGCTGCTGCATGCCCTGCCCGGGAGACGACTCGACCCCGTCACATTCTTGGATCTGCTGCTTGATGTACCGTCCGTTTGGCCCCTGGGTCCATGTGGAATAGTTATCAACTACCGTGTTCATGTACATGCTTACCGGTGTTGGAGACGATGTGGTGGTTGCAGGGACGTAGTCCGCCGGACAATTGGTCATATACCCGGTCGAGTTCACCGAGCAGGACCCGGGCAGATTGCCCGTGAGTTGGGTGGAAACCTGCGGCATCATCATGCCCATGTTCATGTTCGTGTCCACCATACTGGCCGTATTAATATTAGTCATCCCACACTGCATGTTGGCGTGGTTTGGGTAGCCTCCGGGTGAGTTTTGAGGGAACATTTCAAGGTGTGAACCAGCGAGCATACCAGGCATTCCCATGTTGTTCATCATAGCATACGGGGGTCTCAGGGCCTGACACTTGCGCCGGAACCCACGGGGGCGCCTCCGGAAGGACCCCTCCTCAAACATGAATTCACTGGCAGGGTCGATCGTCCAGTAGTGCCCCTTCCCTGGACGGCCTAAACCCTTGGGTAGCTTGATAAAGCACTCATTGAGAGAGAGGTTATGGCGTACCGAGTTCTTCCAACCTTGATACGGCCCACGAAAGAACGGAAACCTCTGCATGAGAAACTGGTAGATTTCGCTCAGAGTAAGGCGTTTCGTGGGGGAGCTTTGAATTGCCATGACGATAAGGGCAATGTAGGAGTACGGGGGCTTCTCGTGCCGCCTGATCCCAGCCCCAGTCTTTTTGGTGGTTGATTTGTCGGTGTCTGTGGTGGGTCCGCTCGGCGAGTGAGAGTCCAGGTGGAGTTGGGTCTCGCCAGTGACGGCACTCCGGGCTGGCTGTTCCGTCAGCGGGATTTCCGTGCGGGGGAGCGGCCCGGAGAGTGCCGGTAAAGGTTGCTCCTGACGCGCTGATACCTGGTTGTGTTGCGTTGCCGTGGGTTGAGCGTGAGGAGGAGGAGGGTGCTGTACCCCAGTATGATGGCCATGTATCGGCGGAGAGGTTGATAACGCCGCAGCCATGCTATCCAGGTGGGTCATTGGGAGTCGGGAGTTGCAAACCTCAGCGGGAAAACACTACCAAAACACGGCCACCCTTCGGGGATGTTTACGCTCCACGTGCTGGTAAACACACAAGTGTTCTGAACAGCTACCACGGGTCAGTTACTGTACAGCAGTTGAAGTGAGCAACTTTGTACAACGTAACCCCTTTAAAGTCGATAGGGAAACTTTGCGTTCCAACAATAGCCAGAAACGGACGCAATTATCTCCCGACGAAGTACAGCCTGGTATATCGGATTTCTGTGGTGAAGTGTCAACGGAGACGAGCCGGGTTGCCCTGAGTGGGGAACCCTCTAAGTTCAGACGCTGTCGCCACCGAAAATTCAGAAAAAGGTCACCCTCAAAAGACCCACAAAAAACAGGAGCACTACACCTCGTGCAAACCCAGTGTGACAGACCCACAGTTAAGCTCGCACTAGTACTACTGAAAGACGAACACTAATAAAATGTTGGGATTGTCGGGAGGGGAAAACGTCCGTGTTTTATCGCACCATCACCGGCAAGGATCTCGCGACCGATCCGACGAGTATCCGCCCCCCCACGTCGAAAATGGTCTCAGGCATCCATACACTCATTACTGCATTAGCTGCTCAATAAACGGACAAGTCATGAGCGACCTGCAAGTGTGAACGCGCATGCGTGTACACCTCTTTAATACTCCCTGCCGCTTGGCCTTGTAGGTAATATCTCTGTCCTCAAAGCAACTCTACTCTAGGCTAAAAACGCGCGTTGTCCAGTTAAGTCCAAAACGAGGAAAGCCAAAGCAAAAACACTGGATGGATTTCAGTGCCACATTGACTGTGAAAGGATAACTGTTATATTTTGGACCGCCAATTCTTTGCCTAACATAGTTTGAGTTGATTGCTGGTCTTCATCAAGGTGTTAATGTCTACAAGTTTGTTTTTATGTTTTAGAAAATTCAGTTTTCATTTGATCAGTAGGTTTGGGGATTGATCGTTAGGTCAATGTTATTGAGTACGGTAGCTTTATTACATAAATGGTTTGTCCTTATTGTGGTCATAGAGAAAGTCCTTTCTCTATGCTGTGGTGTACACAGGCAAAATACAAATTGTAAATCAAATCAATTAGTCATCCTTACCGTGATTGGACCATCAGCCGAGCTTGAATCTTTCACTTGAAAATTTTCGAGATGGTGTTGACGCCATTATTTTCTCTTCATCACCCAAGAACACTGCCGTAGACAGAAATGGTCCAATTGTCACGACAAAGGGGTATCCGTAAAACTAGTGTGGTGATTGCTGATCGGAAAAATCCTTACGACTCGCTTTGGATCACTGTAATTCACTGTGGTTCAGCGTCAACTGACAAGAAAAATGTATTTACAAATGTAAATATACAAGAAAGTATATAACTGAATGATATTATATCAATGGTCACGGTCACATTGTATCGCTTAAAAAGTACCGGTAGGACTTGAAAGAATATTTTCTCGTCGTAAATTTACTGTTTAGTGTTGACTATTCTTTATAATGTTATTTCATTGTTAGTGGTTATTATTTCATATCCGTGGAAGTACGTCACATTGTTTCCCTGTATACTTCATCGTTGATTTAATATTGTATTTCTATGGGCCTTGTCTCATGTTTCGTCTAAACTTCCACAATATTACGGGTTGGGGTAAGAACGTTTACGGATTATACAACACCTAAATAAATAAATAAAACATTAAATAATAACATTGGCCAATGTCATGTCGTGGAGTGAGCAGAAACCAACTCGGTATTATTTTCCTTTTTTACTGCTTTAGGGTTATTTGTATAAAGTTATAATTTAGATGTTCATTTGTGTGTTTGCGAGGACAGATTTTACATCGTCACAATGTGTACATACCTAAAATATTAGAGAGACAAACGATATACTAAAAGCACAAGGACAACATTGGTAATTGTCAAAGACCAGTATCCACAGTTGATGTGACCCAAAATATACGTGAACCAACAAACCTGTGAAAGTTTTAGGCCAATCAGTCATAGGAGACACACGAAAATAGTGAACAACCCTGTTGTACGTTTTCACTGTTTTCAAACATCTGGTTTTGGACTCGCGAGATCAAAACTAATTGTTTTACTCATTTCTCAAAAACGTAGCATTTCAGCAAAACTATTACAAGGGATGTTTTCCACAATGATCATCTTTACACCATGTAGGCCACCTTGTGTGCAAATCTGTGAATATTTATATTTTCACCCTTACCAATGTTGTACACACCCTTTAACCCCGGGTTATTCTGTGTACACCTTGGTCCACGCCCAGCTCCCCCACCCTCCTTTTCCCATATATGTTTAGTAGGCCTATTACTTATTTCGTTATCTACTCATTTCTTCTTTTCATGTTGTATTGAATAATATATCATTGTGTGTTACCGACGCAGTTCAACGCCCAAGACCGGTATCGGATATGAAGAAATAATCGGTCAATGATGCAATAAAACACGCCCGTTTGATGTTCTTACCACCTCAATCTATCCTAACGGGAAACATTCCTGTGAATCCAGGAAACTCCCAAAATTCCCTTACAGATGTTTGAAATATCTAGTTCCTCAATTACTGGTTAGGATATGCCACAGATTTTGTCAAAAGTCCTATTATTAGAAAGAGGAAAACAGAAAAGCGATTGGATAACTATTTTTTATTTATTTATTATTATTTTATTTTGTGAATGTACAAATACCGTAAGACATAGTGTTGGATCTGAAAGCTCATTGATTATACAGTTCATACCGGGGCCCAATTTCATAGGGCTGCTTAAATCACACAAGGTAGCTGAGCACAACAACAAATACGCTTACAAAAAAGGTTACCGGCCAAAATGCCATGTCACGTGTACCATTTGTGACTGGTATCCTGAAAATTGTTGATTGGCATAAAATTGCTCACCAATATTTTCTGCTAAAGCTGCTCTATATGCAAATGGGAACTGTAACCAATCATCCAGAGACGGTTTCCACATCTGGAATAATTGCCAAAGTCGAGGAAATCACATTTGAAGATCACCAAAGGAAAGGAGTAGACTCTAAACAATGTGGTTTCAACCAATTTTACACAAATTTCTGTGTGTGGTTCAAGACGACAGACTTACTTTAATTTCTAAATGAAGTCGTTGAATGCTTGTTTTTCACCAAACTTATTTGGTCTCTTCTTACGTGATTAAATCTGGATAAATTGTGTATATATCTGTATAGATGTATGTTTTTATTAATCTATTTGTTATTCCCGTAATTCATTGTAAATGCCATGTAGTAGCAGTATGTTTCGTGGACTTCTTTTGATGTGGATTGTTGATATATCACTGTCTTGTTACTGTTTGTGAATAAACGAAGCTGTATAGCATCAAAACAAGAAAACAACAAATACATAAATATATAACTAAATAACTAAATAAATAAATAAATAAAATGTGTAATTGTTTGGTTGTTGTTTGTTGAATAAATGAAGCTGTATAGCTTCAATGCAAGAGAAAAAGAAAAAGAAAAACAAGAAACTAAATAAATAAATAAATAAATAAATACACAACTAAATAAACAAATGAATACATACAAAGACTAAATACAAACGTACAAACAAATAAAACAATTCCAAATTCGAAATAAGCATGATGTGAACGTTTACGAAATCCCAACGAAACGTTGGTTTTCTTATTTGTTTTTCATTTAAACAAGTCCACCAAACTTGATGACATTTTCACAGAGTGAGAATTATTTCACTCTTCCAAAGCCAATGTGTTTTCCATCTAAAGCTTTTATGAAGATTTTCAGACACATTTTATTTCAAATATGACTTCATTTCAGAGGGAAATGTGTCACAGAAAAAAATTGTTTCGGGAAAGTAGTATGAACTTCATAATCAGTAAGCTTTCAGACTGAAATCAAACAATTAAGTTTTTATCCTGACCTATCCTGTAATACATTTAATTAACGTAAATAATTAAGTGATCTATAGACATGTGTTTTTTTCTACCATTGTGATACCATGGAGCTCCGGTTATACCATGAGATAGGACTAGTCCTACCTCCATGGTGATACCATGGAGGTAGGAATAGTCGTACCTCCATTGCTATGGAGGTATGAATATAGTCCTACCTCCATTACCATGGAGGTAGGAATAGTCCTACCTCCCTATTTACACCATGGAGGTAATATGGTGAATAGTCCTACCTCCATTACCATGGAGGTATGAATAGTCCTACCTCCCTATTTAAACCATAGGGGTAATATGGTGAATAGTCCTACCTCCATTACCATGGAGGTATGAATAGTCCTACCTCCGTTACCATGGAGGTAGGAATAGTCCTACCTCCTTATTGATACTATGGAGGTAATATGGTGAATAGTCCTACCTCCATTACCATGGAGGTATGAATAGTCCTACCTCCATTACCATGGAGGTATGAATAGTCCTACCTCCCTATTTAAACCATAGGGGTAATATGGTGAATAGTCCTACCTCCATTACCATGGAGGTATGAATAGTCCTACCTCCGTTACCATGGAGGTAGGAATAGTCCTACCTCCTTATTGATACTATGGAGGTAATATGGTGATACCATCCAAAGAAACACAACCGATTAGTGACTCAGATAATTCGTGTATTACGCATCGAACGCTTGAATGTCTGGTATGGAGGGAGGCTGGGACCACACATACACAACCTTGCCGATCAGTATTTAGCAACCACGGTGGTCTGGCTGCAATAAAACAAAAGCCTCCTTGCCACGAACGGGGGATTCACCATGGAACAACGACCAGAGGGATCATTAGTCAGGTATGGCAATCTTGTGCCACAATGCAGAAAAGACAGAAGAAGAAAAAGGGACCAACAAAAGTAAAAGCTATTTGCTGTGGGTGACTATTTTTTGCAGAATGCCATGTCCCCGTGTTAGGCTATGCCTCCCTTGGCTGCGTCCCTGCACCACAGCATGGTTAACCACACAAACACATAACAAACAGAAAAAGGCTTCTTTTGAACTGTCTAAAAAAAAACCAGTTATACATTTGCATATTCAAAAAATGGATGATAAATCCATGTGGATGCAATGCTATTTCATGACTTTATATTCAAACGAAGTTCATAACTTTGTATAGAACTCCTGCAACCTCACTTTTGGTATGCATGACCTCTACTTAAACGAACAGGAGTAATTTGCTAATGGGAAGACTGACGCCACGATACTCCTAAATAAATCAGACTTTAAAAAAACCCAAACTATACATCCCCGATTGTGGAATCTACCACTGTACTGTTTTCTCTTCAAGGAAATAAAGGGAAAATCGTTACCATTTACCACTGAATGTCATTGTCAGCATAGATAAAAAAAACCGGGTCATCTGAAGTTTGCAACCGATAACAGCGGCCATTTCCACTGTGTTTGGCGCCATTTTCAACTATAACGATTGACGCGGGAAGTAATACAGGAACAAGCAACTTCCCGCCTTTTATTGTTTTCTTAACTGCGCGCGTACTGAGTTAAAACAATACGATTCGCATGCATGGTGACCTGGTGGAATGCAATGGAAAGACATCGGTCAAAATGATAATAGTATAATTATACAAATGACAAAGTAAAACATTTTGTAACGATCAAACAGCAAAATAGTTTCAATCCGAAAGCTCGACTCAAGTTATGCGAGTGACAAATCCTCACGAGAATTAATTTCCCATTTGCAATATACTGTTCAAATTGAGAAATCACCTGTGATTATTTCTATTGCAGCAATCGAATTAGGCATGAAATTAACGTGCACAGTGACGTCATACCCAGAACTAAGAGACTCTAAGACTATACACTGCACAAAACTGAGGTGTCAAAATTGACACCATGGATGTTGTCACATATACCGATAAGAGAGACAAAAGTAACACAATAGGTTGAATAGGGTGTTATAATAACACTAATTTCTGGAAAAACACTTCAATTTGTGTTATTTTAACACCTTAAGATGTTAATTGAGATTCTCTCTTCGGTATCTATATTTGACAATGGTGTCAATTTTAACACCGCAGTTTGTGTAGTGTAGATTCAAGTTGAATGAATTGTTATTATTTGCCTGGTTATGCCACCGGGTGGCCTACTTACATAATGTAGGGCTATACCCTTTTAACTGGCAGAACATTTCCGAGTATATAAGAACTCCAAGTTCAATGGCAAGTGCCATTTCCCGCATCCTTTACAGTAATGAGTCCGGATGGCCATAGAATTGGGCTGAATAATAAAGTGCACATCAATGCAATGTTATGTCATCCCATAAAGCAAGGACCTTTTTATATTGTTGTTTTTTATGTTAAAAAAGTGTGGAAAAATGTGGAAGTTTGAATTGTGCAGGCACCGCGTACCCAATCAAACAATCGGCCCACGCCCCACGTACATCGATCTCATCCATTATGTTCAACCCAAACCCACAACCTGATACTCCGAGCTTTCATCTAAAACACAGCCAAACGGGCACCCCTAACCAACAAACATATATCTTGGGCTTCCATCAAGGTAACCATCCCATAAATACATCACAGATACCAATCTGAAGTACATATATAATGTACCAAAAGATGCACCTCTCTATCATACTATTACTAGGCTTCCACCCAAGGTACCCATCACAAACATCCCAGGTACCCATCTTAAGCACCCACAGTGTCGATCCTATGCTACCAATGAACCCGTCCCAAGCACAGACTGCATCCCACCACCACACATCTCCTGATGTCAAGACGTACATCCACCTAATATGCATCCATCCAGAGTCATCCAAAGCACACATCTTGGTAAAACTTAACAGACACCAATCACACAAACCTATACATGACTCTTTAATCTATAACCTTCAGTATTCAAGAACCAACAAACATAATTATGCCATCGTTCCTGTTATCGAATTAATAGAACCATTCCACTGATCGATAATCAAGAACCCACCACAACGACACCTTCTAATGATCGATTTAACAGAAGCCATTGACCTATTTGACTACAATCTAAGTTCCAATAATTGATATGCCAGAACCTACAAACCTACACGGCTCTATGTGTGACAAAATTACCTAAAAATCTACAACTTCCCAATATTCGATGAACCAGAATCCACAAACATAAATAACTTCAGTTCAAATGATCGATGTGGCAAACCTATATATATATACACCTTCAAATAACCGATATTCCAGAACTCGTACTTATGTTCCAATATCGATAATTATGACAAACACCTACACGTTCAAATAATCGATATTCCAGAACTATACTCATGTTCGATGATCGATGTTGACAAACTTGCACATACACGTTCCAATAATCGATATTGCAGAACTCGTACTTATGTTCCAATTATCGATGTGAACATACACCCTCACGTTCCAATAATCGATATTCCAGAACTCGTACATTATGTTCCAATGATCGATGTGACAAACCTACACCCTCACGTTCCAATAATCGATATGCCAGAACTGTTATGATGGACATGCCAGACCCCACAAAGGAGTACAGGTAATTAAAAAAATATTGATACACCATTTTATATTTAACTTTTGCGATTGATCAAAATCAAGGCAATTTCTCATCGCCACAAGTAGCGAATGTGCTACAATTTCGTTTGCAGAATCCAGTACACTGTCAACCATTGATTGCCTTAGATTAGCGATGTTCTTTTACCCAATTGTAGGCCTCCATTGCAGCATTGTGGACGTGCAGAAAAATACAGTCACGATATTTTGTGATATGTAACTGATTAGGCCTACACTGCAAAAACTGTTAACATGGACACCAGTGTTGTCACATATTCACATATAGATACCGAAGAGAGAATCAAAATTAACATCATTAGGAGTTAAAATAACACCAATGTAATTTTTTTGCGGAAGTTAGTGTTATTTTAACACCCTATGGTGTAATTTTTTATTCTTTTCTGGTATCTAGGGCCTATGTGACAGCACCCATGGTGTCAATTTTTTAACACCCAAGTTTTTGCAGTGCACTCCTAACTTCTTAAGCTTGCAACGTGTAACCGTGACAAAATCAACGGGGGAACAATTTGGATGGTATCTGAACGCAAAATCTCCTTTTCGCCTTCGAAAAATATTCAACTTTTGTTTGCAAAGCCATGATATTTAACGGTTTGATTCCAACACGGCCTTCTGGCTTCGTTTGCTTAATATGCACATGCACACTGTGTTTTGAATAATTATAACAGTAAAGTACGTTTGCAAAGAACAAAAGGCGTCACATTCCAGGATCTTTCTGTTTATGATGACTTTCTTCTCTTTACACGTGCATGAAGACAACAAACATGATACATATACATGTACATGGACATTATAATTATATCATTTTCCGATTATTTTGACAAAATTCTTGACTTATCATTTTAGATTATTTTTGAAGGAAAAATTCTTGCTCATTGTTTTACTCAAATATTCAGTTATGTGTTTGTGTTCTGTGAAATTGTTTGATTTGTCTAGAGTACAACATCAATATAGCTGTAGGATTACTGATTGTCAATCATATTTTACACAAACAAGTTTATAATGGGGCCCGACTATTGCCTCCAAACCTCAGAATGGTCACACTGGTTTTAATTGAAGAAAAATACAAGGTGGTTGCGCCTTAAATTACTTACGATATGTGGTTCTGTACAAGTTATTACTATAAAATATCTAATCCAACACATGACGTGGTCATTTTATACTCAAACCATGGAGGTAGAAATCCATGCTCAAACCATCTCCATGCTCAAACCGATACTGCTCGGAACTTATTTTACTTCATTTTATGTTTTAAATTCTGGAAACGACTCAAAATTCAAGGAATATAATTGGAATCACTTCAAAGGATAATTACGAGTGCTTATTATACAGTTTAGTGTAAATTAAACTTTCAAATCCCAATTAATATTATTCACTCAACTCCCTGATGTTAACCGCATTCCCTTTAACCTCGACTGGAGCAGACCCAGAGTGTCATATGCAAAACCCACCCACGATGCCTAAAGACTCGCCTTACAAGCACCATCATCAGCATGTGTCGTTCATGGTTACATTTTCAACTCGGCTCTACTCCTGGGTTTACCTTGTATATTTATTCTTCCATTGTATCGTAGCGGTAGAGAGAGTGAGAAGGAGGAGGGGAGGTAGGGAAGCATCCATGCCCTGCCAGACAATAACACACCCTAACGATCTTGCACAACACATTATAATAATAACTATATAGTGGCCCAGTTATGGGTAACCCCGCGTATCAGATGACGGGACTCCACGCTGTTTTCGTTTGACCGCTGGGGGCGCTTGTTCGTCACTTGAGGCGGGTTGACAAGTTGAAAGTAGCGTTTATTGAGTGTATCTCGCATGATGTTGTTATCGTTTTGCAAACGATGATTTGATACATTTGTGTCGTTCGCTTGTTTCTTTGTTTTTCGTAGTTTCCAAAAAAAAAACATGTAAGCAAAAGGGATTGTATGTTTTGTAATTGGAACCCACTGTTTGTTTCAATCCTATATAGTTGTAGATATGTACACTAAAACTAACCTGTGAAAATTTCATTTCAAAGGGTGGTAGCGTTTTTGAGATATTGCCGAAAATATGGAGCGGTTATGTCCATGCACAAAGAATAACCTGCAATTGGACTACAAAATCTGAGAAGCGTTACTGTCAGTAACGCTTCTCAGATTCAAATGTTGTTGGGATGAAAGCGATATCTTTTTCCATAACCACAGTAGTTCGAAGTGAAAAGTTTCTCAAAATTCATTATACTATCCAAAGCTGCTGTATTTCTTACCAAGTAAGTTTTTATTGCCTTTAATTTTCGGAGTAATTACCAAACGTGTACCAGACCCTTAAGTTAAGATTTATAATAACTAATGGTAAAACATAACATTAAAATGAGTGATTGGCACCGCCTGAGCCCGCATCGGCTATAATGGGTTATCAACTTTTCCCCCAAAAGCTGCCATTTATATGTCTGCCTTAGAGAAAAACTGGATACTGACGGTTCCGGTGGAATTTATATAATTTTTATAGGAGTTACCGGGAATTCAGTTATTTTAGGGGGCTATAAAGAATTATGAGCTGTTCGCTCTCTTGAAGTTAAACTCTGATACCTTCGAAGCTGATACTCCAGCATACCAACCAGCTGCTGACTCCATGTTTTTCGTTTTCCCAGAACCCCAATATACGTTTAACAAGGATTGACTACCAATTATCAAGCATGTGCCTCAAGCGAGGACAGACAATTGGTGAGTCTTTCGAAGAAAAGGAGCATTCCCGATTAAGCGGGGGGGGGGGGGGAATAAATCCACAAATAATATTTTGAATCTTTAAGGGAGCCTTTTTTTTGGGGGGGGGGGGTCACGCTTTTTAATGCTTTTCTTTGCACCTTGTAAACCCTTATAAGGCGCTACATAAAATAATGGGACTCATAATTCATAAACTTCAAGACCTTTCTTATACAAAGTGTCTCTCTTTGTTCAAGCGCCTTGAGCACCCAATTGTTGGATACATGCACTATATAAGACTCCAATAATATTATTGTGATTATTGTTATTATGAATATGGTATTTTCTGCTTTTATGTGTCTTCACTCACTGGTTGAAACAGGTCACCATAATAACAAATACCTCGCTGTAAGTGTTACCGGTCTTGAGCGGATTGAAGCTCATCGGTACTGCAGATTGGCCACTTTGTCAATATATGGAAGAACGTATATGGAAACTACGATTTCGTTGATCTTATTGTTTGGAAGCAACCTAAAAACAAAACGTCGTCGATAAACTAAATTGCATGGGTACACAACCGATGTTTAAAGAGATTGTATACGTTTGGTAATTGGAACCCACTGTTTGTTTCAAGCTATAGTTGTAGATATATACCATAAAACTAACCTGTGAAAATTTCATTTCAAAAGGTGGTAGCGTTTTTGAGATATTTCCGAAAATCTGGAGAGGTTACCACGCAGGAAGAATAATCTGCAATTGGAATACACAATCTGAAAAGCGTTACTGCATTAATGTTTCTCAGATTCAAATTGTGAGGGATAAAAGGAGATATTTGTTCCATAACCGCAGTACTTCGAAGTGAAAAATTTCTCGAAATGCATTATACTATCCAAAGCTGCTGTACTTCTTACCAAGTAAGTTTTTATTGCCATTAATTTTCAGAGTCATTACCAAACGCATACAGACCCTTTAAAGGCACTGAACACGTTTGGAAATTGTCAAAGACCAGTGTTCTCACTTGGTGTATCCCAACATATGCATAAAATAACAATCCTGTAAAAATTTGGGCTCAATTGGTCATCGAAGTTGCAAGAAAATGATGAAAGAAAAAACACCCTTGTGGTACAAATTTGTGTGCTTTCAGATAGGAATAAAAAACTTCTTGCAAGAAGTTTTTATTATTCTAGTGAGAAATTACCTCTTTCTCAAAAAATACATTACTTCAGAGGGAGTCGTTTCCTACAATGTTTTATACTATCAATAGCTCTCCGTTGCTTGTTACCTAGGCAGTTTTTATGCTAATATTTGTTTTGAGTGATTACCAAACGTGTACGATGCCTTTAATTGATGAAAGTGTATGGTATCAGAGCTGAATGTTTTGCATAAATTGAGGAACGTCCTGAACTTGTATCATCGTCATGGTAAATCTATAAATAATGTATATGCCAAGTCATGGTTACAACAAAACGATCCACAAACGTAAAATATTTGTCAGTATTCAACAAAACAAACATTACAGAATAGTACAGTGATACCAAGAATAAGAGTTACGGGACTCGGGAATTTAAAAATAAAATACAAGGCCGAGGGAGCGATTTGAAGAAAACGATAGCCGGGCCCTGCAACGGGGGTGTCAGCAAGCCAAAAGGCATTTATAATTGACTGGAAAAGCAGCGGTGACAAGCCGATGATCGACACGGGCCGATAGCGTGTTTTTCCAGGGCTTTGCAACGCAAGAGATGGCGATGGTGCTACGGCTCAATACGTCAACCCAACTGACGCCTGGAGGCCAAAGGTCATGGGGTCAGGTTTGGGTCACAATGTTGGCTCTCGTGGCCCTATTGACACGATGACGTACACTTGGGGCTGTACATTTTTTCGGTTGATGTCTCAACAACAAGGTCTTGATGGGGGACCAAATTTCAAAACGGTTTGTCAAGATTGGTAAGGTAAAGATAAGTCTTTATGAAGACTGCGCATCTTGGGCGTCATTTTGGGCGCTATTTGGGCGACCTTGGCTGTCCAAGCACAACGTGAAATAAAAATGGGGAATCCACGTTAATGGGCTTTGAACCATTGGTAAAACAACCTAGTTTGGAGTAGATGATGTGTTTAAATTCAATTAGCGCATTTAATTCAAGCAAACAATTTCACCACACAAGGCGTCAGGACGTCGTTCATCTTAAACAGAACATGACCCTAAACGTATATTTTCTTCATTTTGAACTTGGAGATACTAGCTAAGCATCTGCTGGCCTAGTTTAAAATGGCACTATACCAGAAGTCATTAGATAACTACTCAGGAAGTTTGCTACCATTACGATCTGACTGCCCTAAAAAGGAAGACAAGAGCATGCGTTTCCCCAAATGCGGCACACTTCCCTTCCGCAGCCACCCCATGAATTTAAGAGTCGAAATCCTTTCACCGGCTTAAGATCCTTTCACTGGCATTTCCTGAATACAATATTCTTCAGTGTGAAATTAATAGGACCACTAGACCTGTAGGAGAAACAAACACCTTATTTTAAATATATTCCCGTGATTATTACACCAAGGAGCTCGAGACCAAAACACGAGAAGTAAGAAAAGAAAAGTGAAAGAGTTAAAAGAGGGATTCTATGATATAAGAAGTTGAAGAAGTAAAGTCATGAAATTGGAAAAAGTGGAGGGAAGAAGTTAGGCGTGAAGAGAAGTTAAAGAGAAGGTATACGTTTAGTAATCACTCTTAAAATGAATGGCAATAAAAACTTACTTCGTTAGAATTGCAGTAGCTTTCGATTGCATAAAGCATTTTTTGAAACATTTCACTTCGAAGTAATGTGGTTATGGAAAAAGTTATCAGTTTTTACCCCCATAAATTTGAATCTGAGAAACGAAATACTGTCAGTAACGTTTCTCAGATTGTGTATTCCAATTACGGATTATTCTTCCTGCGTGGACATAATATTCGCTCCGGATTTTCGGTGATATTTACAAAAAAGTGACAACCATTTGAAATTATTAAAGTAATCGAACGGTTCAAAAAACCAAAGGTATACTGTCCATTTAATGAAGGGAAGGTATCATACACTGTACGGACGCAGCCCCGTGATAGTGATAGATTGTATAGGCACGAACTCCCCCCTCCCCAAACTAAAGGGAGTCGCATCAACAATGGATGGGGCATGTCCCATTGATAATGATGATGTCGCAAAAAATAAGAAATAACTGGGGAAGCAAAAAAGAGAGGGGATCAGAAAGGGTGATGATGATGATGATGATGAAGATGGTGATAATGGGAATGATACTTATGATTTGTGATGATGATGTTGCATTGGTTAAACAGTTTCAGAGACAAGAAACACTGACGAAACACAAAATGAGGGCTGCACCAAACAGTGGACAGAGATGAAAGAAACACGGAAGACACATTATGTGGGTTGCATCAAACAGTGGAGGGGATACAATAAACACTAAAGAAATAGTATGAGGGCTGCATCAAACAGTGGACGGAGAAACACCGAATATACACTATGCGGGCTGCATCAAACATCGGAGAGGATACAATAAACACTGACGAAATACTTTTAGGGCTGCATCAAACAGTGAACAGGGACGAAAGAAGCACTGAAGATACACTGTGCGGGCTGCAACAAACAGTGGATGCAGACAGGCACAAGACATACTATTACGAGGGCCATCAAACAGTGGATGGAGATACAAGAAACACTGGATAAACACCACAATAGTTCATCAAACAGTGAACGCAAACACAAGGAACACTATAGAAACAATGGGGTTGCATCAAACGGTTGACGCATACAAGAAACATCATGAGGGCCAACAAAATGGACGGAGATACAAGAAACACCAAATAAACACTGTGGGGGCTACCCCAAACATTTTTTTTGAAGGAAGGCTACATCCAACAGTGTTTTGACGGACACATTCTGATGATGTTGCTGTTCCATAGGTTAATAACAATAACCAATATTAATGGGGACTCACTCCCAACAGTTGATTCGCATAGCCCCCGTGGTGACGGCAGACACATTGAATTGTTAGAGTTGTACAACAAATGGGGTGTAACATTCAACACGAGCTTGAAACAGCCTGATGATAAGAATGATGACAATGCCTTTTTGGGGGGAAAAATAAAAAACCTAAAACAACAACAACAACAACAGCAATCGACAAACGAGGAAGCTGGATAGAATGGAACCCCAAAAGGCATTGTATGACAACTGACACATACATGTACATCACGTCTAAAACAACGGAAAATATTACTCTTAGATTTTTGGGGGTAAGTTTCCTTGATGCATTGTTAAAGTGACATTGAGGTACTTATACCATTATTAAGGAGTATGACATTGAAAGCAATTTGCACAACAAGTGACTGGAGTACTAAGTGGCTTTTGACAGCTCCTTTCGCGGGGCTGGACCGGTCAACCCTACCCACTCCGACCGCGTTTCTTGCTCAAGGCAAAACAATGGTGTCGAGTTTTGATACTCTATCTTAATAACGGGATTTTGATATAAAAAAAGTTGCTTCTTGGGAGTCAAGACGCCATTAGGGGGCAATGCATCAAGGTATGTGATAACAACGTAGCTCCAAGGGAAGGGAAACAGTAGGAGACTGTAGCTATAAGGTTGGGCACTTTGATCACGTGATTGGCGTGTGGTAGCCACCACCGTAGATTTGACGATCTAGAGTTTTCCAGCGGGACAAGGTCTGGGGTTTCGTAGACCATGCGTAGACTGACAAGTTGCGGACAGCTTAGCCGCCAGCTCCACCTTCCCCGCCGGGGGAGAGCAGCCGAAGATTGTCCCCTGCGGGTCACGGGAGATGATTGACACAGTACCGTGGAGGTCCCAGATGGCGAGCCCGGGTTCAAGTCAGGTTCGCTGGCGACGCTTTTGTACGGCATCTCCGGTGCCTGCCATCACACTTGGGCGATGGTGCGTTTCATTGGTACGTTGATGTGACGAAAGTCAAGCCTTCCGTGGACAGAGGATACCTCGCGCCACCCCTTCCATCGGGCAGACGCTGGTGAAATCAAAACGTTGGCGTCGCAGTCCAACACCACATAAACGTTTCCCACTCCGTATCACTATCCCTCAAGTCAGTTCCAATGTCATGTTCTTTCTCTTTCTTCTCTTCCCTTCCTGACCGGGGTTCTGCTTCTGTAATGTGTATACGATCCATCGCCTGTTGTCACCTAACTAAATCAAAAGTGAGAAGGATTGTGGCGCACGGCCCACACAAGCTGCAGTTGCCTGAAATGCTTGTCCTGCTACTAATTGGCGTCTGCTTGTTGTATGAACAAAAAAATACTGGTATGAAAAAAAAGGGGGAAATAAGAACATCGAAGAGAAAACATGTTTTTGTTGTTTTCGTTTTGGCTTTATGGATTGTTTAGGTCAATAGGTTAAAACTAGTTGGCAATGTATTTGTCCCCCCCCCCACCTTTACACACACAAAATTGCAAATCTTACTATTGTCTATATAACTTAAGTCAAATGCAAAACAACATATAAATGAATAATAAAACACAATTAAAAGTAGCATACATGATCGGTAGAGCTGACAAAATAGTCGCATGATCAACCAACCCAAATACATGAAATTCCAAACCTGTGAAATTTGGGCTTAATTCGTTGCGAGAGTCAGAAAAACCAAGGGAAAACCCATGCACATGTTCAACATGTAAACACATTGTCCTTATTTTGGATTGCTACAACCGAAATCAGCTGTTGCGTTGGTGTTTTTGGTTTTAGATTTTTTTTAGGTTTTCAGGTACAATTTCTCAAATTTGACTTCATTAGTAAAGCTTTCAGACTAAAATGTAAACAACGATGTTTGTTACCCTTGCAAATCCTGTGTATAATAGTACCTTAGCTTTCTTCGGAATCGGGTGTGGTATTTTGTTATTTCTTTGTTTCATGTTCTTTTACTGTTGAGTTACAGCAAGGAAATGTGATTTGTTTTAATGGACCGTTTACAATAGTCGATATAGAATTCCATCAAAATAGCTACTCCCTTGACACGTGGGCGCATTCCTGGTTTGTCGATGTGTGATGTCTGTTACGCGCCATTTTGTCTGACTTAGACTATACGTCAGGCAAGATTTGTCGGACAACATGGGCCTACAAGATGAACATTGTGGGGTGATTTTTAGGTAGGACCTGTAGTTGTATAGGGTGTTTTGACATTGTAACCCCACAATGGTTTTAACAAGGCAGATTAAAGAACATATCTAATAGAAAACATATGGGGGAAAGCCCACAATGTCGCTCTACTAAATATGTCTGGGTGGAACATTTTGTCAGACACAATGGTCAGAGGTTTGTCGGACAATAACCAAATAGGGCTAATGATCGACAGGGACGTCAAATGTTAAGTGTTGGCGTCGACCGATGGGAGATGTTTGCGCGTAATCTGATAAAGATGTTGTCGTTGTTTGAACAATGTAGGTAAGGTCGTGTGGATTGGGCGTTCATTTGCCTTTTGGGGATAATGGTGGACACATCGCGAGGACACTATTTGGATTTGGGTAAATCTGTTTCTATACACCCAACGATGAACAGTGAATTCATTTACCATATCTAAAAAAGGTTACGGTAATACACTGCAAAAACTTGGGTGTTAAAAAAGATTAACAATTTACAACATAGGGTGTTAAAATAACACTAATTTCTGCCAACATAATTACAATGGTGTTTTTGTAACACCCTATATGATGTTAATTTTGATTCTCTCTTCGGTATCTATATGTGACAACACCCATGGTGTCAACTTTAACACCCCAGTTTTTGCAGTGATACGTTTGCCAAGATGCTCACATTGTTTTAGAGATCGAAATATCGAACAATAGTTGTTGTTTTGTCAGGACTCTGTTCACGTTCATTATTTATGTCCATTTGTGACACCGAAATAAAGAGACTTGGTGGACGTTGCTAGTACCATGGCATCGTTTCAGACGGATTATAATGTGCAGGACAAAACTGAGGCCATTTTAAAAACTATTTTTTGTATGGATTAATAATACAGGTAGCGTTAGTCGTTTTTTAAATGTATGTATTTATTTATTTATTTACGGAGTTATGTATCTGATCATTTTTATATTTAGGCCTATTCATGTATTTATTTATTTATATACGTAATTATGTATCTGAATATGCTTATAATTTTATAATACCACCTGTTTTTCTAATTAAACCACATTGTGCCATGCGAATTACAATCATTGCTATTTTTTTTTTTTACATCAGATCGTTAATAAGTTGCTTTGCTTTGTCCAACCATAGAGCAAGGGTGCAACAAGTAACCAACTTGTTTTATTCGTGAATTGCAAGAACAACATCATGAATGAACTGTGGTCTTCCAACGTGACATTAAACGGGGGGTTGAGCTGGCCACCAGCCACGCAAGCACGCAATACCGACCGGTGAAAGGGATGTTTTTCACCCGTCAGGAGCACTCTAAAACCCCCGGCGAGGAGGATGATAAATGACCGAAGCAGTCGGTTAAGTGTCTTTGATGCCGAGTCGTTTGTCCCACTCGCATGTTTCAGCAGCAAGGCGGGGGAGAGGGGGGGGGGGCTGACGGTCCTTTGGTCTGATGTTTTTGTTTTACTCCTTAAATTTAGTGATGCAATTTGTAAGCCACCATAGTGGTATGCCACTATATTTCGTCTAGATATAAATGTCATTGGTGTTTTTTGAAGAGTGCATTCATTTCCACCCTCTTGTTTTCGATAAACGCACCATATACAAACATATGAAAGTATCATCAAATTAGGTCATTCCGTTTTACTTCGCAGTTAGTATTGAAACAAGAAAAGAAGAAAATAAAAAATAAAAAAAAAACGGTTCGTGTACGTCAAAGGTATTATACAGGACTGGTAAGGATAAAAACCATCATTGTAAAATTTTAGTCTGAAAGCTTATGAAGTTAATACTATAAAACGATTTTTTCTGGGAAATACTTCCCTCTGAAATGAAGACATATTCGAGAAAACTGTATCTTAAAACCTATACAACAAAACCGCAACAATTGATTTGGGTTGTTACAACCCATCTAGGACGATGTGTTTATCAGTATACATGCTAAACATTGTGCATGGTTTTTCACTCTTTTCTCCTGACTCACTCAAGGGATTGGGCTCAAATTTTCGCAGGTTTGTTATTTCATGTATATGGTTGATCGCACAAAAAATGAACACTGTCTGTGACTATTTGATCATCTCTACCAAATCTTGTATATTATAATAGGTCGTTATGCGCTATGTTCGACTACGCATGAATATAGCCTACAAATGCTGAAAAATACTATTTTCTTCACTTAGACCATTTCAGAGGATAAACGAAAACACAATTTTTGCGATCCTTTTGATTCTATTCTAAAACATAGTTTGAGCTCGTCAGTTTGCTTTTTTTTTTGTAACTGTCAAAGTTTGCTCTGTCAACTTTCACTGAATGATTTATTTTTAAGACATAGACACCGAGGTACAAAATGCAAGGTGTTGTTGTTGGGATGGGGGCCGCGGCCGACAAATTCCTCAGGCGCAATGCAAACGTTGCGCCGAGAATGGGCTCGGTGTCATGAAATGCGTCAAGCATGGTCGCCAAAAATATCAGCCCGTGTCGTCCCTCGTTGCCCGATCATTCCCCATCAAACAACCCATTGCCTGGCCTAGTGTAGTTCATGGAGGTACCTCCATGAGTTCAATTAAAATTCATCATATACAGCAATAAAATAGAGAAAGAATGGTTTTTAATCGGAAAGATTGTCATAAATTTGATAGAACCGATTGTCTTGAGAGAGAAAAGAAATGGCCTGAAATATTGCCATAGGCGCAAAAACTGCCTCAAGCATTCTGTTAAAGGGTGTGAAAAATTGGGCTCAATTGGTCATCGAAGTTGCAAGAAAGGAATAAAAGGAAAAAACACCCTTGTTGCATAACAACGTGTGCTTTCAGATGCCCGAGAAGGGCTTTATGCCTGAAGCCTTTCTCAGGTTCAAATTTTGTTGTGAAAAATTACCCCTTTCTCTAAAGCTACACTACTTCAAAGGGGCCGTTCCTAACAATGTTACCAAGTACGTTTTTATGGTCATTAATTAATTTTGGAGTAATTACCGAAGGTATACCCTCCAAACACAAAGTGAACGCTGAATGTGCGTTTACTCGACTTCATTTTGATGATATCTTCACAGGAATTGGTGCGGTTAATGGAAACTTGGAGATATCTCATTGTTGAAAACAACACGATTGCAATTCGAGCCTTTTCGAAAACACGACTCTGGCTTAATCTCCGTCTGTGTTTTGGCAACGATTGGCACGGGGCTTCTATAGGAGGAACACGGAGCCTAAGCCGTATCCCAAGCCAGAACCTGAGCCCGAAGCCTCAATTTCGAAAAGGGCCAGATCATGCATCTCCAGCCATGGCCAGATATGCTCTTCCAGAAACCAGTCACATGTCATTCCTTTGAGGCAGTGATTGGTCCATAAAGTCACATGTCATTCCTTTGAGGCAGTGATTGGTCCATAAAGTCACATGTCATTCCTTTGAGGCAGTGATTGGTCCATAAAGTCACATGTCATTCCTTTGAGGCAGTGATTGGTCCATAAAGTCACATGTCATTCCTTTGAGGCAGTGATTGGTCTATAAAGTCATATGCCATTCCTTTGAGGCAGTGATTGGTCCATAAAGTCACATGTCATTCTTTTGAGGCAGTGATTGGTCCATGAAGTCACATGCCATTCCTTTGAGGCAGTGATTGGTCCATGAAGTCACATGCCATTCCTTTGAGGCAGTGATTGGTCCATAAAGTCACATGTAATTCCTTCGAGGCAGTGATTGGTCCATAAAGTCGTGGGGGTACAATGCTTAATGTCACCTTTTTTTCGGAATGTTGAGGTTTGCGAGGTACGAATGCCAATACCGCAGAAGATTGAGTGTTATAAACGACTTTTTGAATGAATGATAAAATTAACAAATAAGCTTGCGTTCGGGGAGGGGGATCTTTGTTTTCTGGTAGTAGTTATGAATTCAAAGTTGGATGGTTTTTAGATTAAATAAATTTGTAAACGGCTATACGTGGGTATAGGCCGTAATCACAATAACGTAAAACAACAACAGCTCCACTTGCTCCACTAAGATTTCACACCATTTGTTTCTTAAATTCAATATTCTTTTTTCATATTAATTTGATTAAATAATTACATCATGCCAGACGCTATTATGACTTTTCAACAAGACACAGTTTTCACCAACTGAAGCAAGCTTCAATACGGGCCTGACATTTCGGAAATAAACAAATAGCAACACAATAAAATTGGGCAATATACGTCTGGATGAGAACACATAGATACATGGTATCTCTCAAGGCACGCATCAGCCAACAACTAAAAAACATTTTAAAAAGCATCTGCTGCACTTGACAGTGCAGCTATACATCATAACTTACAAGTAAAGAAAAGACCTTGCCATATTTTTTCCCCGTGGCTGGCGTGGCAGCACACAGCGCAGGCAGCGCCCCTCCTCCACAGCCCCAACGATCTGATAACCTTTCGCCCGGTATGTTTACGGGGGCGTGGGAGGCACTCGCTGACAACTCTGATGGCCGCACGGGAAAGGGGATATCTTTGTTATACAACAACTCCGAGACAGAAAGCATTTTAATTCAATTAACTAGGATAGCATGAGTATATGGTGGATGGCCCCACTGACAAACACAATTATTCTTCGTCCAGGTGATCGGGGTATAACTCATGAGTTTCGTTTTGAGAGAAACATAAAATATGCAGAGAGTTGGTCGAGGTTTGAATTCCATCAGCACTAATAGATGCTTGACATCATATTAAACTTTATGTGTAGGAATATGGGACACTTTATTTCAGATCAGAGGTATATGGGAAGAAATATGATGTACTTGATTTCGTTCACACGATTCGGTTATCAATTTATGATAACGAATTTAGATTCTTTCTTGTTTTCATTGGATTATCTTCAAAGAGGCAATTCTCTTGATGCGATTATTCAGAACAATGTTTCAAAAACTCACCATTTGAAAAGAAAAACCGGAGTCGCATTGTAGGATTTGGTATCAAACTGTTCATGTCACATTATGTCGTTTTCTTATTTTATAAAGAACATTATAATTATATTTTATTGTAACTATAAGGTATCCGATTCAACTTGTGTATACTTCACAATTCTTTTTTTTCTGGTTGCAGAGTTTCGAGTCCTTAACAGTGGTATAAATCTACACAAAATGTACGTTTAATTAAAAGCATTTTAAAATAAAATGGTCTCGACACTTGTGTTTTTAAGCAAGGCACTTGACCATTAATGCTTCGTCCTTCAGATGGGACGTAAAGCCGTTGGGTCCCGTGTATTGTGAACCCAGTACACTGATCGTTAAGAGAAGGGGTTCACTCTGGTGTTTTCTGGTATGGTTGCCTGCAGATTGTGCCACAGCACCTTGTAAACTGTTACATGATGCTATGTAAATAAATGGATCTTATAATTCGAACAAAGCTCAGCATATCTTGTTGGAGAAGAAGACAAAAATTAGTGATTTGAGACGCCCTCGTTTGGGATAAAGCGCCACATAAAAACTGACTCAAATGGGAATTTTTTTAGAGTGTTATCTCAGGGTCTAATGCTCGGTGTCTGTAACTTGTATGATTTAGTTGTATTGTAATTAGAGAGGAAATTTCTTGTTTTCTCTGAAAGCTCTTCCATTTGCGGTTTCTTTAATTACCGAATGCTGCCTTAATCAGAACGATACGTCATCAGCGACAGTCCGTCTCAGATTGGATGCTTTTTGTTTTCCTCGAAAATCTGAGTTCCATTTTTCTTGGCGATGGTGATGATTCACGAGTGACATTTCGGCCCGAGTTTGAGCTCCATTGCTCGCAGCGTCTAATTGGCTACGCGGGGCGGTTACCCACACTTTGATTTATGTTGAAAAGGGTCTCGCTATGTTTGAACCCCGAAGTACGAGAATTAGGCGCGGGCGTGCGGGTGCCGACCCCCTCTACTCCCCTCGCCCGTTGCACGATCACTCCAGCCCGGCTGAGATTCTGATCGATGCGCCGCCGCTCATCTTCGCCTCTACGGAGATTGCTTTCTTCCTTACAAAAACAACGAAATTTTACCAAATTTGGTGTCCATTGCGGACATATCTGCCGTGGATTGGTGGGGGAGAGGGTGTCTTCTGACGCGGGACTATTAATTAAAAGAAAACATGTCCGGCCTACACGGCACCGGTACGTGTCACGTTCGAACATCGAGTTAATTTACGATTGGGGGGGGGGGGTGAGAAGAAACGACATAACACAATCTTGGATGAGTTGACTCAAACCTGCCGGAGTATCCGATTACAAGAACTGGGCCGTTATGACAGGAGCAAAAATAACGAGACTCTACTCAAATTCAAAAGTTGTAGGAATAGTTGACAACAGAGAATCTAGTCAAATTTCCGAAACAGTGTCAACTTGTAGCACATCATACACTATTTGTTATTTCATGCATAGGGCTATGTTGGGATACACAAAGTGAAGATACTGAGTCTTTGACAATTACCAAAAGTATACCCTGCATTTAAAGGTATCGTACACGTTTGGTAATGACTCAAAACAAATATTAGCATAAAAACTTACTTGGTAACAAGCAACGGAGAGCTGTTGATAGTATAAAACATTGTAGGAAACGACTCCCTCTGAAGTAACGTAGTTTTTGAGAAAGAGGTAATTTCTCACTAAAATAATAAAAACTTTCTGCAAGAAGTTTTTATTCCTATCTGAAAGCACACAAATTTGTACAACAAGGGTGTTTTTTCTTTCATAATTTTCTTGCAACTTCGATGACCAATTGAACCCAAATTTTCACAGGCTTGTTATTTTATGCATATGTTGGGATACACCAAGTGAGAATACTGGTCTTTGACAATTTCCAAACGTGTTCAGTGCCTTTAACGCATAGAGTGAAAATTCTACAGTTACACACATTGAAATAAGTAAACCAGAATCAAACAGTGGTCTGATTTTACTCTAATCCTTGGAAAGACAGAAACCATTAGAACAACACAGAGCTGACAGCACTGGAACAACAACAACACCCAAAACTTAGTATTCTCTATGACTAAAAGAGCAAGTTTTGCTCTCGCACAAAGGAACGATGCCGGAACCCTAGATGTCGATTGTATAATGTGGATGTGTTTATGAACCACACTCTGCGGTGGCAGTGATACCCTCCTCACCCTGTATACAATCACCAACCATAAGAGGTTGGTATTGTCCTTTCATGACAAAATGATATTTGAAACAAATCAAGGTCTGGAGACGTTTTCCCTTGTCACTTTGGTGGAACCTTATAGTCATGACAAGGCTATATTATGTCTGTCCAATTCAGACAGTCGTGCATACTTCTTGATGAGGATGCGGATGCAAGTATATAAGTCCAAAGAATATGCACATAGTAATAATAATAATACTTGGTACTAATATAGCGCTTTATCACACCCCTAGGGGCGTATCAAAGCGCTCAGTATTTTCCATGTAAGGAATGGAGCTATGTTTTGAAGTATGATACCTTTTTCCTTTATAGCACCATGTAATGGTTTACAAGGTGCTGTGGCGCAATATGCTGCCGATCAGACCAGGAACACCGGGGCGAACCCCTTCTCTTTACGATAAGTGCACTGGGTTCTTTTACGTGCATTACACAACACACGGGACCTACGGCTTTACGTCCCATCCGAAGGACAAAGCAATAATGGTTAAGTTTCTTGCTTAAGGACACAAGTGTCACGACCGGGACTTGAACCCACACTCTGCTGATCAGAAACACCAAAGCTTAAGTCCAGTGTCCTTATCAGCTCGGCCACGACATCTACAATCCCTTACATTTTGAATGTGATTATTTTCCAAATTCCCATCAGACGACTGATCTTTGAAATGAGCATCGATGTAACATGCACTGCAAAACTGGGGTGTTAAAATTGACACCATGGGTGTTATTATACCAAAATAGAATCAAAATTTACACCATAGGGTGTTAAAATATTAACACTAATTTCTGTCAAAACAATTACATTGGTGTTATTTTCACACCTTATGATGTTAATTTGTATTCTTTATTTGGTATCTATACGTGAAAACACCCGTGGTGTCAATTTTAACACCCCGGTTTTTGCAGCATGTTCAATACTATTAGACCAGTGTCTTCATTTTGATCTCAAAGCAGGGGCGGATCCAGGATTTTCCAAACAGGGGGGCGTGATTTTTTTTTCAGAATGAAAGACCGCGCCATCCCTAGACAGCATTTTATTTTTCTGCACTGCGAAATTGCCAATGTCGTAGTGCTTTTCAAAGAGAAAGTTGTTTCTTCTAAATCGGTTTAAAAATCAAATTTCATGGTTCTGCTTACCGTAAGCAAAGAACTTGGCGCTTACAGAAGCAGTGAATTCCCCCTTTTTTCTGGCAACCGGGGGGGGGGCGTGCGCCCCCCCCCCCACGCCCCCCTGGATCCGCGCCTGCAAAGGGTTTTTAAATGTATGAACACAACGACAGCCTTCACAAAATACCGTTTGAAAAAAAAAGAACAGAAGTTAAACAGAAAAATGAGCCAAATTGGGACACGATTCTATCGTATGTCCCTTTGAAATTTACTAAAAAGGTTGAACCGCAATAATTATTACATTAATCCCAACAAGTGCGTAGATGGGTAAAACACGTGACTGTGTGGTTGGATTAACCCGGTGACCGACTGAACTTTTGTCGAAAGGTGCAACATACTCAGAAACAAATGTTCCCACAAATTAATTTTTAACATTCCCCCTAGTTTATTTACATGAAACCTACCTTGTTTTATTTAAGACAAAATAATTTAAGACAAAATAAATGACTGGTAAGAAAAAAAGGAAGAAGAAAACACACAAAAACAAAACAAAACCAACTCAGTTTCAATCTGAAAGCTCGTTGACTGATAACAGTTTATATACCAGTATCAATTGTCCAGAGAAATAGTTCAAACTCAAGAAAATAGCATTTGAATGACCCAAAATCACCGTTGCTTATTTTGATTGCAGCAATCGAAATAAGTCTTAGATGAACGTGCACACATGCCATGAAAAAAAATGGACCGTTTTCATTATTTCCACTAAAACTTGATCAACGAGTTTGACGAAATTGTCACAGGTTGGTCGAATTGTGTTTTTATTGAAAATAAGAGGAGGGACGGAATATTACTCTTCAAAACCATTGATGAACTTTCCCTTTAACGCTTCACCTGATTTTATTTACATGAAACTTAACTTGTTGTATTAAGTCATTACCACGTTCAGGGCTTTTCCCCTGGGAAAAACAAAAGAAACTACATATACCGGTTGCTCTGAAATATTCAGTTTCTTTGTTGATACTTAACTTGCAGAAAGGTGTCGTAAAAGTAAAATGCTCTAATTGACGAAGAGACATCATAAAGTTTAAACAACGCTGCTGGGTCAACTTTCACTTGTTAATACAACAAAAACATAAATTACAAATGAAATAAATAACAATGTCAGAACAACTTTCAAACCACGTTAAAGGCACTGAACGCGTTTGAAAATTGTCAAAGACCAGTGTTCTCACTTGGTCTATCCTTGCATAAAATAACAAGCCTGGGAAAAATTTGGGCTTAATTGGTCATCGAAGTTGCAAGAAAATTATGAAAGAAAAAACACCCTTGTTGTACAAATTTGTGTGCTTTCTCAGATAGGAATAAAAACTTCTTGCAAGAAGTTTTTATTATTTTAGTGAGAAATTACCTCTTTCTCAAAAACTACGTTACTTCAGAGAGAGTCGTTTTCTACAATGTTTTATACTATCAACAGCTCTCCGTTGTTTGTTACCAAGTAAGTTTTTATGCTAATATTTGTTTTGAGTCATTACCAAACGTGTACGATACCTTTAAAGCTAAATTCAACAAAATAAAGCCCCATGATATAAAAGAAAATCAAAAAGGTAACAGAAGAAGAGAAATAAGATATCACTCTCCACTTAATTTGCCAATTGAACATTTTCTTGATCGCAAAGCGCTACATTGAAAAATGCAATCATAATTTTAGGCTTTTTAACAAGCACAATAGTCTGTGGACTCGAGACTCTATTTTTAGGTTGTTATTATTGTAAATTTGTAATGAGTAGACCCTACTTGTATGCTACATTACAAACCAATTTCATAGATAATCGTTTGACTTTGACTATGACGGCTAAACATGCGAACAGCCAGTAGATAGTGGCCACATTGTCACAGTGAGTTTTGGTGCGGTGTACTGTCTATTACAGCAGGTAGGTGATGGGATGGTGACTTTAACGAAATACAAGAATGGAATTTGACACCCGGTCGGGAGAAAGATAATGGACTTAAGGGCCATTTCAGATTTGTTCTTTGAAAAAAAAAAAAAAAAAAAAAAAAAAAGTCAATAACAAAAAATTGTGGCTATTTGGACAATAACGAAAACTACTTTTTATGTTAACTACCTAATTTTCTCTAAGAACAAATCTGCAACTGCACTATAGCCAAATATCTTTCTCATGACATAGGCCTATACTCTGACTGTGTGCCAAATTCCATGCCTGTATCATCAAAGGCACAATAATTCTCCAAAGTATTTCCCCTGTCTGCCCAAAAGAATGAGCAAAAGTGATTTGAAGTGTCTTCAATTATCATTGGTTCTCGATTGGACATTAAACCGTGTGTTACGTGTAAGAACTACGCGTAACAAGTTACGTGTTATCGTCTAGTTATTTATTTTATAGATATTGTATTTGAATACACTGTATTTCATACTTGGTTCACTAAATAATACAATCTTTTAACGGTGCTTAGTTTTTGCGGACCTTTTTCTCGCACAAAGCAGTATTACAAGACATCAGTATTTCCCAGAACAATTGGTACTTGTGTCAAGTTTATGAAAAGTGAGAGCTCAGTTTCCAGTACCTTGGCTAGGGCTCTCGGCTCTGGCTTCGAGCTTACTCTTCAAAACCATTGATGAACTTTCCCTTTAACGCTTCACCTGATTTTATTTACATGAAACTTAACTTGTTGTATTAAGTCATTACCACGTTCAGGGCTTTTCCCCTGGGAAAAACAAAAGAAAAACAAAAGAAACTACATAGGGCTTTTCCCCTGGGAAAAACAAAAGAAACTACGTATACCGGTTGCTCTGAAATATTCAGTTTCTTTGTTGATACTCAACTTGCAGAAAGGTGTCGTAAAAGTAAAATGCTCTAATTGACGAAGAGACATCATAAAGTTTAAACAACGCTGCTGGGTCAACTTTCACTTGTTAATACAACAAAAACATAAATTACAAATGAAATAAATAATAATGTCAGAACAACTTTCAAACCACGTTAAAGGCACTGAACGCGTTTGAAAATTGTCAAAGACCAGTGTTCTCACTTGGTCTATCCTTGCATAAAATAACAAGCCTGGGAAAAATTTGGGCTTAATTGGTCATCGAAGTTGCAAGAAAATTATGAAAGAAAAAACACCCTTGTTGTACAAATTTGTGTGCTTTCTCAGATAGGAATAAAAACTTCTTGCAAGAAGTTTTTATTATTTTAGTGAGAAATTACCTCTTTCTCAAAAACTACGTTACTTCAGAGAGAGTCGTTTTCTACAATGTTTTATACTATCAACAGCTCTCCGTTGTTTGTTACCAAGTAAGTTTTTATGCTAATATTTGTTTTGAGTCATTACCAAACGTGTACGATACCTTTAAAGCTAAATTCAACAAAATAAAGCCCCATGATATAAAAGAAAATCAAAAAGGTAACAGAAGAAGAGAAATAAGATATCACTCTCCACTTAATTTGCCAATTGAACATTTTCTTGATCGCAAAGCGCTACATTACGGAGCCCCTAAAGGGACATCAAATAAAAAAAAAAAATAATAAAAAAAATGCAAAAAAAATTATCGTGCATCTCGTGCACGACATATTATCTCGTTATATCTATCGCGCGCACACGACATATCATATGCGCACGACATATTATCGTGCGCTGCGCGACGTATCTCGTGCGCTCGTGTATTACTCTCGTCTGCACGACATTACATCGTGCGCGACATATTATCTCGTGCGCACGACACATATTATCTCGTGCGCACGATATATTATCTCGTGCGCACGCGCACGACATCATCTCGTATTATCTCGTGCGCACGACATCTTATCTCGTGCGCACGACATATCGCGTGCGCACGACATATTTCGGGATTCTTGAAGCAGCCAGTCGTCACGCCGCCATTGTTATCACACAACACACACACAACAACAGACATAACAAGAAAAGGAGATCGAAAGATTGGAAAGACAACTGTTCAAATTGGGCCCTGTACACTATTGGTAAGATCGAAAAACACAAATGTTCACACATTCACACACAACTTACATGTCAAGTAAGTAATGGTTGGTTGAAAGGGTTCCTTCAAATATTTCTGCCTAAAATGCTATCGTTTCTGAAAATAAAACAATAGTTTTTATAACGCGCGATATTTTGAAAAAACATTTGAAAACAGAGGTTTTTTGCCCCATTCGCAAATATTTACATGAATATTTACGTGAATATTCACGATTTGTGCCTAATCGCAATTTTACGTAAATATTTACGATTTGTTGCACCAAACGCAAATATTTACGTAAATATTTACGCAAATATTTGCGATTTGTGCACCCAATCGCAAATATTTACGTGAATATTTACGTAAACATTCACGGTTTGTGCCCCAATTCATAACAAAGTAAGTGTACCCTTCATGTTGTGTAAAAGAAGAATTGTTATTCCATAATCTGACAGACCAAACCACTGGGCACACTTAATTTGGAGGTGGCTAATTCGGATCACTAATACCTAATTAGCCGCTAGAATACACGCCCTGTTCTTGTGTTCTGGCGGCTAATTAGGTATTAATTAGTGATCGGAATTAGCAACCTCAAAATCAGTGTGCCTAGTGGTGTGGTTCTGTCAGATTATGGATTATGGAATAAAATGTATCTTTTATCCAACATGAAGGGTACATTTTTCGGCGATTCGGCGAGTGCAGTCATAATAGTAAGTATTTGTGTACTAACGCATGATAGAAAATGGCGTGTATTTTAGCGGCTAATTAGGTATTAATTAGTGATGCGAATTAACCACCTCCAAAATTAAGTGCGCCCAGTGATAGGGTATATAAGATTATGGAATAAAATTTCATTTTTTTGCAACATGAAGGGTACATTTACTTTCAGGCGAATGCAAGTTTTTCAACAGTTGTATGTTGGTCTGTGGTGAGGTCTTAATTGTGGCGGATAATTACTCACTAATTGGTCAGCCAAGTATGCTCAGTGATCTATGTTTTCAAAATTCTGAAAGAAAAAATGAAAAAAAAAAAGAAAAAAATAAAAAAAAAAAAAAAAAAATTAAAAGAAGTAAAGAACTAAGGGGGAGACAGAAATGTTAGGAACTACTGAATAAGGAGAATCCGAATATGGAAATTCTGGATTCTGAAATTCTGGCCCAATACGCGGCTAGTTTCATCATTCACGTTTCACGACTGACTGGGTTTTGAACCGTGAATACAAGAAATATATTCAATATAATATTAAAAATTTTTGCGTTTGTGCAAAAAATCGCAATTTACGTAAATATTTTGCGATTGGGGCACAAATCGTCACGTACGTAAATATTCACGTGAATATTTTGCGATTTGAGTCTAAATCGTGAGTATTCAACGTAAATATTCACGTGAACATTTGCGATTGATTGGGAAAAAAAAATCGTGAATATTAACGAATTGGGGCAAAAACCTCGAAAATTTCGAATATTTACGTAAATATTCACATAATATGATGATCCTTCAGGGCCACCACATATTTTGCCAGGCATAATTTTGAGTAAAGTTAATGTAGTTTTTCTGTGTTTATTTTCTTTAACATTGTACTTGAAGTTGTAGTCAATTAGATCATCTTCCTCCATGATTAGATGGAGTTAATTACTCCGACTAGTGTAGTGCAGCATCACTAAACACTAAACTGAGATTAGTCTCTTTGTGAAGCTCTACTTAAAGTGAAAGTAGGCAAAAACAAACAAACAAATAGTCGCAACTCCCGGGGGCCTGTAAAATCAGGGCAGGCAGAGTCGCCTCGTATACCGTGCTATAGCGTCGCCAGGCCCCCTCTACTCTGCTGCATGCACCGCACTGCACTGCACTACACTAGTCGGAGAACTCCATCTAATCATTGACTACACTGGACTACAACTTCAAGTACAATGTTAACGAAAATAAACACAGAAAAACTACATTAACTTACTCAAAACTATGCCTGGCAAAACTTTACACAGTACACGGTGATTAATACAGGCTTCTTTAAACAGTTGTCTTTCCAATCTTTCGATCTCCTTAACCTTGTTATGTCTGTGTTGTGTGTTTCACGTGTGTGATAACAATGGCGGCGTGACGACGTGACGACTGGCTAAGAATCCCGAATTATGTCGTGCGCACGAGATAATATGTCGTGCGCACGAGATAATAAGTCGTGCGCATAATAATATGTCGTGCGCACGAGATAATATGTCGTGCGCACGAGATACGATGTCGTGCGCACGAGATAATATGTCGTGCGCACGAGATAATATGTCGTGCGCTCGAGCTAATAAGTCGTGCGCACGAGATATGTCGTGCGCACGAGATAATATGTCGTGTCGCACGCACGAGATAATATGTCGTGCGCACGCGCACGATAATAAGTCGTGCGCACGAGATTTTTTTTTTTTTTTTTTGATGTCCCTTTAGGGGCTCCGTACTACATTGAAAAATGCAATCATAATTTTAGGCTTTTTAACAAGCACAATAGTCTGTGGACTCGAGACTCTATTTTTAGGTTGTTATTATTGTAAATTTGTAATGAGTAGACCCTACTTGTATGCTACATTACAAACCAATTTCATAGATAATCGTTTGACTTTGACTATGACGGCTAAACATGCGAACAGCCAGTAGATAGTGGCCACATTGTCACAATGAGTTTTGGTGCGGTGTACTGTCTATTACAGCAGGTAGGTGATGGGATGGTGACTTTAACGAAATACAAGAATGGAATTTGACACCCGGTCGGGAGAAAGATAATGGACTTAAGGGCCATTTCAGATTTGTTCTTTGAAAAAAAAAAAAAAAAAAGTCAATAACAAAAAATTGTGGCTATTTGGACAATAACGAAAACTACTTTTTATGTTAACTACCTAATTTTCTCTAAGAACAAATCTGCAATTGCACTATAGCCAAATATCTTTCTCATGACATAGGCCTATACTCTGACTGTGTGCCAAATTCCATGCCTGTATCATCAAAGGCACAATAATTCTCCAAAGTATTTCCCCTGTCTGCCCAAAAGAATGAGCAAAAGTGATTTGAAGTGTCTTCAATTATCATTGGTTCTCGATTGGACATTAAACCGTGTGTTACGTGTAAGAACTACGCGTAACAAGTTACGTGTTATCGTCTAGTTATTTATTTTATAGATATTGTATTTGAATACACTGTATTTCATACTTGGTTCACTAAATAATACCATCTTTTAACGGTGCTTAGTTTTTGCGGACCTTTTTCTCGCACAAAGCAGTATTACAAGACATCAGTATTTCCCAGAACAATTGGTACTTGTGTCAAGTTTATGAAAAGTGAGAGCTCAGTTTCCAGTACCTTGGCTAGGGCTCTCGGCTCTGGCTTCGAGCTCATTTTGATGTCAAAAGCACCGTTCAACATTCACACTGCTCCAAAATAGACGACCGAGCCCGAGCCAGAGCTGGATCCCAAGAATAGGTTTCGAAAAGGCCCCAAGTTTCACATTAAAAGTGGTTTTTATTAAAATGATCTTCTTTCGATCATTGCCGATCGAGCGAGCATTATAACTTTATGTATGTTTGTTATTATGAGAATATGATGCAATCGTCATAATTCAATAATTATGAACGATTTCCTGTGTGGAAAGTCAATGCTGTTCGAATTGTCGAAACACGATACGCCATTGTTTAAAAACACACAATAACAAAGGTGTCAATGTTTAGTTTAAAGGAGTTTCGATATACACCAGAATTTCAGTCGTCCAACTTCATTGCTTCCTGAAGCAGTTTTGCTTAAAAATGGTGTGCATAACATTGGTAAGAGTACAACATAATATAAAAGTTCACCACAGATTTTCACAAAACTTACATGGTATAAAGATGGTCATGGTGGGAAACTCCCTCTGAAATATTTTGGCTTGGAATGCAATAGTTTTTTTGAGAAATGAGTAAAACAATTAGTTTTGATCTTGAAAGTCGAAAAGTCAATTGTTTGAAAACAGTGAAAATATGTAAGTTTTCCCCCACTTTTTTTCTCGTGACTCCAATGACCGATTGAGCTCCAACTTTCACAGGTTTGTTATTATCTGTATATATTGGGTCACATCAAGTGTGGATACTTGTTGGTGGTGTTTTTTAAAGTTTGTACTCTTCTTTCTTTCCTCTTTGTTTGTTTCTAAAACAGAAACAACACCTACAGTTAATTACCAGGAACCCTTCGGACTGCCTATTAAAAGTAACTGTGTTTACTCGTTAACGATATACGAAACTGATAATTTCACATTGTAAAAAAAAATCATTTATCTCCTCCTCCATATAAGACAATCAGAACATCATTATCGAAACGTCGGGTTGTCCAAGTTCAAGTACAGAGCCACCACAACTCATAAGAGCTAGATCCATGGTCTTAGAGCAAACCCCACTAGATTGTTTCTCACTGTGTAGAGTTTTAAGTCTTACTTATGGCTAGTCATGTAACGTTAGCTAATGGCAAGAAAAACCATTATACCAACAAAAATAAAAAAAAAATAATAATGGGATATGATTATTATATTCATTTAGAATAGAATGAACTAACTAATTGATTACAGTTTGGATGGGATGGATTACCCGTGTTTCCACACGCTTCATTTTGCAGGGTCGGAATGGTGCCCAATCCACCCACACCGCACGCCGTCTCCCGCTCGCTTCAGAGCAGTGTCCCCTATTAACTTTATAACAACTTTCCTCTACACGAAAGCCGTGAAGTGACGGGCGAATCGACGCGCAACCCCCGCCTAGCTTGTCTGAAGCGACGCGCTGCAAACCGAGTTCCCCCCCCCCAAAAAAAAGGAAGGAATGTATCCCGAAAAAAAAGTCATTCATGATAGGTGAACGGACCATGCGATGGCGAATCACACAATCCCTCGTGCTACATTCACCGTCTGGGTTGTGTTTGGAATTCGATAAACTAAACTTCATAATTTGTGGAGGTCATGTTATATTAATCCCTACCAATAATTTTAGATTTTTTTTTTATATAATAACATCGGGAAATAACACTTGACTATTTTTCTCTTGAGTGTGTTGTAAGTAGACACTCCGCGGTTTGTGAAACACACACGACGAGGAGATGAGGTTTTGCATCTAATAACTTGATAATAGTGGCTTCTTATATAGCGCACATATCCGTCACTCAGTGACGCTCAAGGCGCTTTTAACGTTCATTATATTCCTGCAAGGTATTGTGGAGCTACGTTTTTGAAGTATGAGACCAAGTCCTTTACATAGCACCATGTAATGGTTTACAAGGTGCTGTGGCGCAATATGCTGCCGATAAAACCAGGAACATCGGGGCGAACCCCTTCTCTTTTCGATAAGTGCACTGGGTTCTTTTACGTGCATTACACAACCCACGGGACCTACGGCTTAACGTCCCATCCGAAGGACGAAGCATGTGGTTAAGTGTCTTGCGTAAGGACACAAGTGTCACGACTGGGATTCGAACCCACACTCTGCTAATCAGAAACACCAGAGCTTGAGTTCGGTGTTCTTATCCGCTCGGCCACGACACGCCACTTGATGTAACGATGTAACGATATAATCAGATGCATTTTATTGACAAACATGGGGTTAAACAATTGAAGTTGTCGTTGTACGTCCAGTGATAACCAATGTTCGATCTCAAAACAAATTCCTCTTAATCCGTTGTTATATATTTTTGTATTCCGTATTAGATTATAGGCCTATAACTATTATAAACTAATCCAGTAAATTTAAGAAGACAAAATAAAGAACGAATGTGTCATGTTTTCTTCTTTCAAAATGGTGATGGTAAGGGACAACTGACTTTTGGTGTATCTGAGCATTGCTCTGGTTGTTGGAGAGACCGCTGAAACCGGCCGGAGATTTTGTTGGGGGAGACGGCCGCAAAGCCGTCTCTTCGAGACGCTCGGTGTCTCGTTGCATTCAGTGAGTAGAAAGGCGGGTTTGTGAATAGTGCGATATGTTCACAACAACATAATCAAGATACGGTTTGTGTTCGATTAACTATTGTTGTTAGTATGATTTATTACTGATTTGTTAGGTTTATGGAGGTGAGATTTAAGTTCACATTTATTATTTTGTTGGTATTTTATATCTGTTTTACTGAAATGTGACTTCAGGCCTTTGCTTGATCGCTCTTGAAATGGGAAGGACGTTTAGTATTGGCGGGGAAATCGTTGATGAAGACAGCGACTTATATATTTGAAGAGTGGATCAGTGAAAAATAAAACAGGTGAAAAGGGAAGATCGCAAGATCAAGAAAGAATGTTGGTTGATAGAAAGATATGTAGGCCTAAAAATCATCAAACTGAACAGCATCATTGAGGCAACATTGAGGGAAAATGTTGGGTCAACATCCAAGAGTGGCCGAACAACAAGCAAGAGACGGAAGTAATAGAAACATGATGGGAGAAACATTTATAGAGGGCTAACATCCAACATAAGATCGTTACATCCCGATGCTGTTAATGATGCTGTTGAATAATGTTGAACATCAAGTGAAAAGGGAACAATGGAATAAACATAATAAAGGCTACATCCAACAGTGGATGGGAAAAACCCGATGATGATCGGATTATGATTATATTGTTGTTGTTGTTTTTGTTGATGTTAATGATAATTGGATGGTGATGTGATGATGTTGATGATGATCGGATGGTGATGATGTTGTTGTTGTTGATGCTGTTATTGTTGATGCTGATGATGATCGAAAGATGATTATATTGTTGTTGTTGTTGTTGTTGTTGTTGTTGTTGTTGTTGTTGTTGTTGTTGATTTTGATGATAATCGGATGATGATGTTGTTGTTGATGTGATGATGATCGGATGATGGTTGTATTGTTGTTGTTGTTGTTGTTGTTGTTGATGATGCTGATGTTGATGATGTTCGGATGGTGATGTTGTTGTTGATGATTTTGATGATGATCGGATGGTGATGTTGTTGCTGTTGATGTTGATGATGATCGGATGGTGATGTTGTTGTTGTTGATGTTGATGATGATTGAATGATGATGATGTTGTTGATGACGACGGGGATGGAGAGGATGGGATAACGATGATGATGATGATGATGAAGTGATATCAATTTTACAATCAAACAAAATTTGGAAAGTAAGGAGAACTTAACCGAGAAGCCATTCCACATAAGCGAACGTTACATAATGAAATTGGTTAGCTGTTCAGTTATAATCATGTACTGTCGTACGATTATAATTGAAACGTTGGTGGCGCTGCGTAATAAACAACATTATTGTACGGTTGACCAAGAGTTTTCATCAGGTTACAAACACACAATAAAGAAACAAACACACATCAAATAATAATGGATTCGCCACATTCATTTTGCCAAAGTCAAAATTACAAACACTATTCAAAATCTAATCAAATCTGAATCACTGCATAAAAAAAAAACACAAACTCACCTAGGGTCGTCAGGAAGACTCCCGCCAAAAATATCAAGGTTCTGTAAAAGTTACCAAACAACATGTTATAGAAGCAAGGCCGAGGTTAAGACAACTGTAACAGACTTTTAACAAAAACCAACACCATGGTGACGCAATTCCGCAGCAAACATGAGCCGCTCCAGCAAGAAACTACACCATGGACCTCAAAGAATGTTCTGATTATTCCAGCCAGGTATTTTCTCTCTTTTAATAGGGACACTTGTTAGTGTATATTCCTGGATATTTTAATGGACCCATCCCCCGGCCTCAGTGTATATTTTGTATGGGTAAACACGATAACAGCAACACTGTACTCGGCTTATGGCGCTGGGTTCAAGAGCAGTGGGTATTCATAATGTAAACTTGAATTCGTAAACATTTAAAAACCGGAGCAATCTAAGCACAATCATCTGCTCAATGTTATGGTTGCCAGAGGATCAATTACATTTTTTTTACACTATGTTAGTATTTGTCTTAGTTCTTATAGGCAGTCAAAAGTGTGTTATTTACACGACAATATATCGTGGACTTAAAGGTATTAAACAGGATTCAGGATAAAAAACATAATTGTTTAATTTTAGTCTGAAAGTTTACACTGCAAAAACTGTTCAGCATCCTTAAACACATAATGTCCTTAAGTTTGGTTGTAACAACCGAATTCATCAGCTGATGCGTTTTTTAGGTTTTCAGGTCAAGTTTTCTTGAAACGGGCTTCATTTCATGCAGAGGGAATATTTCACAGAAAAGGTGGTTCCAGTATGAACTTCATAATCAGTACACTGCAAAAACTGGGGTGTTAAATTGACATCATGGGTGTTGTCACATGTATAGACACCGAAGGTAGAATCAAAATTAACGTCATAGGGTGTTAAAATAACAGCAATGTAATTGTTTTTGCAGAAATTAGTGTTATTTTGACACCATATGGTGTAAATTTTGATTATTTTTTTGATACATATAATGTGACAACACCCAGGGTGTTAATTTAACACCCCAGTTTTTGCAGTGTACCGACAATGAAGTTCATACTAGAACCACTTTTTGTATGAAATATTTCCATCTGAAATGAAGCCGTCTTCAAGAAAACTGGATCTGAAAGCCTACAAAAAGGCAACAGCTGATAATTTCGGTTGTTACAACCAAACTTAAGGACAATATGTTTGCATGCTGAAAATTGTGCATGGCTTTTCACTATATTTGGCCTTCACTTGGGTACATTGGAAATGTAAGTGTTCACAGGTTTGATTATTGAAACAAATGTGAGTTTGAATTAAATTGAACATAAAAGAGTGGAGTTACTGATACACAAGCTCAAACAACAACGATCCGTCTGGAATCATTTAAAAAACACATAAACGAGCCGTTCGCAACCAACGCAATAGACTCTTAGTACTTATGACGTCACAATTTGTTTCACTTTTATTAGACAGAGTACAGAATCGTATTCTTAATCTTGTTGGTGAAGGGTTTGGGATCAACGTTACAGCATCTTTCCCATCGTAGGTCTGTAGCCATCCTCTGTCTTTTTTGTTACAACTATTTTCATGGTAATATGCAACCAATGTGTCCGACCTGGTTCCTCGTATAGGGTGCTTTCCGATTGTTCTCACCCGTACACTCTTGCTTTGCTGAGATGTAGAACAAAAAGCCATCTCTACATCTTTATTTCCACGATCTCTTTGGAACTCCTCTGCCATGTTTCCCTCCATCCTACAATCTAAACTGTTTTAAGGGGAATATTAAACATACGTTCAGCTCCCGCGAGTTATTTTCATCTTAAATGTTTTCTTATTGTAGCCCGTTACCAGGAAATGGCTTTTAGCCTTGTTTGGGGGCAAACTTGCACACACTAAAAAGGGGGAAAACAAAGGAGAAACCACTGTGTCTCCGCACAACTGTCGGAAATGCAGTACCAAGTTACAGCACAGAAGCAATGCAGTAAACAAACCATGCTGCCATCAGCACATGAGTCTATTGACCGGTAACCGATTCGCTCGGTTCCCGGGAAAGGTAAATAGCGCCCTCTTGTGATTATTATTATATTGTGATTATTATTAGCAACCCAAATATTGTATGCTCAATAGAGGGCGCTGATGTGATTTTTCGGCTTTTCATCTTGTCTTTGCAATTGCCGTGTGTTGGTCATGCTCCAAGGTCAATACATTCAATATTTAATGAACTTTGAAGTGACTTGTCAGGAACTTACCGAGACAAGTGTGGACCCTTTTGCGCTTTTTAAAGATACCTGAGGCTATTTTGAACAGTCATAAATTCTTTCATTTCTCAATATTTTTTTATTAACCGAGGTTGGATTTACACAATCTTTGAGTAGTCATTCTTTCGTGCTGTTCGGGTTGCTTTACGGTTGTTGTTATTGTGTCTGCAAAACAGACAGAACATCATGCGCGAAGCCTCGTTATTAATAAAATGTGAGCCCACAACTTTGTCATGGCTTTTGTGGATTGTTGAAAAATGTTCAAATTTTGTGCTCCTGGGGTTGTTGACTTTTCAACCTGGAGCGTTTTGGGTACAGTAGCCCTCTGAAAATGGGCACATTTTGCTGACTAGTGTTGGGTAATTTTTCCAAAACGGAGTCTGGCTAGTTTGCTTGCTCGGGGTGTTTTTATTTTGAATGGGCCTAACTCAAAATCTTATCGGCTAACCTACTAACAATTGAAAAGAAAGGTGAAATTTATTTGCCAGAAAATATATGTTGGTTTGTTTTCAGGAGGTATAGAGACTTTTCAAATTTAGTTGCTTGTATTTTTAAATATTTAGCATTTATAGTATTGGTTGCAATGGGAAGCTTATTTGGTGTGGTGCGCCCTTACGCGAACACCTTTAGGTTGATGATATTTTTTGTTGTTGCTGTTGTTGTCGTCGTTGTTGTTGTTGTTGTCGTCGTTGTCGTTGTCGTCGTCGTCGTCGTCGTCGTCGTCGTCGTCGTCGTCGTCGCCGTCGCCGTCGCCGTCGCCGTCGCCGTCGCCGTCGCCGTCGCCGTCGCCGTCGCCGTCGCCGTCGCCGTCGCCGTCGTCGTCGCCGTCGTCGTCGTCGTCGTCGTCGTCGTCGTCGTCGTCGTCGTCGTCGTCGTCGTCGTTGTTGTTGCTGCTGAGGCTACTGCTGCTACTGCTTCTCGTGTTATCGTCGTCTTCGTCGTAGTCGTTGTTAATGTTGTCGTTGTTTTTGACAGCTTTTACAGCTTATTCTTTGATACGGATTATTAAATAAATATCAGGATATTTTAAATGTACAATACATTAAGAAGTAGGCCTATACTTTTTATTTGTTATTGAAGTGCCCATTGGGTACCCAGGGAGTACCAAGAAGAGTTTAAAAATGAACTTTTAAACGCGGTGAGACTTTATTTATTTTGATTAACTGCCCCTTCTGAAAGGCAAATTGATGAATGAACGAATTTAATCGTAGCTTGATCAAAGGGAACGAACCCCTAGATATGGTTTCAAGAAAACAGTAAAAAAAAACCGATAAAACAATCTAAGAGCCCTTGAAACAACAGGTGCCTAAGTGTATGGCAGTAACAATCAAATCGGAGTGTATTGAGCATCAATTATTAAAATGGAACAAGTCCCATTATTATAGTTTACATCATATTATGGGAGTTTGGCTGGTAACCTGTTGGCTTTTAAGTATTTTGCAGAAAAGTGAAGCTGTGATAAGCAGCTAGTGGTTCATGATTCAACCAAAATGTGGCTGTTGTGCAGCAGTATGCCTACGTGCTTGTTGACATTACAAAAACATGGTAAACATTGTTATATTCTTCTTACTCAACATCGCTTTCGATTTTGTTTTGTGACAGAAAACCTCGATATCAATTAAAAGCGATATTTACGCGTTTTCCAGTCTGAATGACCCCCGTATTATTGGATCAGCCGCCAGCCAGCAGCGAGTCTCTCTAAACAATCATCGTTAAATCGCAATAGCCCCCTCTTGCGACAATGTGGGACGATGTCGTATAATAATTCTTTGCCAGGGGAACAATAATTCACAAACGGCAGTTTTTTTCAGGACGATTGTATTTATTTCGTGTAAACTCTACAGTGTAGAGTTGACAGTGAAATTCAATGTATACTACTGACAATGTACCCATTGTTTGTTGAAAGGAAAGCAGAAAATGAATCACTAAGACTTGTGTCACTAAGAAAATTGTGTCCGGATGAAAGTAAATGCTGCCCTCTTTAGACAGCCAATGGGGGAATTCATTCCATAGATTCAACCATGGACTCTAGATTTAACTAACCAGTAGACTGTGTAGACATCTATCATGCTGATTTCAGACAATTTGCAAAACTAACGACTAACTTTGCCTAACTCCCTGCATTATACCTCCATTATGCCCATGAAATTCACTCTTACCTGCTGAGTATCGTGTCGATATTCGCGTTGAAAGATTTGAGGTCTGTGAAACATCGTAAAAGCTACAGCTCCCGGTAGCCATTTCCTAGGTTGTTCTAGACCTACAGTTTGTAAGGCGTTTCCCGACCATTGCAATGCATGGGTCGGTCACAATGGCGCACTATCATGTATAGTCTGAACGTGTATACATTTACACACAAATTTACAACCAGAGAAACAACTGAAGAATTTTATTTAGTTTGTTGAGGTTACGTAACCATGGAATTCGCATCATTATGGCAAAGCCTGCTCGTGCACCACTCACCATTCAGTTCAACCATGGAGCTCCATGGTTCAACCATTGGGCTTTTATTAGTCGTGTTCTGTATCTTGTGATTCCAATGTTTACGTTTAACAAAATATATATCTATTCTAAGTGGTTTGGTAAGAGAAAAATCATAATAAATAATGTGTAGTATTAAGACTTTTGAAATGTGTATTAATGTATTATTTTGTAAGTAATTTGGTACATGTGTTTTTTACTGCGTAACTAAGTTTTAGTGTGTATTTTAATGTTTTTTAGAAACGCAAAACCAAAATTCATTTAACTGTTTATTATGTGTTATGTAACAATAACAACATATACTATTCTTTACTATTAAAACGGTGTAAAGGAGGTCGATAACGATAATGACAAGGATTTGTTATTTTCTATTCTTAAAGGGATTGTATACGTTTGGTAATTGGAACCCAGTGTTTGTTTCAATCCTATATATAGTTGTAGATATACAATAAAACTAACCTGTGAACATTTCATGAGATATTGCCGAAAATCTGGAGCGGTTACGTCCATGCAAGAAGAAAAATCTGCAATTGGAATACACTATCTGAGAAACGTTACTGCAGTAACGCTTCTCAGATTCAAACAAAAAACCGCAGTTTTTTCGAAGTGAAAAGTTTCTCAAAATGCATTATACTATCCAAAGCTGCTGTACTTCTTCAAGTAAGTTGGAATTGCCATTCATTTTCAGAGTCATTACCAAACGTATACAGACCCTTTAAAGACAAGCCGCAATGTCATTTCTTCAGACCAATACTTTTTCTACAGTAGTCTGCAGACCATGATTGCACTTGCAAATCATGGCAAATAAACATAATAGTTTAATTACACGCTTCGGTTTAACCAAAGCTGTCTTGGGTTTTATAGCAATAGCAACAATCAAGCACAACGATTACCCTTTTTGTGAGTTATAACTGATACCCATTTTAGATGAACCCCTGCCTTGGAACGAATTCGATTCAAGATAATCATGATTATTGGCACGTTAAAGGTGTTTAGTTCCTACACAGATTTACGTCTCTATTTAAAGGCACTGAACACGTTTGGTAATTGTCAAAGACCAATGTTCTCACTTGGTGTATCCCAACATATGCATAAAATAACAAGCCTGTGAACATTTGGGCTGGATTGGTCATCGAAGTTGCAAGAAAATGATGAAAGAAAAAAACACCCTTGTTGTACAAATTTGTGTGCTTTCAGACAGGAATAAAAACTTATTGCAAGAAGTTTTTATTATTTCAGTGAGAAATTACCTCTTTCTCAAAAACTACGTTACTCAGAGGGAGTCGTTTCCTACAATGTTTTATACTATCTCTCCGTTGCTTGTTACACCGTAAGTTTTTATGCTAATATTTGTTTTGAGTCATTACTAAACGTGTACGATACCTTTAAGTACCTCACAAAGTAAAATTTACAAAGTCACCAATTTTCATTGAGCCATCACTTTGGTTGGGTATGTTTATCAATATTGAGAATGGTAGTCGAGTAACCTTCTTTTTTTGTTTTTGTCTAATATACATAGAGGCGAGACCTTTCTGGAGATTGACATGATGTGAGCGCTGCATTACAGAACCATTCCGGACGTCAAGAAAGCAGCGAAACCCCAGTAAAGCCCCCCTCCGTGTGAGCGGTATAATCATTCCAACGTGTATAGAGGTGTTTAATTAGCCGAATCATATAGCCGGCTAAACCAGGGAGATGACACCGGAGGTATACCGGGGACGATACCCCCATGTTTCTCCCCTCGGGCGGGGCCACCGTCACATGGTGCGGGGGGAAAAACAAGCCGATGCATTGACGGTGCGGGCTGGATCCATTACCGGCAGGCCTGGCCTCCTAGCGGCCTGGTGAGAAACTGAATCCCCGGTGTTGTGGCCGACTGGTGTGGCCTATGCATCTCAGTCCCTGCAACTGACGGGTGTTAATCTCGGTTGACCTCCAGTCGTGCTAACTCCGAAGTTTGAGCCAACCTTCATACAACAAGCCATTTTTCTTTCTTTTCCCCCCATTTTACCTCTAGTACCAGCATGCCTCTTAATTGTCGCTTGGGTTCCGTGACTCCAGTGATATTTCATGTACACGCATCAAATAAATTAGCGTTTTTTGCATATGAACTGAAACAAGTAATACATAAATAAACACCAACATAAATGAAACAATTAATCGTTTATTTATTTATTTAATCATTTCTCTTTGATTGTTTTATTGTATTGTGTTTAAGTACTTCACTTTTGGTTCAATCGATGAGTATACTGAATAAATGAAACTGCTTATTCAACACAATAGAAAGGGGGATAATAAATAAATGCAACCCTTGGGGGCTTCAGTAAAATTCCGCTCCTAAAACAGAAAACCGAAAGAAAGCGTGTTAATCAAAATATAGTCAAGTTTAAAGTTTAAGCCAAGATAAATAACGGCGCTTTTACCGCTAATAATTATTTACAAACGTATCACCATTGTTATAATTGTTTATTGTACATTGAAATTGTTTTAGTTGTTCAAGAAGTAAAGAAGTAAACCACAAGCGTAGCTTTTTCTCCATGCAAATAGTGTTCGCTGCATATTATACAAGGAGTTTCGTGTGAGGCACATAAACAAGGATTGATTCTTGGAAGTAGAGTAATTTGGTTAGGTTTTTTTCTCTCTGCATTTTTATTGTTATTTTTCTCATGCGCAGTACACTGCAAACACTGGGGTGTTAAAATTGATACCATGGGTGTTGTCACTTATAATAGATTTGCCTACCGAAGAGGGAATAAAATATTTTTAACCGTAGGGTGTTAAATTAACACTATTTTTTTTGCAAAAACAATCACATTGGTTTATTTTTAACACCTCGTGATGTTAATAATTTTGATTCTCTCTTCGGTATCTAGACTATATGTGACAACACCCATGGTGTAAATTTTAAAACCCAGTTTTTGCAGTGTAGAGCCTATAGGTATTGCGCTATATAAATGTCCATTGTTGTTATATTCATGATTAATATTATTATTATTATTTTTATTATTGTTAAAGGAAACCGGTTTATTGTGTTGTCCTTGCTGTTTGGTTTAAACATTGAGGGGTGCATTATAGTCGCATCATTCAGAAAATGGCTTCATGTGCAGCACTATTCCGCATACCCAAATGTGACATGACTTACGCCATTGATGTGCCCTCTCAAGGGTTGTATTTGTATTCATTTTTTTATTTTGTTGTTTACCGAAAGAGCTCCCTAAGACGATTTCAGCGATGACTGTTTCTTGCGTTCCGGCATTAGACCCAAACTGACCACCTCTCTGCCGTGCTTCCTTCCTAGTATAGCAGGCTTGTACCAATTGTTCTATGCTTGATACTGACCATTCTTAAAGTAGGCAGCGAGCAAAAATAATTTGAATCTCAACCGAGAACGAAACCACATGCGGCCAGCTGGTGCTAGTTTACAACCCAGCACTATCCTCCACCGCGCTGATGACATTCTCTAGCGAAAAGGGGGAAATTAAATTTGACGGAATGTTGTGACATTTTAATAGAACAGGTCATGGAGGTTTGGAGAGAGAAGGTGCTACCGGCATTTTGATCGAGATCTGAAGGGAGTGAGAAGCCTGTGGGCCCTCGTAAACAAACCTGGCCTGGGACGCCTGGACCGGTTTGTTAGCTCATGGTTCCCCTGGATGATGGCTGAACTACCACGCCTGCCAACATTATAAAGGTACCCGTAGAATTCCATACCCGGATACCTACATTGCCAACTGACCTGTTCAGAATTTTAAGATAATAATTCTCTCTTTACACAATAATTGGAACACGGTACATAAAGTTTATAATGTAATTTCTAGTCGCTTATCTTACACTACTGCAGACGCGTTGGCGGGTATAGGGACACAACTGGGTCGGTGGTTGTGGGATTCTGTTTCTAAAGTGAGATAAATAAGTAAACAAATAAATAAATAACTGAGAGTACTCATACATTCATTTCGTTTTAAGGTTGCTAATTTCAGATGCATTTCCCTAATTACAGTCTGTAGTATATATACACTTCTCTGAGCCATTAAAAACTAGTGAATGATTCATTTAACGGAGAAATCAGATCTTAAGGCTTAAATTATTTGTGATGCTCAGCATAACTTTAAATACAGAAAAGACACAGCATTGTTTGTAACAACACTAACAATAACAACGACAACAAAAGCAAAGCAACAACGACAACAGAAGCAACAACGAAAACGACAGCAACAACAAAAACAACAACACCAACAACAACAACAACAACAACAACAACAACAAAAACAACAACAACAGCAACAACAGCAGCAGCAGCAACAACAACAACAACAGCAACAACAACAACAACAACAACATCATCAACAACAACAACATCATCAACAACAACAACAACATGATAAATCAATATTTGAGCAGAGGCCGTCCAGACAAAGACAAAAGTTGACCAAAACTGCCATATTATAAAAAAAAGATGTGCCCTCCCACAACCCGTTGTGTTTGCAAACACGATTGAGACCCAGAGTGGGTTTGGCGATTTTGGTTGTACATCCGCAACTTGGATCAACATGTGCACTTGTTCGATTGTTTGCCTTTCTTTTCACCTACGCTGCAAAAACTGGGGTTTTAAAATTGACACCATGGGTGTTGTCACATATAGATACCAGAGAGAGAGTCACAATTAACATCATAGGGTGTTAAAAAAACACCAATGTAATTATGTTGGCAGAAATTAGTGTTATTTTAACACCGTTTAAAGGTTGAAGTTCGGTATCTATAATGTGACAACACATATGGTGTCAATTTTAAAACCCCAGTATTTGCAGTGTAGATGTTATATGTTCCATCTTTCCACATAAACGTAGCCTGATACATTATTGTACGGAGTTCTCTACCTGTAAGAAGTACCGTAGAGGCGGAAGGGGGTTCGAGATTCAAGAGTAGACTTGTCAGAGAAATAGTTTTAATCATAAAAGCGCTTGGACGAAAACAGTCCCAATATACCACTAAAAACCATGCAGTGTGTGTTTTATTTTATTGACGTCACCGCGCGTCATGCATGTTTATGGCTTGTTTTTCTCATTTAAAAGGATGGCAAATTGCAGTTGTTTTGTTTTTGTAAGGGGGGGGGCTGGATGATGTATTCATGTTTTCATTATTTTGTAATTCCCATTTATTGAGTACTAGGCCCAAAACTGCCAATTCTAAGAACGTCAAAAACAACGCATTTTGGGGCATAAAACTGGTGACTGTGACGTGAGTTTGAGGTCTACTATATAAAGCTACAACATGCGACTAGGAACCAGACGACATTCATGATCACAGTTCAGTTGAATTCCTAAGTGGATATAGGAGTATAGTTTAAACAAATATTTTCGAACAGAAATCTGTTTTTCTTCTTTCTTTTCTTTCTTGAACGTGATGTATGATTTTTCATTTTGCGTGAGTCACGGGGGGTATATGGTTACAGCTACACTCTACAGACGCATCCCTCCGTCTCTCATCGGCCCCACGGAAACCGTCTGCCGCCCGGCTCTACCTTTCGGTAGGATTTGTTGCGTGATTCCACTGGCTCAAATACCTAATTGACTGTAGATTACAACCAATTTCCCCAAGAAGTAAAAAGGGCCCGCGTCTCAACATTTTATCAGTTTCTTTTTTTTTGTACGGGGCTGCAGCCAGTCAGTCAAATGAAATGTTGGAATTAGTGGGGCAAATCTTCGGATTCAATTAGTAATTGCGAATAGCTTAAAGTATTTGAGAGCGTATTAAAGTATAACTTCGAGTCTGGCATCACCTGACGATATCAGTTCCCTTTCCCCTATCTCTACACTAACATTATATGAAGAAAATAAATACATCAATGTTTCTTGTTAGACGTATTTATTTGGAATTCTGTAGCACTGTTGAACATTAATATGGCAATATTTTGAGCATGGATTTGAAAGTCTATCGACGAAGGGTGTTATTATTATTGTTATTTTATTTTTTGAAGGGGACATTTATTATGGAAGTAATTAGTAAGTCAACGTGTATGTCGTCGCGACCTGTTTATGTGGGAAGTGTGAGTAAAGTGTGATTAAAAAATTCTTTGCTACATTATAAAAGACGAGTGTGTTTAATAATGCTGCACTCGTTCTTTATTGCTTATTTATTTTTTCTTGCTTTGAAGCTATACAGCTTCATTTACTCAACAACAACAATAAACTAACAATAATACATCAAATCCGCAATAATAAAGGTCCAATTATTGCTCTTAAATAGAAATCAATGAGAAAAAATAAATAAAATAAAAACAGACACAAACATATGCAATTTAGCGTGACATAATCACGTGATACGAAAACCAAGGAAAATAATTTAAATTTAACAAAATTACAAAAACAACATGAACAAGGTTCAGAAATGAAAAAAAACCCCTGCATACAGATCCCGTTAATTCATAAAAAGCTAAATAATAAACAAATAACCTCATTGCAAATGATCCTACTCGGAGGGAGCAAGGGGCTTCATTCTGTGTGTATAGATAAGCAAATGATTCTTTCGTTAACCTGTCATGTTCATAACTAAGGAACTGTTTAAAGGCATCGTACACGTTTGGCAATCGGACTCTGGTAATTAACGGCAATACAAACTTATAAGCTAAAGTAGTAGTCCCAGCCTAATTCTATACCTTCCGCCAAGGTAATAGTTAATAAACAGGACAGTTCTTTTCAGAACTGAGAAGTCTCCCGAACACCCGAACATTCTACTCCGCGGTAGTAGAATTAAGCAAGACAGTTCTCTAAGAACAAACTCTACCTGGCAAGTAGATACACACATGGTGTTACCGCAAACCAAATACATTGATACCCCACCATGCAATGCCTCAAATCCTAAATACAAACTTACTTGGTAAGAAGTACAGCAGCTTTGGATAGTAAAATGCATTTTGGGAAACTGTTCACTTCGAAGTACTGCGGTTATGGAAAAATATATATCACTTTTTATCCCCAAAAACATTTGAATCTGAGAAGCGTTACGCGTAACGCTTTTCAGAGTGTGTATTCCAATGCAGATTATTCTTAATGCGGAGTGGACATAACCGCTCCAGATTTTCGGCAATATCTCAAAACCGCTACCACCTTTTGAAATGAAATTTTCACAGGTTAGTTTTATGGTAAATATCTTCATCTATATAGGTTTGAAACAAACAAAAGGCTCCAATACACAATCGTGTACGATGCCTTTAAGTTACTTTATTGTTATGAAATTTATATTATTATTATATATTGTTATGGTAATGATAGCCAAAATATGCTCACTGTAAGCAGGAGGCCCTCTGTAGATACCTGTGTGTAGAATACGGTGAAGAAATGCTTAGTTTAATTGGGAGGAAACCCCAAATACGGAGAATTACCATGCAATCAGGTAAGGTACTGAAAACCCAGTCCCTTCAAGGCTTTGGTCTCGGACTCGAATTAAGGGTGACTAAAAACCACAATCAACATAAAAGGGTCAGGTCTCGGACTCGAACCATGGATCCACGGAGGTGAAAGGCAGGGTGACTAAAAACCACAATCAACATAAAAGGGTCGGGTCGGGTCTCGTACTCGAACCATGGGTTCACAGAGGTGAAAGGCAGGGTGACTAAAACCACAATCAACATGAAAGGGTCAGGTCTGGGACTCGAACCATGGGTCCACGGAGGTGAAAGGCAGGTTGACTGAAAACCACAATCAACATGAAAGGGTCAGGTCTGGGACTCGAACCATGGGTCCACAGAAGTGAAGGGCAGGTTGACTGAAAACCATAATGAACATGACAGGGTCAATTCTTGAACTCGAACCATGGGTCCACGGAGGGGAAAGGCAGACTGACTGAAAACCACAATCAATATGAAAAGGTCAGGTCTGGGACTCGAACCATGGATCCACAGAAGTGAAAGACAGGGTGATTGAAAACCACAATCAACATGACAGGGTCGGGTCTCGGACTCGAACCATGGGTCCACAGAAGTGAAAGGCAGAGTGACTGAAAACCACAATCAACATGAAAAGGTCGGGTCTCGGACTCGAACCATGGATCCACAGAGGTGAAAGACAGGGTGACTGAAAACCACAATCAACATGAAAGTGTCAGGTCTGGGACTCGAACCATGGATCCACAGAGGTGAAACGCAGGGTGACTGAAAGCCACAATCAACATGAAAAGGTCAGGTCTGGGACTCGAACCATGGGTCCACAGAAGTGAAAGGCAGAGTGACTGAAAACCACAATCAACATGAAAGGGTCAGGTCTGGGACTCGAACCATGGATCCACAGAGGTGAAAGGCAGGGTGACTGAAAGCCACAATCAACATGAAAGGGTCAGGTCTCGGACTCGAACCATGGGTCCACAGAAGTGAAAGGCAGAGTGACTGAAAACCACAATCAACATGAAAAGGTCGGGTCTCGGACTCGAACCATGGGTCCACAGAAGTGAAAGGCAGAGTGACTGAAAACCACAATCAACATGAAAGGGTCAGGTCTGGTACTCGAACCATGGGTCCACAAAAGTGAAAGGCAGAGTGACTGAAAACCACAATCAACATGAAAGGGTCGGGTCTCGGACTCGAACCATGGGTCCACAGAAGTGAAAGGCAGGTTGACTGAAAACCACAATCAACATGAAAGGGTCGGGTCTGGGACTCGAACCATGGGTCCACAGAAGTGAAAGGCAGGGTGACTGAAAACCACAATCAACATGAAAGGGTCAGGTCTGGGACTCGAACCATGGATCCACAGAGGTGAAAGACGGGGTGATTGAAAACCACAATCAACATGACAGGGTCGGGTCTCGGACTCGAACCATGGGTCCACAGAAGTGAAAGGCAGGTTGACTGAAAACCACAATCAACATGAAAGGGTCAGGTCTCGGACTCGAACCTTGGGTCCACAGCGGTGAAAGGCAGGGTGACTGAAAACCACAATCAACATGAAAGGGCCAGGTCTGGGACTCGAACCATGGGTCCATGGAGGTGAAACGCAGGTTGACTGAAAATCCAAATCCACCTATGTTGTTATTTCATTGTGAACATTTACATAAGCTAGTCACACAATCTAAATGCGATACAGCCGCCATCATTGTTTTTGACTAAAATATCTAAATATTCAAGATAATCGCTTTGTAATTTCCCTTGCTCCATTTTTTCTTCTAATGAGCCAATAAAAGATTGACTTGCAATTGTATGGCGTAATTACCATAATCCCGTAGGTTTATAGATGAATGGCATGTTGTTTAATCATCTAATTATACCAGCAAGCACCACTGTCGCTCGCCAAATGCAAACTAATAAAAGTCAATGTAGTAACAATGGCACAGTAATCTGCAAAAATTGACAGGTTATTAAACAATTTGAGTGGCAAATAATTGCCATAAAAAAACGTCAGCAGAAACCAACGGTTTGGTCAATCTTCGGGAACAGTTTTGTTTGTGTTCACTGATCAAATTTGTCATGATGTTTTTTTTCTTCTTCTTTTTCTACTCCCGTCCATGTTTCTTTCCTTCGTGTGAAACAGAATCAGTTTGTGGGGGAAAAAAACACAAAAACAAAACAAAACCTGAGTTTGTTCCAAACAGTCTTGAACTTTGAAAACATCTTTCCAATTTCCTTGTGTTTGTATTCCATACATATGAGGATATAAAATTAATGACATCACCCTTTCAATCTTCAATATTTCTTGGAGTCGTGCCTATCTATTTTTGTCCAAAAAACTTGGATCCTTGTGTGGGAAAAAAAATAACATATAATATATAAAACATAAAAACATATAAGTACGCGATGTATGCGTGTTACTCCCACCTAAACCCGGATCTAAAAAATGAAAAAGGAAAGAAATCAGAAAATGATATTTAAAACTGCGGAAATTGGCCCGATTATAAGAGATTATAGTCGGGAGAGATATCCAGTTGCGTATGGCTCCTTCCCCTGCAATGTTCGCAGACAGCCGCGGCAGGATCTAGGTCACTACAAAACAACTTGTTTTTTTCTCTGTTTTCTTTTCTTGCTTTTTCTGAACCCGGTTGTGACAATGTTTTGACTTGATGTAATTGAAAATACAATGTGGAAACTGGTGTTTTTGTTATGATATGTTTATATTTTTGTTGAGTTGATTATTTTGGCAATGAAACGTGCAAGAATCCGGCTGAAAGGAGTTTCATATCTCTCCTAAGATAATTATCAAAACTGATGTTTTATTATTTTTGTAGTGATTCAAAACGAAGACGTGCACATGGGGGGACAACTTTTGACACATTTCCGCATATCGCTCTATTTATAATTGCCCTTTTCATACGAGTCATTTGAAGTCATATTAAGTAATGTTCTTTAACTTCACACGGTTGGTTAATGATATTATACGCGTGCAAGAAAGATAAGTTAGATGAGAAAAGACGTTAAAGACAGGGTATACTTTTGGTAATTGCCAAAAAAGACCAGTATCCTCACTTGGTGTTTCGCAACATATGCATATAATAGCAAACCGTTGTGCTCAAATTTGTGCTGAAAAATTTGGGCTCAAATGGTCATCGAAGTTGCAAACAAATAATGAAAGAAAAAATACCCTTGTTGCATAGAATTCTGTGCTTTCGGATGCCTGAGAAAGGCTTCATGCGTGAAGCCTTTATCAGATTCAAATGTTTCGGTGAAAAAAATACCTCTTTCTATAAAACTACATTACTTCAAAGGGGGTCGTTTCTAACATTTGTTTTAATAATCAACAGCTCCAGTGCTCTTTACAAAGTAAGTTTATTTTATGTTCATTAACTTGTGGAGTAATTAAAGTACACCCTGCCTTTAAAACCCCCACCACGACCAACCTCCACTATCCGTGGCCTTCATTGTTGAAGAAATATTTCCTTTGCCGGTAGTGTTTTGGTAGTATTACTCATTGATTTTTATTTTTGTTTAACAAGACAAACACAAGTTTATTAATAGTAGCAATACCACTAGTGTGGGTGAAACATTGGTTTTACCAAACACAACACTGTCCAAGTAAATCGTGGTTTATAACCACAATCTGCAGCACATGGGAGTTTCGTAAGATCAAACTGCATATATAAAACCATATCTAGAAAGAAATGTTGCCGAAAATTTGCATAAATTAATTCGAGTTCTCAAGATAAGAAAAACAAAATGGAAATGCTACACAATTTAGCCGTTAATTACAAACTATACGATTACATGTTCTGTACAATAGTTTCAATTCAGTTCAATTGATTCAAATCATTTCTATTCGTCGTGATCAACATGAAAATTGGTTTCTTGTTCTGCACCTTACAAGTAAATAAAATAAACATGCATTTAAAACCATTATAGAAATACAAAATACAAATAAAGTTAAAATACACTTACGGGAGTAGAATAATTAATTAGGTATGTACAATGTACTATGTGAACATAATAAAACCTTGTTACGTTTATAAAAAAACACAATATGTCGTAAAAATACTTCATCGAAACAAGTATAGTAAGTCATCAACTGATAGGGAAAAAATGTTAAAATAAGAAAAAGCAGAAAGTAAAAAAAAACGGGCGTTGCGTGGTTGTTTGTGTTGTAGTGGAATTAGCGAATTCTGCCGGATTAATAAAGAAGGGGGTTTGTACCCGAAAGGCGTGCAAACAATGTTACAATTCGGCATAGATCTTTTGGTCGATTTGTTGTTGTCTTGGATGCTTTTTGTTGTTGTTGTTATGTTGTAGCTCTGTTGTTGCTTTGTTTGTGTTTTTGTCTGTCGTCGTCGTCGTCGTCGTTGTTGTTGCAATGTCATGTATCCCTATAACGAAGTCTTTGCTGATATTATTAATATTAGTATTGATCTTGCACAGACAATATCAAATCTACAGCAATCTGTTTTGTTGTAATTTAATTTTATGTTAAGGTCAAGTCCATTTTTGCGGATTGGCAAACAGAATTGAACCCCCCCCCCCACAAAAAAAAACAAAAACAACAACAACAACAACAACAACAACAACAACAACAACAACAACAACAACAACAACAACAACACCAACAACAACAACAACAACAACAACAACAAAAAGAAGAAGAACAACAACACCCACAACAAGACCAACAAAAGAGTGTAGTCGGCCGCCTAAATGCAAGTATCTTCTATGAAGACTTTTTTTGCTCACAACAAACAACAGCAATTTTTATGTACGTCTACGTTGTTTGTAATAACACTTGCAATTTGGAACGGTATATTTGTTTAAGTGTTTAACAAAAATAAGTAAACATACTCAAAATGTATTGAACCACGTTTGTTTTAATGTCATTTACAGATAGTCGCCAGAAGCGAGAATTTTACAGGGAAGTAACGGAATACTTATTTCTGTTGTGGTTTTGCATCACCTTTTTTTCACCACGTTGCGTCTCCAATTAAAAGTAGAATAAACAAACCAGTATAATTGACACGGTACTAAAGGGAACAGTTGCAAAACAAATACATAGTTATGGAAATTAATCTTTAGGAAAGTTATTTTTCTTTGCAAATCCACTAAGTGGAGTTCAAATAAAATTCAGGAGAACACTTACAAAATGACATAATCACTGGGGAATTTTTTTTTTTTGTCTTTTTTTTGGTGTATTGTCTTTTTTTCTTTCTCTGTCCGTTATCATATATCAAGGACCGTGATGTCAGGTAAGACAGTGACACGAGAGGGGAACAAATCCACGGCCTGTCATCACGGTGGTAAATGGGTCCATGATCGTTGTCCGCATCGTTCTCCAATCCCACCTGCGGGCTACAGTACTACACTACGACAGGAGGGCCCTCACGCACACCAAACTTGTGACATGGTGTTGAAAAGTTGCCCGCCATGTATTCTTATATACTTGTGACATCCGCAGAGCGGGTACCCCTTGCACTTTCCTCAAGTCGGTCGCCACAGCAGATGGATGATAAGGAAGAGAGTCTGTCTTTGTCTGCCCATGGTCTGTCAAACCTCGGGTCAAGATCTTTTATTACACGGTTTGACCATCCATCTTGTTTTTCTCTTCACTGAAACCAATGTATCCAAACCGAGGCTTGATTCTGGTTTGATTAATAACATATTCTCAATTCACAGTTAAAAGGCATTTCGTACAGGAAACGCGAAAGATAGTTGCAGTGTATCAAAGGTTTGTAAATATCTCAGAAAATAAGTGGCGTATCTGGAGTGATCTTCGTGGATCAGCACCCAGTCATTCTTGGAAATGTTTTCATCTTAGAGTAGGATTTATTTGCTTTATAATAAAAGGCATGAGACAATGAGCGCTTAAGCTGCCACCATAAGCTACTTTCTTGGTAACTGAGGACTAGGTGCTTTTTGAGAATATGGATTAATGTTAAGTGTGCGCTTTCAGAAACAACAAGACTCATCGTTCCACCGTAGAGAAAGGACCCACAGAATGAGTCACGAGTAGTAGAACTTAATAAAAGCGAAGTTGTGACACCTTATGTTGGTCCTTTTCTCTCTATTTCTTCCTCCATGGTCTCACATAGTCTCTGGCAACCTCCATCAGGGGCGGATCCAGGATTTTCCAAACGGGGGGGCGTGAAAATATACCAAGCAGCAAAATCTTCCCTTCCCCATTTCTCCCCCCCCTTCTCTCTCTCTCCCTCTTTTTTTCTTTTCTCCCTCATTTTTTTTTTTTTTATATGAAAAAGGGGGGCGTGCGCCCCCCACGCCCCCCTAGATCCGCGCCTGTCCATGGACCCATTAATGGAGTCAGAGTTCCAATCTAGCTCCATCAGTGCCACGATCCAATGATGTATCTCAATACTATACCCAAGCCTGTTCATTGGATCTCAATACTAGAAAGATTACCCAAGCTCATCGGTCCCAAGTTCGTGCTCTTAACATACTCATGGAGTAGAAGACACAGGTTCCAGGAAGAAGCACTATGGCTAGAGGACTACATAGAAATAAGCTTTTTAGATTTGTTGTGGTATCCTCGACAATGTCTGGGATTCATTCACAATATCTTTTATGATTCTTGTACTTATTTGATTTAAGTTTTGTAAGATTTCCGTGGAGATTGTCAAATAAAAACAAACCAATAATAATGGTAAAATTACACGAAAAAAACACTCAATATTTTTGCCAGAGTTTGATTTTCAGATCTTCAATAATGGTGCACACCGAGGCCAGACTATAGTCTGGTCTCTGTTTACGAGATGATGTAACTATCATTCAATGGAGATGGAGGCGTGTTAGTGACGTATCATTAATGGTCAATACTTAAAGGGATTGTATACGTTTGGTTATTGGAACCCACTGTTTGATTCAATCCTATATAGTTACCATAAACCATATACCATAAAACTAGCCTGTGAAAATCTCATTTCAAAAGGTGGTAGCGTTTTTTAGATATTGCCGAAAATCTGGAGCGGTTATGTCCACGCAGGAAGAATAATCTGCAATTGGAATACAGAATCTGAGAAACGTTACTGTCAGTAACGCTTCTTAGATTCAAATTTTCGGGGATAAAAAGTGATATCTTTTTCAATAACCGCAGTACTTCTAAGTGAAAGTTTCTCAAAATGCATTATACTATCCAAAGCTGCTGTACTTCTTACCAAGTAAGTTTGTATTTTCAGAGTCATTACCAAACGTATACATAACCGTTAAACAGAGATGCACCAATTCTTGCGGTCTTAATGCCTATTATTAGAAACACGGTATCCTGCCCCCATTATTCATTCACCACTGATAGTTTTCACAAAATTATTTCGATAACATTTTCAAGATCAGATCGGGCCAGCAATAGTTGCAAGCGGAAATAAATAAACAGCACTTGCATGTCATACTGAAGATCAAAATGCAATTTGTTTTTTTTTACTTCGATAACCGATCCGTCATCGGGAACGCAAAAAGCACCGTCCCGCTCAAAGGGACCAGCAGCGGTCCAAAACGACTAATTCCCACCCCTTCATGATGAAATCTCCCGTACTCCTGAACCTCTCAGTTCAAGTGACAGGGGGGAAGCTGCAGGTATAAATAGAGCTGACGTGTAGAGTTAGTGTTTTTCTTAGCGTGCATTGACACCTAAGTCCTGTACTGTTAATTCTTCGGCAGAGAACCTTCTGGACCTGGTCGGATCAGGGTGCAGGCAGTTTGGCAAATCTCTCCCTTAGGCTCAATCCGATAACAGAGGGGTTGGACTCGGTGAATTACGATCCGAGAGAACAAGGAAACCTGTCCTGACGACATAAAGTGACATTGTGTAAAAAGCTTGTCCAAAAATGTTAGTGGGAAAAAAAGAACAAAAGAAATGTCTGTCTGAAAACAGACTAATTAGACTTAAAAGTAAATTTTTTATCTTGTTATTTTGGATCGCTCAATTGTTTAAATAAAGGAGCAAGTTCCGTGTTCGGTTTCCCAGAAAGAAAACGAGTGAAAAGGGAGAAAAGGGGGAACACGTAAAATATAGTTCCATTGCATGGGATTTCAGATGTACATTACATAACAATCACTAAATAATTTGAAGAAGAGTGACACAACCACACTGTCAAAAAAAAGGGGGGAAATAAAGTGTCACAAAGTTGTTTTTGGCTGTAGTCATCAAAACAACAATTTATGAAAAGAGATTAAATCAGTAGTCTAACGCATGGAGGAATGAACTCGTTCACCGTCATCTACTCATAAAGGAAGATTCAATCGTCAACTACATCACAAGGTCGATGGCATTGCCAAAGAGGGCGCTGTTCAACACCCTTGTAAAAATAATTTTATAGTTGGTGATAACGTTGTTATTGAAGACGTGGATCGTTGTTGTGTGTGTCTGGTTTGTTTTTTAATAAACCCCCGTACACAAGCATTTAGCGGAATTTAATTTGCGCTGGCCAATTTGAATGTTTCCCCAATTTAAATCAAATAATAACTTGGGCTATTAGAGGTCTCTATTAAAATGATTAGCGGATTAATTCGTTTTGTTTATACGAAATTTACACCTGTGTGTGCTTGCGGGAATTACTGGCATACCGGGGTACGCTAACCCGCCGCGCTAATTAACGACCTCGCACTTCTTAATAAAGCCGCTGGAGAGGGTGAGAGAGAGGCCTGTCCCTTGTCCAGAAAGTAAGACCATCGTAAAACTTGCCCTCCTTTTAAAGGCACTGGACACGTTTGGTAATTACTCAAAATATATATTAGCGTAAAAACTTACTTGGTAACGAGCACTGGGGAGCTGTTGATGGTATAAAACATTGTGAGAAACGACTCCTTCTGAAGTAACGTAGTTTTTGAGAAAGAGGTATCTTCTCACTAAAGTAATTATTTGAATCTGAAAAACACTTTAGGCCTGAAGTCTTTCTCAGGCATCTGAAAGCACACAAATTTGTGCAATAAGGGTGTTTTTTCTTTCATCATTTTCTTGCAACTTCGATGACCAATTGAGCCCAAATTTTCACAGGTTTGTTATTGTATGCATATGTTGGGATACACCAAGTGAGATTACTGGTCTTTGACAATTATTGTTACCAAACGCGTTCAGTGCCTTTAAAGGTGGGTGGGTTTAATAATCAACCCTGGTGTCTTTAACATTCCCTTGCCATTGAGATGGGATTCTTGTCAGCTAATCCTTACCAAGTGGAAATCTAATCGAACAACTCGAGGCCATTGTTTGCGCCCTTTTTTGATCTCTTTCTGTCTTTTGTTTTTACCAAGTTTTGGCAAAAAGCTCATTGCCTGGAGGGAATGAGGTTCGCTCCGTCCAGGACAGCATCCCCACTGCTCGAGATTCTACTCCGTTCCAGCCGGGTGTCCCCCAGCGTGGCTCTTTGAGGCCTGCCGTTCATTTGGCCGGCAGATGGCTAATTTCTCCCCTGTGGAAATCCCTCCAAGGAAACAGAACACTATCTTTTGTTTTATCTGTGGCCAGGATCGCGGCAAGGACTTGGTTAAAACTCCACGGAGGAATCTCGGCAGGCTTCCGTGGGGTTGTAATGAGAAATCTCTAACGCCTAGCAGGAGATCACATACCGTTGTTATGTAACCCATTCCCCCCATGAATATTTTCTAGAAAATAAGGGCACACCGAAACTTCTCGACAACACTCAGCTTGTCAAACAAACAAGTGACACGAATCACCTTGGCCAGCTCTTTTCCTGGACCCGTGATGAATTTCACCTTGAATCGTCAATATATATTTTTTTCTGTAATTGTTAAGTCTCCGTGAAATGTGTGCCTTTCGCCGGGCTTGCCTTGACCCGGAAATGCTCCAGTTTGGGACTCCGTTTTTTCCCGCCTTTTTGACACCACCATCCAGCCGGCCTTGATAGTCGGGCTCCGTACGTACTTGGCATCTGCATAAGTCCAAAGGGGTTGGGCGGGTAGTTGTGAATCGACCCATTGTGATTCTGTGGGCCACAACTATCTGTCTATCCATGGCATTGTCATTGGTTCCTGTTCTCTTGATGTTTTCTAGGTTTTGAATCCTTTGTAGTACATCGTGGAACACACCTTCTCATTCTTTGGACGTTTACAATGGTTCCAGATGTCATTTTTTTGGGGTGCACCACGTTCTGACAATCACATGCTTCACGGTCAAGTACAATGTGCCATTTCGCCATCAGTCAAATAGTCACAAATACACAACAATAACTACAATAGTGTGGGAAGTATGTATGATGTTCAATTAAATGATCAAACATCGGAGGATTAGGGAGTCTAGTGTTACAAGACAAGACAATTTTCATCGATTCTTGTGGAGGACAAATCAGCCGGTATGAGAGTGGCAATGATCGTCTGTATGCACATCAGCCTCTTGTGATACGACAACACACTACCAAAAATCCCACCAAAATCATGACCATTAAATTAAATCATGTATGTATTTACTTATAGGCCTATTACACTTAACACTGGTAAAACAACAGATAGTCAATACAAAATACACTAAATTATAACCATGACTGGGAAATAAACAAAGACAACAAATCACCCGAATTAATTGTGAAAAAAAGCAATACGCAAACGCGCGAGTCTGCTATCGTGAGAAACACTCACAAACTGTAATTAGAAGGCGCCAAGATTTATTCTCTTTAGTTTCGGATTCATTTTCACACTTAAACAACAAAGCTTCCATTTTGTATGGACTACTCGTTTGAATACAATGCAATAGTTTGGGGGTCGGACAGGGTTTGAGTCGTAGTCCACTTTATACATGAAGATTAAACCGTTTTCATTCGTTTTGATTTTGAACATTTCCGACTGTAAACCTATGCGAAAACCCGTGTTTGAATTCCAACGCAGCACACGACAGCACATGTATACACTTAAAGGCACTGAACACGTTTGGTAATTGTCAAAGACTAGTGTTCTCACTTGGTGTATCCCAACATATGAATAAAATAACAAGCCTGTCAAAATTTGGGCTCAATTGGTCATCGAAGTTGCAAGAAAATGTTGAAAGAAAAAACACCCTTGTTGTACAAATGTGTGTGCTTTCAGATAGGAATAAAAAGGCTTCTTGCAAGAAGATTTTTATTATTTTAGTGAGAAATTACCTCTTTCTCAAAAACTACGTTACTTCAGAATGAGTCGTACACTTAACCGTTTGATAAGTCGATTCCAATGCACGATAAATGTATTATCTTTTTAGTTTATAGGGTGTCTGAAATGAATAATCTACCTATTACAAATTTGCACCACACAGTCAACGATTACATTAAAATGAAACAGACATCACACGAATAACTTTAGTTCATGGTACACATTAACTAATTTAGGCTAGGTCATCTTATTAAATTGTCAGTTCTAAAGATTTGTCAGTGACTTCGGACGCTATTATATGAAACAAACGGTTTGGGTTTGAAGGATAGAGGTAGAGTACATAAACGCACTGGACTCAAGCTCTGGTGTTTCTGATCAGCACAGTGTAGGTTCGAGTCCCGGTCGTGGCACTTGTGTCCCTCAGCAAGATACTTTACCATAAACATGCTTCGTCCTGCAGATGGGACATTAAGCCGTAGGTCCCGTGTGCTAGGATTGAAAGAACCCAGAACACGTATAGTGGAAGGATGGGGGTTAACACCACTGATCTAGTACACATAGTAAATACAAGTTCACTTATGAGGCATCCTTGGTTTCATTACCAAAAATATATACCCCATAATAATAATAATAATTAATTCCATTCTCTAATTGTCAATAAACACACCGCAGTCACAACCGAACAGTGGATATTTCTGTACATCACATTTAAACGAAACACTGTCAAGTGTACGATTGTTAGTGTCAGAGAGTTTGTGTACTAGCTGCCGGCAATCTAAATAAAGCAACGTCTTTGACAGTGATTCAGACTGCCGCAATGTTTCTCTGTCAGTAGCTTGAGCTTTCCGATATAGATTATATATCGAATTCCATTTCTTGGCTTAAAGACTGGGTCACATCTTTGGTGTCTATGTTTTTGACCCACGGAGCGAATGGAAGTTAAAGGGTTTGCATACGTTTGCCAATGACGTTTGGTAATAAAAACTTACTTGGTAAGAAGTACAGCAGCTTTGGAAACTTTTCACTTCGAAGTACTGCGGTAATGGAAAAAGATATCACTTTTTATCCCGAAAATTTTTAATCTGAGAAGCTTTACTGACAGTAACGTTTCTCAGATTGTGTATTCCAATTGCAGATTATTCTTTCTGCATGTGTGGACATAACCGCTCCAGATTTTCGGCAATATCTCACAAACGCTACCACCTTTTGAAATGAAGTTTTCACAAGTTAGTTTTATATATGGTATATTATAGGATTGAAACAAACAGTGGGTTCCAATTACCAAACGTATGCAATCCCTTTAAAAGACACGTACACACAAATTGACACAGTTCAACATTTTCAACATTAAGACTGTTAATACATTTTTTTTTAAATAGATTATGCCTCAAATGAGATGTTCGCTGGGCATAATGTTCACTATGCTTATGATGCATGCGAGAGTGTCGTTGCTTTAACACAACATTTTGGGTTTTGGGTCACTGTATAACCTTAGGTTGCTATGGATTGTTACAGGTTTCAGGAAGTTCTTAGGTTTTACATTAATACAAAAAAGTAATTTGTTTTGTGTCAAGAATTCCACTGTGAACAGTTTTTACTTCTTTTGCTTGTGATTTTAACCCAGTCAACAACCTTGGTTCGATTCTCTGACATCATTTTAAATCCCTACAAGAATTTCATATCAGGATTTTCTTTCAAAACGAAAGGGTCCTTTTTTTCTTCCCCTTTCAAAGACAAATATTCCAGGGTCATCAATCGTGGATTCGCCCACACTGCCCAGTATTATATCCAGTCTGTTTAGGTTCTGTCAATGCGTTTGAGATGAAAATAATGAAGTCGGATTAAGATAAGTCTTTTTTGTTTCCTTTTTTTTGGGGGGGGGGGGGTAAATTGTTGTCAAGCACGTCTTCTCAATTAATTGGCCGTTGCCTTTTCAAGCACAAGGTAATGTATCCCATTATGGGCAATGTGAGTGGAATACTGGTTTAAGAACCTTGAACACGATTGGAGAACATTTCGTTGAAAAAAAAGGGTTCATTCGTCTACAAAAATACATATATAATAATAATCATGAACACGATAAGTCTCATACCAGAAAACCCTCCAAAATTATGTCAATATCTAGAGAACAAACAAATTATGCGTGTTCATATTTCCTTAAAAACTAAAAATGGTAACCTTTATGTCTTTGTTGTAGTTTTTTCTGTAAAGAACGTTGGTTGAAACTAAAACTAAAAACGATAATGTTCTTATTGAAACAATTATTGTTGTGAAAGCCGTATTTTTGTTAAAAAACTAAGTTTCGTCGAGACTTGCGTGACTCCTTTGTACAGTCTGTATTAAAAAGTCAGGCCTTGTATTGTCTTCACAGAGCAGTATACAGCCGTCGTGTTATAATTATAGAGATAGCCTGATTTGTCAGTGGGTTTGTAAACCATTGGGCAATGACAGAAACAAATGCTATAATACTTTCAAACTCATTAGCGATATCAGTTGAGAATTATATTGACCAAAAGCAATCAAAGCTATTATGAAAGTGAAAGTATGGTTAGGGTAAGCCCTGGGAATTTCCCTCAATTTGTCAAACAACTTTAGTCAGTGGGAAAATGATATTTTGCTGCGGTCGGAATAACAAGAATACATATATATATATAAAACATTTTCAACAGGAAAAGGTATAAAAGTAAAATAATTTGATATTATTTTATACGTGTTTTTTCAAATAACTGAAATCAATGAAATACTTTATTGATGGTATTTTGTTTCACTGGTTATCATATTTTCATGTGAACACATCTTTTGGTCTCATTATTTTGCTTACTTTTTCTTCGTTTCGCCCCCCTCTCCTTAACCCCACCCCTTTATTCTGTCCTCCATCTCCTTCTTGGGGAGTGGGTGGGGATGCACCCGTTGAAGGATAAAGAAGACGGTCTAGTAAAATCCTCGGATCGGATCATACTTTGTATATAGAATCCGTGCCTCTAGACGTTGTACAATATTTTTTTGTCATGTTTTTTTGTTTTATGGGTCAAGCTTGGAGAGATGCCTTCATTTTAGGGGCAAATCTGACGAATTCGACCGGTAGTCATTGATGGAAAAAAGGAAAGGGTGCGAAAAACCCATCGGTGTGTGAATAGAAAAATATTGACCATTTTTATGCGGTGTTTTGCAGCCGCTCGGTCTCAGGTTGGAGTTAGAAAACGAAGAAGTAAATCGAATCGGGTGTACCCAATATAAATATGATTACTGTCTTAATGGCTAGTTCGAACGGGATGATCAAAGACTGAGTGGGACTTAACATTTCCGCTGGAGCCGAGTACCTGAGTGTCCCCGAAGGCTGGCAGTCATCCTTCCCAAAATGCAGGGGCCGTTCTCTCTCTCCCTCACTCTATACTCTTATAAGAACTCGGTATTGAAATTGTTGCTGGTGGTTTGGCGGGCGGTGAATAGTGAAACATTGATGGGGAAATCGTGTCAAGGGGACGGCGGACATCTGAAGTGAAAACACCAGCTCTGGCACTCGCCGAAAAATGTTTGCACTAGGAAGCTGGGAACTTTCTTCCCATTTTGTTCAATTAAAAAATGGTCCAAAGCACAGAGGAAAGTGCAAAAAGAAAGATACATATGAATATGACTGTTCGACTGGAAAAAGGAAAAGATATATAAAACGACGTTGAACATTATAATTTGTGTCAAAATAATTCATTACGAAATACGTTAGAATCTAGCTGGCCTGGACTGATTGTCTTGAAAATAAGGTAAAGTCAGTCTGTCAACAGAGGGCGCGAAAAAGGACGACGTAATTTACAAAATAATAACAACAATGTCATGCTAAGCCTATCCGATCTGCAGTCCAAACGCCGGTATAATGTTATTGTCCAACTTTTCACCAAAGTGATTACTCCAGTTTGACAACCAAAGTTGTGTATGGAACTCCCGAAAAGGAAATAGTATCAACCACACACTTCTTTATTAATCGAAAGGAACGCTTATTAACAAGAACAATACAAGATACTGCGGTTGAAACATCACACCAGTAGTGTTTTCCGGTGGTTTAAAAGCTTACTGGGAGTGTCGAGTCGCTTTGGATTGGCATGATATAAGAATAACCACCCACGCCTGCCTGTCCCGGGTACCAGGCAGTCTGCTCAAAAAGCCGTCATCCAATTTCCGAAAATTCGCCAAATTCTGCAAAATCGATATTATAGGCCTATTGTGTTGTTTATTCCCATACGCGGACTGCACAAGGAATAATGGCGTTCATCCCATTATAAGTGCTTTCACTTCAAAATAAACAGCAGTTTGAAGTAAAATTTTGGATTTCAGAGCAAGGATCAAATTTAAACGTCTGAGCGACATCCGCCATTTTGAGTTGACAATAGTACTCATCCTAACTATAGTTTCTTGACCGGATGTGACGTCTTGTCTTGAAACTGATGCTTTCTCTTGGGGGGGGGGGGGGGTTAGAACAAGGGTTGTCGATCTCACAGTAAAATACAAATGTTACACATTTTTCCCATGTGTGTCAACTTACCCGACCTATGACTGTTAGGGTTTCCGGACTCTACCCTGCAACCAGGTAGTTTATAGTTTGTTGAAGTCATGCAACCTTCCGCTGTACTCTCAAACATTTCCAATTGTCACTTCTTTTTCTCGAATGACTGCTATGATGAAGCAGAAAACAAACAACAAAACCATCTGATTAGGAAATAAACACAAATATGTCCATCAATAAATAGAAATGTACAACATTTCGTCGTACAATTGTTAAACACCGAGAAAGCATAAGTGTAATGACCCAATGGCCCTTCCTCTGAACAAGGAACTAGTTTACAATTTTATCAAAAACACGTTGCTTTATTTCAGAATTACAACCGTGGATGGTGTCATAGTTACTATATACGAGTTTCATAGGAAACACGACTTTCTCTAATGATGCACATAAAGTCTAGTATTTTTCTGTTTTTTCCTGCTTTTATTACTATAGCTTTCCTTTTATCTTTTTGGGCTGGATGTGCAAAATGTCTGCAAATTAACCCTCTGCCATGCGAAATTGTTTGTTGAACAAACCAACAATTAATGATGAGTGAACGTTTTATCTGTTTTCTGGTACTTTAGTTCTTAATATACAAAGTTGTTACAAGTTGGTATCTACAAAACAATTATGAACAGTTGTCATAGTGAAATTGTTGTCTGTGACAGAATGAATAATACATTTGTTGTTCATATTGAGTTGAAAATTTTCCCTAGACGACTTCGTTCAAGATACCCATCAAATGAGCATGGTGAAGTATACTACTTACAGTAAACAGTTCAACAAAGCATGAAAACAAATGACAATGAAAATTACAAATACAAATTTAAATGCTAAAGAGAAAATATAATCTAACAATAAAGCGGGGAAAACAGTGATATTAAAATGTGTTAGATATTCTCTCTCTTCCTTCGAGGTATTCATTTATGTAATTATAATTGTTATTTTTGTATTTACTAGTATTTCTTTTACAATTATTATTACCATTTTTATTATGATATTTTTATTATGATGTTTGTCATCATATAGGCATACATTTGTCATATTTAATAATCTATTTAATAATCTAGTTTTATTTATGTTTTGGTGTTGGGGGTTAACACTTGCAGAACACCAAACATTTTTCAAAATGTACCTGACAAACCCAACGACTCAAGTTTTAATACAAATTCGAGTAACGTATATGGATTTGTATTCAGCTACTCAAACACTGACTACAAGTCATGCCTTGTTGTTCCAACTCCTCAACAAGTTGTCATTTTTCGAGATAATTGTCAATTGTACATAGACTACATAAAAACACTTGACAACAATTTGTTTTTCTTATATCTTAATGACAGAAAACACACTCCAATGTTTTGGGATATTGACATGAACAATTTGTATCAACTTCTGATATGAAGAAAGGCGGTGCATCTCAAAACTCGTACTGCTGCTACTGTTTTATAATTCTTGATTTTTGTCGGTGGCAATTACGATCAAAAGTTACAATTTCTCATTACAAAAAAAAAAACCAAGTGTTCAAGTTTGCCTGCCAAGAATGCCCGGGAATTCAGAAGGTCATTTTTGGTTGTCATCAATGTGGCATGATGTATAGCAACTTAAAGACGGTGGGGAAATGTGCGCTGCCTTGTTAGTGTTACCGGTTGTGGAGAATTTGATGTTTTCGCAATATTTCGATGTGTTTAGGTCACGTCATTTAGCTTCTAAAGTTCTATTGTTTTTTGGGTTTTGTTTTCTCAACAAACGCACAATTCTTATCGTCTTGTAGCCGATTGTCAAGTTGTAAATAATAGTCGGGTGTTCATTATACAAATAGGGCACCAGACCCTCGGTTTGGCAACACTGACATACAAAACAATCAACCAACAAAAGATACATGAATAAGTAAATAAATCATGTATAGGTGAACTGGGGAAACGTCTACAGGTAAACCATAGAGCAAGGGGTAAACTAACTCATAGCAACTCAATTCAACATTTATTTCACATTTACATTCTCACTGGACAGTTTGTTTGATGACGATTAATATAAAGTTTTGTTTTGTTTTGTTGTAGTTGTTGTTGTTGTTGTTGTTGTTGACACAAAGTTTACAATGTGAGCATGGAGTTTGCAGGAGCACGAGAATTCAATGTAAACATTAAAAACATTACATGATGTCAGTTATTTATGTGCATGAAGCTTTAAAGTAGCATAATCCACTTACAAAAACGGCAACATTCTCACAGACTGCATGTGTATTTAGTAAGCTGACGTCATCCTGCAGTGTTTGTACGGCAAACACTGGTCTGTACACACACAACTTCAACAAAGTGATATTTTGTACAAGCATTGATACAAGTAACGGCAAGCATTGCATCTAGGCCCTATGTAGGAATGGCATATACGGTTGTGATGTGGATTTTTTCGTGTTTAGTATCCGAGAAATATGCACGATAAGGCGACGTGTGACAACATGGCTGTCATAATATTTAGCTACCGAGCCATTATTCTTGTCATAACCCAGCCAAACTGGGGAAAGTCTATACTTGGGTTATTAAAGAGGTTTACCACTCCCAGACGCAGTCCATAATAAGTTATACCATAGAGAATGGTTATACTGACTACACTGTAGGGCTACAGTGGTCTTAAGTTATACGCAGATAGCCGTCGGCGTACTGTTCAGCTGAGAATAAATATTGGAACTTAGTCAGAGCATAGAGAAACTATGGTCAGAGCATGTTTATAGAGATACACAGTCGACCCCAGTGTTCCAAAACAACTTTCCCAAACACCGGTATTTGGCATCTGTAATCACCCATAGTTCAGCTATACGGAAGAACGTATGGTGTCGGGATGCGCTGTATTGTACTAAACGCTTCACCATGCTCTCTTCAAAGTTAAAACAAAAACAAAAACAAGTTCACACTTATCATCTTTAGGTTTACAGTTTTAAACTAATTCTTCTTCTAAATTGTGCACTGTATCTCCTTTCTTTATAAATCCTGTTAAGGCCATAAATAAACATGTGTCACTGATTTGCACATTGGGAGGGGGCGGGGGGGGGGCACCTGAACAATTCTTACAGCAGTACCATTCCCAAGATGTGTGCGAGTCTATTTGCCTATCATCAAATCAGTCTACATGTACATTACAACTGTGTTTGAACAATCTACTCGTGTAAGATTGGTTGGATAATTATATAAGACATAATACGATTAAACAATATTTTCAACAATTATAATGGAGTATAATTTAACATTAATAAATAAGTATAATAATAAGGGATATTCGAAAAAGAAAAAAAATCCCCAAATGTGACAGGTGGGAATCTCCCTCTGACCAAATGGAATCTAAGAACAACAAATTCAAGCATGTTAAACAATAAACCATCCAGTGGTCCCGTCTTGTCGATACTGCCATTACGTAATACACTCTCATTTTCAAGGGGTGATCACTATATAGGCCTATGTAATTATTAACCTTTACAACTTTTAAACGAGAGGAATGGAAATAAAAGAAGCAAAACCCCCCACAAAAAAACAAACATTTTTATGTCTATTTCACTTTCAAAATGAAACCTGTAAGAAACCCGTATATTTAGTTTAGACTAGCGTGCTTGTTAATAAATTAATAATGTCATTTTGTTTCTATGAGTTTTATTCTTAATGAGCGGTTTAGGTGTTTTTGTTTTGTTTTTCTGGGTTTTTTTCCATTGAAGCCACTCAATTTCACCGATATTAGGACCTATACAGATTGTCAGATACTTTTACTAATTTATTGCTGGTAGAATGACTCGTTCTATCGTCATTTAATGGGCGGAGTTACAAAAACATGACATCGCAAGGACGAGACTCATTTGAATATTCAAGGAGTCAGAAGTTTTTGATCCCTCCTGCAATACTTTTGTAGTAGAGTGTAATGTAAAAATGACAGCATTTTCCGTTATGCTGAGGTACTGTTCAAATTCAACTTATATACTCATTTACCGGTATATTTGGTAGTGCATGTTAAAGAACCCAGAACACTTATCGTGGGAAAAGAGTAGGGGCCGGGTTTAACCCCTGTGTTTCTGGTTCACATAGCATGCACCCTTGTTTACAGGTTTCCTCGAGCTACAGTGATTAAGTTTGCTTGTGGGGCATCCTTGGTTTCATTACCAGAAATATGTAATAATCATAATAATAATAATTTATGTCCATTTTCGAATTACACCCCTTGGGCAAAATAAAATGGCAATTAATTACAAGCAAAACCACAGAGGAAGGGCGATACAAAAGTAAAATCTTGTTCCTATCTCGTGCAAAGGCAAGGTCTACTAAGATTATACCCCCCCCCCCACCCCGCTGGAAAACAATCACAGATATATTTCCATCTCTTATTTTTCTCCTTTCGAAGTGTTTGTGTATTTCGTTCTTGTTTTAAGTATCTGCATGGATTCGTGACCCCTTCTGATGGCGGTGGTAGTGACACCAAGGTCATACCGTTGAATCACTCACAAAGGTATTTGGCTCGGGGGACTTCTTGGGCCGGCCCAATCGGTACCTGTATCGTCTTGCGGTGCCAAGAGAGAAGTAGACAAGAAATCACCGCGGCGTTCATTCACTTTACTGTGCGGTACATACATCCATAATACAGGTTAATGTGTAAACAACAGATAAACAAGTACCGGCAGCACATGTCCTATGCCTTTATATGAATCATTACGGGTAGCGAATCGTACGAGTGTTTTATATTTTCCATTTTACGTGGTGAGCCAAGGTTACTGCTGTGCCGAAGTTATTATAGGGAGTTAAAACTCAAGACTTATATAAAAGAGGAAAATAATAATTGGCTTTGGTTGTTACAACAAATTGTTACAGAAATCTTTTTGCCATAAACGGTGTTAATGCTTTCCAGCTGTTTGGAGGGCATTTTTTGTGCTATTCTTGTCGTACTTCTAGCTTGCCGAGGAAGACGGGCTAGCGGGGGAGGTTTACCTCCAACTGCCTGTCGTGGTTTTTTATCTACAAAGACCAGTACGCGACTGTAAACCCCAAATTAATGGCCGCTGCCCCAATCGTGAAAATAAGCTTTTATTTCCATCGACTGGTTTTGATGGCCGTCGGCTGCTAACAATCAGAACAACATGTACTGGTATAAGATCGAATTAAACAGAGGAAAGTTTTACTTAAATCGATGATTTAACAAAAAAAGGAAAGGACAAAAAAAGTGGGCCAGTGCAGTGCCACTTAAACCAGATTAAATTTTCCCTTTAATCTAGGCAACATAAACGAAGTGGACTCGACAAAGATTTAGAACAGCACGGGCCAGGTCACACTGTTTTGGGAGATTTGCGTTTGTTGTACTTGAAAGTTATACAGCGCCACGGTGCAAAAAGTTTTCGTGATGGGAAAGCCAGTCCCGTGTAAATTCGTCACAACTGGGTTCAGTAATCGAGTGGAACGTAGAAACTCGGGTTAAAAATTAGCAATTAATTTATTTGGTCGTCAAAGGAACACTGACAGTTATGGTCGTGCTTCTATTGCTCTCTGTGTGCGGTCGTGATAGGTGGTCTCGACAGCGCGCTGATTGGCCGGTAGATTTGGGGGCGGGGCGTAAGGGAAACCCTATAACATCGAGAACTGCCATGATGATTGCTACGTGTTCAAGTTTCAGTGTATGGGTAGAGAGTAATAGTGTTCAGGCTGAGGCCTTGCAGAGTGGATCCATGCACATGTACGCTTTCAACTCCGTGGAAAACTCGGGCACTACGCCACCATCCAACCTGGGGCTGACCATGCAAGCCAGTTTCGCCACGGCAAACTCGGGGACGCCGAACACGCTAGGCGTAATGCACCCCGTGTTCCAGGAGCAAAGTTACTACCGTCATCCAAGCTACTCGGCAATGCCGGTATCGGTGTACAGCCACCATGACCAATACTCCAGTATCGCACGGGGATATGGGCCTTACGGACCCCAGCAACAGAACCCCAAGGACTTGGTCAAACCTCCGTACTCTTACATTGCCCTGATAGCTATGGCCATCATGAACGCACCGGAGAAACGGTGTACCCTGAACGGGATATATTCCTTCATCATGGACAGGTTTCCATTTTACAGGGAAAACAAGCAGGGATGGCAGAACTCCATTCGCCACAATCTCTCCCTGAATGACTGCTTTCTCAAGATACCAAGAGACGACAAGAAACCCGGGAAGGGCAGTTACTGGAGCCTGGACCCCGACAGTTACAACATGTTCGATAATGGTAGCTACTTGAGACGTAGAAAGAGATTCAAGAGAACTAAAGCCATGGAGAAGGAGGAGAGGGAACGCCTTCACGAGACAGGTCAGTCTGGGGATGCTGCATCTCAAGACTCAATCACTCATCAAAATGGCGTCTCATCAGGTGCTGAAGAAACAACTCATCCAGCAGCGTCGACATCCCCCATCACGGCTACCTCCAAGGTGCAGACCAATGTAAGCGCAAACACCCCCCTTTTAACCCCCAAAGTTGAGCCCGTGGACTCCCCTGTTCTACGTGAATCTCCAGTGGGTCATTCGCGGCATTTATCGGGCGATGGGACCATGATGACCACCTCGCCGACGAGTTACACCGTTGACAACATCATGACTGTTCCGCGCGACTCCACAAACGGGTGCACTTCGGCCGACATGAACTCTAACAACACTCACCCCCTGTCCGGACGGGCCGGTCAACTCGTGTCCCCCCAGCCGCTGAGTTATCAGACGTACCTCTCAGGGTCGGGCGGTGTTTCCTGCTCAAAGACAAGTACCGGTAATGTGAACCTAAACCATAGCATGAACTATCACTGTAACATGTATGAGCCGGACTTGAGCATGGGGAAGCACATGGCTATTGCTCCTACACCAGAAGAGGTGCACCAGGAACAAGGACTGTCCCAACGCCCAAGTCCGCAGGGCCCGAACTCTATAATGACCACACAGCCTAGCAATCTCAGCCCGGTGCATCGTACGACCAGCAATTCTTGGTACCAAGGACCGAGCTCGGGCGATCTCCACAGCAGCAGTACGGGCTCCCACGGTCAGTCCTTCGGTATGTATGACTCGCAACGGCTACCCTCACAACGACTGATGGCGCTGAGTCACAACTCGCCCGTCACACTCGGTTTGAATACCGCTGACAGCTGCCAACTGGCCGCCTCTTCATACCGATCCCCAACCGGCACACCGTCTACTGGTATGTACCATGTGACTGGACAATACTCTTCGTATGACTGTACAAAGTACTGAAAAACAAAAAAAACTAACAAAACAAACAAACCAAAAAAAAAATACCAACTAAAAAAAAACCACACAAAAATAATGCAAAAAAACGGGTTTCTAATTTGTGTTGTACTGTAGTGTAAATCTATCACAAGTGATTGAGGCCCATTTACTGATAAACCTCATGGGCTATAAATATGAATACACCAGAGTGTCAGACTAAATAGATTGCCACATTACTCTGTACACAGATCTATACTGGTTTATTTCTTTACATGAATCACGTTGTGTTGTTTGATTTGGGTTAAACTCTGGGCACAAATTTGTTGTGTGTTTTAAAGAGAAAAGAGAACGAGAGAGAAAGAAGGAAGAAGAATAAGAAAAAAAGTAGTTTCTAAGTCTCTCTGCCACTCACTTGCACTTTGTTTTTGTTAGCATTTCGGACCTTTGAATAATATTGCTTTAACAAACAGCCGGGGCCCATTGACTATGTGTGGAGCTCGGCGTTTGTTGATACCGGCATTGATCCGCAGTTTAAGCTGAGAGACTATATCCCCCCATTGCTGCTTCACAATCTATACCGACACTTGTATTTGATTTAATCATTATAAAAATCATTATTAGCAATCAATCAGTCTTATACTTTGTTACTGTACTGTTATCTTTCATTGTGTTATTTACACCAAACTGTTATTTTTATGACAAACCAATGTTTTAAACTTATATGTGTACTACTTCTTGAATACCGATGTAAACACACCAGACACATAGGATTTATTGTTTGCTTGAAATACTGAACAGTTTTATTTTTTGTGAGAATGCTTTAATTTGTTGCTCGTCTTGGGGGAATGTGTGTTTAAGTCCGATCCGAAGCGGTCTGTTAATTTCAATTTAGACTTTGAGAGCCACATCACTGTAGCTTTTCTGAGAGTTTTTTTTTACTCAACAAAAGCAACTAATATCCGTAATAGAATACCTAGTGACCGGAAAAGCGCGCTATAACAAGCGTATCACGACCGCACACATTTTAAGACTCATCTACCACAAAATTACTTTATTTATTTTCTGTTATAAAAATGAGGTAATGTTTTGTCATACAGAAATAGTGGGGACTTTAAGAGTGGGGAAGTGAAGTAAATGGGGGGGGGGTAAAACCTCATAAAAGGGGGAAACTGGGTATGATGGGGAGAGAGAAATGTGCAATTCAATGTTGGCTTTTTAGAAACTGATCAGTATACGCTTGAGATGATGGCTTGCCAGACTGACCGAACGTTTACTATATACCGTGTGGTGGCCTGCCATGCGAAAGCTTTTTCTCCCGGCTCTATTCAATTTACACCCGTCAACTCGGATATTCCAAACTACCGCGACCGGCTACCCTGCGCTGTGTCAAGCGATGTTTTGGATTAGGTTTATGGGGGTATATTATATGCACACTTTGCACATTCTAGCCGGACAAAATTGGAACCGTATTAAACTGTTTTTGTTTTTTTCTTGAGTTAAGAATTATTTTGTTAACACCATGCAATACAATGTACTATGTTGTGTATACAAATTGTATATATAAACAGGTATAGAAACAGTCATAATATTTATATGTTGCACAATGTTAAACCACAATGTTGTGTTTGTTATGAATTTATCAGACATCAAACAGCGATCACGAATTCCTGTAAAAACTTTGCGATTATCGAATAAATGTTGTATTCCTGAATTCAAATCTCAATCAAAATACACATCACATTTTTGTTATGTCTTTAATTTCTTCAAAGCATTACCGATTGCGTAAGGAAGAGAAGCCCACAATCAGCATAAACATAGAGTGACTTAACCCATTGCATTTGGAGTAAAATCATGTCCCGAATTTTCCGGCAATTAAACTTTTTTTTTCCCCCTTTTTTTACAGTTCACACTCCGCATTATCACAAAGTGAAAGCATTATGCAAAAAGGGGAAGCAAGATGTCATAATCATTATCGTTTTATAGCGGGGGGATTGTGTTTTTATCACTGCTCAACACTGTCCCCAGTTTACACGATGTTGAACTGTTTGGCAAATTTCCCACTTGTATCTGTTATTTATTTCATTTTCCTTCTTGTTGGTGTTCCCCCACCTAATGTCTCTTCGGAACCAACAGTCATGTTAGTCAAATTTACACAAAGCTACAAAGTGATTTTAATGTCAATTTGTGCAGGGGAAATCCAGCTGAATATGAACATCTGTAAACCGAGTAGACTCGAATTCGAACAATTTGTTTTGTAAATTCAAACTGATTCATCAACAGAACTTTCTGGTCTAAGATAGAACCATTTTTTGCTGAAACATGTTGTGTTACATGCAAGTCTTATGAAGGCAAAATGTTCTTAAATATTGTCCTAGTGTGTTTAGTTTGCAAGAGCTGTATAATTTTATTTATTTATTTATTTATTTTTTCTCTCTCTCTATCGTTCGACCGAGCCGGATCCGTGAGAAGAATTATGCAGCGCTAGTTCGTGGTCGTTCTGGCACATATTACAACGAAAAAAAAATACAAGAAAAAAAAATCGATCTTCACCCTCGACTGAGTCGCACGGTTCATTAGAAGAAAATTGTCACGTGATCAAGCTCTGATTATTCCAAAGCACTGGGGTAGAATTTTACAGTATTTAATAATAAAAAAAATGGCAATTTGCAGCGATGATTAGGGGAAAACACACCATCATTTCCTTTGTTGGACCACGAACGAGTTGGCACAACTAACGAATCAGATTAGCTTTAGCTCGACGCACGGATCTGTCGAAATCAACCCTGATCCTATCACGCAACGAAATCATCAAAATGAAGTGTAACGTATTTGTGTATGTTGATTAGACACACGTACAAAAAGTGCTGTTATTATTTTGACAATTTTAAGAAGAAGCTCAGAGGCTGTATGACTATAACTGGCTGGAAGAAATTCTGGCTGAGATTTGTTACCAATTTTATACCATAATAGTAAGAGGGTGTGTTGTAGCAACGGGCTGAATATTAACAAAGAATATCTAAAATCATAATTAATAATCCAAATACGTAAGCAGATTATTTCTTACAAAACTAAAAGAAGAGGCTGACATTTTCTTTCTTTTTTCAGACGATGTAAATCATAAAAATATTGTTAATTCACACAACTTTTTTTTAATAGCAACTCAGTAGTAATTCATTGTTTTAAGTTTTACAAATACTTATTTTGATCACAGATAACGACATCCACGTAAAATTGCTGTTACTAGTGACAGGGTGTGTAGTGGGCCATGTACATTGGACATAAATATAACGACGCAACTTTGTCTTTCTGTTAAAATCATTTTTGGAGTATTTTTATTTTTTAGCAATACTGTCTTCAGATGCTAATGGGTTTTGTTAACATTATTTTTTACTGTGTAACTTAGAAGACAAACTAAAACAAAACCTCAAGACTTGTTGGGCTTTTCTGGGGTTTTTGTATTTGATTTGTCTTTAAGACTCACCTTTAATTAGATGTTAATGTTTGTACATTGTGTTTATATTCGACAGATGGGAGTGCTCAGTGGTATAAATAATTCTTGAATATTTCTGAGTAATTGTGGGAGACCACAAAACCGCTTTCCTTATGTTGACAAGTCTAATAAAATGAGAATGATTTTACGCTAGGATGTAATTGAGTTTGCAATGTGTGTCTGTTCAGTCTGATTCAACCTTGGAATGGAAAACTAGGAGGAAAAAAAATAGAGTAGCGTATTAGAGTGAGAAGCACGGTGGGGGAAAAGTGGAATATTGCCGGGGCTAATTTAGACCGTTATTTCTCATGCTCTCGTGCAACTAGTGCAGCGTTCTTCGCTAGACTACGTCCCTGACAGACGTTTTCTAAAATTAAACCTGTTTTGGACCAGGCCAACTCATGCCATTTAACCCACAGTGCCTTCCATCTTCACGTCCCAAGTTCATCTGAAAATTACATACTCGTTACAGTCCGAAGGTTAACATGTCTTATTGCGTGTGAAGCCCCATATGCTATGCATTGACATGCCAAGCTCAGCTCCCACAACCTTTTTTTCTATTCGTTTCATTATCGCTGGATTTTTTTAAACAGGGGCACGCAACCATTCCCTTCTGAGCAGCGAGCGTCGAAAATGCTAGGCGGTGAAAGATGCCTTTCCTACGGGTGTTGGATCATGTCGGCGCCCCATCATTACACCTACGTGTTCCGTGTCAGCCTAGCTAATAAGACTTGACGATTGCCAATCGAGTTCCCTTTCGCTACGATACAATACACACGCGTCACACACATACAACCCAAGCCAAAGACAGATGTAACACATCAACCCGTCCATGAATTCGAAAAACCGACATTAAAAAAAAAACGCGAAAAGAGAATCGATATCAGCATGTTACTGTTGGGTTTTTCTGATCAGCCATCATCCGGCTGGTCCAGCGCGTCAAGAAATGGATATAAAAGCGACACGGCTGCACTGGTAATGGTGGCGAAAAAATATGAGCAGCTAAGAAAATTGTGCCTCAAAATGAGGGAAGGCAAACTTTCGATCTGTGTAGGGAGACCAGACCATATTTAGCAAGCTCAATGCCATGGTCAGTTTGCTGGAAATAATTACACATGGACACAAGTATAAACAAATACTCTTTGGTGTACGGGATGCAATATGCGTAACACATGTATGACCAATTTAATATGCGATGTAGGCACGCACCACGCTGCCTATTAGTTGTGTTCTGTTGTTTGTACTCTCATATATTATATGAATACACCGTATAATATGATGAAGAATTAAAAAAAAATAATAATAAATAAAAAAAAACCCTAACCGTCTCAAAGAGTAATATTGATGGGTAACCAGCCGCAGAAATTGATGACAAACGTTGAAACCAGAAAAATCGAAACGCATTTCCTTTTCTATTAGAATGGGTACCATTGAAATCTTTCAGTTGGGACTTGATTGGCATAGCGAGGGGAAGAAACGAGATTATTGGACAATTTCCGACTGCTCCGAGAGGGGCTCGGAGACCGAGACAGGATGAGTCGGGAGCGGACGCTGTGTCCTTCCAAGAAAAGAGAAACACTAAAAAGAAAAACCAAAAAACACACAAACAAACACACACAAAAGCTGTCCTCATCCAAATTTAATCAACATTACCCAAACGCACAATATTACCACGACTGTTTCCACATCTGTGGCTTATTTTCTGGTAACTCTCCACGTCCCAGATCTCAATGTTGGCTGCACGTGCTTCAGCATGGATCTTCCCGCCCGAATCTGGAGAAAGAAAAAAAAACTAGAAGGACGTTTCGCAGCCAGTGGCACCAGAAATCGGAGTTATTTTAGCCAATTTCATTGGGAGGGAATCGTCCTACGTGTCCGGTGGATCGTTTCACCGGCTCTTGGTTCTGCCGTCGTCAAGCCAACGTTGATACGGGGAGCATTTGGCAATGTGGCTCCATTGCTCATGACACAAGACTTATAAGGGACAGATTAGAAAATAATTCTCCCGGGGGAATAACTCCCTAACCCAATCTCGCTCATATCTTGCGTCTTGCAGAAGACGGTCTGGTTTAAGGCTGGCACATGCCATCAGAAATAAGGGGGGAAAGAAGAGGTCATTGCGGTCCCATATCAGCTCACAGTTGATCAGGGTTTTTTCTTTCTCCTACCCCGGTACTGTGCGGGGGAAAATAGGCAATCCTGATCAATTTTGTTTCATTAAACTCAACGAGTGGATGTTCACACTGATAAACACTCCCCACTTAAAGAACTCTAGCAAATTTGAGAGATAATTTTGAAACCTTTCCATGGATTGACGGATTTGTCAATGAAACAACCAACCTAGGTCGACCTTCTTTTTGATACAGGTGACGGTGCCTTGAAAACGAGTTAGCAATTCGAAATCCAAGTCTGAAAGCAACAGAAAAAAGACCAACAACACAACATAGTAAAGAAAAACGAGCGGAATAAGTTCCTTTCGTTTCGAAGGAAAAGACAAAAAGAAAACAAAAGTCCCAAAGTGAAGTTAGTTTCGTTTTCATTTGTTAAAGAAAGTTGAGCTTTTACGGTCATTCTTATAAAATAGGTGTACATTATTTAATACTGTGGACAATTTGCCGACGTTGTGATCAAAATATGTGAGATAACAAGTGCACTTATCGGTTCGTTATGAAAAAGCGGCAGAGATATTTTATTATCATGTTTTTAAATCAAATCTCACCCCACCTCCCACCCAAAAAATATAATAATAATAAATAATAGATAATAAATAAATAAATGATACAAAATTAAAATTAAAATTAAAATTTTAAAAATAAATCAATATATAAAAAAATAAATAAATAAATAAACATTACAAAAACTATACATACATATAAATAAATAAATAAATAAAAATAAAATAAAAACTAAACAAATAAATAGATAAATAGCTAAAAATACAAATTAAGCTCAACCTTCTGAAATCGAAAGTTAATACTAAAATGTTACTGCAATTATTTCACACGCTCACAGACACATTAATTTGATCAAAGTTTTCAGACATAAAACACTTCCAGAGGTTTTTGTTTCACTTTTGTTTTAACACTTTTTAGCAGCTGTAAGTGTAACGTTTGTTCAAATTTTGCACTTCATACTGGTTGGTTATTTGGTTCTACCTTTTTTTGTATATGTTGTGTCACGCCATTGTAATTTGTAAAACCCAAAACAAGTGTTTATCTGTCAATACGCGGGGATTGAATGGTGTCAAAACGCTGTCAAATGTTAATCACTCCATCTTTGGGTATATCAACTGTATGAAGTCACAGCCAAGAAAATTGTGAGAATTATTTGGCACACTAGGCCTATGTCATCAACTCCTAATTCTCCAACCACCTAATTGAATTCTGTTTCCAAGATTATCGTTTTGAACATAACAAACTTCAAATAAGGGGGACGAAATATGCACATTACAAATCATAATGTGGTGTTGTGAGACGATGTAAAACTCACCTACAAATTGTATAAGTGAGTTATGAATTACGAAGGAACGTCACAGAAGCACAAAATCCCAAGTGACCGATTAACATTTTTTTATATTACGGTTATTTAGAGGCTGATGGAAAAGAAATAGAAGATACGACCTGGTGAAGTTTTTCCCCCAATATTTTGAAAGGTAAAACAGAAAAAAAGAAAATTGTAGGTAACGTCAGAGGTTTTGTTCCCTAAGAGGTGTGATGCTGAGTGTTCGGGCGAAGAATAGTTGACCCGTTTATCAGGGGGCCTTCATCCAAACTGATTCCGAATTAGGTTAGGAATCATTTGGGGCATTCCTGCAACCCGGCGTTTTTACGATTTTGTTGGCCATCATTTTTAAGTGTCCCCACTGAGATTTCTAATTCGTATTTTGTGTGGCTTATAATTAAAGGTGACACAGAAAAAAACTACGGGTAACTTAATTGACCATTTGGGAAATGGAGTTATATATCTGTGTGATTTAGCAAGACTGAGTCTAAAAATAGAAACGTCTGTTGCGTGTAGCTGAACGAAGCGATAAATTCGGGTTTTTGTGTGTTTTTTGTTTTTGTGTTGTTTGCTTGTTTGTTTGTTTGTTTTGGTTTGTTGTTTGGTTTTGTTTGGGCTTTTTTAGGGGGAGCGTAGTTGTTGTTTACGGGCACGCCATGTGATTGATAATGTATACAAAACAATACATTAACGAAGCTTCTAAAAAAAAATATTTTTTTTCATTTCGGGTGTAGGCCTACGGAAAACTGAAATGACTCTGGTTTTTTCAGTTTTATTTTATAAACTTGATTAGGCTATTAGAAACAGGTGCCAAATATCCGTTTTAAGCCATACAATCAGTATGATGGAAGATTTTCAACCATCAAGCGACCCATTCTTACTTCAATGTCCCAAACTGAAAATCCACTATGGTCTTGCACAAAAATTCCAGACAAAACTGCAACTGCTCCTCAGTGTTTTCTCGAATAATGTAATCGTAAGTTTTGTGAAATCCGTATAGCCTGGTTTTCAAATAAGGGTGCGTTTATTGCAAACTACAAGATCGAACATCATACCCTTATACAAATTTCTGATGAAGTCTTTGAGCCAGTCGTGCGGAGGAAATCCGCTCAACCTGAAATGCTTCCATCTTTGCGGAACTTGCATTGGAGTCTAACCTTGATTCTTCTGCATTGCAAATAATTCCCCTGTGATAGACCCGAGTGTCAAATAATATAACGTTAAACAACTTCAATATTATTTATCTTGCGAAATATTTTCCACGATTTCAATGAGGTATTCAAAAAAAACATTTTTCTTTACATACTTGATTCTATAAAAAAAAACACCACAAGAATAGACCTAGGTTTAACAATAATGAGAGAAACTGGTCATGAATGCATTCATAAACAAACAAGTCTGAGGGATTGTATGCGTTTCGTAATTGGAACCCACTATTTGTTTCAATCCTATTTAGTTGTAGATACATACCATAAAACTAACATGTAAACATTTCATTTCAAAAGGTGGTAGCGTTTTTGAGATATTGACGAAAATCTGGAGCGGTTATGTCCACGCAGGACGAATGATCTGCAATTGAAATACACTATCTGGGAAACGTTACTGTAACGCTTTTCAGATTCAAATTTGTTATGGGATAAAAAGTCATTTTATTTTCCATTACCACAGTACTTCGAAGTGAAAAGTTTCTCAAAATGTATTATACTATCCAAAGCTGCTGTACTTCTTACCAAGGAAGTTGTTATTGCCATTACTTTTCAGAGTCATTAAAAAACGTATACAAACCATGTAAGAGAAAATTCAAAAGTTGGAAACGCAGTAAATAATGAATAAGTTTCTGAATCTTGGGGTGAGGGGTTTTTCGCTGTATACATTAGTAAGGAAAACAACATTTTAAAACTACAGAACTTCCGTGTTTTAGGGAGAAAATGGTAGGTTGTTGTTTTTTATAAGCGAGCTAAGTCTGTTTTGTTGTTTTTATTTTGTCAGTTTTTATGGATTTTGTATGGATGCTGGTATTATGATTATCATTTTTTATTTTTGCATATAAGTCTGTTTATGTTTGTTTGTTTGTTTGTTTGTTTGTTTGTTTGTTTGTTTGTTTGTTTTACTCAGTTTGGGAAGTTTGTCGTTTTGTGATAATTTGGGGAGTATTTTTTTTTCCTCGTCTGTTTTAATTTTCAAATTGGTGTTCTTGTTTTGAACACATATACATCTTGTTAATTTGTTTTCTTTGCGTGAAGTAACACATGTTAGAACACATTAAGAATGGTCCTAAATTGAAATAAACTACCTTAAGAATAAAGTTGTTTTCAAACTGTGATGAGCCCGCGCCTTTGTATGTCAACAGAAGCTTTAAATTGCCCAGTCTCTGCCCAGCTTGATGTTTATAACTGTTACATGTTGCGCATGACTAGGCTAGTCTTAACGCATCTCGTTAAAACACCATTTATCAACAGATAATACGAACAAATTAGCTTTTTGTCGATGTCTCTTTGCTTGCATTGAGTCATCCTCGTTTTACATGTTGTCGCAAAGGTTCGGTTATTGTTTGGTCTTTCAATGCGATTAACCTAGCCTCCATCGAAGTTGGATGGATGTTGGGTTGGAAAGGGGGGGGGGACTTTACCAGGAGAACAGGGTTAGCGTTACCCAATTCATGGCATGTCAAAATGCACTTGTGTATACCAGACTGGTAACACAATACATACGGTCTGTCCACTGTAATAACACCCTCATGATAGGTTTGCAGTTCCTTTGTGTGCCTCTTTATAACCAAGAAGGAGCAATAAAACCGTCCAACCCCGACCCGGAAGTTTTTACCCGGCCCCTACCAAAACAACATTCCAATTCACCCAACATTATGAGAGAGTGTATCCTCAGTTCATGCATGTGTGTTGTGTTTTTGTTTCAATTTGTGCTGCATATAACGAGACCCGACTGAATGGGCGGCTATTTTGAAAGAAAATATTTAAGGTAGTGATTTATACGACTTCGTCGCGGGGCACATGTGAGGCAGGGCGTCCGTTCCCCCGTGTTTCAGACGGGGGTACCTCGCTAGCGACGCAGCGCAGGCCTCGCTCAGTATAATAACTAAAACAACAAACACACAAATAAACAGGCTGTCATAGTAAGGTATTAAACCCCATTCAAAAGGTCTCCAAATCATTTCAGAGCGGGTTTGGGTTGTAGGAGTTGTATTTTTCTTCGCTGCGTGGATCAACCCATGACGATGTTGTGAGAACTAAACTGAGGGAGGTCGACGGTGGTGAAGTAAATCCGGACGGTTATATTTTCTTCATGAACAGAGTCCAGTTGTTCAACTACACGGGGTCCAATGCCTGGCTGCCAATGTAAGTAACATTATTTCTCTTCTTTTAAAAGAAAGTGTTTATGATTTAACATCAGACGATATTGTATTTATTTTGTTCAATCATTTAGTGGTTGTTATACAATGGTGTTAGTATTTAACCTGACACAACATTGGGCAAGAGTGTCTGAATCTCTGTCCACATTATTTCAATGTTGGTGTGCATTAAACTTAACTTCCTCCGCAGTGAGTAGCGAACAAGTGATTTTTGTTTCCGACAAGGCTTCGCCCTCGAACCCAGGTGATTTAAATTGATCATTATTGGTCAAGTTACGCCATTGACAACTTCAATCAGTCACAAAGCGGTCACTTAATGTAGTAATCTAGACCGACCGCTCGTCCCTCGCCCCCCGCCATATCCCATTCGTCATCGAAGCTCGGTCTGACTCTGCTGGTCAATACGGGTACATGGGTTCGCCTTGCTGTTGTCGATACGGGTGTCGCGACTTGATATGGCCGCGCTATCTTCTTACACACTGGATAGGTACAGTGCCTCGGGATACACTGTGTATACCTGCCATCATGGCGGTGCCCACGTAACGTGGGATTCTGTTGCGAATCACTGTAGAGAATCAAGTAGCCAGATCGTTTAAGGTTGTACTCATCGTCGTTTTTTTTTTCCTCCCCCGTCTTGAAGTTTCTTCTTCTATCCTCCACCGTAACCATCTTCATAATTGCTGCAAGGGCTAAACTCAAGAGGTTCATGATTGCTGAAACGGTCTCTACGGAGTCTTATTAATCAAGTTGTTATCATTGTATTTCTGGATGTTTGCCATTTTGTCTTTATTTTTTTTTTCCTTTTTTTTTCGGAAAGAGGAATATCTCTGCCTTTTATTTTCCCGTGTTTAGATTGAGTCGTTTTGTGTGTAAGGACATCATATATTGGAAATCTATAGGGGAAATGTTGTTCTACTTCATAAATGGAATTGGATATTTTAATGACATTCATATTTAAAGAGACTGAATCGAATTCCAATCATTTTTTTTTATGTTTTCCATTTTTTTCATTTCCCCCCCCTAGTGTTTAAGACGGACAAAAACACGATCAGCCATGAAATCTATTTGTGTTTCCGTGTTATCTAAGGTCAAACGGGGACTGGGAAATTAGATTTTCATATTAAAATCCATTGTCAAAATTCAATGTCGACAGCTGATGTTGATAGCTGCTATTCTAAATGAATATTATTGTTTTTGCACGAAACTGTATACAACCTACTGGAGGGGAAAAAACCCAGATTACACAATCTACGATAAAAGATGAAGCATGGTATACCAAGCTCCTTAAAAAATCGTGTAATAAGTTTTTCTTTTTAATCATATTTATCATCGAGTTCGAAATGAAAAATGGTATTTCGTTGACCCAGGTCCTTCCTCAGATCGGGTTGGGGTGTTGTGGTGTTGCACACTGGGGCAAGGTCTGTCAGTATACAGTCCGTCCCTAGAGCGAGAACTCCGTCAATTGATCGACTCTCTCGAGTAGAAACGCCCATTTTGTGTTGCGGGCCACTTTTTGTTGACAACCCGATGTTCTGTCAAGCGAAAGGGAATTGGGGTCCGGCTAAAAAACACGTACAATAACCTCTGTATATAGGTGCGGCAAGCGGGGGCACCATATTTCATTTTTTTTTCGGGTTCAAACTTGTCATGTCTCTGTCTTCGACTGGAAATCGGATTTGTTGTTGCTGGGTTTACCAATTCCCAGAAATAACAAACTAGTTTTGAAGGGGATCAGTCTGGGTGGACTTAGGTACTCGATTTTACCTAATCAACTTGTAAGCGGAGTGAAATACACACCGGGCCATTAAGGGTGAAACTTTTTTTCTTTTCATTTTTTCTTCTTCTTTCTTTTCGCTACTGTTTCTCGTCAAACTACATGTAAATCACTTAGCCAAACCCTAAGTGGCACTTAAAACACCACGATCACCAAGTCCCAATTAAATGATTCCAATTGGCAAGGTACACAGTAAATGTCCTCATTTTTGCACTCGCTTGGCCTCGCGACCTTGTATGAGTCTCTCTGTACAGCCCCCGAAGAGAGCGCAATATACATCTCCCGCAGTCCTGCCGTTACCGGGCGCTCGCCGCTTCAATTGGCTACAAAACGAAGCGATCAACCGGGCGTAAAATGCGGCTTCATTCGAGCTAGTCAGGCGTTCATTCGCCGGAGTTGCCTTCATTAACGGCCAGAACACCCCAAGCAACTTACACATTCCCATCTCCACTTATTTTTTCTCTCTCCATTTCCGTATATTTTTACCGGTCATTTTTTTGTTGTCTCTCTGTGTGTGCGCCTGCCCCATGTTATAGAACGAAATACTCGATACGAGCATACGGGCTCTTACTTATGTGTGTTATCTTGCCTATCGAGATAGAGAGAGAAGAAAAAAAAAGGACAAATACAATGAAATTCTGAACTCGCCTCACCTGAAAAAAAAACCCTTACCTTTCAGAGTCAACCTAATTACTAAATAAATTAGACCAGCTGATTCCTCCAACAAATATTCAGCAAACACTGTAATAGAAATGTGATTATTAATAATAATGAGAAGATTAAAATGTATGGTTGACTTGGATTTGTACTCAATATTTAAATTTGTTGCATTTTTAAAAAAAACCGATTGTGTAGTTGTCAGAACAATATTGTTTAGAAAACATAAATGCATATACAAATATAATGTTCTTGTAGATTGAAAATAATAGGCATACAAAGATGAAATGCTGTCTAAAAGTTTGCTTGTTTTGATTGACAAGTCGACGTGGAATGACTTCATAAAAGAAGAACCGGTTTGTTAATGTTTCCAATGCAGTAAAGCCGGAACTTTATCATTCCGTTGTTTGTATCATGTCTTTAATCAGATGATCCGAATCAAGGACAGGGACGTATGTACAACCACCAATTACATATGATTTCACGGCAAAACAAATTCACGACTATTTATACGCGACGTGCATTATTTCATTTCAACCACAGTGGATGCCTTGCTTTGGTACGTGCCACTGACATCTGACTGAACCGAATTAGGAGGCCAGACGCAGCTTGCGTAAAATAGGCCAATTGCTAAATAGTCACGCATATGATTAGCGACAAGCCAAAATATTCGGATAATTGCACGTGTTTTTGGCTAATGTTGACTAATCTTAAGTTGGCATCTTGGACGTTTTGCCTTGGATTGGAGAGGGGGGAAGAAAGAGAGAGTGGGGGAGTGAGAAAGTTATCCTTGGAATCTTATTATCTTCTTATAGCTGAATGTGCCATTCAGCAGAGTAAATATCCGTGTGAAATACGACTTGTAATTTATACTCAGCTTTTTAATGCAACAATTTTTTGTAATTTACTGCGAGCCTTAAAAAAAAAAAAAAAATCCGTTCCGGCCCGAAACTGTACCCACAAAGTATTCTGGGGGATTAACCAACACAATTGAACGTTATATGGTGGCATTTGTAGGAAAACCTGTGCATGTATGCTACTCACAGTTAGTACACTATGATATGGAAACACAGAGCTAAGGGTTAATGTGGTGGTTATATTCTGCAATATTATTAAGTAGTTGTTTTCATCAATTTCAAAAAAACCTATACTATACCACCAGTAGTGTACTAATATTAACAGTGTATGGAAACACAGAACTATGATTAATGTGGTGGTTATATTCTGCAATATTGTTGTTTTTCACCAATTTCAGGAAAACCTGTGTATACTACTCACAGCTATAGTGTACTAGAATTAGCAGAGTATGGAAACAGAACTAATGGTTAATGTGGTGGTTATAAGTTCTGCATTATTATGTAGTAGTTGTTTTGACCAATTTTATTTTGGGTTCACCTCAAATTATTAATGTTGCGGTTTCAATTGTTACACCATAGCGCTTTATTATAAAGCATTTCTTTTTTTTATCGTCGTCTCGTTTCCTGTGTATACAATTACAGTAATCAAATACTGTTCTCCATTTCATGAAAAAGGAGCCAGACTCTGTTTTCAAGTTGTGCTCCGTTTTGTTACAATGATGTAAAATGAGTGAATGCTAAGGCAAAAAGACTGGCTGGCCTGATTTCACATTATTATTATTTTGTTTACAAGGTGCAGCATTTAAAGGCACTGAACACGTTTGGTAATTGTCAAAGACCAGTGTTCTCACTTGGTGTATCCCAACATGTGCATAAAATAACAAGCCTGTGAACATTTGGGCTCAATTGGTCATCGAAGTTGCAAGAAAATGATGAAAGAAAAACACCCTTGTTGTACAAATTTGTGTGCTTCCAGATAGAATAATAAAAACTTCTTGCAAGAAGTTTGTATTATTTTAGTGAGGAATTACCTCTTTCTCAAAAACTACGTTACTTCAGAGGGAGTCGTTTCTCACAATGTTTTATACTATCAACAGCTCTCTGTTGCTCGTTACCAAGTCAGTTTTTATGCTAATATATATTTTGAGTAATTACCAAACGTGTACGATGCCTTTAAAATGCATTGGGACACTATTTCCCCAAACATGATTGCACAGTTAAGTTTCATTAAAATAGTCAACATTACGAACTTCCGATCTTTGTCCACAAACCACCAAGCTATACTTAGTACACTAGTATACAGTACCGGTAAACACCAATAAACATGTGCTATGTAATGTGAATGCACGTGTAGAGTTCTATAGTCGGTCTGAGACGTTCTGGACCCAGACTAACGTAACATCTCAACTGGTGGGTTTTGTTTCCCCTCCTTTGTTTAAGAATAATAATTACGATCATGAAGAATCTAATTATCATTATTAATCATCTTCTCGAGCGATGACGATATGCAACACTTTACACTGGTTCCCCATTTTAATTAAAAATCAATCACATTTAAAGGTGACACAGCGCGGTATAATCACATCTTTATTAATAGCCAGCGATTCAAGTGTATAATAAGAAACAGCGCAAGGTGGAAACAAGATTTGAAGATAATGAAGTTAAAATATGATCCATGTATACCATAACAAACAAAAAAACATGAAGCCCAAACTCGGGCAAACAACATTGAATGTTGTTTTCATGTTTGTGTTTTTATTGATTCTGTAGTTGTTCTCGTTTTCCTCATTACAGAAAAAATTAATGTAAAACAGCTTTTGCTGATCTTTTTATCCTGTTTAAAAATTTTGAAATAAATAAATACAAAAAATTACTCTAAAACCAAATCAACTCAACTCATTTCGGTTTAATCAATGGATCTCCAAGTTGAAAAATATCCATTCGTATAATGATACATGATAGATTATTAATTCTTGTTTATACAAAAGATGGCCACATTAGACCAACTTGGTACCCACATTCTCCTTTTTTTTGTACATCATAAAACGTCGTCAAAATCACATAGAGTTGGCCAAGTCGTTCAGGGACATCATTTTTGAAGGTGACCCATGTTGTTGTTGTTGTTGTTGTTGTTGTTGGGGTTTTTTTCGTGGTTTTTTTTTTATGCGGTTAAATTTCAAATATGATCTAGAGTGATAGCTTAGAAATGATTCAGTAGAACAAGTTGCTCAGTACACTCTGTAAATAATAACCGTGTATTGATCTTTTCATGGAAGCAGTTTGATGCTGCTGCGCACTGGGTGGGCATCTCGAATGGTCAGCTGAATTGCCGTACATTGCATTTATGTGTCCACGATGTTATTTATTACTCGATGGCAAAAGCTAACCCGTACATTGTAAACAACTGAAGGTTTCTAATAAAACCAACAAGGGTGAACTGGGGTCATGTACTTAATGAACCATTTATGAATGACAACGTTTGTATGTCCCTGTGTTTAAAGGTGCATTATGGATATGAATTTTTTTAATTGATGATAAGACAATGCGGAAGTTGCGCTGTCATTGACATTGCGAAGGTCATGTGTTAACGCGCAGGCTGCCACGAGCATGCGCACAATACGGCAATGGCGGGGAAAACAAATTTGGAGTGCCTCGTACCCATTTTCCGGCACTTTGTTGTGATTATTCGTTCAATCACGGTCCAATCAAATTACACATTACGGAGTCACCCCCCTTCGAAATTGCTAAATTAGTTCGAGCCGTCTTATTGCTGACTCTGTCGCCAGGATTCTTGATGTAATGCAGGGTGATAGAAAGGTTGTGGTGGGGTAATATGGAGACATCGTGCATTGGATCGCTACCCAAAGTTTCCTTTCAACCACGATTGGAAGGGAGGGGCCCCGTATGGACGGCCAATAATAATTGGTGACCCGGGGGTCGGGGAGAAAGCCGCGGGGCCAAGCAAGCCGAGTTGGCCAACACAAAGGGCTTAGTAACACGTAAAAAATGGCGGGGCCGTGGTGGGTACCGTGTTGGGTACCGTGTTCACGGCGCTGGCTGGGGCCTAGTAATCCTCAATTGTACTCGCCTGCCCGATCTGGCTAAGAGTATATAAAAAGGTTATTTGTAAAGGCAAAGAAAAGCAGCATGACACAAAAAAAAAGAAGGTAAGGGAGAAACTGAGCGTCCAGACGAGGGAAGGAATTCATTTTGGAAGGGAAAATAGCGCCCACGGGTGGGTTGTCCTGGTGCAAGCCCGGTAAATGCCCCATGAGTTACTGAGCTGGTTTGATGCATTGGTATAAATAATAGTGACTTGGGAAGAGACTATTGTGGTCTGTTCGCTGCTGGCATGGCTTGGTTAGTCCTCATTGCACACCATTAAATCGAAGCCTGTGGCTCCCTCAGCACAATGACAGAATTACCAGTAATTGGCCGCGCATTGAACAGCTTGCCACCATGTTGTTGTCTGACTATAGAAAGAGGAAGTGGAATAAGCAAGCAGAAATGTCAGAGAAGATCAATTTTCCATGCGATGGTTTATAAGGGGGGGTGTCGTGATTGTTGAGTTAGTTACCATGGCACTGTCCAGGCAATTAACTTTTCGCAGAGTCGTTATTGTTTAACCGCCCGCCTATCTGATTTCATTTCGGTCGGCGCGTCAACACAACAAAATCGAGCAGTAGGTGGCGCTGTTCGAAACGCGTCACTCCGCCTAAAGGGGTTATACGTCATTAAGACTGACCTAGGTGACCCCCACCGTGATGTGTGGGGCTGGATATCATGTAGTTTCAAGACCTGATTTTTTGGTATTTAACTTCCACAGAGTTATTACCATGGTAACTACATATCCGTTGGGTCTATACACGAACAAGGAAATAGGAACACCCAACTCGTAATCGAGCACTGTAACAAAAGAATAATCCAATCACTGGGCGTTCATCGCATATCGGCCATTACATCTAGTTCCCGTCTCTATGCATTTCATATAATGATAACTGATGCTCATTAAATTATGGGTGGGGGGACCATGCTATCGTTCATGACTCGGTTTTGTTACATTATCTTGAATGGAAGAAACAAGTTGATTGTGCAATGTTTAATGTCCACCTATAGCCGTAATGGGGAACTTGAGTAAAAACCTAACTTGGTTGCTTATTTTCCAAGTTCTAATTGTATAGCTGTTTTATCTCCAACCATCCTCCATGCTCCAACTACGTTTCCCTGAACGGATTGTCTTCATTTGGGTTTCATTGCATATTTTAGTATTCAGCTTTGCTTGAACTCTAATACATACATAACATCATAGTACATAACATTGTTACTATAGTCGTTTTGTTCATAGATGTAAAGATCGAAATCATCGTTTTAAGGTCCGCCCGATTTCCCTTGAAAAGCCATTGTTTACCCTATATTTTAATGACGCATGTACATTGGCAGTTTTTTTTTATAAACTGGTTGCCGAATTTCGAACCCATCCCAATTTACATAGTTCGGCTGGTGACCCACTGGCGCCAGCCTATCGGCCCTCCCCAATAATGACTCCCAAAAATAGTTTGATAGCAGGGTCTTCGGAAAAAAATGAAACAACAATGAATTGTGAATTTGTATCTGTCTGCCTGTCATGGCCGTTGCTGCTTCACTTGTTCAGTTAAATAATGTGTGTGTATTTTTGTTGGTTACAACACACAACCACACACACCCACGACACTCCATTCCTTCCTCAAACTTGCAGTCAACAGTCTATTATGCTAAACGCACGCAATCCTAACCAAACCGACAAGTCATGTGGCAGTAATTTCCTACAATTTTTGTTTTGTTGTATTGTGTTTTATTCGCATTATGAAGTGGTTGCTGGCTGACATTTGGTAGCACAACGAACTCCTGTTTGATTACACTGGAGGTTTTTTTTTCTTCTCTCTCACCCTCTTTCCCTCCCGCTCTTCTTTCCTTCTGAAGAAAGAAGTACTTTATGTTTGCGGTGCGTTTTATTCCCTGCTGTTAGGAACCAGCGTTTGACTGGGCCAACTTGGTTTTCATTGCAGACTAGTGTATAAAAAAACTGCCATATCGCTTCATAGGCTTTTTTTCCTACCAGCCACAGATCACTGGTACCCGGAGACATAATCACATTTATTTGTGTTGCCATATACAAATTCAGCAGCATGACAGAATCCAAGACCGTTACCTATTCGCCCTTTGCACGGTCAGCCATTTGCGTGTAGAGCCTCGAATTGGGAACAGCAGTGAATGGAAACATATATAACTCTTTATTGTCACGGTAATGTAATGACACTTTCATCCAAACAGATACATAAATACAATACGAATGAAGCATGAAGTTGAGGCTCTACACGCACATGGCGGATCCACGCAAGTAGTGAATAGCCTACGAATGTGGCATTTTAAAGACAGTATTATTTGGTTACCATACAGATTGTAATACAAACTACTTTCAATCCGAAAGCGCACAGTACCAATCTGCTAGATAACTATTGTTCATCTGAAATACCGTAAAAGTTAGGGAGATTGCATTTTGAAGATCCCCACAAACCACTGTTGATTATTTCGATTGCCGCAAACTGAAATAAGCCCATATTATGAGGAGGATGCGCAAATTAATTCCCCGACCGTTTGTCGCTATTTCCCTCTAGAACGCCACCAACTGAAGTGGATGAACTGTTCGCACGTGAGCTGTGTAATGTGTTTATTTAGAACTAGAAGGGAAATTAATTTACTCTTCATAAAATCCAAGCAAACAAACACCCTAACAACAATAGCACTAACAAACAAACAAACACCCCAACCGTGCTTTACTTCCATTTTATCATTGTGGAAAAGATTTTGCAGAAATAGTGTTTTTATTTGTTTTACATGTTATCTCCTTTCGAAATAGGCGTTGCTGATTAGACAGGCTTAATCTCCAACAAGATGAATTGATTTTAACGTTACTTACATGATTGATTGAAATCGATACTTGTATTTTTACCTGTCACCTACATGATTGATTGATATAGAAAATTTAAACTTTTTTGTTTACCTGTAACCCTCATTATACAAACTTGATACAGGTAACAATTTTCCTAGAAGTATAGCTGATCTCTTTAAGAAACCCTGCCTAGTGCAAAGAAAATTATCCTTCTCGAATTAACGTCTGCAGAATCCTTGGCAGAACATACATCATTCTTCGGTGTAATTTTGAAAACAAAATTAATTTGGTGATTTCCTTTTTTTATGTTGTACGTTTGGTGTGTTTATTGGAAAGTAGAGTATGGAAATTAAATGTTTCCATCCAAACTATATTATTCTTGTTGCTTATGTTACGATTCAAAAACAGTACTCTTGTATGAGCAACTACGATAAAATGCATGTCGCGTACAGCTGTATTGAAGACTAATGCGTCGTTTCGTAATGCTGGACAATCTCTCTTTTTGTTTGGTCAGTCGCCCCACTATGACAGTAACCAACCATTTCTACCGATGGCGGCAACTCACATTTTTACCATAACACTTAAGAAGGGATATACGGCGTCAGTTTATTATAATTCCTCATAATAGTGTGGCGGCCCAAGCCCAACAATCACGCCGCCAGTGCCTGAATGATCTTGAGTCATAGCCCATGCAACAATGCGACCCAAGTTCAAGTTCGCTCCCAAAAAACCAAACACACACACAAAAAATATCCCTCTCTCCCCCATCGCTCGCTGCGAGCGTACCCGTTTTATGAACGATTTGTTTCACAACCTCCTTTCCACATTACACAGTAGTCACTCGTGTATGGTTTACTGATAATACCATGCCCTAGATCTTCGGCCTTCGTGGCCTCTGTTATTACATTATCTTCGTTATCAAGTTGAACATTTGCAGGGCTTTTGCTCGCTCTTAACGCTTATATCTTGTCAACAATAGATTACTGATAGATAAAGTAGACCGGCCAAGTGTGCCTCAATTTCCACGCAGCGTGCAAAACGTCCCCTGATTCCGCGGTTGTGTGTAACGCAAAGAGCTGTCCTTACAGGCACGTAACACGTTTGGAAATTGTCAAAGACCAGTGTTCTCACTTGGTGTATCCCAAAATATGCATAAAATAACAAGCCTGTGAAAATTTGGGCTCAATTGGTCATCGAAGTTGCAAGAAAATGATGAAAGAAAAAACACCCTTGTTGTACAAATTTGTGTGCTTTCAGATAGGAATAAAACTTCTTGCAAGAAGTTTTTATTATTTTAGTGAGAAATTACCTCTTTCTCAAAAACTACGTTATTTCAGAGGGAGTCGTTTCCTACAATGTTTTATACTATCAACAGCTCTCCGTTGCTTGTTACCAAGTAAGTTGTTGTGCTAATATTTGTTTTGAGTCATTACCAAACGTGTACGATACCTTTAAACCTAAATTTCTACAAGCTTGTATGGCAGATTAAGCGAGCAAGGGAAACAACAAGAAGGGAATATCTATCATAAAAAATACATTACATAAACAAAGAAGAAATACAAAACTGCTTGCTAGTAGAACTCGTGAGTGAAAGTTTGAGTCGAACCAGTCATACTGTCGGTATTTTTAGTGTAATTGAAATGTCATCGCAAAATTAAAATTGTGTCAAACTGCTGATATTGTTTGGAACAAAAACGGTGAAATTGTATGCATTGCATCACCAGCAACATACCACATAATGCTTTGCTGTCATAACACACTTCACTCGCATTACCGAAGTTATTATAAAAAAAACCACCGTCAGATACGATCACGTCTTTGCCCATTCTGTCTTCTCCCAATTTTGTTCCATCATAACCACACTACAACCCGTGATGTCTCGGTGTTCCCACGCCGACTCTATCCACTTTATTTAAGTCAAGCTTGGAGCTGACAGGGCCCCGGTAGGACACGGTTCAACCCGGTGAACTACTGACTGTAAATCTCTCACTGTACTCAAGAGCTACCAATCCAAAAGCTGAGCGGTGTCCCGTCGAGGTTTATATACAAAATGTGGTCCTTGTTGACCGTTTGAAAACAACTTAAAATCAGATAATGTCTTGGATGAGTGAAGAAACGCACTGGATTCATAAATCCCTGCAGTATTTTTAAGGGCCGGATGTTGAAGCTTGTTGACGAGAAACTTTAAAGGTAGTGCGTCGTTGCGTGCAAAGAAAACCTGTGAATGTATCATAACCTAAAATAAATACATGAAACATGAAATATGTTTAACAAAATTGAAGGTCGCCCCTAATCATAATTGTTGTTATATTTAATTAAGTTGAGAAGAAAACGACGTAAACAAATTTAGAATGTTTGTACTGTAGTATATAATAATTTATTTGATTTATTTATATTTAGGTGTTCGGGAAAGAGCCCGAACAACTATTGGTTTTATTTATCGTTGTTGTTGTTGTTGTTGTTTTGTTTGTTTTTAATTGTGTGTTTAAGATGGTGAGATTTTAGTGTCGAACCGCTCAGGTACGGTATTACTCTATTATTTGGTTGTCTTTCAATTTACTCAAACTATAATAAGATATTTCACCCATATTGTGATGCAAAATTGTTTCTTGTAAGAACAAAAAGTCGTTCAGTACTCGAATGTCTTCATCAAAAATAATAATAATATCGACATAATTATTTGCTCTTGAATTTTGAGAAATAAAAAGGCAGTGCCAGATTTGTGTATTATGGGATATCATGTTGGCTGATCCCCCATCCTTTTCACCTTGGTAGATGCCGGTTTGAATCTCGCAACGGCTCGGGGTTTCAACCCCTCCACCCGAACTCACACGAGATTCACTAAAATATAGTAATATGGAGGTTTTTCCTCACATACTTCAAAACTGACACCCCTCCATGTTCATGTCTACACAGGTTTATACTTGAGTCAAACGGGTTATAGCGCAAGACATTCTAGGGGATCCCTGTGTGACTTTGCTTCACCAAAAAATCTAACTTTCTTGAGACACGCTATGTAATATTTAAGACGTTGCTGATTGTTTCATCTCCACTCCACATTTTCTCAAAGATGAAATCAAGGATTCAAGATTGATCACTTGATTGGCGCTTGTACGATTGTTTGTGGGTTTTTTGAATCAGGGCAAAGGCCTCAAAATGTATCACTCTTTAGCACACAGAGGGAAACAATGTTTCAGGCATTCTTTGGAAGTGCCATTTAATACTCACTACCTGTAACTGGTTAACTATTAATATTATCTCTGCGTATTGGTGTTTTGCTTACACTCAAAAAAACAACAACTCCCTGGTCAGAATATTGATCCGGATTCCGGTTCTCAGTGGGCCTGACCCATTCTGGGTCAGCCTGACCCATTCTGGGTCAGGCTGACCCAGAAACTTGTTAAAAACAAAAAACAAAATGAGATTTTTTACTAGGATTCTGCGTTTAACTTGTTTAAAACAAAACAAAATGAGATTTTTTACTAGGATTCTGCGTTTAACTTGTTTAAAACAAAACAAAATAGATTTTTAACTAGGATTCTGCGTTTAATTGACAGATCTCTTGGTTATTTGACATAGATTCCGGGTCATTCTGACCCAGAAACGGGTCAGGATTCAAGGGAGCCGGAATCCAGGTCAGTTCTGACCCGGTTTAGTACTAACTGCTTATATAACAGCTCGACGAAATAATACGGGTGTTTATCAAGGTTTATATACCGCTCCTTTAAAAACAAATATTTTGAGGAAGTTTAAGCTTTATGTTGCAAATGAGATGATTGTGTGATGATAGTTATGTTATGATAAGAAAGTGCAGCTGTAGAATTTGAGGGATTTGTATGGGTAGGCGAATAATATATTATTTCATTATGTAAATCATTTTGAATCTCTTGTAGGAAGAAGCAGTTGGAACACAGTGTGCCAGAAAACAATATGAAGATAGTTCAGTGTATAAGGTCTATTGATTTTCTTGTGATAATAAGTGTACTCCAAATCTTGTGGTGCATGTTTTTAATGTATTAAGAAATTGTGTGGGAAATGGCTAAAACATACAGAGGGCGCTGTTGAAATAGACACGTGACGCCATAACGTTCTTATTAGACAATGCTAAGGTCATTACAAGATTGTATAAAAGGATCACAATTTGCGTAACCAAAAAACCAATATGGAATAAGATTACATCAACTGTCACTGCATCAGCTTTCAGCAAAACAAAACAAACGTAACACGGTGTGTCCAGTGCTTGTTTGATTAATTTAATTAAAAGTCAGCATTATTGTATTAATATAAAGATTGGATGGCGGAGGGGGGGGTGTGGAAGTCACTGTGCAACATCATACAGCAAATTGTTACACAAGCGATCCAGACGGAAATGAAATCACTTGTCAAACATGGTGATGGAAACTGCAAGGTGTACACCTCTTCGGCAGTATTTGTCTACTCTGGTCCTCCTTCATGTCACACACCGCAGCAGGCGATAACTCAAACTCGACCTCACTCCCTACGACTGCATTCGCCAAGACATGCAAAACCCAAAAAAAAGAAGAAGATAATAACAATACAAGATTTGCAATGCGAAGCGACGAGTAGGCCAACGTCACTTTGCAAGAAAAAAAAAGAAGAAAAAAATGGAGAAGAAGAAGAAGAAGCGGCCAACTCATCACAGTATCGGGGGAGCACGGCCAACATGACGGGTCGCGCGTTCAATTATTACCTTTCTCCGGACACTCTGCGTAATCCGTGTGGGGGGGGGTTTCTAGCATTATTAGGGGAGGGGTTTGCTTGTAACGAGCCTGGACACTGGATATCTGCTTGTCAGTTATTCTTGGCCGGTCACATCTTCACGGAATTGTACAAATAATTATTGCCGTGGATGAGGCTTTCGACCCTTTTAGAAACTTCCTCAAGTCTCCGAGTGGCGGCGTGCGCGTAGAATGCACGTGTGTGGGGATATACAGAGCTGCTTCGTGCGTTTGTTGTTCAGGTTTTGTTCTTCGTTTTTGTTTTCTTTCCAAAGGTAACGTTTTCAAAGTGTTAAACAGTTGTTTTGATTTATGTGAAAAGAAAATTAAGCGCACGCCAGACAACAACAGTCAATGATAACAACAAAATGGTTAGGGCTATAACAACATGATTAATGGCCACTAAATTCCAAACTGAGCTATTTTACTGAAATAAAAGTGTTTGTCTTTTTTGAGATTTCTTTTTTCTTTCTTTTTAGTATGTTTTTGTTTTTGTTTGTTTTTTTTGTTTTTTTTATTAAACATGTTTTTTATGATGATTTTCTTTTAAGGATATATAATTTATATTTAATTGGCTATGACTTCTTACCTGTCAATCACTCATTTATTATGATTTAATATTTTCGGGATGTATTTGACAATACTTCAACAGTCCTACCTGGCATCATTCATCTTCCCAGTATAAATTAAATTATGTTGATTTGTATCGTGACTGAAAGAAAAGGTGCTTATTACTAAGCCGGTGTGATGACCAAAACCAGTCTACTTTATAACATACAGTAGTTTTGCAACTTGATACATTTGACACTAATAAAATATCTAGCATGGCCTGTATGGGGGGCCCCACTATATTAGCACAGCTGTATTATGCATGCAACACCTAGAACTTGGACTTTTTTTTAATCACACCACAAACGATTTTGTGTGTGTGTAAATTACCAATAAAAACTTCACACGTAATGGTTGTGCTAATTCCTTACATTGATCATGCATTTTGAGAATTCCCCAGTTATTTGCGTCTAGCATTACATCACACTACGATGGATCTATATATTATATCCCCCTCCTATTTTTTTTCTTCCCCTCCCAAACGCCAATTGTGTTATACCCGGGTCCGGGCAGCGTGATATCCCCACGGTGCCAGTGTTTGCACGCGGGGTGACGATGTTGACAGCTCGCCGGACACTTGCCGGCCTTCTTGGGTTTAAACAGCGGCTGAGAACGCCGCATCCCCGAGGACCGTTCACTAGTGTTGTGACGCGCTAGACGCTCGCTGCAATTGACGCTTCACTCGATCGAATTCACCCCCCACGTCCATGGCTTAACGCGTTCGTTCACCCCCTCGATGTCTCGGCCTCTGTTCCATCTCTTTTAAAAGTCTATGCATACATATTGGATGGCTCTAGAGGCGAGTGTGTCGCCTGAGCTGTCCACGTGATGAGACTTTTTCTCCCGTACTTCTAGAACAACCCCCCGACGAGGTTGTCGAGCGGTGGAAATCTTCCGGAAAGGGCCGGCTTTACAAATGCACGCCATATCGCCCTGGACACTTCCCCTTAAAAAACTCCGATGAGAAGAAGCACCGCAAATCAATGCACAGTAAACCCGTGCCCGGTCGCCAGCCAAACCGATCCTTGCAGGTTCATGTCAACGCACGTACAACCACGTACGGCCTGGTTCTTGAGAGTTGGGGACTTGAAAGCAACGCTTGGCTGTATTATTGGCGCAACTGCCCGCTTCTTGTCCTCTCTTGATTGACAGAAAGCTAGAAATGCAATGACCTGGCGTGACCTCAAGAACACAGGAGAAGTGGAATAACACACTATGACCAAAAAAGAAAAAAAAGGTTGAAAGAAAAAGAAAATAGTTGAAAATACTTATGTACTCTTGGCGTACTTGGTCAATGCACTAGGTAGGTGATCAGGCTCGCTGGTAACCCATACACACGCGGCAGACGGCCCGTGCTGCATTAGTAATGCCCGCTCACCATTATACTTTCTATACTCATTTCAATTTCAGGTTTGAACTAGTGTCCATATATATATATCTGTGTACACTCGCAACATCGCCTGATCAGTATGTTTTACTTTGAAAGTTACTTGCTCGATATGTGTTCAATGAATAACTAGTATTGCTGGCACTGGATTGAGTGTCGGTGAATTCACAAGATCCTTATTTTGGGTACCCTTTCACATCTTTTCTTTACAGTATTTTACACCAGTAAAAGTTGCGTTTGCTGATAAATTGATTCCTGTGTGTGTTGATCACAAGATGTACAAATCAATGGCAAAGAATATCATTAATGCATGAATCATGCATGAATCAATTTGACAATGCAAGTTTTCTTGGTAACTGTTTGGGAGATTTTTTTCTTCTTACGATTCAAATTACTAAAAACATTCGTGTAATAACTACACTACATCCTGAAAAGAATGGTGTTTTTTCAATGTTTGGAAAGCAGCATTTTTTGTAATCACAAATATAATACATTTCCGTAGTAAAAAGAATTTCCTTTCCATTTCTGCAAACAGGCTTTCATACTATTAGTATTTACAGAAGGCTTCATTTACCAAAGCACTTATGGGAAACTAATTTATAGAGACCAAACGTTGATCCCGAGCAAATGGTATCGGTTCTGAAATAATAGTTTAAGAAAGTACAGAGTTCTTAAATGTTATTGTTATATACAGTTCTGAAATAATAATCACTTCGAGCCATAGTCCTTTACTTTACTATTTTGTTCTGAAAATAAAATGTCAATTTGTATGACTACCGGTACCCTTCCTGAGCCCCCGAACAATTTATAGAGAAACTACTGAACATGTTAACGATAGTTTAATGTTGGTCATCATGTTTTTGTATGACGATCAAGTCTCATATTTAAAAAAAATAATGAATATTTCTTGAATCATAGAAGTTACCGACCATGTAACCCTTGTTTAAAACAACTGTGACCTTGTACAATCCAGGGCCCCTGGCAGGCAAGAAACGGTACTTCACTGGTCATATGGGACATTTTACATTTTGTGTCATAATTTCCACATAAGTTCAAGAGTTATAAAAATAACAGCTGAACAAGTTCTGAGATGTGCCCCCTTTCATGATATCAATGCAATCCCCACAAAATGTAAGATTTTCAGTTTTCTTCCATAAAGCCGTGTACAAACCGCGCCTGCAGGAAGTTCAGGCTCTTTCGTGACGTCACATGTTACATAGTCTATTATCAGTGACAAGTGACCTTTGTTTTTACTTTACTCGTCAGTACCACCTCAAAAAAAGTAGGATTTAGTAATATCGAAAGGTTAACAAATGTTATCTTGTTGGCCCAGATTGCTGTACTGTTGGCTCGCACTGGTACTTCCTGCTCACAGGGAAATGCAGTTTCTGTACATTTTAGTAACAGTAGATTATACTTGTTTTCTTCTTTCTGTTGTTTGGGGTAATAAATCATTTCCTTTTTTTTTTTTTTTTTTTTTTTTTTTTTTGCCAGGTGTCTCGATTCTTATCAATATTCTTATTTGTACTATTTGTACTTTGCTTTTAATAAGTACCACGATTCCAATTATAGGTTTTGGCCTATGTAGACTTTGCGCAATGAAAACAATGAATGCACAGAGCATTGCTAATTGATTTACCAGGCAATCAGTACTTGTGTTTAACTAAAATTCAATTCATATTCATCAACCATTATTTTAACAATGAGGTAACGTCATCTTGTATTAAATTAAATCAAGTTTTTTTTTTTCAACTAATAAATCAGTTAGTTATTAATAAAAGATTTGTTGTCCCCAATCGTCCAACGATTCCACATGCGAGAACTGACTATTTTCCTAACCGGTCATAGAGTCATGGGTCGCAGTCATCAAGCTAGCGGGGAAAACAAGGGGGAAGGTGAGGGGCGAGAAAACTAGGTTTGCCAATCTCGGGCTTTGTTGTTTTTGTTCTGCTTGGCCTCCCTCTAGTATTCCTGCTTTATTTACACTAATTTCACGTCGGGGTAATTGATTTATGACGAGACTTTAGCAGCCTAGTTGCCCAATGGATATAACCTGTTGACATGGCAGCAGTTTTTAATTCCTCTTCTCACTAATTAATTTTTTTTCTCTCTCTCTCTTCTTCTTGCCGGTCGTCCAGTAATGAAATTCTAACACGTTCAAGTTTGTGTTATTAGATTGAACGGAGAGTAAGCCAATCATAGATTTCTTACGTGTAAAATATATACTTGTTGTGTGATTATCACCATTTTGCTTAAAGGTATCGTACACGTTTGGTAATGACTCAAAACAAATATTAGCATACAAAGTTACTTGGTAACAAGCAACGGAGAGCTGTTGATAGTATAAAACATTGTGAGAAACGACTCCCTCTGAAGTAAAGTAGTTTTTGAGAAAGAGGTAATTTCTCACTAAAATAATAAAAACTTCTTGCAAGAAGTTTTTATTCCTATCTGAAAGCACACGAATTTGTACAACAAGGGTGTCTTTTTCTTTCATCATTTTCTTGCAACTTCGATGACCAATTAAGCCCAAATATTTACAGGCTTGTTATTTTATGCATATGTTGGGATACACCAAGTGAGAACACTGGTCTTTTTCAATTACCAAACGTGTTCAGTGCCTTTAATGTTATTAGCGAGATGTTACCTATTAATTAAGCATTTTTGGTGGAAAAAAATAATGATATGGTAATTGCAACAGTAGACGTATACATTTCATTTATATCAATCATCCCTAAAGATGATACGATTCTTAAACATGGAATTGCTTAATATACATGTATTTAATTATCATTTAGTTTTAATCAACATATAGGACTACTAAAAATTAAGGGATCTTTGAAGTGTCGGGTATCTTGTACTTGTAGAACCGAAGAATGATGTAAACGGAAGACGATGAAGGAAAGTTCATTTTTATTTTGTGGAAAAGAAAGATTCAAAACATGGGAAGCAACCCTCACAATAGTGTATAAAGGGGAATCGAACCGGGGTCCACATAAACAGAAATCGAACCAGGTCCACATAGACATGAATCGAACCGGGTCCACATAGACGGGAATCGAACCGGGGGCCCACAGACGTGTCGATGGCAGGTAAGGAGCCCAGTCTCTGGTGATCTCTAGTATACAGAAGAAATGTAGATTGTAATCCTATGTTTATGATCACCCGTGTTTTTCCCCTCTCCAAATTTGACAATGTTTGCGAACAAGTTCGTCTCCTCATTTGAGGCTATGAAGAAGAAAGATTGATTAAACGTCCACGATATGATTTGCACATATGGGAGACCTAAACATCTAATGATTTGTGAGTTAAGTGAGACTGATTTGTTTACTTTATTGTTACATTATGTGTATAATTATGCCGACTACGTTATTATTTGCACATTATAGGTGATCAAATTGTGATTGTTATTATAAAATGCCTACTGTGACAGGCTGTGTTCTTTTATGATATTACTCGTTTTTAACAAAACACTCACCATTCTGTTTCCCCTTGATTGCATTTTTTTGTGTTAATTTGTCATAACACAGTTGGTTCAAATTACGTCTGGCGTTTCATTGAATGATTTTACACTAAACATAGAAGGTTTGCTCACGGGTGATTGACTCGGAATTAAGTATTTGAACGCAAATGCTGCTAACTACATTACAAATAGAAGACAAGAACGCACAATATAATTTCAACAGTCAATTTGTCCAGTTAATGTTCCCTGACGATTGGTGTTTTCTATACTGGCGTCTGATGCGTTCATTAAAAACACATAACAATGTAGCCGATCCACTTTAGAGTTCATGACCGTGAATTTTTTTTGGTGTGGCGACACCCACACCACGCATCAAGGTATACATTGACAGTTCATGCTAGTTCACATGGCGAACCGTACACCGGTTGTTCTTCGGGCATACGGGCTCGCGATGCGACCGGTGTTTGGTCGGGATACTATACTATGATAAACCATCCGCCCAATTCCCCGGCCGGCGCATCACTTAAGACGGTTATGCCAAGCCACCTTGGCATGTATCATTCGAACTCAAGGAGCTTCCTCACTTGTGAGATGGATGCAACGATACCAAGTGATCACACTAAGGCCATCGAGACGAGGCTTGTACGGTGCATCCGACCCGTTCAATTCTGGCCTGCGGCGAGTCTTGGGAAACGGAGGAGGCCATTTTAGCCGGGGTCCCGTCGCTTGGCCGCCTCCTTTCGCGACTAAGCCGTGAGCTGAAAATACTGATATCTCGGGACATACTACTAAAGAGTTTAGATCCTACAGATCTATAATCAGTTCTTATGAGGTGCTGAGGTCTGATCCGTACTCATTATGACTAATTTGAAAACATTGTTGGCTGCAAGGGTAATAAGAGCTGTCATATCGGGGAGAAGGCGCCGGGGGCCGCCTGCGAGTTAGGTTTCCCCTCCCTTAGTATAAACCGGCCGTGCCGGAGCAGCCAGCACACGGTAGCACTTCACACGGGTCGACTAGCGTTACTGTCGGGCTGACCCCGGGGTGTATGGGAGCTTGCAATTTCCTTTGGAAGCACCGAACAAACAGGCGCAAATCGCCAAGTCTGGGCCCATCCAGTTAGTGACCCTGTAGCAAGATGGCAACTTGGGCTAAGACCCTGTAACTCATTCCCATGAACTACTACTCCTCAGAACGTTTACGAGACACGGCTTCATCTTGATAGCATGAGGCTGTCATTCAGGATGGAGAGAAAAAAACATTCTTAGTCTCAAGTCATTCACAAGATGAAACTAGGAAGATGAAGAGGAAGATGCTGCACTGCCCTCGTATAAAGGCCCTACTTTGAATCAAGATGAAAATAACAATCGCAGATCATTTCATGAACGCTTGGCGTCGATAGACATGTTACACTTAGGTCTGGTGATTAAACAGGGAAAACAGACCACAATGCCAATACTTAGTATAATTCGAGCTACTGATCAAAACTGCCACGAAGAAGAGTTCTGTCTGGAATGCAGGTATCCACGACGTCAGTTCCTATCTTGCTTCGCAAGGCAACGGGGGGACTAGAAAACCACCAGTTATTACTCACAATGCTTTTAAAGATGTTTATCTTAAGAATTATATGATTTGAAGTAAGCTGTGCTTAAAAAAACAACAACAACAACAACAACAACAAGGCATAATTGTGGTGCCTGCTCTATATTCCGACACCCCTACGTTCCGACAACCCTATATTCCGAAAACCCTAGGCCTATATTCCGAAAACCCTCGAGTAATTTACATGCTAGGGTTAGTGTGTTGGGGTTATATGGTTAGGAATAGGAAAACACACTAGGTGTGTCGGAACATAGGTGTAACCATATTGTTGGTCCAAGGACAAATTTAATTTCAATTTCATAGGGCTGACCTACATGTACACATGGTGCAAGCTTTAGAAGACTTTTCAGGCTATTTAATCAGAAGAATTCTGATTTTTCGAAGGACAAAAACCAATTGGAAATCAGACTAAAAGTAGGAAGAATATCATGCCTGAACTACAGTGTTTTTACCCTTGACGTATTCATTATGAACGAAGATGTTCATGTGCAATTCTGTCAAAATCTGAGCCATTTTGAGTGGACTTGGAACTAATTTGGGATCGACGTGTTTTTAATACACGAATACGTTTTATATAGAGCAAGGGTTGATAGATTTGTGTTAAAGCGACGTCGGAGCAACACTCAGCGCCAAATATAAAGGATTAACACAGACTATTATATTTGGTTTTACCCGTACACCGATGTGTGTAAAGCACTGTATACCCAGTTCCTTCCCGAGTACTGTGATAAAAATCCACAGGCCTATTACTCGGGTGGGATTCGAACCCTAGTAATATGCCATTCTAGAGTAGATGTCTTACCAATATTAGCCAACCGAGAATGCCCGGGATTCGGAAAAGTACTAAGTATACAGTGCTTTACAACACATCGGTGTAAGGCTAAAACCAAATAAAATATTCTTTAGCCCCGATGCAAATTTAACATCTATTATTAGAAAGATTAACACAGAGTTGCCCTTGACTGTAGCAATGTTGACGAAAGAGTAATGTCCATGTGCACATTTGGTTATGGTGTGGGAATTGTTGTATCCTATTAACAGGGGAAGTGTCAGGCTTTCTTTCTAAGTTTCTATAGCCATCCAGGGGAAGAAACGCAGGAAATCCGTTTTAGACGCTACATTTCACTTTTGTTTTAGCATTGTGCAAGGGGCAATTACCATTGGTAATGCTCTGGACAAATGCCGTGATTTCAACGTTGAGAGTTTCAAGTACGATTTGTTAACATTGTATTAATTAATAATATTAAACAGCTATTTGTACACTGGGACAAATTGTAAGTTTAATTTAACTTGCCTTTACATTTCGACCCTTGGAATTAAGATTGACATTTTTTTGTCAGTAAGGCCTATTTATAAATGGATTTTAGGCATATTATGGATTTTGCAAACCCGTTTTGCACATTAATACTGCTCAATGACAATTTCAAATTGCATGCATTTCCTTAACGTGGGATATTGGTCAATAGGAGTTAAAATATTATATAATATAAGCTATCATTGTAAATATACTGTCTGTATCTGTGCACTGGAGTTAATAGTTTTTGCAATAAATTCATGAGAAACTTTAAAATTGTGCTGAAACTGTCTTGATTTGAGTTGTCTGGATGATTGTAATGTTTCTGCTCTGAATGATAAATCCACTTGAATGGATTGGGTATTTGCTTAAATTGAAATTCACCCGTGATTTCGAAAAACATTTTATCACATTTACAGTTTGACATATTACGGTTTTTTATTTGTTAAGAAACAGGTTCAAATAGAAAATAGAAAGTGTTTAAGTTTCTCCTTATGAACTCAAAATTCACGTTACCTCAAACATTTTTGTTTTCATCCTTTCCAATAATTTGTTGGAGAAAAAGAAGGAATTAGCTGCATACTGCTTACCAACCAAATAGACATGTGGTATGATTGCAAAACAATATTAAAGGCCCAACAAGTCAATCCCAGCAGAGTCTTTAATTTTTCAAATGCTACCTTTATGTGAGGCCTTTCTTTTTTGTGTGTCGTTTGATTTTTACGTAAGCGGTTTTTTGACCTATAGAAAACAGGAACTACACCGTTCTCCTCCATTTTTTTAAAGTGAGTTATGCGAGGCACGACCCCGGGGAAGGCAAGCGCTATTACCAAAGATACGGAGCGCCGATAGGCAAAAAAGCGCGATCTTATCTGCCCTACTTAAACCGAGGATTCCAAAGTCAAAGCGAACAACGCAATACGGCAGGAAGATTTGTGTGCCCAGTCGTGCATTGTGAAGGAATAATGTTTTCAGGTGGCTGCGTTCATCAGTTCCAAGGTTGATGATGCTGATTTGTATACAGGGGGGAAAAAATATTCCCGTGCGCGAACTCTTGGTCTGGCTATAGCTCTTATCTGACCACATTCTGCACCCCTTTTTAAAAGTTATATATAGGCCTATGTCAACAATGAATAATACAGTATATGAGTTTACTCAAGCTATAATATGTTAATTGTTTGGTATTTCGGGGCACACGGCACCTACCCTTCACTCTCTACTTACAAGACCGCCCCATATTGTAACTTTTTTCGTCAGTAATGACGTGTGTTTGACAACTGCCCAATTTCATTTGAACTGCCCAATTGAGAATATTGCTCAAAAGTATGCACTTGACCGGTCACTTGACCGGTCAAGTGCAACACATGACAAAGTGGCTGGTATAATAAGCTGTTATTGCAATGTGGTTTATGATTTTTTTTATTTTCTGCTTGGCAATTAGTGGGTGCTTCAACAGCTCAGCAAAACCGGTATAGTTGGCCCAGACTCGCATTGGGACTGTGGTAATGGCAAAGTTAAAAGAAGGGGAACATTTACTAAAAGACGACTTCATTCAATTGGGTTATCCGAATAAGCCGAAGGGGGCATTCCTACCGTGGAAAACATTTTCAAAACCTTACATTATTAAATTTTGTATAATCTCTCAGTTGCAAGAATCGGTACGTCATTGCTAGCTATTCATGTACGTGTATTCTGATCCTGCAATTTCCAAGAGACATTATTGCGAAACCAACCAGCAATAAAGACGAACAAAATGAATCATTGTCCTGTATTAGGTTGGCCACAGATATTAGCAATACGCGTTCTTGTCCCATGCAAGAGCAAGGAGCAAGCACTCAAGAGTCTTAAACAGTGCCCTCTATTGATTGACCTCCTCTTGTTCCTATTATACTTGAAGAATACCCCCCCCCCCCCGTTAGGAAAACAACTGCTTGAACAAAGACCAACTAAGCACCTTTTTGTCATATTTGAAGATGACTGACTATTTCGCGCCTTTCTCATCCATCAGCAGTTGTGGAAACATCCCTTTCCGTCAGAACACGGGATCAGGCTCATTTCATCACATGCACATCATGTCCATGCTCCATGCCTCGCTCGCCCCATCTCTCGCGGGTGCGTAAACAGTTCAAGATGGGGGTTTGTTATCACCATTCGCCGGCAATATCGGGTTACCACTCAGCACCTGGACTGTGCTAGACCACCCTGGTGTTTTTCCCCCCGCTTCCCAGTCCGACTGTGTGGCCCCCGGGGTGAATTAATTCCACAGAATATATTAGCATCAACATCATGCCCCGTCAGCCCGAGTCACTTAGAATATCCCACCCCTGTACCCCTTCCGTTTTGACAACCTCAATTCCAATGCTGACAACAACCAAAAACAAAGAAAGAAAGAAAAAAACATCAAATGGTGGAATCAAGGAACCTACATAATAACGGGGGTCGCCCACAGGGTCTTCTACTGTCCACCGTTTTTATTTTTATTTTTGAGAGGGTTTAGTGGGTGTCAACTTCGATTATTTGAACTCTGGCAGAAAGAGGAAGGAGTAAAACACTGCCCCCGGTGGAATAGTGAGAGGCACGAAACGGAGGTCAGGGAGTTGTGAAACCGCATCTATTAAATGGAAACAAAATAACCCGTAAATGGACGTCAACTCCCCCAAGTCTCCGCCCACAAATGCTGCTTATGGTGCTGGGCTAATTTTTCCACGGATGCTCATGATGTATGAGGCCGTCATGCCCCGTTTGCTTCAACTAAACAACCTTTTCTCCCATGACCTTTCAACCCATCCTGCAATACCCCCACAGCTCAAACGAACTGACAACCTCCTCCTCCGTGACACGCGATATCTCCATGCTGGTAAATACGCTATTGTGAACTAATACCATCGTGGTATTTCTTTTTCGCAGGTATCAAAACTCCGAAGGCGGGCACAGACCGTAAAAAGATCGTATTCCTTTTGAAGAATTGGAGTTCCTGACTACTTGAACACGTAATGTCGGTGCACTAGTTGCAGACAGACGGGTACTCTGGTTCAGTTGGTGCCAGTCACAACACCGTGATATGGCGTCATGGACGACGAAAGCACAGATATATCCAGAACTCTGGGTTAATAGGCCTATACAAACACACAGACAAACCGACAAAAAACACATCTACAATGATACCGGTACTGCAGGGGATGAACTGTCACCGGAGTAAAACTAAGAAGGCAAACCAACAACCAAATCGTATCAGGCTCTCCCCCTCTAAAAGGCACTGGACACGTTTGGTAATTACCCAAAATATGTATTAGCATAAAAACTTACTTGGTAACGAGCAACGGAGAGCTGTTGATAGTATAAAACATTTTGTGAGAAACGACTCCCTCTGAAGTAACGTAGCTTTTGAGAAAGAGGTAATTTCTCACTAAAATAGTTAAAAGACTTCAGGCCAGAAGCCTTTTTTAGGCATCTGAAAGCACACAAATTTGTACAACAAGGGTGTTTTTTCTTTCATCGATTTCTTGCAACTTCGATGACCAATTGAGCCCAAATTTTTACATGCAGGCTTGTTATTTTATGCATATAATGTTGGAGTACACCAAGTGAGCAAGTGAGAATACTGGTCTTTGACACTTACAATGTGTTCAGTGCCTTTTAGAGACTAAAACATGACGTAGACGGTCCAATTACAACACACGTCGTGCTTATGAACTTCAAATGAAGGTTGTGACATTGAGTGATTCAAGAGGGCTTTCATTCAAATTCATGTAGTTTCAAGATGAAAGATTTCTACTATGGTTTGATGGAATAATGTTTTGTCCCCTAAAAACCAAATAGTAAGGCGTTATGAATTGATATTCTCATCTTTAAAAAAAGTGTTGCACATTTCCTTTAAAGGGTGTTTGTATCATTGGTAAGAGTAAAAATATAAATGTTCACAGATTCACACATAACTTACGTGGTATAAAGATGGTTATGATGGGAAACTCCCTTTGAAATATGTTTGCTTTAAATGCTATAGTTTTTGAGAAATTAGTAAAACAATTAGTTTTGATCTCATATGATTCAAAAACTCGATGTTTAAAAACAGTGAAATCACAAGGTTTTCCCCCACTTTTTGTCTGGTGATTGCAATGACCGATTGAGCTTAAACTTTCACAGGTTTGTTGTTTCATGTATATGTTGGGATACACCAGGTGAGGATACTGGTCTTTGACATTTACCAAAAGTATAAACTCCCTTTAAAGGCAGTGGACACTATTGGAAATTACTCAAAATAATTATTGGCATGAAACCTTACTTGGTAACGAGTAATGGGGAGCTGTTGATTGTATAAAACATTGTGAGAAACGGCTCCCTCTGAAGTAACGTAGTTTTCGAGAAAGAAGTAATTTTCCACGAATTTGATTTCGAGACCTCGGAATTAGATTTTGAGGTCTCGAAATCAAGCATCTGAAAGCACACAACTTTGTGTGACAAGGGTGTTTTTTCTTGCATTATTATCTCGCAACTTCGACGACCAATTGAGCTCAAATTTTCACAGGTTTGTTATTTTATGCATATGTTGGGATGCACCAAGTAAGAAGACTGGTCTTTGACAATTACCAATAGTGTCCAGTGTCTTTAAGCAGAAAGGGACATATAGAGGTCATGACCCTTTACGGTCAATGTTCGCGTCTATATGACATCATCATTCTTACCTTATAGACGTCAATCAATGTCCAATTCTAAACCGAAGAGATTTACCAGCACTTAACACATAACACAGTAATTAAACAACCACTTTCTATCAACCGCATACAATCCCGCACCAAATTAAATTTCGGCAATAAAAACAAAACTCCCATCAATCCGCCCCAAAGTTGCTACTTCGAACTCAATTTCGACGTTTTTTATATATATTTTTTTATTGACACCTGTCTCCATTCAGGTGATATTTCTTTGCCCTCAATTTTTGAGGGGAGCTAAAGAACGGACTTGGAGCTTGGGTTTAATTATGAGGCCTTTTTAACCCGGTCAAGTGAGCTTAAATGGTGCTGACCGAGTGGCCGAATTCGCGCGTGGCTGTTCTCGAGGGGGACTTAGACAAGCAAAACCCGGCAGACGGGGGGCCTCTCCAACACCCATTTTTACCCAAAACTCTTCAAGGTGTGGGTAAGTGTTGAGATTTGATGTGGTGAGAAGGAGGGCAAGGTGACAAAAAAATGACGACATGACAATGACGCTGAGAGTAGGAGGGGATCATCGTGCTCACCGTGGCTATTTTGCCCCTTATTCGTCAAGTGAAAGTTGCGGGCGTGTAGTTGGTGTTAAACTTGTTACAACCATATAGTTGACGTTTCACATGGATCTTTATACTGTTAATACTGAGTGGATCCCACAAAGGGATCCCCAACCCCCCATATACACGCACAACGACCTCATACATGTACATGTATATTGTTCGTGTCGACCCGCCCATTGTTTATAAGTCGAGAACTCCTCATTGTTGTCCCCTTGTTTGTACTTATAAACTACGCCCCCATAGGTTTTGTGCACAAAAAATCCAACCTAGCAGTAGATTATCAGATTGTCAAACCACCCGCCCGATTCCCCGCTTTCCTATTCAATGTGAGGCATGGTGTTACACCCCCCCCCCTCACCTCCTATTGTGTCTGCATCGTGGAATCTCGAGAATTCTTATAAAGATGATTTTTGATTTTTGATTTTGATTTTTTTTTTTTGGGGGGGGGGGGCGGGGACACCCTCTGCCACAAATCGAGCAGTCAACAATGTATACATGACGTCATGGATTTTGTGCCCGTCAATATCCATTTCGATTGCGGTTAACTCGATTTGACAGTATTCCAAGTGGAAATATTCCTTGTGGATTGGTGGTAGTGGTAATCACTTCTATAACCGGTGAGCTTTCGGAATGAAACTAATCAATGCTTTATTTTGTCGATAATTAGGCCAACCAAACCTATATTTGTCTTGAAATATTGTATTTGTTGTATCCACAATGGCTAGGAATAATATACCCCAACACCCCAATCCCCATTTGTTAGACCATTCAGTTGTGTTTAAATGGTCTGTAGACGTTTGGTAATGACTATGAAAAGTAATGGCAATAACAACTTACTTGGTAAGTACAGCAGCTTTGGATAGGATAATGCATTTTTAGAAACTTTTCACTTCGAAGTACTGCCGTTATGGAAAAAGATATCACTTTTATCCAAAACATATTGAATCTGAGGAACGTTACTGACAGTAACGTTTCACAGATTGTGTATTCCAATATTGCAGATTATTCTTCCTGCGTGGACATAACCGTTCCAGATTGTCGGCAATATCTCAAAAACGCTACCACCTTTTGAAATGAAATTTTCACAGGTTGGTTTTATGGTATACCCGTAAAATGGGGGTAACTTTGGCAGGTTTTTGTATGAATTGTGCAGTAGTATTTTTTTCACGGTTTTAGCTGGATGCTTATTTTACTTTGTATGTGACATTAGGGGAATCCTCTAACCCTAATGATCATGACAAATTAGAATTATTTTTTTCCATTAAACCCCTGGGGGTCAATTAATGTGCTGCCAAAGTTACCCCGGGTTTGGGGCAACTTGGCAGCTTATATGTTTTGTGTTGAATAGAGAACAAAAGAAAAAAAGGAAAAAAAGCTTGATAAAGACGTAAACAGTGTGTTTTCTTTACATTTGATGCCACGCACAGTGTTTAAAAAACCAGCCTCGTTCAAAACGTTTTCTTAGTAAGTTATACATATATTTAAAACAATTTAAAAATACATATATAAAAACATATATGTACATATTTTTAAATATATCATTATTTACTCAGAAAATGTAAAGATTAATTACAACTATAAACTTTAAAATGTTACTTGTTTTTCTAAACATAATACCATAGAACCTCCCCCTGCGCATCGCAAACTTACCCCCCGGTTACAAAAATGAATGCAACACTGCCAAGGTTACCCAGGGTGCCAAAGTTACCCCATCTTATATCTACAAATATCTTCAACTATTGTAGGATTGAAAAAAAAAAACAGTGGGTTCCAATTACCAAACAAGTCGATTCTTTTAAGAGAACAGTCCAAACTTTGCAAAGTTACTGGAAGATCAAACTGCCGTAAAAACACAGTATAGACCTACTCTTTATTTGGTAGTTTTTGACTAGATCATCTCAAGGTTCTTCATTTTGCGATTTAAAAAAGGATAATAAAAATAATAATAATCAAAGGGAAAGAAAATGTTCAGCTCAAGTCAACGTAATTAAAAGAAAATATTCGATTACTTAGAGTTTGATTGTATTCCTCTACATACGTATAGATGAAAAGGTATAAGGTGTTGTATTTATATTATTCGTTTGATTTTTAACCGACCGACAACAAACTTTTCTTACAAATAGATTGAAAGAAATTGAACTGAACTGCAAATTCAAGTTGTTAATGACAAGTGATTTGCCCCCTCCCCCGTCTTCATTCTTTCTGCATTTTATAGACAACGATGATTGGTTTTTTACTTCTGCAAAGGATGCATTGCTGTCTACATTATCGCTGATTTACGTCCACACAGCAAACTTGTTTTCCCTCCCGTTTTATGGCCATTCAAAGTATGCGTTTGTTTTGTTGCTATTGAAAGTCCGCTCTCCGTTGAAAGTCATTGTCGATTTTTTTTTTTTTTTTTTTTTACCGCCAGCGTTCTCGGTAAAAAACATTTCCACTCTACCCCAGGTATAAGCTACGGAGTTCTCGACCGAACAAACGACCCGTCGGTGTACTGTCCGCTCAGTATTTGAGCCAATTTGCCCCACGATCACTATCGCTATCAACCAATAAATCGGTAGTTTATAATGGACTCGGTGTCCCCCGTATCGTCTTACTGCATTGACTGTTGTGCATGAGATTTGCCAGTCGTAATGTGTCAATGAACTCAAAGTATACACACACACACACAGACAGTCTTCTGCCAAACATCTAAAATATTGACTTCTTTCCGCGGAGGAACACAGCAAAAGGGAGGACATGGGCATCTAGTCGTACATACAGGCATGGAGGTAGGAATAACCCTACCTCCTAGATACAGGAGACAGGATGGGTAAAATGTGCACAAAGCAACTCTTGCGACCGAAACACCCCCTCTTTATAGTTTAAGACAACAAATAAACATCTCAACAATTCGCAAAATTACATGAATCAACACCCCAAATATTTTCCAAACGAGATTAAAAGTAGTAATTGCTTTGCTTCAAAATAACCAAGTATCCTTGTATAGACGGCAATGCATAGGGATCAATTGCAACCAAATCGAAGCTAAAGTGATTCAAAATTCATCCTCGTTTAACACCTAGTGGTTGATGATATTGCACAAACTATAGGGCTCAAACTAAAGCACTGGACGAATTTCCCAGGAAATTCACAGGAAAGTGTGGTTACCCTTTTCACACTTGAGTTGCTAACCCTGGTAAACTCCCGGGAAACGGCCATTTCCTGTGAAATAGTTACTCCTGCTTGGGAGTAGGGTTAGGCAAGATAGCCCCGGGGCTAGCTTGCTTGGTTTTCATTCTTCCCAGGAAAATGGCATTGATATGTGCGAACACTGGGTGGCAGTGGGGTTAAAACTCCCAGGAATGTCACGGGTTTCATCTTCCTGGGGATTGGCTGTGTAATGTGAAAAGGGTTATTAATTATAGAGAGGAGTACCAAGTTTCCAAGATGGCGTCCACGCATGTAAAGTCTGCTTCAAGACTGTTGCATGCATCTATACGTAGGCCTCTTCAATGTTAAATTTGTTGGTACACATAGGCCTACTTTTCATTTTGTAGAATATCTCTTACAATTCAGTTTCAAGCTAACTCAAGTACACTTCTCACAAAATGGCCACCGTTCATTACGAAACCGTCCGTAAGGTAACACATGGAGGTAGGAATCCTCCATGGTAACACGGTGTCTGCAAACAGCAGCTTTTCGTCTGTCACATCGTCTATGGTCAGCTCGGCGTACCTAACTAAATGTTGTTTACAAACAACCAACGGATGCGGTAAACACGAGTGGGGGCTACTAGGGCCTCTGGGTACGGACTAACGGGTCTGAGCATCCAGGATAATGACGGTGATGATTTATGGCGGGAAAAGAGGGGTCAACAAATGTTTATCGTCTGCTTATTAACGATACCAAGAAAACTGGTTGGGAATTCCACTTATTAAAACTATTTATCACGGGATCTGTTCGAAATCTATGAACTGTTCTGAAGTTACGAAAAGAACATTTGACTAAATACTGTTCTTTTTTTGTAAGGGTATTGTACATATTTGCCAATGTCGAGGTTGAATTCAAGCTCTAACATTGCAGGATGCATTAACCCATGTTCTTACTGTGTAAGACAACGTAACCTCAGTGTTTTATATGTCCATCACCAACAAGTTCGATTGATAGAAGGTTATTTCTCACATCGTCTTCCAGGTCCGAAGGAACCCCATTGGTTGTCTTTTTATCGATATGCACTTGGACAAATCCTGTCTCTGGAAACGAATTAACATACGGATATTTTTGCTAAATTAGCATGGCTGATACAACCCCTGTTTCATCATCATAATTTGCGACTGTTTGTAGCATAACGGGGTTATAAAGACAGTACATCTGGGAATGAGATCTCCACCACGAAACGAACGGGGCAGAAAATGATAACAACTCGGTAGCCTTAGAATAACAGTCGCGCTATTTTCCTAAACCATACAACGAAAACACCAGCATAAAATGGGATTTTTGGCATGTGCACGCGTAGTAAGGGTATACTTGTTTCCGGCCTGGTTTGTTTTCGTTAGAATGTCATTCTTGTTTTGTTTTTTCGTGGTTTTTTTTTCTTCCCTTTTTTTCCAGATGGGTCGACCTGCATATTTAGCCCTACAATTCTAATTTCAGATCATTTCACTGTGGAGACATCGTGTGTCCCGTTGCTCTGCTGTCCAAGACGGGGGAGAAGGGGGAACGTTCGTAGTGGCGGATTTGATGTTTTGCGCGGCCCGTGCGTCACTGACAAACGGACTGACTGATGTGTTGTTTTTACCTGATTAATTCAATTTGGGGGAAGGCCGACTGAAAATTGCCCCACCATCACGTGCCTTGTATGTGTGCTTCTAAAAACTCCCGTTACATGGGTCTTACGATAACATGGCGACGATTTGTTGCCTTAGTATAATATAGAAAAACATGGGGGAGGTCGCTTGCCATTGATTTGGTGTGGGGTTTTTAAACGGCGGTGCAGTGTCTCCTTGCCCGTAGAATAGCGGCAGGCGGTTGGGTATAAGGAGCTGTCTTTTTGTCTTGTCCCCCCGTCCATCCAATCGGTCGTCAATACAAAGGATTTATCCCCCATCACGCCGTTGGAGTTTATACATCTCCGGAATATAGGTAACATCATCAGGTGGGAAGGGGGGTGTCTATCTCCTGAGAGACGACACGGAGACAAGATCCCACCCTCCTCTTCCTGCTCCTGTCCTTCCCTTTCCATCCAGAGGAGCATCTCATCTCCAAGTATGATACCGACGCCCAAGGTAAGAGACAACACGGTGCAGTTTTTCAAGAGGTTCGTGCTAAACATTAAGTGAAGAAGGGGGGGGCACACACACGACAATATGGAATCCGTAACTTTAGAAAGTCAACCCTTATTCAAAACAAACGTCATCGAAACTCCCCGTGTATGGAGTGTATAGAACCTTGACTTCAATGATTGTGACAGAGTACCAGTAAGTAATCAAATCTATTCATCCACACGTAACTATGGTTACGTGAACATTTTACAGTTTCCCCATAACATGCCCACCCTATGAATACGGGGGGGGTTCGTGCTACTTCTGCATAGCAGAGGCTCGGCCCTGACAATTTCTCACTACATGCGATTTACGTGTGCCAATTTCAAATGCAGTTATACGGTGTTCCTCAGCACTGCTAATGCCTTGAGGGTAAAAACCCAGTGCAGAGCTTGTCGTTTCCCATACGGTCATTGCTTTACTCGTCAGCTGATGTTTGCCATATTTCCCGAAAGGAATCACAAGTTTGTTTGACAGTGTTGGTGTCACGATCAGTAGAGTTAAATCCATCTCAATTAATTCTATTCAACTCAATTAATTCAATCCAATTCAAATGAATGCTAGTTCAATTCGGTATACGGTTAGTTCGATGAGAAAATGCATTGTCAAACTCTCGCGACACTGGATTTCTAAAAAGTGGCTTTTTCTACAGAAAGAAAAGGTAACACTCAAACAATTGAGCTACTCTGAGGAAAATGTACACATTTCGATAGGTTTTTTGTTTCAGACAGAATTAAAAACATGTTTGGGGTAAACGTGAGGCATATCGGCACTTAGAAGTTTTAACGGGCCTGTTTAAATTGTCCGACATGCATTGGTAATTATTATCAATTTGTTTGCCTAAAAGAGGAACGAGTAGTTGTCTAGTAGACACATTTCGGTAAAAACCAAAGTTGTTTTGAACATTCATTGTGATTGGCCACACATGCCATATGACCTATGTCACTACACATGAATTATTCATAGTGTACATCACAACAACGCCATGTAGGGTAGCATTCTACAAAATGATTGGCCTAGTGGTTCACAATCGCACTGTGTTTAATGAGACCTTGATGAACCTTGTTAGCCAATCGATCACATGATCTTGGCCATGCTATAACCCCCAAAAAGGGAAAATTCAAAAATTACACACACATAATATGAAGGGGAAAATTGAAATACTTATTCTACAGCCAAAAGAAACGGAGCAACGGCATCCAATGCAGTCAAGAAAGTGAACGTTTGCCTGCGGCTAGATCTTGCACTTAAAACGTTTCTGTACAAAATCGTTTTCATTCAAATTTCGTCCGAGAACTGATTGTGTCCTATGCAAGGATTACGGTATGTCCGCCCAGCTTAAGATCCATTCGGAGTAAATCCATGATCAACAAATTCGAAATTGTTTCGAGTTTGTTTCGAAGAACAAAGTAATGCCTCAAACGCAGCAGATATTTAAGAACAATACTCTCCCAGCTCGGGAGTTTCCAATGGTTTTTTTACCGGGCTTCCAACATGCAATTTTGTAGTTGAAACAGAAGAGAACATTTTTGCCATTTCCCCAATCAGGCATGGAGGTCGGCTATTGAAACAAAGTTGACCGATAATAGTGGACAGCAAAAAAAACATAACAGACAGACGATCGGAAGGGGCCGCTGGGTATTTTGCCCCTTAGAACTATCTTTCGTTTTCCCCCTTTGTAAATTGTAAACTGAATTATTTTTTTCGACCCACCCACCAACAATTTTGAACAATGGATAGAAATGTTTACACCCTAATTATTCGGAATGGCCCCCTTACACCAAATCCACGTTGCTGTTTTTCCCGATATGAGTAAAAAACCAAAGGATATCACAGTGTATTCGAAATAGTCGTCTGAATCAAAATCGCATTTATATTGATTTTTTTCGATTGAAATTCTAATTCTGGTTCCGGTGAGTTTATTTTAAAAATCCTCAAATGGGACATAGACACACAGTCATTACTTGTAATGTGTATGGTACTAAAAATGTGTACACTGCAAAAACTGGGGTGTTAAAATTGACACCATGGGTGTTTTCACATATAGGCCTATCTAAATAGAATCAACATTTACACCACAGTGTGTAAAAATAGCACTAATTTCTGCTAAAACAATTACATTGGTGTTATTTTAACACCCTAAGATGTTAATTTCGATTCTTGTTTTGGTATCTACATGTGACAACACCCATGATGTCAATTTTAACACCCCGGTTTTTGCAGTGTACTTATTAAACGGATTGAAATGCAATGTATACCATTTCGTTTAGAGTACATGTAAACAGATTCTCTATTGCGGTAATATATTTACAAGCTCTTACAGTATACTTGGTATCGAAAGTTACATAGGTTCTGCAAATAGTGTTTCTAATAATTTGTACGTATTTTTTCCCCCTCACAATGATGTGTGATAGTGCTTTCGAGACCTGTGGGAAAATACTCCACAGGCATACACTACTCGGCTGGGATTCGAACCCACGACCCCCGCATTCTATAACTGATACACTGCGAAAACTGGGAGTGTTAAAAATTGACACCATGGGTGTTGTCACATATAGATACAAACAAAGAATCAAAATTTACACCAAAGGGTGTTAAAATAACACTAATTTCCGTCAACACAATTGCATTTGGTGTTATTGTAACACCATTACGATGTTAATTTTGACTCTCTGTTCTGTATCCCTATGTAACAACACCAGTAGTGTCAATCTTAACACCCCGGTTTTGCAGTGTACAACTATCTTCAAAAAGAAAATAACTAGTTTCTATATAGCACTTTATCTACGGGCGTCTCAAAGCGCTTGCTTATCAATATTTATTTCCAGACAGGTTTTTTGGAAGTGTGTGAATAACGAGACCCATTTATACAACACCTTGTAGAGGGTTTACAAGGTCTTGTGCGTCTTCAGTTTGTAACTGTTTATGTTAAGTGTTCAATGATTCCGTGTACCTTTTCAGTTCTCGTGGGAGGTTGATAACCCAAATATGTATATGGTATCTTAAACTATCTAAAAAGTCTCTCTAAAAAAAATTATGAAACCGCTGATTAATAGCAGTAATTTGTAATGCAGGCTTGATTTGATTTGCACCTCACCACGGCCATTTATAATGGGTAAAACAAAACGAAGGGCATTTAGGAGCTAGACATTCCAACACAATTGATCATTGTTGATTTTAGCAAAAGGAAGGTGAGGTTTAATTTTCCAATATCAATGTCAGACGGCATATGTGTTTATTTGTTTTATGAGGCAACTCTTAACATAAAGAAAGTAATACAATATTACGGTCTTTAAATGTCAAAGTATAAGGGGCAAGCGAATGCATTATGTTGGGCAACAGCCTTTGTATTACCAAATGAGGGCGCTTCGATTATGAATTTAAACATCTGTTCCTGGGATAAAACAAATTATGAAACAGATGGCAAGCCATTGATTTCCGATCAGAATATTTTTAATTAAAGGATGTCGCAGAATGTCTTAGTGAAGCGATCTACAGGTCATAATGTTGAGCGCACAGGGTCCCCTGTTTTTTTTTTAATCAATACTGTCAGCGTATTAATATTACGTGATCAGATTTTCTTCAAGCCAAATCTTAGAAGAAGAAAAAAATGTCAATCCAAACCCACTTTGATTGATGTCCACATCACTGCTAAGTGGCACACCCTAATTCAGTTATAGAGGACGCCCTAATCGAGGGGGAAATTGTTTTAATTCATTAGCTTGCATAAATCATCACGGGGTCAAATATTTGTTTTGCAAATGAATCACGTTTTACAGCACCAACATGGCAGCTTTCTCGTCGGCTGCTTCTCATATCGCTACACCGATTTTTTTTTTTCTTCTCTCTTCTTCTTCCTCCTTCGTTTTGTTCTTCTTCTTCTTCTTCTTCTGCTCAAGCTGTAGCCCATGCGGCCTGGGGTCTAACTGTCGTGCATTTGATGAAGTCCCTTATGAGCGACGATTAAATTTGTTGACATCGCAGGAGACCGTAGTCCGCGGCAGAGGCAAATTAAAGCTAGCGTACTCACTCCCTCCGAGCAACGTGATCTAAGCTGGTACAATGAGCTACAGGACTAGGTCCCCGTCAGTATCCTCGCTGCGGGATAAGGCTGGCTGAGCGACGTAAAGGGGTTCAGCTACAGGGAGGAAAATCGTCTTATTATCTCGTACCGCGGGTATCAATCATCGCTGATGTCCATGTCGGGGGAATCTCTACTCCAGTCGCCGTAGTTTTGCTCGGATTTCCGGGTGGATCGCTGTCGAATGCGCGCTTAAGCTCAGCCGCTTTTGTCAAACCACAAATAATACCTTCACTCCTAGGCATGCGTCGTCTAGGCTGTCTATCACAAACACGGCAATGATCTTAATTTGAAAATGTGTAGGATGGGCTAATTAAAGAAAAGAGGCCCCGGACAAAGGATTTGGGGGAGAGCGTGATGCGCATTGTACAGATTCCTTACACTTAATGTGCTCTGCTTACAACATTGTGCAATTACAGAGGGAAAATTGACAAGCAAACGTTACGGGCATGTATTTGATGATAGAAACAACACCATCAATATTGGTTCCTGATATCTAGAATTTTTTTATCAAAATCTTAAAAAAGGCATAAATAGTGCTACTGGCAATCCGCTCAGAATTATTCTTGTTTTTTTATGTCAAGGATCAAAAGGCAAGTGCATAAACCTGTGTGTAAAAATATGTCGCGAGAAATTACATGGGAATCGTGAACAGACCTTAATGATTCTGTGGCCTACTTCGCTGTTGTTGAAGATGAGCCAACTGACCATGTTAGTCTTATTATCTTTATTATTATTTTGTGTCTTGTTTCCCTTTTTTTCCCCGCGAAAGTTCAAAATGTCTGTTTGAATGACTAACTGCGATGCCTGCACCCAATCAAATAATTCCAAAGACTCTTTTTTCTTCTATAACTTCACGGATTTGAAGCTGCTTTGTCCATCCCTTTGACCAAAATAATCGCACCAAAGGTTTTTTAAATTTTTTTATTTGTTTTTTTTACAAAATGACGATTTCACTGCAAACAGCTATATTTCACTGGAGGATGTATTAATCTGTTTTGCTTGACTTGGATGATTTAGGAATGCCAACAAAAAGGGAAAATATCTGGCAATTTGTTCCAAAAACATGAAGCATGGCTTATTGAAGTGTAAGCCGGCATCAGTGGTCAAAACGTAGTATACAACACAGTATAAGAGGGTTTACCATATGGGCAACTACGGGTTACAATAAGGTATAGTTACAATAATGCAGTCACAATAGGGTAACATTTGACTCAGTATCAATTTCATTTGGTTTGCCTTGTGGGTCACGTTATGTGACAGGGGTTACTTTAACTAGTGAGGGGGTTACGAAATAGGTCAGTGTCACAATTGTTACAGCTGAGTATAATACAGGTATAGGCCTATGGGACTAAAGATGTTACAATTTGGTAACATTGGTAACGCCATTGGAGATGGGACATGCTATAGAACAGAGGGGTTATACTTTAATGGACAATATTACAATATAGTACAATGATGTAAATATTGGACAAAGGGGTTGCGATATGACGTAGGGGTGGTTACGATATAGTTTCATAGAATGAGTTATGTTTGGTTACGGATTGCGGAAACACCATGTGGTGTTTATCTTTATACTTTCGCCGAGTAGAATTTAGTTCTGGTAAGAACCAGTCCTGCTTAGTTCTTAAAGAACCTGTCCTTGCTAGTTATCTACTGCCGCGGGAAAAAAAATGAGAAACCGGAGAAGGAGTTTCTAAGTACACAGAGAAGTGAGGACTTCGATTTGGGGTTTACAATAAGGTACAGTGAGGGGTTACATCATGGAGCAGAAAGTACACGGAGATGGGCCAAGGGTCTGGCTCAAGCCAACCGACGATAGCTGGGAGCACGCGGTGCGAAAAGACCTCGAATTATTGCTGGGCGCTAACGTGTACAGCATTTAATAGGTGCCGTAAAAGATTAATAGCTCTGTCACTCAGCCGATTTCAAAGTCGCTCCCTCGAGTGGTAGTAATTTTGGAGGCATCGTTGCATCTTTACATCAACGTTCATTTCGCGGCACGTTCCGTTTCTTCTTGCGTTCCGTGTGATTCACCGGGAGCGGAACCCACGGGACTTTTTTTGGCGCGCTACTTGGTGCAAAAGAACTCCACAGTTTTTCGCGCCTTTTCCCTTGACTAGACGACTATTGCATGACTGCATGTTTACTCATCAAAATCACAGATTGTTTCTGGACAGCGGGTTCTAGTGTTTGAATGAGTGGGTTAAGTAAACCAGTGTGATCCTTTAATTTTCAACAAACATACCACACAAACCTCTGCATATATTTCCATAAAATCCAACGATTATTGCAATCGAAATAGGTCTAAAAGGAACGGTTGTAATGGGATCATCAAATACTATATCCCAAACGTTGACAGTATGTCACAGATAAATATTTGTAAGTGGAGTATGGGTGTATTCACTTTATCAGTAGTGATAACAGATTTGTCAATGCTTTATTATTGTTTCATTTATAACTAACCATTCAGTATTTTGTCTGTTAACGAGGACGGGAATATTAATTTAGCTTCAAGTCCCGACTTTATGAGTAAAATAGTACCAGTATTGTTTCGAAGTAGGGTACCCTGTTATTTGCAGCACGCGATCATTAACCCATTTGCCACAGACACTGTAAATGTAACACCTCATCAACCATGTTCTTGGTCAGTTTCTGACTTCAGCCTGGTGGCTATTTCATGTATACAGACATTGATTATGTCAAGTCTCCATATTATACAGATAAAACATCTTTGTATTTTAGCTACAGATATCGAAAGTGAGATGCTATAAAACTTCTACAAAATCCACGAACAACCTCATTATCATTGTAATCAGATTGTCTGGAACATACGGTTGACCTAATGCACTTAGAGACACACTTATTCTTTTCTCGAGCTGATAAATTCGTAATAGGTGTGTGCGCATTTAATCAGCGCTATGAATATTTCAGTGGGCTATTAATTTTGAACAAGATTCAAGATTCAACGCGCCTGGTGCATTGATTGGGAAGAGCATCACTAGGGGGCAAAGACGGGGAGAGTGGGAGGGTGGAGTGGAAGGTAGAATAATCGTTTTGAAGACACCGTGGCGTGACAAGAGGAGGGTGTAGGGGTTAGGGGGCATGTGGGCTATGATACCCATTCGCTCTGACCCCCCACCCCTGATACCTTTCGTATCCTAGTACCCAGAAGTAAAACAAGCATCTACAAGAGGGAGGGTGGAGTGGAAGGTAGCATAATCGTTTTGAAGACACTGTGGTGTGACAAGAGGAGGGTGTAGGGGTTAGGGGGCATGTGGGCTATGATACCCATTCGCTCTGACCCCCCCCCCCCACCCCTGATACCCTTCGTATCCTAGTACCCAGAAGAAGAAACAAACATCTAAAATTTACCAGCAATGTAGTTTCCCCAAACCAAACATCTTCCGTGCACCTGTAAACGAATGAAGACTGTTTAGGAAATACATGATTAATTTCATCGACTAATATAACCAAACATGTTTTGCACTTCTTGTGGTTTTCTTGGTAAAGCATACAAAGCCCCCTCCCACTATGCATTGCCCCCCCCCACTATGCATCCGCCCCCTCCCTCCTCTTAAATGAAGATGTATAGTTACGCCAATGTGGAGACAACTCCACTGCATTAGGTGTAGGGTTTTGTTGGGGATGTCGTTATGAACACGTTCATCGAGTTGCGCAGTGAGTTCTGCCCATGAGAAGGTTGGGAGACGTGAAACAAAAACAATTTGAATTGTCTTCGTAAGAGTTAAGCAAATAGTGACAAATGTTTGTTTGTTTTGTCTGTATTTAGGTCAGGATTTTACTGTATATTACGACCGACCACGGATTCGTCAATACATAGGCCTATAAATGCGTTTGGTTCAGACAGGTTTGCATCTACTTTGGTGATCCCCGGGAAGTCGGTATAGTTGGAAGTAACTTTGACTACATAATAACATTAAGGTATTTGTGATTTATCATATAACCGGTTAGTTGGTATGTGTTAGTTATTTGGACTACATAGTCACATTCATGTACTTGTGAATATCGTATAACCGGTTAGTCGGTTTGTTTTTATTTCACAATTTTTTCTTGACTAACCGTATAACCGGTTAGTCGGTATTTGTAAGTTATTTGGACTAACCGTACCGTATAACCGGTAAGTCGGTATTGTTTTATTTTATAAGTTTTGTTGGACTAACCGTATAAACGGTTAGTCGGTGTTTGTAAGCTATTACCGGTTAGTCGGTATTTATAATTTATTTGGACCAACCGTATAACCGGTTAGTCGGTATTTGTAAGTTATTTGGACGACTTAGTTTAAATAATTTGTTTTGTGAATTATCGACTCGTATATCCGATTAGTCGGTTACATTTTGTTGTTGTTGTTGCTGTTTTTTGTGGGTTTTTGTTGTTGTTGTTGTTGTTGTTGTTGTTGTTGGGTTTTTTTTGTTTTTTTTTGGGGGGGGGATCGCGCTTTCTCTCTCTGTCTTTCCTAAAACTGAAAGACGGCTGACAAATATTCAACCAACTTCTACAAAAGACCCATGCTTCAAACCGATGAAAATGCAAAGTTCCACGGTCGGTTTAAACTAAACGACCGGTTGGAACTAAACAGCCCCAGACCCTGAAGAAATAGCTAATTTTCGTTCCGAAGAAACCCATTGCGTGCAACGGCGGTCATGGCTGCGCGCACGCCACACGATTTAGGTATCAACTCGAGAAGGTGATGAAAGATAGGAGTTACCACCCCTGGAGATAGGAGGGCCCCCATCTCAGAATGACGTAGCGTATAAGGTCATGTATGATCGATCAGGCAGGCTGGCATATTACCCGGGGGGATCCCGTCTTATTATATCACACTACCATGAAGTTTGATTATATACACGCAAGTTCTCTTCACCCTCTTTTCGTCCGTATTTTATGACAACGCTACCAGTTAAAATGAGACCCAAATTGTTCATTTACTTGGACAGGTTTTTGCTAGAGCTCTCCCCTCGATGTTGGTGCTAATAATAATAGGTCGTTTTTAGTTGAAGTTTGATGTCCTAGCCTTGCTGGGTTGACAAACCCAAGGGTCAGACATAGGGCACCTTACACGACTATCACTCACTATGCGGCCACAGCAGGGAGTGCTGACTGGAATGGCTATACATTACTAATGCGTATACTCTCGAGGTACACTGGGAACCAGACCATGGTATAACAGACTATCCTGGTACTCTTATTATTTTGCGCTTACAACGCCAACATTGCACTCAACTACCGTTTACTGTAACATTACAACCGTTCACACACAAGTACTTCTTCAAAGCAATTAATGCAACCACTAAGTTCCGTTGCTTTTTAAGTTACGGTACGGAACATGACTTCTCACACTGTGCCAATTAGCGAGGACCCTGTTGCTTTTGTACCCCCTCTACGAAGTTATGACAGAGCACCACCCTGCGCCAACTTGCATAATAATTATAATACCATTCTTCGAATACAATATTAAGTACATGATGACAAGATTAGTCCTACCAACCATACGTACCTATATCTTCTTGCATCTAGATCAGGGATCGAGGTTGATGGTTCGGCGTCCTTGCCAAGGTATTGACCACCCTCATCCATGTTTCCAATCCAAGAGTCTCCAGATGTTGTTGCATATTGATCTGTCCGTGTCATTTTCTTGGGGCTTGTCCTTGATGTACCGTTCAATCTGCGATAGTCTCGTGCCATGGTGTCCATAAGGGCGAAACATGCGTCCCAAGTATAGATGTACCTTAAAATGTGAACTTTGCCCGATCAGAAACTCAGCAGGCTTACTCAGTATTCTGACAGTGTGGACGTATAATTCATCCGTGATGTCTTTTTGGGGTATTTTCTATGTCTGGTCTTCCTCGTCTATATAGCACATTTAAATCACATCTCTACCGTCGTGTTCCTTGCAAAGTGTAGATTCGAAGCTTTCCGGGGTTTAGCGTTAAGGCATTTCCCTTGAAGAAGTCATCCTGCGTCGACTTGAAACTGAATTCAGCCGCCATTTTGGGGTTCTGTCTTGTTCACCCTTTCAATTGCATTGTCAAGCGTTCATCTCCAAAACACATTAAGACATTTCGATTTCGTGCCGAGCTAAATTACGGCTGTCGTTTTAGTTGTAATCGTTTTTGTCATCATAGCTCCGGAGTCACCTAGATCCATCACACATAATAGCCAAACATCCAGGTGGGCTTGCTGTTTGGGGACCAAAGACAGATCGTTGGGGGACCAAAGAGTTAGACAGATCGTTGTTTCTGTATAAAGAACCGATGCCTTTGAATATTGCGTAATCTTTTGAATGAAAAAGGAAAGTAGACCTTTTTTTTTGAATGGATGAAAGAAATTCCATGGATTCTCTCATCTTCACTGAATGTGCCCTTCCATTCCTTTGAAGCCACAGTGTATTTTTTCCCCGTCAGTTATTACCTTTTTGTCAGAAGTTAAGTGACTCGTGAGGGATGGTTCACATTTTGATAAGAAAAGAAACGTATACACGAGGAACTGTTTCCACTCCGCTGAGTTGTGCATTTACCGGCTTGTCTGCCTCTTTCATTCTGAAGAGTTTCTTTGAAAAAAAGGGGGCATCTACAATCGCCCATAAAGGAATACAATATATTAAGAAAACATTGTCTTCATAGCCTATTGTTTTGTCAGCATATAAATTGTAATAATTGAAGAGTAAATTTAAAAACAAAATTAAAAATCGCAGATTTCTTTAAAGTTTGCCCGGAAGCTAGAAGGCAAAATTTCGCATTACATTTTTTTCTTTTAAACTTTAATGTATACATCAATTATTGTAGAAGTATCTAATTGAAATCGGTATGACTTGAATGTTTGCCTGATGGTGGAAAAACAATAAAGTAAGAATATTTGTGGTAACACCATGTGGGTTAATTTATCTTTTGCGTAAAATATGGTTCGGAAGGGAAACCGATGGACGCTTTAATTGAATTTAGGGGTTGTTTAAGAAATTAGTTCAAAATGTTAAGCTGGAAATTTATTGAATTTAGAGACAGCATGATTTGAAGGCACAATAGTTTTTATTTGTAAGATAATATATAATTCCCGGCCAGCCAGTTATTTGTTGTTGTCATTTTTTTTTCTTCAAAGATCACAACATTAATATTCATCATACCAACAGCGGAAAAAATTACCTATTACAGGCATGGCAATAAAGATATATAGTTAAAAAGAAATACATTAAATTACATAAATTACATTAAATTTGCACAAAATACTGTACAAATGGCAAAAACACACACACACACGCACACACACAACCCCACCCCACCCCCCCCCCCCAAAAAAAAAAAAAAACACACACACAAAAAAAACGGGGAACTAACTGAACCAGTCTTCTTGGGACATCATTCTGGTACCAACTTTATATTAAAGGCACTGAACACGTTTGGTAATTGTCAAAGACTAGTATTCTCACTTGGTGTATCCCAACATATGCATAAAATAACAAGCCTGTGAAAATTTGGGCTCAATTGGTCATCGAAGTTGCAAGATAATGATGAAAGAAAAACACCCTTGTTGTACAAATTTGTGTGCTTTCAGATAGGAATAAAAGGCTTCTTGCAAAAAGTCTTTTATTATTTTAGTGAGAAATTACCTCTTTCTCAAAACCTACGTTACTTCAGAGGGAGTCGTTTCTCACAATGTTTTATACTATCAACAGCTCTCTGTTGCTCGTTACCAAGTCATTTTTTATGCTAATATATATTTTGAGTAATTACCAAACGTGCACAGTGCCTTTAAGCATTTAGCTTCAGAATAAAGAAGCCCGGTCTGACGATTGTAAAATAATGAAGAACGAGAAAGAAATTGTTTAGGCCCACGACAGAGACAAAATGCAACCGGTAACTAGCTGCTTTCGAGTTGACATGACAGTTACTTATAAATTCATGATTAATTTCAGACCAGGGGTCGTAAATCAACTGCCCGAAATTTGTTTGACTTTATGAATTAAAAAACCACAATTTCTCCAAGATAACCTTCACCGATAATGTAAACATAGTTTTCAACAGGCTTTCCAATGGCGCAGTGTGGCGTAGGCAACGTAACATTGAGAAATCGACGGTTGACCTCCGACCCCGAACACTTCAACATCTCAGCTGGAACTTGAGACTACACATGGAAGGGGTTAAAGGTCAAATTAAACTAGTAGGAGTCCTCTAATAGGAACTCTAAAGAACCAAGGCTACGGAACTCCTAACACTGGTTGATTTGGGATTGCGTTTCACAAACTACAGATATAATTGTCTTCATTACAGTTTCAGACGTGCTTTAATGCTGGGAAAATGAACATTTTGCAAGATTAAATTAGATTTGGGTATGAGGGTAAGCTACATAATTTAAACACAGAGCTATAAGTTACGATTTTCTTGAAATCTCTGCCTTTGAATATTGTATATTTTTTTCCTTCGTCTTCTTCTTCTCTAATACTAGGAATCAATTGTATGACGAGGGAACTCGCACGTGATTTGTCACTGGTGACAAGAATCGGGAGAGTTAAGGCGAGATTTGGCAATCGAACAACCCCTTCAAAATAACAATGCTCGACGGACGTCTTTAATTTTGATGTTCGACTTGAATTACTTTCGCAGTAATAGGAAAGTGATGTTTCGACTTTTGCCGCAGCCGATGAAATACACCGTCTGCCTCGTATATCTTCGATTTGATTTGATAGACAAGGCAATAAATACATTGTCAAAGAATGCTGGCTTGTGTAAGAAGCGCCACAGTTAGAGATCCGCTCGCGGACCCCTCAGGTCGCGCACCAATCTCTTAGCTTGTCATCAGCGATATAAAACACGATCAACTTCGAGGACCGAGTATAGTGAATAGTCAAAAGAACACACTCTGGATTTACGCGTTGAGGAAGCATAGATCATAGCGGTAATCGAGGGAATGGGAATGATTTACGATGGTTAGGCCGTTTACTGCCAGTCAATGTACCCCTTGGGATAGGCCAGGGGTGTGAAGCTTGCCCCGGGGGTGTCCCCCTTGCTCATAGATCAAAATACCGGTAGCGAGAGCTGCAAATTCACCGACAACAAACTCCAGAGTTGGCCAGATTACAAAAACTTGTGGGGACATTAAACGAATCCCAAAGCTTGGTAATAATTATCCGTGAAGTCAGGTTTAGTTAGCTGTGGCTTATTAAGTTAAATTGCGTTTGCCGGTGTAAACACGCCAACAATTAAAACGTCTGACAGTTCAAGAAGCTGCGGCCAATAAATAATTTAACACCGTTAAAACAAAAGAGTTCTATCATCAGTAACCTTTGCAGGACCCTGTTTAGGTGGGTTGTTTTTGTTTGATTTTTGACGGGACATTTTTTATAAAAAGTGTAAAATGCGTTGGCGTAAAAATGTGCTTTACAGGCATGTTATTTCTCAACCTCCTTGAGTCTTCAAATTTTCTTGAAAGAAGTAAAGTAGTCGTGAAAGGGAGACATAAATAGTCCAGATTGTGTTCAAACCTGTACTTTTGTATTTGTGGTGATATACACGAAGTCTGTAAACCTCCTGAATTGTAACATCTGTGAGGTTCGTGGTCTACAACTAGAAGAAGGGGGAACCCAAGCCAGCAGGCCGTTTTTTGGAATTTTCACATTCGGCAAATCTCATCCCTGGCGGATACACCCCCGATAGGCCCCCCTCGTTAAATTCATACTCATCCTCCTCGCCAGCCCCTCCATGTTTTTCCTCTTTCTAAGTTGTTTTGGAGGGAGGAGTTATTTTTGAAGAGGATCACACTGTATATGAATGATCACATACCTTCTCCCGCACTTTGAAGATTGGTCCTCTCGGGGTTTTTTTTTTCCTCCACGAAAGTCATGAATTTTTCAGAAAGTGCAACTGCCGTATCGGTGCACTTCAGTCCGTCGAATAATGTATAAATCACCAGTCATCGTTCGATTCAGGCGTTTAGTGCAGTGCACTCTTAGGGGGAAGTCAAAGAGGCGGTTTCAAGCCGGACTTGAACCATCCTCAGACCCAAGCCAGCCAGTGTGCCCCCCTACCCCCTCCCTCCCCGCAACAGTCCAAGAAGAAGAGCAACACACTAGAATCGACAATACTTCAGGAATGATGTTCAACACTATTTTAGTCATTACAAGAAATGTTGGGGGGGGGTAACAAATACTATACGCTAATTACATTGCCTCAAAAACACAATTAGATTTTTACTTGATTTGTATTGTTGTTCTTGTATTGAAATTTAATGTTATTGTTCATTGATTAGATTGACCAAAGTCATGACATAAGTAACAATAATTATAGACCATGTAACCTTTTTGTACAAAGAGACTGACCTTGTACATTTCAGGGCCTTTCTGGCAGGCAAGATACTGACACTTGTCATATGGGAAGCGTCACATTATTGTGTCATTATTTACACATACATTCAAGGGTTATAGAAATAACAGCTGAACAAGTTCTGAGATGTGCCCCCTTTCTTCATATCAAAAGTTGATCAAAATCTGACAGTGCAATCTTCAGAAAGTTTAAGATGTTATATATAGTGTCCCATTGAGCTGTGTACAAATCGTGCCTGCAGGAAGTCCAGGCTCTGTGGCTCTTTTGTAAACATGTGATGTCACAGGTTACCTGGTCTATGGGGGATGGATAAAAATCATCACGAAAACGGTGCAATGATCAAATAACGTACAATCCTCGTTCGTTACTCAATACATTGTAGCAGCATTGGACTTGTAAAGATCTTTTAAGTCAGTACATGCACTGTATATGCATAGATTTTCTTTTTGTAAATCTACTTATATTTTGAGAAAAAACTAATCCCAGGAATAAATCTAAATGCGTCAACGTGACGTAAACAGTGATGTCGGTGATCGTTCCTTCAAAACCTAATTGATAACCCCATCACATCATAGGTAGTGAACGTGTAGTTGCTGTCAATATCCAAACGGAGGCGAGCAAACGGCAGATGAATGACAAATGAGGTGGGGCGTATTCGCACCCTCAATTTAAACACCCTATCCCCTCCAAACTCAATACTATCCCCTCCAAACTCACCACTATACCCTCCCAACTCACCACTATACCCTCCCAACTCACCACTGTACCCTCCCAACTCACCACTGTACCCTCCCAACTCACCACTATCTGCTCCCAACTCACCACTATCTGCTCCCAACTCACCACTATACCCTCCCAACTCACCACTGTACCCTCCCAACTCACCACTATCTGCTCCCAACTCACCACTATACCCTCCCAACTCACCACTGTACCCTCCCAACTCACCACTATCTGCTCCCAACTCACCACTATACCCTCCCAACTCACCACTGTACCCTCCCAACTCACCACTATACCCTCCCAACTCACCACTATACCCTCCCCATTCACCACTATACCCTCCCAACTCAGCACTATTCCCTCCCAACTCACCACTATCCCCTCCCAACTCACCACTATACCCTCCCGACTCACCACTATCCCCTCCCAACTCACCACTATCCCCTCCCAACTCACCACTATACCTCCCGACCCACCACTATACCCTCCCAACTCACCACTACCCGCTCCAACTCACCACTATTCCCTCCCAACTCACCACTAACCCCTCTCAACTCACCGCCTATTCAAAAGAAACTCCAATGAAGCAAAGTGGGTAAGCTTGATTGTTGTAACAACGGGGTTTTTCTTCTCTCTCTCTACCTACAGAGTGTAGAACCTCCGTTTCCAAAAACATTTTATGAAACTCAATGAACTTCAAAAACAGTAATGAAACCTAATGAACTTTGTGTTTGTATTTTTGGGAAGTTAAAAACATCTTAGATGGAAATTAAAACATCTTAGATGGAAATTTTTCTCATAAACGGTCGGTCTCACATGGAGCTATAGCTCCATGGTCTCACAATCCGTCGAGAACATCACCGTAAACCTTTCACTTTGTAATTATAGGTGTGTTTTCATATCAACACAAATTGCACTTCGAATTTCAAAGGTTGCTCCATTAACTTATGGCGTATTATTTGTTTCCTTCCTTTTTAACCCCATCTAGGAAATTTATATTCTATAATTATTTATGCACTAATTAATGCCAAACAGGTATTGTATTTCAACACCATGTGCGGAATTCAGGGGAGGGGGGGCTTTTTTGCGTTTGGCTTTAACTTTCATAACAAACTATTATTTGTATATTTAGTCAGACAAGAAAGTTGGTAAACCAGATTGTAGCGATATCTAATCACAATATAATACCTACTGATGGCGTGATGATGCTGGGACTTTTTTTCTCTTCATTTTCTCTTATAAAGTTGCGACTGGAATGGTTTGCCTCCGGGGGGCGGCTGTATGCTGTATTAAACGTATGGGCTAATGAACCCCACGCCGTCCGGTATATCAAACCAGGAATTCGGGCAACATCTGGGGCGATGTAAACCAATTCCCTCTCCAACCCTGGGCTGGACTTTTGGGTGATGAGAAGGCCTAAAATGATGATCAGCCTAACTGGTACTCTGTCTGTACTGATACTAATTGGACATTCACGGGTGGTAAACAAACCTTAATTTCAAGGCTGCTAACCTATCAACATTGATTCGTAAAAAATGGCATAACTTAATTCGTAAGCTGCAGAACAGCACAATTTGGGTGGGGAACAGAGTGTGTGTGTCGCTGCGGACGCGGAATAAACCATTCAGAGAGAAACAATACAGCAGAGGACTGTCAAACAAATATTTAGTTACACTTTTAAGATTCCGTTTGTTCAGTCTTTGTATGATTTCTGAACCTATTGTGTGAAAGCATTGCAATACAACAAATCATTTAATGATTGGTTCATTAAGGTTTGCATTTAGTGTAAACTACCTCCTTGATTTGAAGCTTTCCCAAGTTGTTTTGGGGTTGGAGATGTTGGGGGGGGTGGTAAATGTATCCACTTGTTCTATTCTCTATTGTTGTTAGTGTGCAAATCTCTCTTTAATGTGCTCTGTAATACATGTAAACTTCGATTATCTAAGTATCTTGTAATCGATGTTTTTCTTAATTTTGTTCCCCGGGGCATCGGAATGTGAGGTCAAAGATAGATGGCGCTTTACAAATGTTGTATTATATTTATAAATATCATAGCTCCATCCGATCGCGCATGTATTTTTCAGTTACCTCAATTGGTTTCCATAATTGTATATCCTAAGTGATCTTACATTATGCTATAATTATAATAATAATAATAAATAACTCTCATGATATAGCACAAAACACAACTGGGAGAACTCTCGATGCACTTTATAAAAAGAAAACAGAAAGAAAATACGAAGGCTCGTTGAAATAGGTGAGATTTAAGGTTGGATTTGAAATTAGCCTATCGGCCGGAATTATATCATCGGCGACTAACGGCTGCGGCTGTTGCTGAAGATGTTGCTACGGGCCTTCAATCTGCAGCCACTCATACGGACACTATAAGAACATGCAGGTATGAAGTGCTAAGACCATAAGACTAATCTTCATTTTGGATACATAACTTCTTGAGTTATAATCCATTCCTAGAACCCATGCCCTTCCGTCACGATACACAGTGACGTCACGCATGGCATATTCCCCGTGTGTTGACGTGTGGACCGAATCGCGACATACCAGGACGGTCAGCCTTGTTTATAAACAGTTTATTAAACCTGTCAAGACACCAATTAATCAACAAGATCGATCAGTCACTCGTCCACCCCACCCCCATCTCATTACTTTAACCTTTACGAGTGAGAAGATTTCTGTTGTGTTACCTTTTTTTTAAGAAGTTCAAGACAAGGGGTAATTTTTATGGAGAAGAAAGAATGAAGAAGTACAAAACAAAAATACAAATGGCAAATTTAATTAAAATCATGGAGGAAAGCTTCCCCATGTTCTAATGTTCTAACTGTTTGTTTGTTATTATATAGAACCATTTTAGAATCACCAATTGTTGGTGTTTAATTGGAATTTGAATTGGTTTTGTTTTTGTCTGTTTGTTTATTTGTTCTTATTTATCTATTTTGTCCTCTTACGTTTATACGACTTTCATGTATTTAGATTACTTTAAAGAAATCAAAGTCACAAACAGTAATTACACCAAATAATTACATAGGCCTACTTGTCAAAAAAGGAGCAGCTTTGCAATTAAATAGAAATAAAATGTACTGATAGATTAGCCTAACTTAAATTACTGAGACGTTATATCACGCGATGAAAATACTTTTTTATTTTTAAATGTGTGAATTTATTAATTACACTTATTTATTACGATATTGCTTTGTTTAAAAGCTTCATCCCAAATCAGCCTTTCTTTATTATTTTTTTCTTTCTTCTCTTTTTTTCGAATGATGAACCTTTATAAGGATGAATTTATTTTAAATAAAAATGTATCGGGAAAAATTACCTAGCAATTTTGTATTTTTTTTTTCTTTCTTTTTCTCTTTTCGTCAAAGCCTGCCGAAAGGAAGAGCTTTATTGTCGGATTCATCATGAGTTAAAAATACATGCGACCGGATTTGAAGAATGTTTGGTACATATACGTCAAGCCTTGCCTTGACAAAAAGTTAAACACCTTTTGTTTCACCTAATTTAAAGTACCCGAAACCAATAATTATTTCCAATTGTTTCGATTTGAAATAAGAAATAGTTGGGTCTTTCCCTTTGATTCCAATCCGGGCTGTGTGTGTAATTTCAGTTTAGGTCTCGTACTAAGTCCTAGTTCACCTGATCACTGAGCCTCACTTTCGCATGAAAAGTGAAAGTTTTACCTTTTGTACGGAGAATACACAAATGGAAGTGTTGCCAGAGCATTTAGGTGAAAAGCTCACAAATAAATTGATAATTCTTGGCTTTGGTTCAAAGATACTACGAGCCAATAGTTGCTGTTTCGAGCTAAATGGCATTGATAGAAGACAGGTTAAATTGAGTGTAAAAACTGAATCAATATGGGGCCTATACATACATCATTTCCTATAGTCAACGCCTTTGTTAAATCTAGTTGATGCCATAATGGCGGACTGTGTGCCCCTTCCAGCCTCGCCTTGGTTTTCCATTAAATAGAATAACATTGCTGCCATGTTAGAAATGCAAAGGTTGAAATTCGAATGTCATTACTTTTTACCCTATACTGTATTTTTCTGATGTCTAGAAAAGAGGGCAAGCATGTTATATTTAGCTCAACTTTGGAGGGGAGATTTTGTAATTCCTTTCATCTCAGTTCCCCCAATGCAACAAGCTGCGCATAGCTCCATCATCTCAACAGCCTAAAGGGTATAGAGAGATACAGGGGGGTGAAGACCACACGCAAGCTTTTAGCTAGTACTCCCTCCTTAAAAGAAGCCTCTAGGGCACTAGGGAGATATCTCTGATGACAGCGGAGAACATCCCGGGCCTTCTCACACTGATGATCCCTTCCAAGCCCCTCGCGTCATCGTCTGACAAGCTCTCAGCTCCATGATGCTCCAGCCGTCACTCTCAAGCTCTAGAAAACTAGGTGGCGCTTTCCAAAGTCGCATAGAATAAGAGGAGATGACCCCCCCCCCCTCCCTCCCCACATGCATAAGAATGGCATGTGGAATTGGGTTTTCAGTTCATGGTTGTTCTATTAAGTTTAATTTTACACATCTTAATTCTCCTATTATAAAGCGGCTCGGGGCAGTATGACATTCCATAGCTATAACGACACTTTCATTAAAGAATATAATGTTAGTTCATTACCAAAAAGATTAAGCACATCTTTTTCTTTGAAGCTGTTTAACGTCACACCACCACACACACAAAAAGGATGTGTTTTATAACATAATTCTCAAAACACAAACATAACAGATGGTCCTCATTCCACCCAAGGGCCACAATAATACTTTCTAACTTGAGCCATAGGGAAAGTGAGGCCACGATTCCGGGTTGAAGGGAGGACAACTTGCCATGAAAAAAAAAAAAAAAAAAAAAAAAAAACTCCCACCGAAACCTAGGCTTTACCCTGGGGCGACATGAGCTAGGCTACAGTCCCCTTTACACCTGTCGGCATAGGTAGTTCCACCTATTGTTCTGATGATAGCTGTGGAATTCCCAGGGGAGCGCATGGGGTCTAAGTGTTGAAACGACCGGATGACGAGCAGTCAGGCGCTCGATGGTGAGCCCGGTCGCAGGCTGGGTGTCCCCTGTGCATAGCGTGCTCGCCATGAAGAAGAAAATTAAAAGGAGAGAGAGAAGAAGAAAAAAAAAATCCCAGACCTAGACAGATTTGAATCTTGTTTAATCTTCTTTCTATATATGTGACCGGTTTTTTATCTAATAGATGTGGTCAGATTCATGTACTGGGTGTTACACACATCAGTGCATGCTCAATGACTCGACGTTTCGATACGTCAAACTTGTACTTTGTCGACACTATCCGTGCATTAAAACAATCTCTTTGTTCGTCTTCGTTGTCCATTTTGTTGGGCCGTGGGAAGGGGGAGGGCTCGTTAAAATTGCAAGATTTTAAAAGGCTTGGTTTTTTTCTTGTAATGTCACCTATAGCTTCCAACAGCTAGTGTTATTTTTAAGAAATGAAGAAATAGTGGCCGGGCCTAATAACAAAATGATAATAATTATTATAAATAATAATTGTAATAACAATTCTAAAAATAATAATGTATTAAATAACTTAAGCAAGTTAAAGTAACATAAACTAACTACTGTATATACTTCTTGAAAGATAGACCTCATCTATACAGCATTTCACAGACGGGTCAATGTTCTTTGGCTCATTATAAAATATGAATTATAAACCTTGCCCTTTCCCTTAGATTTTTTTTAAAATTAACTTGCTAAAATCGATACAGCCGTTTAATATGCATAGCATGGGCCTAAAAAAGGAATTACCCCTCTTTATTTCCTTATGATCTTTTTCGCTGACGTTAAACTTAAGTATTTCTGCGTCGTCTTTGTCCAAAATCGTACCATTGAAATTTGTACGAACAGAACGTAGTGAGAGGGAGAGAGAGGGTGGAAGAATAAAATCGATAAGGAATCTCTTGAAATCCCCGCGCAGTTTCGCGTTCATGACCGCCTTATAAAGTACGCAAGCCCCCTCGGTTTGGTGTGGGTCCGCTCGCGGTGGACGAGCGCGACAATCAACCCCTAGTTTATACCCTGCGCCAACGAGAGACTCTCTCCCCCACCCGAGCTCTCCTACTACGGAGGCAGAAGCCAGTTCGTCCCCAAACAGCGATAGCGAAAAAACCGAAGGGGCAATAACCGAGCACGAAATCCCACGGGAGCATTTTGATTGTCTTTTTTTGCCCAGCACGTACGGGGTACAGTCCCAGTCCTACTAGAATGTCACTTCATTATTCATCATACACACCGTTCTGGTTAGTGTTGGCTTTACAATCCAAAGTAGCCCACGTTTGTGCAATATTTGTATACCTAGCATCAATATTGGTATTATAATGGGGGCCTACCCCCGCGTAAGCGGTCAGCATCGTAGACAAGCGCCGACCTTTTTTTTTCTCTCTCGCATTTTATTATTCGCGTTTACTCTTTGATAACATTTTTATTAAGTGCAGCTCTCTTAAGCCTTCCTCGGTAATTGTCCCCGTACTCATTTTTGTTTTCACTTCCAATTCCTCTTCTTCTACTTCTTCTATACTTCTATACTTCTTCATACATTTTCTTTTGTTTTGAATTCCGTGCAGGTATCATTTACAATGATTTCCCCTGCGGAGAAGAGGGAGCGATTATTAATTTTCGACTTTTATTCCTTGAAGAGATTGGGACATCCATGAAACAGAAGGTATGGTTTGGGTATGTTGTTGATTTTCTCTGTTTCCATTTTTTTAAATTTTTTTTTTAATGTTTTCTTTGTATACTTTTAGCATTACACATTTCGAGCAATGCTCCAGGTGTGGCATGTTATGAGGTTTTTTAGACGGGATTTCTACTCGTTGTCACGTCACATCCTGCAACTGTGTTTTTCTTTCCAAAAAAAAAAAGAAGAGAGTCAAAAAAAAAAGGGAAAGTTTACACTAAAAGCTTAATATCGAAATTGGTCAGCCGATTGTCAACCAGGATCACGACAGTCTTTCTTCCCCTTCATTTTCGTCTTCCCTTTTCTTTCATTTTTTTTTCATAGCGAATCTAGACAAAGCGGTCAATGAATACGATTTGTTTTTCTATAGAAATGCGGATGCAACATATTACACACAAAGTAAAATATGTGTAATTCTCAAAAGTGGGACACACAAAAATATATTTTTAAAAAGCACTTGGTTTTCTTCTCAATATTGTAAGAGTTCACCGATTCAAAAGAAGAAGTCCGTACCACCAGGGAAAATGTCCGGCCGAAAATACAGTCAAAATCAAGGAAATAGCATTTTGAACCCCAACCAGCATTGCTTATTTCGATCCTTGCAATCGAAATAAACCCCATCTGAAAGTACAACAAATTCCGTGAAACAGTTTTCGTTGTTTTCAGTTACCTAATTTTGGTGAATTATTACAAATGTTATCAAGCCTTCTATTAGCCCGATTTATACCAGGGAATTGCAATAATATAGTACACAAAAACAAATGCGTATGATATTTAATTTTAAAAAAAACCCACTTAAATAAGGTATCATAAAATGTCACGGAATCACAATGGAACCATACAAAAATATAACCTTTTGCTTTAAGAGAAAAACAATTTTTTATTTTGCAAACTAGTGGTTAACGATTTCTTTTTGCAATGGTAAACTATAACGCAGTTCCTGTGACCTGTAGATTTGTGGATCTTTGTATAATCATTCAAAGGGATGTTGGGCCTTTTTGACCTTCTATTTTAAAAACAAACTTACCGAAAAACATTAGTCAAAAACTGTCTCGTAGGTAAGAAACATAAATTCTAAGAAAGTTCACCAAATATCACGGTTTAAGGTCACCATAATACTCAACAATCTAGTCAAGGATTTGATTCTTTGGCACTAGACACGTTTGGTAATTACTCAAAATATATATCAGCATAACAACTTACTTGGTAACGAGCAACAGAGAGCTGTTGATAGTATAAAACATTGTAGGAAACGACTCCCTCTGAAGTAACGTAGGTTGACAAAGAGGTAATTTCTCACTAAAATATTTAAATCTGGAAAAGACTTCAGGCCTGAAGCCCTTTTCAGGCATCTGAAAGCATACAAATTTGTGCAACAAGGGTGTTTTTTCTTTCATTATTTTCTTGCAACTTCGATGACCAATTGAGCCCAATTTTCACAGGTTTGTTATTTTATGCATATGTTGGGATACACCAAGTGAGGATACTGGTCTTTGACAATTACCAAACGTGTCCAGTGCCTTTAAGTATCAAGCCATAGATACAGGCCTTAGCATTTGAAATTTAAACATACGTTTCACAACCCAAGTCAAGGATAAACAGCAATAACAAAATCGTGGAAAGTGTACAGTTTACATCACTTCGGTGTTATTCTTTGAAGAGGACATTTGAATAAATCACCAATGTTGAGAGTTTTACTGCATTGTCTCTCCAAACCAGAATCTCTAAAGCGACTAAACACGAGGTCCCTCTGAAAATGTTGTTTAGTTTCTGGTCTAGTTATACTTTGCCCATACAAGGATTTAGGCGAAATGGCCTACTTTTGGGGTTGTCACTGGTTGTACAATAAACCAACCCAGAAGTTTAGTTCAGACTTGAATAGGAGGTGTGAAGAAAATGGCTAGACTGTCTTGGGTAACGTGTTTTTGCAATTACACGAATGAACGACGGTGCACCTCCGCTTCGCAAAATTCCCCCGGGCCAGCCGGGATAACCTCCACAAAATACGGTTGATAGTAAGTTCAAAAAAAGAAAGAAAGACGATTCACCATAAACCCTGACAAACCTGGGTGGAGTGCCCATTGTTTTTGTTTTTGTGGGGTTTTTTTTAAGGGGGGATGGGGTGTTACTAATGTCAGGGAGTTTGGCATTTTGAAATGGTCTAGCCGTCATGGCCAGACCCCATTGCCAGACCCCTTACCGTATTAAGACAAAAACAAGATGGCTGCCTCGTAGTAAGATAAAAACAAGATGGCTGCCCCGTAGTAAGACAAAAACAAGATGGCTGCCCCGTAGTAAGACAAAAACAAGATGGCTGCCCCGTAGTAAGACAACAACAAGATGGCTGCCCCATAGTAAGACAAAAACAAGATGGCTGCCCCGCAGTAAGAGACAAACAAGATGGCTGCCCCGTAGTAAGACACAAACAAGATGGCTGCCCCGTAGTAAGACAAAAACAAGATGGCTGCCCCGTAGTAAGACAAAAACAAGATGGCTGCCCCGTAGTAAGACAAAAACAAGATGGCTGCCCCGTAGTAAGACAAAAACAAGATGGCTGCCCCGTAGTAAGACAAAAACAAGATGGCTGCCCCGTAGTAAGACAACAACAAGATGGCTGCCCCGTAGTAAGACAAAAACAAGATGGCTGCCCCGTAGTAAGACAAAAACAAGATGGCTGCCCCGTAGTAAGACAAAAACAAGATGGCTGCCCCGTAGTAAGACACAAACAAGATGGCTGCCCCGTTGTAAGACAAAAACAAGATGGCTGCCCCGTAGTAAGACAAAAACAAGATGGCTGCCCGAAGTAAGACAAAAACAAAATGGCTGCCCCGTAGTAAGACAAAAACAAGATGGCTGCCCCGTAGTAAGACAACAACAAGATGGCTGCCCCGTAGTAAGACAAAAACAAGATGGCTGCACCGTTGTAAGAAAATAACAAGATGGTTGTAAGATACACAAATGATGGTTACACCGTAATAAGGCAAATATCATGACACAGGTCAACTCACACGAATTCAGAGGGTGATTAAAATGTGTTACCATTCCATTGAAACCAATGTAACCGAAACGAGGCTGTGCGGGTAATGGTCTGGTTTCATTTGTGTGTGCTATGACCATCCTTTACATGCAATAACATGACTCAAAATTGAAGGGATTCTCCCTTGCTCTTTGGTTTTTCTTATATAGTATGCACACTACCGTAATACGTTAATTATTGGAGTAGAATGTGTGAGGATCAAGAGCGAGCAGATTCTATCTTTAAAGGTTTAAGCCCGTCCCTGTTTTCGGTGATAAACAAAAAAAACGAGTTTGTGCATCCGTTTGTCTTACGTTTGCATATGCATAAAACATTTACCAGAATATGCAGCTTTAGGTAATGTCATCAAAGCGGATAACCAAGTGCCTAGGCTAATCTTGTAATAATTAGAATGAAATATTTTCTGTACTATTAATTGTATTTGACTCTTGGGCCACTTGTTTCAATGTAATTGTTGAAATTAATCAAATGTGCATAGACCAGAAATATAAATGACTAATGTGTGATCTATTCCATTACCACCCCCTTCGTCCTCCCACCCTAGAAAACTCCGCCCATCCTATGTAGTATACCATGTTTCACTGTCATCTAATAGTACCAATATCTGCTGTCATTAGAAAGTCGTTTATTTTCCTTTCGTTTTTACTCTTAACTTGATCTCCTGTTTTGTAATTGGAAATCAAAATGGACATCATAAATTTCGCCTCAAATCCACAAAGTACATGACTGTACCTAGGCTACTACACAACCACTTGTATAATTCCATGAACATAAAGACTTCGCGAGCAAAACTAAAACTAAAACCAAGATGCGCGTCTGAAAACAATATGTGTTATTTTGTTTTATGATTTTTCTTTCATATTTATGTTGAAACATACACTTGTTTTCCTTATGAACTGGATGGATTTTCGTAAGGTGGCCCAAGATAGCAACGTGAAGCAGAAGTCTCAACTTAATATCCCCAATCCGGATAATATTCCCCCATCTTCCTCCTCCTAAGTCACAAATCGGACTCGGATTCTGACTTCGGCACTGTTTGATCGTTCCCATGACAACTCAATTGAATTCAATGAAGTTGTATGACTTGTTCTCTTATTGGCGGTTAATTATTTTACGGGATCTATCTCATTGTAGCTCATGTAAACAATAATTAATGTCATTGGCACTTTTAATTTTGGATGCATAAATTACTATAGAGGGAGGAAATGACTACAATAAAAAAGAACAAATTACACTAAACAAAAACTATGATTTGGTAGAGGTAGAAAGCCAGCGAATATGAAGCTAAAGAAGTACTGTGTTAACTCAATCGCTCATTGTCTGCCCGTGTTCTGATTTCAACAGACCGTCACCGCTTTAACAATCAAACTTCACCAATCCATCAAATTAATGGAAAAACCGCTTAAGTTGGATTCTAATTTCCATTTACAGAGACGTCATTATGACGCTAGTTAATCCCCCCAGAATGGATTAAACGCCTATTACTATTCATTGATGTCTAATCACATTTAGGGATTAGCACTGAGGCTTGCAAAGTCTGCTGTGTATGGCACGGGTCGTACGGCCGCCTTCATTTGTGATCGAAACTGCTTTCAACGGTCAAGTTTCTCGGCTCTCCTAACAGAGAACAAAGCTCGGTTGTCGTTCGTAAACGTGTGTGGAAATTAATAAATTAGTCAACTGACGTGTTTGTGCAGATGGAGCTGCGATGATAGTTGATTTCGTATTTATTTACGAATTTTCATTCGCGTTATCAATCTACTTGTGACATTTTTAACGTGTTTTGTTTCATTTAAAGCTTGAAATATTAAGCAAGGAAAACATTTTTTGAGAGATTTATCTTCTTTTGTTTTATGCCGACGCCCAAAAGTAAGATTCGATGTGACATTATGTAAGCTAAATTTAATTCCTCTTCACATTAACTTCACATGTCTCTAACCATTATTCTTGTCTATAATGTAAAGATCGCCGGTCCTGTTAGGGAGGGTTGCTCGTTCTCTTGGGTTCGCTGCCAGCTTTAGCGACCTTCTCGTTCCTAAATAAACGTATGAATCAAATCGGTGCGTAAACGTAAAAAAAAAAAGTAAATACAATAAAATCAAACAAAAACAATAGATCGCAAACCGTTTCCACGAGTCAGACATCGGGACTACAAACAAGTCACATTTTGAACACAAAGTTCAAGTCAAATGTTGGAGTAACATTGACTGTGACTCAATCGCATGAGCAAACTTCGGCATATTATTGTTACACCTTAAACTTAGAAGACAAAATGCTATCAAGAAGTTCACATTTTTTAAGAATCCCATGTACAATCATTGTAATGGAGACTTTAACTACTCACAGCCATAAGCCAAAATGTATAATGCTGTCTGTGACGCACCTCATCGTGGACTGCACTCCTATTTTCACAACGAGAGATAAGTAAGCCCTTCTCACGGACGGGCTGTTGTTATAAAGACTTACCCCCATCATGCCAACCCCTTTTTTTAGAAATTAAAAGATCCCATCCTTTTGAGGTCGACCTTGGACGTGGATACGAAGCCATTAATTAAAAAAGAGTAGAAGACAGAGGATAGGGAAGGAGTCTGATGCGTTCGATCTTCTCCTATGTATGATTTAACCTTGATGAGTTAAGGCTCGTCGTCATAGATTACACAGCATGCTGTTTGGGATCTAAACCATAGAGACAGAGAGACAAGGGGCACTGCGATAATTGCAAGAGAATCGGCGCCAAAATTATACCGGATTTGTTACCGTATTAGAACACAAACTTGTTGTTGTTTTGCTTTTGCTTTTGCTTTTTCATTAACGACGGAGATTTAATTTTCACTTTGTTAGATTTGTTTTTCTTCAATATTTCTAATTGGTGTCAGGAAGAAGTGAGGCATGCTTAAAGGGTCAGTAAACGTTTGGTAACGACTCTAAGTACAGCAGCTTTGGATAATATAATGCTATTTGAGAAACTTCTCACTTCGAAGTACTGCGGTTATGGAAAAATATATCACTTTTTATCCAAAAAAAATTGAATCTGAGAAGCGTTACTGACAGTAACGTTTCTCAGATTGTGTATTCAAATTCGCAGATTATTCTTCCTGCGTGGATATAAACGCTCCAGATTTTCGGCATTATCTCACAACGCTACCACCTTTTGAAATGAAATTTTCACAGGTTAGTTTTATGGTATATATCTATACACAACTATATAGGATTGAAAAAACAGTGGCTTCCAATTACAAAACGTATGCAATCCCTATATCTGTTGAATCCAATATCTGTTAAATCCAATTAATTATACAACCTGGTCAACGTGCTAGGGCTTAACCGCATAATTACAGTTCAGTCTCGTCAGTAGTTGTTATGTAAAGTCCATTGAGAGTCGAATTACAATCACAATAATATAAAGAAGAAGACAAAAATATGACATCGTTTTATAAAGTTTTCCCCCCATGGAAAACAAAATGGGAATTCAATTTAATTAATTTTAAAGAGAGGGTAAATTATAGCGTTGTGCTCCCATTTGGCTCGCTTAAAGATGGCATTGAAATGTCTGGATGTTCAATATCAATTATTGGTGCACAGTTCAAGCTTGTGTCAGTGAGTTTCTACTGTTTTTTAGTGTATGGATTTGACATGATTTACCTCACCAACGTCGGTCGGGTACTCTGTATCCCTAACTGCAATAGTTGTTGCTGTTTGTTAAAACACAGAAGCATCAGACTTGTTTTTAGCAGCAAGCCCCGGTTTTTATTCCTCCATTAGTATTGTTATTACTTGTTTTTGTCTATAGTTTTTAGTTTTTTCTGTTCTTTAGATATAACCAAAAAAGTAACAAATGTGCGATGTTATTCAAAAACGTTGTCATATCTTTGAGGAAAAATACTGGTTTCTTAATCATTTCAAAATGGAGGCTTTTGACGGCCACTTCGTTATGTTATATTCGTATTGCAATCATTATTCTTCTTCTTACTATTTATATTCTAAACGAAACTATTTCTGATTACTATGTCACACTTTGCCTCAATTTTACCAACCAATTCAATAAGTGATGTTTGAAGCTTTCCATGGTGTGGATAATAAGAAGTAACTATACAACGAGTAAACTTGTGGGTAAAACCATGTATCAACCTCTTTTGTGGGAAGTGTTGACTCTGAGAAGAGCCGTTGTGGTCTCGACGTTTCGAACAGTATTCTCTGCTCGTCTTCAGTATACTCTGCTCGTTTTCCAGAGAACTTTCAGATGTTGAAATGGGGTTATATTTGTAATAATGTTTTTTGTAATGCCGGTAGCTATTACAAGTATCCCTATGCATCAGGAAGTGTGAATGCCCCCACGGAAATATTTTTGTTTCCACTGTTCCTTGTGATTGTAGATTTATCGCAAACAGCACAATCTGTCCACCACATAAATGTTCAACTTTTGTACGATGTTTTTCTTCACCGTTTCGAATTGAGGGAAATACCACCGGGAGACTTCCGATGACGTGAGTTCGTCATTTCCCAAGATAAGGGCGTGGGAGACAAAACTTGTATTAAAAATAGCTGCCATTTCCGACCAGTGTGAAACTTCAACCATATAGACGCTTCATTCCTAACGACAGCCTAATAGTTATAAGACTATGAAACTCCCAGCGTCTGAGAGATCCGTTCAGCAACCCTAAACATGTCGTCCTTCCGGAAGGCCAAGAATCGAAATGTCAAAAAAATAATTTCATTTTTGAATTCTACTTGTACAGCGAGGTGATGAGGTTTTTTTCCCCCGGATTAGCTGCGCCTTTATTTTCATCACAGAGCAACGAACCTTGCTCTATGGTTTTCTCGTCGTGACTGAAGTGTTGTCATTGTGACTAAAACAACTTATTGAAGTTCTTTTCCAACTTGATCTCTGTCTTGATGGTCACGTGACTATTCCAATCGGACCATTACCCTCTGTTGTGTCAAAGTTCAGACCACAACAAAAATAATCCCTTCAGATGAGTTTTCATTTCCAAATGGATTCTCAAAGAGTTCCATCGTTACTATGAATTTCACGGACATTTCTCATCCTATCCAGTCAGTGCTTTATGTTAAAGTCGCATAAATAGCTTCAGTTTATGTCGTTATTTTACCTTAAAGGGGTTGTATACGTTAGGTAATTGGAACCCACTGTTTGCTTCAATCATACCATAAAACTGACCTGTGAAAGTTTCATTTCAAAAGGTGGTAGCGTTTTTGAGATATTGCCGAAAATCTGGAGCGGTTATGTCCACTCAGGAAGAATAATCTGCAATTGGAATACACAATTTGAGAAAAGTTACTGCAGTAATAAGTGTTTATTGCCATTAATTTTCAGAGTCATTACCAAACGTACAGATCCTTTAAACACATGGCGACTCGTGTAATAAAATCACCCATTAACAACTTCATTAAGTTATAACGATGTAACAATGACCTACGAGTAAGACAAATGCCGGACTTAATAAAATAAGGACTATTGAAGAATGAAAGCGGATAGAAAAGATTGTGACCCGGCGGTTGAAATGATCCAAGCATGTGAAACTGAATCAAGTAGCAGTCCACATGCAGCGGTCGCACTTACAGCGTTACGTCGTATCAACTGATGAAATCGATGGTTAAACGGTTTTATTTACATGTCATATTTGTTATCCAGCACCCTTCCAATTTTAATCAAATAATTTCAGGAAATAGAAATCAGAAACTTCATTAAATAATTATTGCCTGTCCCGAGCTCTTCCTTTCTGGAAATCAATCCCCTGGAAATGTATCCAGCGTTGTTGTAAGTTGCCACCTGCGCTGCGGAGAGAAAAGTAACTCCGCCGACCAAGGAGAGACGGGAGGAGCGACCCGTGTGTGTGTGTCTCTCAGTCCGTACACTTAATTGTGGCATGTGGATATGTACCACGTTATAAAGCCGTAGCAGCGGCTTCGCGTCTTGGTTTTTTTTTTCTTCATGTCGGGGACGATCAGCCAACGACAAACGGTACCCAGCTATCCCGATATGCTATCCTTCTTCAACTCGCCTACACTGCCTGCGGGCTCAAACATCCTCGATACCGTCACCATATTGAGTGGTCGTATTGTGTAGCCTTTTTTTTCTTACAGTCGTCTTTTCTCGTGGTTTATCAAGCGACTGAGTGTGTTATGATTTAATAACTATTGATCTCAACAGGGGATGTACAAAATCTTCGCAGAATCTCTTTTCAAGGACAAGAATATATCTTGATCTCGAAATATTATGCCATTGGAAGGGCCATTGGAGATTTTTAACAAGTTCATTTGATACACTTTCGTGAGTTTGACGTGGCTACACCCAACGCACTGACGATTTGGAGACAGAAGCTTGAGAGTGATTCTTTCATTAAATAAAGGCCTATATTTCATCTTTATTTTTTTATTGTATTTTGGTTTATGTCACGTATTTGTATGTCTATATTTAGGGCCATAATTGCCTTTAATATTTAAAGTAAAACAAAAAATGGTTCATCCAAAAAGATGCAAAATAAATGCCATTGTTGCTTGTCACGTGCTAATCCATGAAAGGTAAACACAGTGGAAGTTACGAACGATCTGTTTAGTAAAATTTAAAAATAATAAAAGTAATATGTTCAACTCCTCAGCACTTCGGTCCCCGGCGATTGTTGATCGTTAAGTGTGCATACAAATACCGTCCGATTTAGATAAAAACCGTTTAGGCACGATTTGCATAACAGTATCACCTCAATGCGAAAATTTATGTAGAAAAAGGACAAGCAGAATAAATTGGTTGTCATTTCTTGTAATCAGAAGAACGGATTGCGTACAAGAAGGAGCGAAACGTTCTTATGCCTAGCATGCCCCCAGGGGTGTTTAAAGACGTCGTGTGAGATTTTGACGATATCAGTGAAACAAATCGGTTGTCATTTTGTTTCCCTTTAGATTGGAAAGCTGAGGTTAATCTGATACAGACTGGAGAAATAATTCTGCTTGTAATTTTGTCACGTTTGAGAAAAAAACTGTGTTAACTCTAAATTTGTTTTCTAGACATGCAGTATTCAATGAAACACTACCACATGCATATTTCAGGCCTACACAGGATCGGCACCGAACACGTAGTCAAACTATAACACTATACTTTCCTAAACGTGCGCAATCTTTTTCCAATGATGATCACGGTTAAAGGCAAAGTATACGTTTGTTTTGTTTGTTTAACCGTTCGATTGTTTTAATCATATACAAATGTAGATAAATATACAATAACAACTAATCTGTGAAAATTTCATTTCAAAAGGTGGTAGCGTTTTTGAGATATCGCCGAAAATCTGGAGCGGTTATGTCCGAGCAGGAAGAATAATCCGTAATTGGAATACACAATCTGAGAAATGTTTCATGCAGAAACATTTCTCAGATTGAATTGTTTTTGAATCCCTTTCTCTAAAACCACATTCCTTAGAAGGGAATTGTTTCTCAAAATGTTATACATTATTAACAGCTGCAGTGCTTCTTACCATGTTTTTATGGTCATTAATTTTTGAGAGTAATTACCAATGGTATACCTCCCTTTAAGTTTGGTCACTTGAAAGTATGACCTATATTAAAACAGGAATTTGTGTGTGATGCACACATTGTGTTCTTGAGTTCACAAGTATTTTGTAAGTAACTGATGGGTAATGTGTTGTAAGAAATGTGATAATTATGAACTTAAATTTTCAATTTTCTGGCCCAGTTAATTCGATTTTTGTTCGTGTGTGAGAACTCGGTGTATTGAGTTTTGAGTGTTTTCTTTTGTTTATGTTGGGGGGGTTCTCTAGTTCTTCTTCTTCTTCTTCTTTTATTTTTCTATTTTCCTTAATCTTTCTTAATAATATATGTTTTTAGGGCCAAATGTGGCTTGCTAGCCCTGCTCTTCCCGGTGATTCATGATAATGATCTTGGTCTTCCATATTATATCCCCCCGTCTGCATTACATCTGAAATATTGGCGAGAACAAGTGAACATATTGCCCCCATTTGCTTGGAAGTGTTTCTGCCGCTGTTATGCACGCACACTACTAATGCTGTTATTTACCAGTGGTGTTTGCATACTCATGGCTCTAAGTCTTAAAATTGTGCCTGAGCCATTCAGGGGGGACGTTAGTGATGTTCTTTCACCCTATTGTTCTCAGTCGATGTTTGTTGTGATATTGAACACCTCGACTGCAATGATTAACTCCCGGGATCACTTCTAGATTTCATCCGCTGGTCGCGTTGCTCTCAACCACTTGGCTTGAAGATTACAGGAATAAAAAGTGGATCTCTCGTGCATGACTCGCTGTGCTTATTAGTAACTGCGGGACCGGCGCTCGGCCCGAACCATCACAAAACGTTAGTCGAGTTTCGTCCTCGCGCAAGTGAATGCGGATCGCCACGCGCGCGGCCCACGATTATGCATGATGTGACCAGAGTTGACAAAGTACCCTAAGCTGTCCGCAAACAGACGACAAAAGCCCGCCTTTTTTCGACCAAAGTTGCACTAATCTACTGCACAGCCGTCTACGCGTGTCACGGCGGTTCAAGTGACATTTTCAGAAGTGTCAGTCACCTACAGAGAGATCACACAGCATGATCTAAAGTAACCTTCTCACCATATTGACTCTAATATGTAATCAACAACCAAACCAAGTCTTTGCCATCCATAGCAATAACCTTCCACTGCAAGATGAAGAAAAAAATAGGCGAAAAATAAACCAACCAATATTGTTTGCCTAACAAAAATTATCGTAATAAAGAAGCTGAATATTATTGACATCTCCATCGTGCTATAACCACGCCATAGAAAAGACCTTGTACGGTTCGTTTTTTTTACAGCCGATATTAAAATATTGAATAGATATATTGCGGATGCTGGTGCAGCATCGTGTGTTCTTTTTTTCCGTCCCTCCTACGGTGATAAAAACAGCAAACTACACAATACTCGTCACCCGGTCCTTCCCAACAGAGATCTTCGTTTACCGAGCAGCATTTTCCACCATTTCCGTGCGATTGTTAGAGACAAGATTGGAAATCCTCCGAAGGTCGTCTCTTCTACATGTTTTAACAGTTCTCGCCAGGGAGCGAAAAAAACCGTTTCACAATGACATGGGAAACGAACACGACAGAATATAACCTCCACTTTTCTGCCTATATTGGCATTTTCCTGCACTTTGTTCGCTTAAGAATAACCATCAGAAAGAGTCGAATTCCCCGTAGGGTTTTTCTGGATATGCCTCGAGCCTGCCAGCTGCTGGTGCGAGGGGGGAAAAACCAAGAAAGCAAAAACACAGAATACTCAGCGAGCAAACAGGGCCGGTATACACCACAATTATTATACGCTACGCTAAACGCATTGTATGCGCTGAGCGGGCGAACCGGCGCGGTAGCTTTACTCGTTACGCTGCCCAAGTGTTTTTCTTTTCCCTCCTATGCTATTTTCATAAACCCGGCATCACAACAGCCCTGTAGTTTTTTTTCTTTCACAGTAATTTCCAGTTTGTTTTCTCCCATTTTACTCCACCAGGTATCTTATTTCGACACCAGTGTGTCCCCAGCCAAGCCGCGTCTAAACAGCCTACACTCTTGTATATATAATCACTCGGTTTCATCCCAGTCGTATATTTTTGCTTCTGCAGACGACCCGGGTAGACACCTGCGAGGTTTCGGGGGGCTATCTTGGGCTCTTTACCTCAACTTTGAATGATTCTTACGAGGGCTAAGAGGTTACTCTCCGACCTCAACAGTTTGCCGGCAGTCCTTTACACCCCAGGCCAAAGGGAGCTGTTTAAAAGATCGAACATCCCCGCACTGTTGACAGGTATCCGGAGTCTTGTCTTGCCATGACTCCGACGGTCCGATCATCGACAACTCGGTTGCAAGGTTAGTTGATAGCATAAACATAACTTTATTAAACTCAAGTTGATGTTTTGTAATTTTGCGCACAAGTTTGAAAATCTGCTGTGTTTGCAGTTCCCTTTCGGGGCGGCGTGAGTTTTTTTGACTGAGTGATATATCTTTAGGCCGGGTAGGGTATTGTTGTTGTTATATTTCATGTGTTTGAGTTCTCACTGCCACCCCCTAATGTAGGTCAGATATTGTATTCAACATTGATGGTGTGCACATCATTATACAACTAGTAATGTAACTCGTAACATCATGCATGGTTCTCTCGCGACTACGTACTATATAATGTGATTGTGAACAGATGCCATTATGTGCGCGTAAGCCCAGACTCCGTGTTGTAATAATGTACACTCGGTTACAGAAAGCATGCTTGTCAAATTGCGTCCGTCCTACCATGGAGGTATTTCTTGGTCATGCAGACCAATATCACAAAAACCTGCCGCCATTTTGTTTTTGTTTTTTTCCCCCGCGTGAGTAGTTATATGCGACCAAACCGAGGCTTGGAAAAACATAGACTGGTTCCTCTGCACGCGGGTTTGGAATCAATGACAATGTATATAATGAACGCCATGAATGAGACAAAGGTTGCAGATGCATTTCAGAGGTCCAATGCCAATGATGCTATTGTTAATTCACAGTCCATGTTGAACCAGTGATATGGTAGGCCTATATTCTTTATTCAGGGAGACCAGACCAAACTAAAATCCGACAACCTCTCAGCGAAAGATCTACAGATTATGAATACATCCACTGTTCAATCCGTCGGCCACTTTATCAAAATGTCAGTTTTGATTTACAACACAAACAATTTAGTTAATTTTCGTTTTTATTAGTTGTTGTTTTGGGTGGTTTTGGGGGGTTACGTGATAACAGTGCATTTAAAATTCTATGAATGTTAACGTCCAACATGTGAATTTACAAACAAGTGCCACTCGTATAATATTGAAGCTTCAGTATTATTGATATAACTTTATTTTGTTGCCTTGTGATGTGAATACTTGCGGGTTTTTTTTTCTTGTTAGTTTTATCCCCGTTCCCTGTTGAAAGGTGGATTTATGAGTTCATTGTGACCGTCAATAAACCGTCATGCCTTACTTCTTGTCAGCCCATACTAATGCCAGATCAGAGAAGAACATTATTACCGGGGCCGACCGGTCCCCTTCGATTATCACCCGGTGTTGATACGGCCAACTTGCGGTGCTCGCCTCGCTCGTCCCTCTCTCCCTCTCTCTCCCTCTCCGTCGTAGCGGACGGACAGGGGGAAATTACTTCTGGTTGGGCTGAGCGCGTCAATTAGCCTGACTACGGCTCACGCACCTTGCCCAGGTGCGGGATGGCACCGACATCAGCCAGTCGTGAGCGAAAGATCTAATGAAATCAGGCTCAAACGATGTATATTACCAGGCAAAGTATAAAACCTCCCCCCACACACAAAGATTTGCAAAAGATTTGGCGAGTGAATGTGCCCACATAAGCGTGAGATAGGGCACAGGGAACGCATAATTAACCATTACATTGGCATGCACGGTGTAATTAACGCAACTATAAGAACATTTTAGGAAATAAGCTTGCTTCACGTAGGGCGACGACATTTTAATGAAAATGCTTTGCATATAAAACAAACCACGTATCTTGCTGAGGCATGCTTGTTATACTGGTATCCTTATTATTTGCTATAATTCTCTTAAGAACAATATGTTTGGGGTTTTTTCCGATCAATATAGTTTTACCATCAGAGGATTTTAGTGGTTGAATTTTTTGTTTCAAAGAATGTCGTTTCTACCTTTGAAATTGCGCCGAGATTAAGTAGACATTAGGATTAAATTGTATTCACGGAAGCCTACTTCCAAGACGGTTAAACTGAATAATCGCCTTATTTGCATATAATGACTCAATGAAGGTCACGTGCTAGGCTCATGTTTATTCAAAAATATGGTGTATCTTTTTTTTTTCTTTTTTTTTAGGCCGATCATTCCATTATGGGGGAAAAACGCTAGCCTGTAACAAGATGCGTATAATAATTAAATCTGCATGTCATTAAAACAATGGCTATTGCACTGGAGGCAAGACCATTTAAGCCGTTGTTGATGTCAGTTTTAGGTCGAAGCCGAGTGCCGTGCATAAAGACCAACTGTCCGTAACGAATTTTGGTGAATCAGGCGGGTATCATTTTGTCTCTAGTGTCTTTTTACTGTTATTATTTAGTGTGTATGTGTGTTGTCATATTGGCCCTCTCCCGTTATTGCCTTGATTTTGATTGACACCAATTAAACCGAGACCATAACGTTGGTTCTGATTGTTACCTGTCCATCAATTAGCATCACGACAACAATAATAGAATGGGGTTACCAACCGCTTCTTTCAAATTGTATTTCGTTTATTACATTACGTTAAAGGGGGTAATGTGTTTCATTGTGTTGCACTGTGATCATTAAAAGAAAATATGCACCACTGCTGCAGTCAGAAATCCCTTTATGATCTGGGCCCAATTTCATAGAGCTGCTTAAGCGGAGAATCGTGCTTAACAGCATTCTGCTAAGCAAAAACAAGCAGGATACCAGTCACATAATGTACATGTGAAATGGTATTTTAGCTGGTAACCTTCTGGTAAGCATAATTATGTTGTGCTTAGCTACTTTTTGTGCTTAAGCAGCTCTATGAAATTTGGTCATTGATTAGCTACGGGTGATTGCCGAATAAGTAACTTGGTGATCTTCCATCAGCAAAGTTTATGATTGTATACAATCGACACTGGGATAAAATTGCCCTATAAAATATTTGTCTGAAATGCAATGAATCTTCGTGAAACCAAACATAGTACAAAAAGGGAGTATTTAATGTTCCATTCTCGATAATGTGAAGGAAAAAAATACAACAAAAGTTGAAGAAAACCAGAGCGAATCCTAGTTAGATTTGTGTACGTTTATTTAAATACTGTCTTTCTTCAAATTAAAATTAAATTACCATTCTTTTGTGTGTGATATATTGGTGGGCGTTTTTGCCAAAAAGGTGATCGATGGTTGACATTAAGACTACTCATAGAAAAACAATTGAAAAGATCAAGGGAAAAAACGGACAAACAAAAACTTCCTTTACAGACTTTGCGCGCTGTTGATATGATAAAATATTCACCTTAATGTCACTTACATTATTACATTATTAATAAATTAACCTAAAAGCATTACTATATTATAGGCCTATTAAGCTTTCTAGCACTCATGTTTCTCACCTTGCTGTTATGTGGAACGGCAATTCCCAGTTGATCCCAAATTCACATTTCATGATTTATATACAAGCAACATTTAAAAGGGGTTGCCATAATATTTACGGCTCACAAATTCCCTCACAATGTGAACCATTCCTGGGTGTAAATGGAACACACAAGAAGGTGGATGTTTTATACAAATCCAACAAAGTTTAAATAGTATTGCTCTGAAAAAAAAGTTACACAAACGTAATGGTGTGTTTTTCTGGATGTAACATGAATGTTATTTGTGGGGGGGGGGGGTTCTCGTTTTAAAGGGTCTGTATACGTTTGATAATGACTCTGAAATTTAATGGCAATAAAAACTTACTTGGTAGGAAGTAGGCCTACAACAGCTTTGGATAGTATAATGCATTTTGAGAATCATTTCACTTCGAAGTACTGCGGTTATGGAAAAAAATATATCACTTTTTATCCCCACAAATTTAAATCTGAGAAACGTTACTGACAGTAACGTTTCTCAGATTGTGCATTCCAATTGCAGATTATTCTTCCTGCGTGGACATAATCGCTCCAGATTTTCGGCAATATCTCAAAAATGCTAACACCTTTTGAAATGAAATTTTCACAGGTTAGTTTTATGGTCTACAATTATAAAGGATTGAAACAAACAGTGGGTTCCAGTTACCAAACGTATACAAACCCTTTAAATAGGGATTATCTGATGTAGCATACATTATTCTATTCAATGTGGCATAATGCGAGAATACTGTTCAGTACAATGACTATCAGTTATAATTGTAACAATGTAGAATAAGGATTCACTTGTTACCATTTTGACGTGTATTGATCCTGTGCGTAACAGATGGTGTTGTTTTTAAAACCTCTGCGTAGCTTGTTCACATTCCATATATAACCAGAAATGCTAATGATAATACTACTAATAACATCCATACAAAAAATAGAAATCGGGTAAGCTTTAAATACAAATAAGTGACACTTTTACTTGTTGTCTTCTTCTTAGTATCAGTTAATCTTGTTTTTGTTGCAAAAAAATTACACTATTTTTTTGTCACAAATAATTATTTGATGCCACTTCATTGAAAGCATTTGACGCAACATGTTATATTTATTTTTTTATGTTTGGAGTGTTTAGGATTTTCTGTGATTTCTTATTTCTTGACTGTATACATCTCGAAACATTGGGGGTTTTTTCGCGCATTTATTTCTTACAAAACAATAAAATGTATTGTTTTACAAAAGAAAGGTAAAGGAAAAAAGGGGAGCAAGACGATGCTGTTCACTCCGGATGTATACAAACAAATGCAGGATTTTTTTTCTCTCTCTCTGATAATAGTTCTTGGGTTTTTTTTTCCTGATAAACGCTTGCGATCTCATGACAGTAATTTCGCCTGAATACCTTGCAGTGTGAAACCTTGTATTTATAAGATGGGCTTGTTTGATAAACACTATCCACCATGGGTTTTACTGGGGGGGGGGGGGGGAGTGGTGGGACGGGTTTTTTAAAGCTCTCCTTCTTTTAATACATTATCGCAACACCGTGCATTCTGCCAGACATAGAGATAGCACGCTATCGTGCCCATCACTTGAGAGCTTTGTGCCGGCCCATTTTGTAGTAAGGTTTAGCCGCCGGCCATTTCTGAATGGGGCGCTAGCGAGCTCGATCGAGTAAAAAAAAAAAAAAAAAAAAATCATTTACAGTGCCATTTTTCAACGCCATCGCTCCTCTTTTTACGTCTTGAGCCTGATCGGACTGAAATTAAGCAGCATATTTGTTTTTAAACAAGGTTGCTCCCATTTTGAAATGAAGACCTCCTGCGATGAGAAGTGAGACGGTGTTGAAGAGGCTAGATCTAATAGTAAAGGATGCTTTTAAAGATATCGTGGAGGACTTCTGACCCCCCCCCCTCCTCTCCACCGCAACTCAGATATATGGCTTGGATTGTAACGAAGAAAGTAAACATCTTGAATCAAAACCCACTCACCAAAATCAGCCGTGAATTGGTTTGTCATAACGCTTATAAAAGTGTGAAATAGAACGTCACGCAAATTCAACATGTGAAAATGTGCGTTATGGAACAAATTGATATTATGATATCAACTTTATGATGATGAAATTGTTTGATGTAAAGTTATTGTTGTAAATCTCGTATGACCATTTTAAGAAAATAAGTATCAACAAGCTACAACTTGATTAAGTTACAGGTTGACCAATATTAGCTTGCTGTTACATACATTCCTTTCATTTGAACATGATTAATGTACAATCTGTTTGCGTAATCATTATCAATAATGTATTTTTTCCATAGCAATTTTTCTATCGCATTCAGACTTTAAGATTGCATTATTCATCGACGTCCCAGAAATGTTCCACACCAACCATTTTGTGTTGTCAAAATATAACTTCACACAATTTTGCTTTAATCAAAAATGGATGTTATTTTACCTTGATATTCGATTCAATACATGTTTTGTTTGTTAAATCACACCCATATTGATAACCGCTATTAGTAAATCAACGGATTAACGTATAACTGCCATGATGACAAAAAAACTGTTTTATTGAGCTGCAGATAAGCACATATTAAAGGGAGGAAAAACTTCTTCTTCTTTTTAAAGGAAGACTCAACTCAGTCCAACAATCCAATTTTCGAGAAATCTATCTTATCATATTGTTAGCCAGAGGGGTGTCTGGGTGTCTTTTTGACACCCTGTTTTAAATTTGGACACCCTGTTTTATTTGTCATTTATATGTAAATGTATTGTAAGTGGACAATTTTGGACACCCGGTTTCTAAATTTCCAGCAAATTCGGACACCCTTTTGCCAAATCCTGGCTAAAACATTGTATATTATATAACTAACGTGCGAATTAGCAATCTATGGTGTTAACGTTTTAGTAAAAACGAAAAATTTTTAATTGTTGTTTGTTGTTGCTGTTGTTGTTGTTTTTGGGGTTGTTGTTTTTTTGCTTTGTTGTTGTTGTGTGCGTGTTTGTTTTCCCCCAGTGCTTTGTGCGTGTTCCAATCGGGCAACTACGGGGTCTTACCGTGCACGCTGGCAGTATTTCAGGCAATGGTTCTCTTGACGATTGATACTGGTATACTGTGTCATTAAATCCCATGCAAGAATTTATGAATTATCAAAAGGGAACAAGAATGTCAAGTCAATAGCAAAACAATGTTTGTATTCTCTTAAGTGGGGCAAGTAAACCACCAAAGAGATCCAGGACACCTCACACACTCAGGTGAGAACAGACCAACAACAAAAAAGACCTGGTACCCGCCTAGCCTTGGGTTTGATGTGTTTGATGAACGCTGCGATGGTTAGGCCAATGCCATCTGTCCAATTGTCATTTTAACTGAGCAATACAAATTATTTCTAGCACATTAATTTCCTGTAACAACATCTATAGATATTTGTCAAGATCCTGGTCGTTGTAAAACTGGATGGTATAGGTCTAATCACGGTGTTGCAAGAATACAAAAATCGTATGTTTATAGGTTAAGCTCATTTTAGCGCCCACCAGAAATAATAACAATAGTTATTATAATAAATACAATAAAATACAATTATTATCAATTAATCAATCAAATAAAACAAAATAAAATCAAAATCAAAAATCAATTAATCAATCAATCAAAATAATATAACCAAATAAAACAAAGCAACATAATCTAAAAATAATTCAATTTCGGCAGACTTAACTCCAACCGTATTTTTAAAGGAACGTTAGAGAACTGGTAATTAAAACTTTCTTTGAGATCACAGATTTACATAAAACTTACACGGTCTAATGATGATGATAGTAGGAAACATCCCTAGAAATATTTCTGTCTGAAATGCCATATTTGATGAGAAATAAATAAAACTAATTTCCGATTGGAGTTTATCGCTCATGGGTGTTTTATTCATGCATTGTATAACACATGCAAATGTGTAATCGGTTTTTCACTATTTTCTCGTGACCCAGATGGCCGATCGATCTCAAACTTCTACAGGTTTGTCGGTTTATGTATATGGTGGATTATATAAAGTGCTTACACTGCCAGCAACTGAGAATACAAACAACAATTCTGTAATGTTCCTTTAAGCAAGAAACTTCCCCAAAAACCACAGGATAGAATCGAAAAATCATTTGGCACAGTTTTGAATTTGTTTGTCATAGTCTGCAGATTATACTGAAGCCTCTTTCTTTAATTTCGAGGCAGAGTAACACAGGCCCCCAATTGGCTGATCCCCGCCCCGCCCCCCCCTTTTTCGTATTGTATGTATTGTCGCAGGTACCAAATGACAATACTTTGAAAAACATAACAGGCCATTGTAGCTGCAGCTGCCAAGATAAATCTTATTCATTTACAAGTCACATAAATTCAATTGAAATTCACTGAATGTCACATTAATGTTGATGGTATGTTTCTTTTTTATGTTTTTTTTGTTTTGTTTTGTTTTTTCCAAGTAAACGACAATACTGAATTGTTCCATGGAGAACGGGCCCAGCCTAACGTCCTGGTTGTTGTAACCTAGAACAACAATGCCCGGTGACTAAAAAAAAAAGCCCCTCTTCGGGGTTTTTCAAATTCATTCTAGCGGTCGGTGATTTATATTTGTTCATGAATTGTAACGGTACCAGTTCAATTTTTTGCCACTAATATCTGTCGTTCTTCGTCAAAAGTGCGAGTCTTGAATTTCGCCATGATGACTCAGTGACGGGCCAAGTGCCTGTTCAGTCGCGGTTTTTACCACAATATGAGGGTATGTTATGCTATATTATTCCAGGGTGATTTTTTATATTTTTTGTTTTCTCCTCCTTTTGCGCGCTGCTGGGGCCCGCGGTTTGGCGCTCACAATGCACGTGTATTGCCTACAGTATAACACTGTGTATGGGTCTCCATCACCAATGACTCCCAAAAGAAAAATAATGGAGGAACAAAAACATTTGTACGGAGTTTTGTGATGATCATAACATAGCGAGAACGGTTTGCCAGCATTGGTTATTGCAGAAACACATTTTTTCAGCAAATCAACGTGGGTTTTTTAAATCGTGATTTCACCCTCGAAATCGTAGACATGTCCTGCTGCAAATTCTTCTAACAGCCAGTGTGTTCGTATAGCCATCTGATGTCTAAACGCATTGGCATCAAACTTGACGAGCATACGTTCACCATCAACAGCAAAGGTTGTCCACAAAACGCCAAGCAAATATGTGCCTGAAGATGAATCAGACGAAACTTTTCTCGTTGACTTGTTTGAATCCATGGGATAGTGAAGTTACAACAAGGGCAATGCACGCCATTGCTACTCAAACCAGTACAGGAAGAATGTTAAGGGTTATTTCATTGAATGAAGAAGCTTGTTTGATTGCCTAGCCTATAACACTCTCTGATGAATATTTAGATACGGTGTAGTTGAACTGGTCAAGTTGCTGTTGCTGGTGGTATCACGTCGTAATCCCCCGCCAAACTTTCTTCTAAGTATGTCAATACCATTTTGTGTGTTTGCCTAAAAGCATTTTTTGTTTAACCAGCCATAGAAACAGTATGACCAACGATGACAAATACAAATCCATAGCAAACCAATTTTATTATATAGGCTACCGGTACAACAGTAATAGTTAAGCACTTGACCCATTATGGTGCAAACCAAATATCTCTCTCTATATATAGGCAACAGTATGTCAAAACTGCCCCCCCCCCTCCCCTCCTCCTCCTCCTCTTCCTTTCCATAACAATTCAGAATTATAAATCTAAATTTAGCTTTGCAAGTTTCTCATATTTTTGCTATAAAGTCACGCGCATATAATACTGGCCGTCCGCTCTTCCTCGACCAAAAACAAACCCAAACCCGCTCTCCCGATCATCCACCGTTATAGTATATACCATCATCTTCTCTGACTGTCACTCACATTTACAAATACTCAGTGTCAATGCCACGCATTGTTTGCATATCCCCGCATCGCGTGGCTTTTGAAAAAGTTGCTTTCAAGGGAAACACAATAGTCATTTTGAAGTCGCCCCATATACATACATAATATCATATAAATGTATAATCGCTCTATAAAGCGTATGGCGCATTCCTTTTTTCCCCTATCTATTTTCCCCCACCCCCCCCCCCCCCCGTATATACATAAACCTACTTTAGCCTTGAACCAGCGTATAATACCCTATTCGTTTTAATTGAACAGGGAGAAAGATAGACTAGGGGGAAGATGGGAAAGGGAAGCTTATAGATACCGGTAATCAGCTTTTCAGTGGTCTATATTCAGAAACTAACATTTTGCGGGCTTGGTTTATTGACTGTCCGGTGACGTGCGGGGGGACTTTTCAGCTAGATGTTCATGGCTCCTTTTGTTGGGGGTGGGGGGGGGGTCTGATGCATGGGAGTGGGGCTGCTCTTGAATTGAACGGACGGCTATACTACCGGCCCCTTGCACAATGATTTTTTTTTTACATTCAGAATACACGTGGCGGGATATCCGGTTTGAATCAGTTATCTGACGAGGGGGTTCTTTTCACGGGGTCTGTGTAGAGAATCCGTAAAAACGCACCCTTTGTTGGCATCTTTGATTCTGCATCATCTTCGGATGACGAGTCGGAGACGGTCACACAATGCCGGGGATCGCTTTGTATATTATATTATATATATGTGTGTTTACGGGAGATTTCGACTGAGTGGTGGCTGGCTGGTGGGAGCATTGTCACTCTCCCGAAATTAATAGAAAACCCCTGTCAATGAAACATGAATGACAGGCATTGTTCGCGGCTATTGTTCTGCCGTCAATATCCCGCATCATATAATGAAAGAGTTTTGAGACATCATGGCAGGGATAATTGGCCCAAAATCATACAGACATTATTAACGGCCATTAAAGAAAAAAATTGACAAAAGCTGCCCCCCGCATGCAAAGTCAGTTTTACTATAAGAGAGGGAGAGGGAGGCTGAGGGGGAGAGACGAAACGGATATAGGGGAGGGACTCGGGAGGTTTTTTTTTAAAGAATAAGGAAGGATTCGACTAATATCAATAGGAAGGATTCCAACTAATATCAGAGCCCCTTCTGTTTACTCACGTTCTTCACATCGGATGGCAAAGCGCGTCCATTATTAAGAGATCATTATAATACAGTATCTATTTTACGTGGTTATTCAGTCGTGGGTTTCGGTGCTGGGGCTCTGATATAATATGTTTTTGTTTTCTTCTTCTTCTTCTTCTTTTTTAAAGAACAAGGGATGCGGATATCATTTTCATAAAAAAACCCAAAGGGGGAAAGAGACGAAGCGCGGGAAAGACCTTGAGATGAAATTTGTCTGAATATAAGATTCCATTGCAAAACCGATACCCATAATTATTCCATTTTGGTCAATTCCCTGTGAACAGTGCGGTTATATAGCCTGGAACTGTGTGAAGAGACCAACTTTCACTTTGCAAAAAAAAAAAAAAAAAAAAAAAAAAAGATTGAATTTTTAAAAGAACTAGGGTATCGGGAGACAGTTTGTCTTCACCCTTTAGATACGTTGTGCACACATATCTTTATATCCATTCAAATTTCTGTGTCACGAAACCCCCTCCCCCTTGTGCAGTATCTCTGTATTCCAGAAGGCCATTCCTTCTCTAGATGACACCCCCATTCATACTGTATTGTATTGTTTTACAATTTATTAAACATTTTGTATAGATCACTAATCATTATTTATCTGTATAGATATGAAAGTATAAATGGAAATAAAACAAACAAACATTTCACAAAAACCTCCTAAATCATTGGAATATTATTATTATTATTAATTTTTGGGTTGTTTTCTTTTGGTAATATGTTGTTACACCTTCCACACGGTCCCACGTGACCTCCAGCTATAGGCAGTCCTTCATTGCCATTGGTTGAATAACATAACATGGTCCACTTTCATAGAGCTGCTTAAGCAGGCAATACTGCTTTACAAGTTTCTGCTTAGCAATGAGCTGGATGCCAGTCCAAAATGTTACATGTGACATGATATTTGGGCTGGTAACCTTAATCTGGTAATCGCAATAATGTTGTGTTTAAGCACCCTATGAAATTGTGCCCATCAGGTTCGGAAAGTTTGTACACCCTTTATTTCACCTGTGGGAAGGTTTGCAACACGTTGCTGGGTGTCATTGGACAAATGACTAAATATAAAGTGTGACCATAAACATGTCTGGGTCCTCCCTTTGATTTGCTCTGCCCTTGGTATATCAGATATGGGGACCAATATGGGAACATAATGGGTGGGGCAAATTACCCTAAGTATGTGTGGGTTAGAAACGGTTTATATGTAAAAACACAGATAATGCTAAACACACATCGGTTTATGGGTAACATAGTGAATATTCTGTTTTCCCTGTTACAAATTTATCATCTACATGAGACATTTCGAAGAGGGAATTTGCTCAGTTTTGTCTGCCCTTAAATATAACCATTTCATTTGCCAGGCATGAACACACACACAAAAAAAGGTGTTGTTTACACTACAGTAAATTGTGTATTCACACAATGTTACACTGTGGTATCGCTGTCATTTCTTCATCATCAGAAAGCCGACGGTTAGATCTAGCCAACCGACAACGGGTCAAATAAAGTTCAGTTTTTTGAGTTCGGTTGTTGGTTTCCTTTTCATCGTTGGACCATGGTTGGACAAAGTACAAAATCCTGTCGAGTTGAGGACACTGTTATTATATGCTTCGATTATGTAGGCGTGATATTCTTTGTACTTTGTATAAAGGCAATAGGAAATAAAACGAATTTTTTTTTAGAAGCTTCCCATACGGTCCGGAAGTCAAGAAAAAGTACAGCGAGTGTGGGAAAAAAAATGTATGGGTCCAGCCAGCATGGTGCGTAATTACGTCATCGGTCTTTTTTGTAATGCTTGTCTTGTCGTGGCGGTCAGACTAGACACACATTCTCATAGGGTCGAGAGAGTTTTGGCAAACAAGTAAACAATGTTTGAAACGGGAAGAGACGATTGGTTGTGCTTTAAATCAACAGGGCCCAATTTCATAAAGCTGCTTAAAAACAAAAAGTAGCTAAGCACAACAAAAGTATGCTTACCAGAACGGGGTTACCAGCCAAAATACCATTTCACATGTACAAGTTGTTACTTGTTTCCTGCTCATTTCTGCTAAGCAGAAAACTCTTGAGCAATATTTTCTGCTGAAGCAGCTCTATGAAACTGGGCCTAGCTGATCTCGTTCAGTGAAAAACAAAGGGGGAGAGAGCAAAAAAAGGGGGATCGTTCAACTGAACATGTTCCAATGCGAAACAATATTTCGAGTCCTATTTTGGGCTCCAAATGTAATTGTCAATATCGGGCCACGTGGCAAATCTGGTCCAAAACATCAACGTTGAGACATAATCTGCGTTGCTGTGGAATCTGTACTCGAACATTATCCCCCTTCCAACATTGAGGGCGCTATGAGTCGCCGTCACCCCCTGCCTGTTTAGACTCTTGTCACTTTATGCCAAGCTCTCTCTCCCCCTCTCTCCCTCAACCTCAATCATAAAAAATCACAGGAATAGTCTCTAGGGCATTCTGGGTAAGAATTAGCATACGGGACCGGGGTAACGAGAGTGGGGCAACAACGCCTCTCTCCTCCCTCAACAAATTGGTTGAGATTGCCCGTAGAGAGTGGAGCGTACATCTCAATTGTTGTTTATCTGTCCTCCCTCACCGCCTCAGTCCCTGTTTCATTTGCTTCGATCTTCCCTCCCGGTCTTCTGGCATAAACTCTCCCCACGTTGCCCATCCCGCGCCAGGAACCCTACCCCTATACCTGCGCGAATAATACACCGTCAAGAGACTTACTTCCCTTGTGAGTCTCAAAGTTATAAATTCACCCAGCCAAACAGTTTGCACAACATGAATTGGATCAACAGTAGTGGCTTCCCGCTGTGCATCAAACCAATTGAAGCAGGTTTTGATTTTGTCCACTCTCATTAATTCAGTCATATAAATGTAGATTATTACCTCCACAACTACACGACATTAATTCTCACACCCAGACAGTATCCCAAGTGGTTTGGGTAGGAATGAGATACATTAAAGTCACGGTGCATTTACAGCCACGACAAGGAGTTTTTTGACGTGTACAAATTGTAATATTTGGTTAACCAACTTTGTTTTCCACACTTCTCAGCAGAAAAAAACACACTTGAATTTAACAAAAGGGATGTTACATTGGAATGGGTTTGCGTCCGTTCTACAAACTCGTACTATTCAAGACTATATATGTATTACAAATAATACCAAATGGAAACTTCACTAAAATATGTGTCTACGTTTGTGTGTAGGAACGGCATATAACATGTCATGACGATGTTCTTATTTTAATGTACAATTTTGTAATATTTCCCGTTTAAACTGTAATTGGTAAACACAAATATGAAATCAAACGCAATAATCTCGAAATTGGCGTAATTTTAGCCGTGACCTTTCTATCAAGTTTATCTGTATCAGTTCCCCCAGTATATCCCCATTCAGTGAAGACGTTCTTACGGTGGGAAAGTTAAGAATAATATGCATGGTTCTACCTCCATTGTTCTTCTCAGAACCACCAATCACTCAAAAGAGATCTAATGTCACCGTAAATGTCTTATGTTTATTGTATTTCCAACTTGCAAACCTTCAAGTCTTATTTGTACATTTTTGGGGGGTGTGAATCATTATGTCTGTACTCCTTGCATAATATGATTCACAATCAAAGATCAAGCAGTGTTTTATTTATTTGTTTTATTTATTTCTTGTTTATCCTGGGTAATTCATTCAGTATGAAACAATAACTCACTAATCTCCCATGGATCCCAGCTCACATAAAAACTACAAAAATGCACTTAAAGGCATCGTACACGTTTGGTAATTGTCAAAGACCAGTGTTCTCACTTGGTGTATCCCAACATATGCATAAAATAACAAGCCAGTGAAAATTCGGGCTCAATTGGTCATCGAAGTTGCAAGAAAATGATGAAAGAAAATACACCCTTGTTGTACAAATTGGTGTGCTTTCAGTTAGGAATAAAAACTTCTTGCAGGAAGTTTTTATTATTTTAGTGAGAAATTACCTCTTTCTCAAAAACTACGTTACTTCAGAGGGAGTCGTTTCTCACAATGTTTTATACTATCAACAGCTCTCTGTTGCTCGTTACCAAGTCAGTTTTTATGCTATATATATATTTTGAGTAATCACCAAACGTGTACGATGCCTTTAAGATACAAGAATAAAAGGTTAAAGGAAAAACATTGCACATCCATTTAAAAACATTGGATCTTAGCATTCATAACAAAACTACAGTAATGGAATTAAAATAGGAAAAATAAAAGTTAAATTGACACAATATACAAGCATTACAAACAAACATAAAAAGGTGTACAAAGACAAGATATCAAAAGAAGGCAGTTGGCAAAAATTCATAAAACATGACCGGGAAAAGAAAATATACTATGTATCTAAAAGTCAAAACATGAGATTGTCGATTGTTTGATATGATAAGCGAGTTGGCTATGAATGTAGCTTAGGCCCATTCCTCGTCTTACTGGATGCACTTTCAAGATAAATTTGGTTGGATCCAATTTAATTCTGCAAACTATATTTGCAGCTTTTGCAATGACAATTTCGTGCGTCCCCCCCTTGTTTTTATTTCCTCTTGATAACGGGAGGAATGGCATGGGGTCCACATGAATACACCAATGCTATACCATCCCCTTAGTGTCAAGTTGTTAGTGTTTTTTGTTTTTGTTTTGGGGGTTTTTTTTATGTGATTTAAAACATCACAACGAGTTGAGAATAATGTTGTTGAACAATATTTTGTATTATTATTAGATTAGTATTATTTTTATTTTTGTTAACTCTTTCTTCACAATTATGTTAAACATTGTAGTTTCTGGCAGTCAGAATGACATTATCCAAAATTGGCTCTGTGTTTGTCATTCGAACATGTTTTAAAAACAAATGTTTTAAAACGCCATGACCAAATGTAGAGCGATTTCTACAGACGACTCTTTCCAGCAGCCTCAATTGGGGGGTCAGCACAAGTTCAACTCCGATAGAGCAGACAGCGTTCGAGTCTCGTATATACATTTCCCTCGCTTTTTTTTTTTATTTCATTCTTCTGTTTTGTTGTGTGCAATTGAAGACTGCCAAAACCGCACCGTGTGATCACTGTTTTAATCCGCCTTGTTGTTTTGTTAATACCGTCTTTGTTTCCTTGTATTGTATACATTTTACTCCCATTGATGAGCATAATACTACCCACTCACCGCCAAGGTCCGCCTTCCGGTCGAGCAGCGCGGTGTTAATACCACAAGACCGTGGGTCCCGTAGCGCTGGCACAACGGCACACACAACCCGACAATATTTCCTCAAAATTCAACCCTCTTTTCCCTTTATACACCCTCTGCTTTTCCTGGAGCCACGACGTTGCACTTTTGACAAGCTTTATGTGGTCCACTTAACTATCTTCTAACCCCCCCCCCCCCGGTCTCTCCACGAAACTAATTTTGTCACATTTTGTTCCTGGTTATTTTATCCAGAAATGACACTGCTAATTTTCCGCCAAATGCATTTGATTAAAGGAGGCCCTTATGATGTGCATTTATTCAGTACAGTTATTGATTTATTTAGCCCACTTATAAACTTATGGTAATGGTAAGACGAACACAAAATGCCACGAAACACTGCGGCACCAATTGTAGAGACTTAAACAAAACTGAGAGGTTTAGGGGGTTATTTGAAGCTTTGCATGGTGTGGGAACATAAGAAGTAACGATAACTAGTAAACTTGCGGGTACATCCATGTGTGTAAATCTCTTTTTGGGAAGACTGTTCTCTGAAAAGAGCCGGTGTGGTCTCAAGTTTTAGATGTGAGGGAATTCCACAAGGGAACCATTGTGGTCAGATCGGTTGAGCAGAGACAATAGCCTACCCTTGAAAAGTGAATTGAATTGAAATGGTTTGTTGATACAAACGTCATCGCAGCCAGAGGCCGAATTAAGACAATTTTTACATATAAAAATATACTAAGCAAATTATTGTATTATGCATAAAATTCCATAAATATACATACACATACACACAAACATATAAACACACAAATATTAAAAAATATATTTAAAAAAAAAAAAAAAAAAAAAAATGGCATGCTACGACTGCACAAAAAGCAATTCAATAACAACTACTGAAAAGTTCGAGGTAGGATTCGAACCAGGGGTAAAGGTGGCATACCGAGAAGGATACCACATGAACTCTTGATCACATCACTATAAATAGTCGTGATTAAACACCGTGTGAATAATAGTTAGACTGAAACAGTTGCTGTGCTTACGCTTGGCTTTGTTTTAGTCCATGCTGTTAAAGCATAATATCGCAGTGAGTTCTCACGCGCACTTTTCTTCGAGAAAACATAACAAAACAGATGTTCCAGATATGGATATTTGAACGAGACAAGTTTTTTTTGTTATTATACATGGCAGTCCCGTATGCATGAGGGATTGTTTCTGCATTATAAACTTAGGTGGTACATTAGCATAACTGTTGCAACGTTATACCCACCTTGCTTTTGGTTTTAGCTGATTATTAACCAGTTCGAAACTTTTCTTTTCGAAGTTTTTTTTTCATAAATTTTAATTTATTTCATGTTTGGTTTTTTTGTTTTTGTTTTTTTGAAGCCTAGTTTGTGTGAAAAGCATATTTTGATAACGATGACCTAGATTTACCTTTTTTCTTCTTATTTTATGTATCCATACAGGTTTTCTTTTTTGTAAAGATTTTGTTATCGAAAACGTCTATACCCTTAACGGACCGGTGTGTGGTCCTCATATAAGTCGGCCTGTCATTTGTCACGCTCAAGGTGCTAAATGCTGTCATTAAGGCGAGCCCAGAGGGAACGAAACCTCCCGCCCCGGCCAATTTACCGGAGTCGTGACTGCCCCGTCATGGGGCTCAGCGGGTCTCCAGTCCCCCGTACCAGGCCAGCAACGGCACGCTGATATGCGACCTAACGATCGCGACCATGGGCCTCTTAAGTTAATTGTCTGTAAAACGCGTAGTGATTATCTGGCAGTTTTGTATTTTTATTTTATTATATTATTTTTCTATTTTCCTTTTTTTCAACCAGAAGGGGTGAGCGCCCCCGGGGCATGACAGAAGAAAATAAAATGACTTCATTTTTTAGATGAGTCAGTGAACTTGACGTTTACATCCAAATTGATGTGGTGTCATTTTTAGCTCGTACTGGATTTGAGGAAGCAGAGTACCTGCATGACGTCTAGGTGTCAGACGGAGATCAAGTGAAGTGGATATAGTATTGGTCGTTCTGTATGTAATGAACCATGGCAGTGGAAATGAACAGTAACCGGACTTCACCTCTTCACAAGAAAAAAAGGGGACTTTGTGAAACAATTATAGATTCTCTGATTAAGGTACTAAAGGGAATGAAACTTCCAAATACAAAAATAGACAATGATGTCATTCTGTCTTTATAAATAACTCATAAAAGTGACATTTTGTTTCATCAAAAATGTCAAAGCGACACACGACCATGGTTGAAAACATTTCTGAATCATTTTCCAGTTGGCTCATCAGTGATCTGATTGAAATATAGTTGATTACCACCCCCATTTAGAGTTAGCACACGAGGATGAGCTTTGTTATAGTGATGCCCCCAGGCAATGATGTTTCACTTCTTTCCTTTTTATACTATTATTATAAATTTGTTCTTTCTTCATACTTTAAAGAGAGAGATCTAGAGAAACTGAGCTGGTCAAGGCGTGACAGCATCTATGGAAATTCCCCCATTAAAGATCCCTAAAATCAACCGAGTTATATTGGAGAGGCCCCCCCCCCCTCACCCTTTCACGGGGGCCTGAAATGGGTAATATCACCCGACCAGTCTATTTGTCCAACCGTGCAAATGTCGTCAATTTAGAGATGAAACTCTCCAAGTAATTTCCCCTGCCTTTTCTTCACTAACTCAATTTCATCTCATCCATAGCTTTTTGTACCTGTATAGCGATCTACCGTAATTATATTGCAGTCGACAGTGCCGTCATGCTGTAATTTAATCAATGTGAACAGTCTGCTTTTTCAACCGGTCCGCACGCCCTTAACAAGTGTCCCGTCCGATATCACCCGCGAACGCGCAACCAGAATAAGAAAGAATGAAAGAAAAGAAAAAGACAAAGTCATTCTCACAATGAATATTTTCATAAGAAAGACAAAACTATAATATATACAACAACAAACTTGTCGTCTACAGCCAACAAAATTATTTTTCTGGTGTGGACGCTCAATTGTTAGAAATCTTTAAATGATTTTACTGAGTATACGTAGAAATTGAAAAGGTTTTTTTTTTATTTTTTAGTTTGTATTATTGTATAGGAAGCTTTACATACGGGGGGCCCCTGCAGGCAAAAACCTTGCCGAGAGTAAATAACCATGCCAGTAGTTGGTGTTGGTTCTGAAGGAAGTGCGCTGCCAGTGCTGAGGGTTTGCGATAAAGTCATTCAACGAGCTGGCCGAATCCGTTTCGGAAACGAAGCTTTACAAATGGGCGCGTTGGTTCTTTTGTCCCGGCAAAGTGCAACTTGCAGGTCACTAGTCATCAGCATAAAACTAAATTAAAATCACCATGTCATGTAGTAAAAAAAAAAAGTGCGATCGATATGGCGCAGCATTGTCATTTTTTAAAGTTCATCAGCCCTTGAGGAAACACACACGCACACCACTTTTTCTTTTTTTAAGAAACCTTGTGGGTTTTCATAATAGACAGGTATATAAGAACTGACAACATTATTCAGAGTTTCACTTTCATATGTCTTTTATACATCAGTGACGTGTATGCTATTTTGTACACTAAATCATGATTCCCATACTGGTATATTATCCATGTGTGCATGCAAGTCTTAAACTTACCTCCCAAGACCGTTCAATCAACTTAGTTCGTTCCTTTGACATTAATTTGAATAATTTCCAATCCCTATACCCCAGCAGGTGACTGTCAATACTGGGACATGTTCTGGCCGTGCGCATTTATTTATGTAGCCCTATAATAAAAAAGGGGGTCCCAAGAAAAGAGGAGGTTGGCAGGCGGTGTGATATGTGCTTTGGACCCGGGGCAAACTTTGGACTGATTCTGGGCGTGAAAAGCTGCTCTTTACACGGCCTGCCTTAATACCTCCTCCGTCTGCCAAACCACTAAATAGCTTTGACTGGCGATTTCTTACCCCAGCACCAAAAAGCACGAAAACAAAGTATGTCCGGGCGATATAGACTTGTGGATTAGGAGTCAGAAAGTAGGGGGGCTTAAAACCCATGTCCTAGAGCGAGAAACAACACATCTAGGAAGTCCGCACACACGCCCGATGCATGTTTTCCGATTCTGACATCATTCACCGAGATTTTTTACATTGATTCCCCGATAATTGGGTGGCGTAGCGGAGTTGTTGCCCCGTGCCCCGCGGCCCAGAAAGTACACGGTTTGGTATTCTCAACTGACGGCACTGGATGGCTCGAACTCCCGCACGGAGGTGTAAGGCGTCCCCACACGTCCCGGATCCGTTCTTTATGGAGATCTGAACCAAGTTTTTACGGGCGAGCGGTCCCATACGAGAACGTGACCGTGTTCACGACCATGTGAAATTATCAACATGTTCCCGTTTGTCCGTATCCCCATTGATTTCATTTATTCGAACAGTCAGCCGTGGATACTGTCATTTCCCTTGCTATCCATTGTGGCGTGTTTCTTACCACGGCAGCCATTGATTTTACACGCACGATAAATATTGCTATCGGTTTGTGGGATGTTCAACACGGGTTTTTTCCCCTCACTGCAGCTGACATACCTGCACACCTGCAGCATCATAACCAAAACCATAGAAGTAACTCCCTGGTTGCACTTAACGCCATTATTTCACTCTACAGTGCCTCCAACTCAGTCCATTTCTACAATTTCCAACAGTCTCTCAGGTGTATACTCTCGGGGTCGAGTGAAACTGAACATTTTCGGATTCCAGTTTTAGGGGGACACGTTTGTTGTTCTCGCTGCCAATGTTTCTCTCATTATAATATAGGCGGGTGCTTTTTTTGTCGACGATTAAATAAAAAGTTCACTTCTCTTTTGAATTTGGTTCTTAATTTCGGTATTCCGATTGTTTGTATTGTTCTAGTTATTTTTTCTTTTTCTTCTTCCTTACACCGAATGTGGTTCTTAATGTCGGTATTTCGATTGTTTAGAATGTTCTAGTTATTGTTGTTCTTCTTCTTCTTAATGACACCAATGTCGTTATAATCAGCTAGTTTCTTTTTGTTATAATACCTCATGCCTCCCGTCGATCCGATCACGCCACATGTATGTATCCCTGGTCTGTATTTCTATATTATCGCATACTTCAAAAGTACAGGTGACTCAAACTATTCTCCGACATGCCCCGACTTACACTCTCCTCCGAACGACCCGCCACACCCAGCTCGATAACCAGTGTCACGTGACACAGAGAACCAGCCGTTCTAGGTCCCCGGCACTGCTCAACACTTGAGTCGTTTTCACCTTCAGTAAATTGACAATGCGAGCGGTTCACGACCATCCTTCAACAACCCTGCCGTTATGAAATTTCCCCCTTCCGAAAACCACCCATCCTCTCCTCAGCACGACAAACCGGCACTCGCCCGGAGGAACCAACAGTTTAAGTACGGGACATTTTGACATTTTATCCTGCTCTACCCGAACCACTGCAAATAGTGGCCCACCAGTTAGACGCTGGCGAGACCAGGCTGCAGTGTTTTTGTTTCCAAGTTCAAATACTTTCAGTGTGTCTGTTTGATACGTGGCTAATAGCCTTCTAAAAGCTGTTCAAACAACTCTCCTATTACCACGTGTATACGGTGTGATGTCAAGTTACTTTTTCCGCGGGTGGGGTCTGCCAGCCCGTGGCCTCAGCACTCCAGTGGCAAAAACTATCCCAGCAGTCTCCACTTCAAATGTTGTCGAGTACATTAAAACAACAAAAAAGACTCCTCCGTCCGTCTGTTCTTTGTTCGCCTCGTAAAACCCCCAATCTGGCCCGACGTGTTTTTTAGTTTTGACATTTTTTTTCAAAGGGCGGATAGGATCACACAACACTATACGATAGATAGAAGTAAGTTAGCAGATGACGTCACTTGAAGCTGTTTTCCTTGGTACTATCGAGAGACAAGAGGAACGAAGGAAAAGGGGGAGAACCATCGACTGCCCCAGTCTGTAAATTAATGATGAAAAGGCGCAACATTATATCGCAAGAGTCCCCTGGTGTTACATTCATGATGACATTGGGTAGTGCACTTCTTTCCTCCATCTCACCCTTCCTCAAGTTAATATCTGCAAACCAAACCACGTTTATGAAAATCAAACAGTAGTTCCCGTGACGGTCTTCTCGTCCCCATCTTTGCATTTTGTCTGTCATGTCCTCGAGTAGCGTACTCGAAAACATTCTCTGACTTCTCTCAGCCCGTCTGCCAACGTGAATAATCACTCTCAATCGAGAGCGTAAAAAGGTACAGAGAAGAAAGTTTCGCCTCGTAAGAGCTCTGATTAAAGTTTAAAGACACACTATATAAGATGGTGTTGATTGAAAGTTCAAAACCGTGCTACAGTCTAAAAAACACTGCGTGTTCAGGAATGTATAAAGTATCATGATTTAAACAGCTAGCCACTACTCATGTACTTTTAAAATTACAACGAACATATCGTAAGGGTTTTCGGACTTGGTGTTAATCAAGTGTCAATGCGGTGTCAGTGTTGCTTCAGCATACTAAATAGGCCTGGATGAAACGCTTATACATGTATAATATTCACAGTACAATATGATGTGACACTTACAGCATCTCGTGTGTTCATTTTGTATTATATTTCGCTGTATTTTAAAACCCCATGATTATATCAAACGGATACCTCAAATCTAATTTCTGGCGAGTAACAACTTGGTAGGTTTTTTTTTCTCGCTCTCTCTACGATTCGTGGATTATTCTTTTGAACGTTTTATGACGTGTCATAAAAAGTCTTGGGAGGATATACAAATGGACAAACTTAATCTGCAGATTATATGTTCGTCTTGATAACCGTTGTACCATTGACTATTAAGATCATTTTCATCCCTCGCTGGTTGCGCCACAATCGCCCAGTGTCTTGATGAAAGAGATACCCGATACAAGGAAGACGGTGATTTCTCTCTATCGCTATTTTCCCGCCTTTTTTTTGTAACGTCACTTTGTGAGTTTGTGTCTCATCCTTTGTGGTTTGCAAAAAGCATTTGAGATGGATTTCTCTTTTTATTGCATTCTTTGTCAGACAGTTCCTCAGGACCCATGCTCTTGTGGTATGGAAACGCAACACTATATTGCAGCCCACGTGCAAAGGGCCGTTTTTAAAAAGCCTTGCGAACCTTAAACACTGGATACAATTTCTCAGCCGAATCGAGTGGCCCGCATTACCGGGATAAAATTTCTTGCGAAAAATGTCTGTGTGAATTACCATCGAAGCCTCGGGCCGTGCCGCTCGAAAGTGATACCGCTATTCCCTTATATATACAGTGCACATGGTCTTACTTTATAACTGCCAATCACCTCTCTTTTTTTTTTCTTTTTCCCGAAAGCGCGCGAGATCATAATTCGGGCAAGATTGGAGTATCGTCCACAGTCGCTTCCCATATTAGCACTCCAATGTGTACATGTACCAAAAACAGCTGTGACTATAATGAATATGGGCCGTTGTACTATAAAATACTAACATACCTGGCTTCTACTGGCAAAAAGGTGTGTATGAAACAATAAGCTTTAATCACACAGTGAAATGACCCGGGGGCTCGGTGTCTTCATATGGGGGACCCGACTTCTGCGGAATTTTCCAATTTAGAAAAGTTGACGTTTTCTAGGTGTAGATGAACCGGCGAGATTGGATTGGGTTTCCCCGGCAATTGAAACTAAATTCCTACTGCAAACCAGCAATATTCCTTGTATTTCTTTTGTGTGGGGAGAGCAGTGCCGTGCTGATTTCGCTCAACTGTGGTGTAATCTAGTTCACGGAGCGTAATTGAATAGCAAATGCGAGAACAAACGCCGGGTTTAGGACCCATAGAAACACAGATTCAAATGCCGACATAAATAACTGCATTCGGTCTTCCATGGTCCTTCGTGATACAAGTTCAATGTGGACGTGTATATGACTATTGGGTATTTTTGGTTGCACCGGGGCACCCGATCCATGATGCATGGCGGAATGGGAAAATTCACTTATTAGTTATTGCCGATGAATCTAACCTCATCCAAAATGTAGATTTAAATAATAAACATCCAGCATTCAGCATTTTTAACTTCAGAAAAAAAAATCTCGGAAAAATACTTTCTATACAATACACACAGAATTATAATATGCTCTATTTTCGAGCGCGCGATTATTCGTCTTGCCTTCAACGGTAAGTCGTGTTCCCTGCACCACATCAAGTCAAGTGTCTCAATATCACACACAAAGGGTCCGACTATTTCTCCATCTGCTAGGCCCTGGGCCGGGTCTGAGAAGACGATTTAGGCTGTGGCTTTTTGCTGACTTGTCTCATAATACAGTGTTATCATTTAAAAGCCAGTGGTTAGCCGTAGCCACTGACATGCATACACCCTGGGCCCAATTTCATGTAAACACAAAAACTTGCAAGCACAGAAAACCCTTGCTTAAGAAAAATAGGTTACAGGCCAAAATACCAAACACTTACCATTGCTGTGATTGGTACCCCACTCATTTCTTGCCTAGCAAAGAAATTTGCTGAGCAGAATTTTCTGCTAAACAGCTTTATGAAATTGAGCCCTGGTATATGGGTAACACTTTGGGTTGTTTGTGTTGGCATTATTTGAAAACCAAAATGGCCGCAATGTGACATTGTCACTTCATCATTATTCTGGTTTTTAAATTGTTTACTCCATCGAGGTGTTTTTTAAATTAAATTACAATTAATCTTAACATGTATCCAATCTAGACATTGATTAACAAAAACAAGAACAGCAATAGGTCAATGAATGGTGCAAACCACGCAAAAGGGGAACTTATTGACGTATAAAAATTGATAAAACAAAGTTCTGGGAGAAGTACCTATTTAACTAAACCTTCAATTGCTAGTGTACACATATATAGGAAGCAATACAATAGATAAGGTGTAGTTACTTGAATGATAAAAGGAGTTGATGAAATAAACACATGTTGGCCTTTGGCCTACTATGGGGAAGCACAATGCTGTTTCCTGTCTATTTTATATCCCTTTAGCTCTGAGGAAAATTTCGAGGAAATGTTACAAGTCAGTTTTGTAGTACAGGTTGAGGTTTAGCCTATTAGTGCCATCACACTTTGGAGTTGAATACAATGATCTATTTTTTGTTTAACCTATAGTTGTCGAATCAAGTTTCATCCATTCATTCAGAGAAGTTCAACTTTGATTCTGCAGTTAATACAAATGATTACACTGCGGGGTTGTCACACAAAAGGCCTCAGTTTTCCCTTGATATGTGGTTTAAAATTATAACCAAAAACTGTCCGGACTTTTCCCTTCAGCTCTGAGGATAATTTCGAGGAAATGTCACAATTCAGTTTTGTAGTGCAGGCACTAAAGCCTATTAGTGCCATTACACGTCGGAGTTACACTGATCTATTTTTTTGTTTTAACCTAGTTGTCGAATCAAGTTTCATTCATTCAGAGGAGCTGTTCAACTTTGATTCTGCAGTTAATACAAATGATTACATTACAGGGTTGTCACACAAAAAGCTTCAGTTTTCCCTTGATCGCATGGTTTTAAATTATAACCAAAAACTGTCCGGACTTTTCCCTTCAGCTCTGAGGATTATTTCGAGGAAATGTTACAAGTCAGTTTTTTAGTAGGTTGAGGTTTAGCCTATTAGTGCCATTACACGTCGGAGTTACACTGATCTAGTTTTTTGTTTTAACCTAGTTGTCGAATCAAGTTTCATTCATTCAGAGGAGCTGTTCAACTTTGATTCTGCAGTTAATACAAATGATTACATTACAGGGTTGTCACACAAAAGGCTTCAGCTTTCCCCTGATCTGTGGTTTTTAGTTAGCCAAAAAATTCCAGACTTTTCCCTTCCCGCAGTCTCAGTTTCACACTATCACTATAATATACGCATTATGTTTTCATGGGCAGAAGCAGCGCTGCAATGGAGTCTGTTGCGCATGAGGCGTCACTGTTAATTTTTGGCGGGAGATTGAGAAATATAAAGAGGAGGGGAGTTTCAGATTGTCTCAGCCACTCTAACGACATATGGCCCCGCGTGGATTGAGAAAAAAAGGCTTAACGTAACAACTTCTACAACATTTGACGGGATTATGAATTCATAACAAATTTTGTATACTCGGATCTCTGGCCTGTATTGTTGTATCATGCAATTTTGCCGCCAAAATGGGCTCTAAGGTATGTTTACTATCGCCATAAATACAGTTTCCATATTTTAAGAGTCAATAATATACACAACAGGGGAAATATGTAATTGACTATAATCACAAATTTGGTATCGTTATCATGTTTACTTGATCTAGTAATGTAAACACTCACTGGTAATCGGATTAGAGTGGCATATAGAGGATATAGGTGAATGTATTGGAGGTTGGCTGGTGAGCGTTTGAGTGCATGGTTGCTCATAAGATGCTGTATGGGGGAAATGACGGCGTCTAGTATAATATAGACCTACATGGAGCCTGGGCTTAAATTTGTTGATTGTTTGTGTGTCTGTCATGGGAATTTAAATGTTATTGGATGACAAACTGGTATAATCCTAATGACTGCATAATGAGATTGATTCAAAATATGCAGCTGCGAGTAAACACACCATTTAAGACCAGCAGTGCCAAATGTTTAGATAATGCATATCTTTCCATCTATTTGGTTTAAACCGCAGCTACGTGCACACAACCACAAGAAGCTTCTGTTCACAACAATGCATTTTTTTATGACAACAATTTATACGTATGATGAAGAGAGCCTACACATTATCGCCTTTAACACATTTTCCTGCATTTAGTCCCGTTTAATTGGAAGTTTGTAACCGCATGTAACAGCGCCCTCCCGAGGCTAGTGAACAGAATGGTTTCTTAATTCGCAAGAGGTTAAAGTTGATGCAGTCGAGATACTAGTTGTTATCGCAGTAACCATCGGGGAGTAGTCTTGGGAAGAAACCGTTTCATTCTGAGGTGCAGTAACACGACCATGCGATTGCTATAGTCGGGTCCCCACACGTTACCGCCGGTAAACTTCCAATTCACAGCAAGTCTTTATAACTTAGGCGGTTGGGTTGGTGTAGTGGTGGTATCTTTCCTTGCCTTCCACCTCTAGGACCCCGATTCGAATCCCCTTGGGGCACTACGTGGATTGGGTTTTCAGTCCCTACCTGACTGCGTGGGTTTTCCCTGGAGTATTTCTCTGGGGGTTTTCCTCCCACATCTAAAACTGAATTTTTCTTCCTTGTCTTCTCTCCATTGGGTTCTTGGCTAGTACAGTGATTAGGTTCGCTATTCTGAGGGTCCTTGGCTTCACAACCAGAATTAATCAATGAAATGAAATGAAACTAGAAAAAACAAAAAGACAACCAAACCTACCCTTCCAATGGGAATCTGTTTTCTATAAGTTCAACTTAGTTTCAATGAAAACCTATTTCAATGTTTAATATCAGGATATACTTCAATAAGGCAAGTTAATAATAATTCATATTGGAATAATAGCATCAAAATAAAGGCCAAGGGCATAGCAATACGCCTAGTCATTAATCTAGTCCAAACAGACACTATTTACAAAAGAAAACCAGTAAGGCAGAATCTAATTTTCACTGGATATCACACGTTATCCGCATACCAGAAAATGCGGCATGTAATCAAAAATATTCAATTTCCTTCATTTTCTTGATAACTGCATACCACAATCAAGGGACAGAGTTATTACATTTTGCCCAAACACTATTTTACCGAAAATTTTACAAAAATTGTCACAAATTCTCGTTCGTGAATATTTCAATATCCACTCAGAACGTTATTCTGAATTCTCCCAATAAAAGGCACCGGACACGTTTGGTAATTGTCAAAGATTCTCACTTGGTGTATCCCAACATATGCATAAAATAACAAGCCTGTGAAAATTTGGGCTCAAATGGGCATCGAAGTTGCAAGAAAATGATGAAAGAAAAAAACACCCTTGTTGCACAAATTTGTGTGCTTTCAGATGCCTGAAAAAGACTTCTGGCCAGAAGTCTTTTTCAGATTCAAATATTTCAGTGAGAAATTACATTTTTTCTCAAAAACTACGTAACTTCAGAAGGAGTCGTTTCTCACAATGTTTTATATTATCAACAGCTCTAGTCTCCGTTGCTCTTTACTAAGTAAGTTTTTATGCGATTTTTTGTTTTAGTAATTACCAAACGTGCACAGTCCTCTAAAGGGATTGTATACGTTTGGTAATTGGAACCCACTGTTTGTTTCAATCCTATACAGTTGTCGATATATAGGCCCTATCCATAAAACTAACCTGTGAAAATTTCATTTCACAAGGTGGTAGCATTTTTGAGATATTGCCGAAAATCTGGCGCGGTTATGTAATTGGATTATATAATATAATTATTATAATAATATATACAATTATATATACAATTATATAATTGGAATACACGATCTGAAAAACGTTACTGCAGTTACTTATCAGATTCAAATTTGTAGGGATAAAAGGTGATATCTTTTTCCATTCACAGCACTTCGTAGCGAAACAAAACTCAAAATGTATTACACTATCCAAAGCTGCTGTACTTCTTACCAAGTAAGTTTTTATTGCCATTAATTTTCAGAGTCATTACCAAACGTATACAATCCCTTTAAAGCTTTACAATTTCTCCGCATTCTTTAGAAAAATTCACCATTAGTCATGTTCTCCAAAGTCTCGCCTGCTTCAACATTATTATGCGTACGTATCTCGCGCACAAATCAATCTCGCGTGAATTCATTTGTCTTCTCCTTCTTTCCCGCCATAAATCAATGAACTGATTTTTTTTACCCTCTCATCTAACTTCTGTACCTTAAAAAAAATGAAGATAGGACACACACAAAATACAGAATCCTCTCTGACGGTTTTTTTTTTTTTTTTTTTTACTATTAAAGCAAGACTAGCGAGGTAAAGAATGTTGATACCTCGATCTGGCTACTATGAAAGAAAATATCATGATTAATCTGTTTGACGGGATAGTCTGTCATTACTGTAAACAATTAGACTAAAGTTTATACTGGCGAATGACAACTCCGATTCGAGCCGTCATGCAAGCCGGCTAGGTGGAGAGGGAATTGTGCCGTCACCACCGCAACTTCCCCCGCCATAATTTACGAAGAGTCATATTTCGGAGGGGTTTGTTTGGGCATGGGGGAGGACATCTGCAGTGACCCAAACCTAACTCAGATGATTAATGAAAAGCTTGTGGGAGGTAAACAGTAAACAGTGATTGGAGGGGGGGCGCTTTCAACGAGTGGCCCGTAGCAGACAAAATGGTTGGGAGGGAGAACCTGAAGGTTGTACAAATTTGGGTCATCCCCTAACCAATACTACCCCCCCCCCCAACACACACGCACACATGTTTGTAAATCCCGCTGACCGAGGACTTCTCTTTGTTCTCCCATTGTTTGGACATAGGTTTTTTTAGCGACGTCCCCATTGGGTTTGTACACGAAAACGAAGCGAGGACGTCCTCGCTCTGTCAAACACCCGGATCCCTTTTGTTAAAGTCCTCGGTTTCAATGGATGCTCACACACACACACATCGTTAAAAAGGGGGTAAATTATTTTGTTTAAAAATTCAAGTACGAGGTAGTGGAAACAAATAATTCATACTATTGCAAAAGCAATTCACATGTTTACTTAATGATGTGCAGCAAGTTTCCATAAATCCTGCAAGACATTCCTTCCTTAAACAAAAATATAAAAAAATAATATAAAAAAATTGCAAAAAATTTAAACAAATCAGTCAAGTCAAAATTGTTCGCATGAAGTTATTGATCAGTTACTTAAGAATCCGAATGTTTTGGGGTTTGCTTTTTTCGTTGTGGGAACAGAATAATACTGTTAATACAAATAGTATTTTCTAATTGCTCTGCCGTCTACATTGTTGATAATGTAGTTTTTGTATACGGTACTCTAGTAAAAACCTCATTTTAATAACCAACGTTATATTTTGTGTATTTGCAGATGTAGAATGCCATGCACCTATCTCAACATCAGGCTATGATAAAATCAGCGTTTCGTCCTCAACAGCAAAGAAAAGGTAAAAACTTACGGATGGTCAACAACAAAATAACCTATCTTGTATTGAAGCCTCTCCAAATTTGTTGGCCCATTTAAATCGAACAAAATAGATTCAACCATGAATGCATAAACTAGGTCAGGGTTTTCTTCTACTTCTTATGTTTCATTTTATTCTACTTCTTCTTCTTCTTCTTCTTCTTCTTCTTCTTCTTCTTCTTCTTCTTGTGGTTTTTTGTTTTTCCATCGGGATAAAATGGGGAAAATTAATAACCAAGTTGTATTCCCTGAAAGTAATGTGTAACCAGGTAGCCTTGATTTTGTACCAACAGAACCGCATTGTATATAGTTGCGTGGATGTATGCAAACTAAAAACAAAATGGCCGCTCCCTGTAACATCGGGTTCTTGGTTCGTCAGTTGGGCATTATCACTGACCCCAAATTGTACACCCACCTAGAAATACAGTTTATATTCTTTTGATAATAAAAACACTCCAAATTCTGTCGTATTTATTTATTCAAGACTGATCATTTAACAAGTTTTCCCCGTGGAGGATATTAAACAAAGTTCAACATGTCATGTGGAGGTTGGATGGAGGGGGGGGGGGGCTGGTTGGTTGTATTTTGTGGGTGTGTTTGTTTTTGTTTAAGTGAAATCTCCTCTTGTATGGCTTCGTGATCCAGAGCTCTCGTGTAAAAGTCAAGACACGATGTCATGTCGGAACTAGCTCGTCCAACAAATGAGTAAACATCCGTCTTTTCCTGTTATACGATGCATTCAATTAACCCTTGTTTTTTCGCCAGGCGGGTTTTCCGCCCCGTACGACGTCTGGAAGAAGGAGACGCATAAGTACTGGGTTCGCTGAGCCGCTAAGTTTCCTTCCTGGTCGATCGAAGTGATTAAAGCACCCTAATTTAGGACTTTACCAGCTCTATCCCCCAGCTAAACTATAAGGGAGGGAAAATCCTACTCTACATGGCCGCTGAGTAGGAGTGAGTTTGTTGGCTGCATGCTGCATGTATCCACTGCATCATCTGAATTGAGTGGCTAGCTCACGTGAGCCTTAAACCACCTCAAAATTAAATTCATGCGCGAATAAATAGCTTATTTCGCTTTACTGCGCACAATGGCCCACGGTCGGGCTGGATCCCGCGCGCCAGGAACGGCCGTAGTGCATTTAATTCAAAATGATTAGGCTATATGCGGGCTCAGTGGGCAGGCTTTAAACCAGTTCGTCCCGAATTAATGAAATAGTAGATTCTGTAATTCAATTTGTCAATCCTAAAGGAGAAAATTATATTTATCGATCTGTGAACGCATTAATCTTTATTGGCATGGCTGTTCTCTCCTACAGATGCGATACATGTTGACGGGGAGAGACAGCGAGAGGGAGATTGGGGGAGGGAAAGATATAGAACAAAATATTTCCCCTGTCTTATTTTTTCCGCCTGGCAGCACTTAAAAATGTGCAATATCAAAGTGGTATGCGTGTGCTGCGCGTGTGTGTGTCGAGCGGGGTTAGGAGAGGGGGGCTACAGATCCGGCGGGCGGGGGGAGAAGAAAAAGTGGGGGAAAAAACATAGCACGGGGCTTCGCACCGAAGTACCAGATCGCAATGATGATTTTGAAGGGACACCGCGCGTGGGATTTGCCGGGTGAGGCAAGCCGGGTCGATGGGTATATCGATCTACAGGCCACGGGAGGCGATCGCTGCCTCGCTCTAAAAGCACGTCTGGGGCAAGCGACGCCAGCATAAACCAATCGGAGGTCGCTACAACAACTTCGGAAGCGCGAAACACAGACATAGGGTCGTGGCTATTAGAGCCCTTTTTACATTTTCAGCACTCTCCCGGTTCGGAATGAGATTGTATGGCATGGATTTTAGGGGAGGGCTGTCTTCCTTAATGACTATGCATGTTATCAATACTTACGTATACATTATCCCTTAAGAGTTGTATGCATAAGTAATAGATCCTATGCGGTTTAAAGTCTCAATTGAAGACAATTTACCTCGTGTTATGACGGGGCCATAAACCAGGCTCTCTCTGTGACAACGTCAACGTCGCTTTAAAACTGTACGACCATAGGCCTAATTGCATAGAGCTGCTTAAGCACAAAAAGTAGCTAAGCACAACAAAATTACGCTTAGCACAATAGGCCCAACCATAGGCCCAATTTCATACAGCTGCTTAAGCACAAAAAGTAGCTAAGCACAACAAAATTACGCTTAGCACAATAGGCCCAACCATAGGCCCAATTTCATACAGCTGCTTAAGCACAAAAAGTAGCTAAGCACAACAATATTATGCTTAGCACAATAGGCCAACCATAGGCCCAATTTCATATAGCTGCTTAAGCACAAAAAGTAGGTAAGCACAACAAAAGTATGCTTATAGCACAATAAGGTAAACCAGCCAAAGTACCATTTTGCAAGCACCATTTGTGACTGGTAAGCTGCTTATGTTATGCTTAACAGGAAATTGTTAAGCAACATTTTCTGCCTCAGCAGCTCTATGAAATCAAGCCCCGACAATAACATTACTCACTAAAGCGCTTACAACTAATTGCATTTAAACAAAGACAACGAGGCAAGAATTATACACTAACAACAAACACAATGGCACTTTGCGTGAAGACCACCACGTCTGGCACATCACAAAACACAACACGCTGAAATTTTTGACTTTTCCCAACTTCGTCAAAGGGAACCCTTAAAACGGACAGCTATAAAAATGGGCATCTTGTATTAGAGTCATGTTACATCATGCAACGGACTGCTTGGCTTATAATACGATCACAACCATCGGTTTCTGAGGATGGTTTGTACGGCAACGGCCTCGTTTGAGATGGATGTACTCCAACCATGATACTTGATGCCTGAAGCAATGCAAACACAGACACGACTCCAGACTGATTGGGGGAAGGGGGGGGGCGTTCCAGTGATTATCGTCAAATAAATCTGTTAGTTTATAATACTCCTCCAATTTAATAGCATGGATTCAGATAAAGTGACAACCTAACACGAGCCCCGACACTAAATAAAGAGTATAATCTGTTTCGAATTGCTTTTTTTTTTTTTTTTTTTTTTTCATTATTGATAAAAATGCTGAATAGCTAAATTTGCATAAACTTAACCTTTTAAACACTAATCGTGCGACATTAGTATAAAATAATGGTTATAGTATTATTCTCTATTCATAACTATAACGTAGTTAGAGTTATACGGTAGCAGTTCCTCTTACAGTTTAGAAGTAACAGCGAAGATCAACCCCTAGACTTCTGCCGTACTATAACAAAGAACTCGAGTAACCCTTCACAGGTACCCGACTATACCATCGCGCTACTTTAACTTCCCAAGTAAAATTAAGTGTGCATGATTTTAGGCAATACGCAAAATGCATTTAAATAATTCACACCATAGTAGCAGATTAGTTTATCTGCAATTGTCTTAAAGGGTGTGTACAACATTGGTAAGGTTGAAAATATAAGTGTTCACAGATTTGCACATAACTTACATGGTATAAATATGGTCATGGTGGAAAACTTCCCTTGAAATAGTTTTGCTTTAAATGCTATAGTTTTTTTAGGTAATGAGTAAAACAATTAGTATTTATCACTGGTGATAAAATCCGATGTTTGAAAACAGTGAAAATATAGGATTGGGTTTTTCACTGTTTTCTCATGACTCCGAAGACCGATTTAGCTTTAACTTTCACAGGTTTGTTATTTCATGTATAATGTTGGGTCACATCCAGTGTGGATACTGGTCATTGACAATTACCAATGTTTACATTTGCTTTAAGCGTTTAAAGGTGGATTCATTTGCAGACATGAATAAAACTGTTCAAAGTAACTCCATAATAACGTGATTGAAAGTACATTGTTCCCAAGCATCAAGTACAATTTCGCCGGGTGGCTCTCGTTTTTCTCGGCATTCATGGACGCACAAATGTACACAGTTCGGTGGAACTATACTTCATAATAAATCCTACCCCACAAATCCAAATTTTCTCGAACAATAAAACAATTGACAATCATTCATTAATTTATTATTCTTCATCATAACAACATGAAATTCCATATCCCGTGTTTTAACAACAATGACACCACTACAAGTACATGATATAAGAAGAAAAAAATGAAGTCCAACAAATACATTACATAAAAAGAAACACTTAAAAAGCAAAAGAACGATACAGCAATAAATCTTTAAACCGCCTCGCTATAAAATTAGCGATGGAACCTAGAATTAAAAAGATGACTGGAATTTGGCAAGAATGATCTTCTAAAGCGCTCTGTATTTCTGCGTATAAAGGCCTGATTCTGCCGAATTGTTGCACACTATAACCAGGTGATTTATAGGATGGGTGAGGTTCCTGCTTGATAAACTGATGGCATATCCCTTTAATTGACTCTGTGATAGTTTCAGCTTAGTTTATGATTTCTTCTGTTTATGGTTTTCGGGTATAGAATCAGTTCATCCGAACGGATTTAACTTGGCTTTGAAAAACACACCTCCTATAGCCAGTATAGTACTAGCCAGCCCGTAAACCCAACTGGCTCATGAGGTTCTACGTTGTTTCTTTGCTATCTTGATGCAAACCTGAATTTAAAAAATGCAAAAAAGTAGGTAGCTGCAAATAATGTGTGTTTCCCCCAAGAAGACTGGGGCATGGCAAATCAGAGGACTAATGAAGCGGCAGTTTGGACGCGTATAACGGTTGGCTCAATGGTGCTGCAGCTATAGTGTCCCCGTGCCTTATTACTCAGCCACAACAAAATGGCAGAATCCTCGGTGAATACAGTAGCTCCCCAAGGCTCCTTACGGCAGTCAAAACCCATCTTAATCGGCGTGCATTGACGGGGAATACCGCTCGATTCAACGGCTTTTTAATAATAAAAGAAACTCAGGCATCACTGGTGTATGAAATCATCCGGTGTAGACCCTGCTCGAGTTTGATTTCTTAATCAAGGTTTACGATATAGTTTGGATCGCAGGCACACTGTTACAGAACATACACATTATTATTATTATTAATTTTTTTTTTCGTGAAAAAAGGAAACTTCCTTCGCATTCTAATAAAAAAAAATTGGATCGATAGACTTGTTTATCACGTCTGTATTTTAATACTGAGTCGGCAGACCAAATAATAAACATCAGAAGGAGGCTAAAGATCGCTGACATTTAATTGCGAGCACCGCGAATGTGTCAGACTTGACGCGCAACTCATTCCGCTCAATGTGAACCGGGACGATTCACTTTTTCGCGCCAAATCAACGCCTTTGAAATCAGCGTTATCGTCTGCACCGCGGGATCTCCCGCACACCGGACCGAGGGTGTTTTTTTCTTTTTCTTTTTTTCAAGTCCTTGGGGACAGCGTAGCGTGTGAATATTGCCACGTGAGCCGGTGAATAAGATTAGACAGTAACATGAAATCAATAGAACGGGCGGACCAACCCACTACCCACCCCCCCCCCCTCACCATCATCCAACAAGAGTTTTGTTTCTCTGTGAATCGTCGGATAAGGTCAAGGGCACACAACAAGATCTACTATTTAGCTTGAAATCTCCGCCAAATCCGTTCAAAGAAAATTGCAGATTTGGTTACGATACCCTTAATTAATCAAGGGGGCTGTTAAAGTCGGCGGCAGTTATTCCTCGATGACGCAGGAGTTAATGTCTCCAATAAGTGTAAATAAGCCGCTAGATGAGCTAAGAGGATTGCATACACGCCTAGCACGACGGGAGGAGACAAGGTCTGTCTCGCTCGTTATTCTCCATGGCAACCCATCTCAAACAAAAACACCCTCCTCCTTAGTTCTTCCAATTTCATTAGTCCCTGCGATTAATTAAAAAGCATTCAAAATCAGACCCACTACTTTTTTCAGTCGATTTTTAACACGCGTCCCGTTCACAGCAAGACTAGTATTATAGTACTTTTGAAAACCACAAAGAACTCATTCATTTGTGAACTTAAAGCGACTTTGACGATAATCTGATAGTATTATACTCTCGCCCCTCACAAGCCCAATTAATACTTTAAACCTATACCATCCGAACATTAAAACACTATTTTCCTCGAAAAAACACAGCTTTGTCTTAGAACTGATAGACTGATTGTCTCGCTATAAAATAAAAAACAGACTGTACATTTATGGTCGTGTTCCCAACCTCAAGGACGCTTCTTACCAAGTAAATTTTATTGCCATTAACTTTAAGAGTAGTTACCAAATAAAGGCTATACCTTCCCTTTAATATTGTTGTGTTTTGGGGTGTTTTTTGTTTTTGTTTATGGAATACACTACCTGAGAACTAATGAATTAACAATGTACTAATGAATTGTGTATATCACTATAGAAGCATTGGAAGTCAACTTTCGCTGGTATGCTTGTGTCCCTTCCTTTGAAGGGTCTGTATACGTTCGGTAATGACTGAAAATTAATGGCAATAAAAACTTACTTGGTAAGAAGTACAGCAGCTTTGGATTGTCTAATGTATTTTGAGAAACTTTTCACTTCAAAACTGCGATTATAGAAATATATATCACTTTCCATCCCAAAAAATTTGAATCTGAGAAGCGTTACTGCAGTAACGTTTCTCAGATATAGTGTATTCCAATTGCAAATTATTCTTCCTGCGTGGACATAACCGCTCCAGATTTTCGGCAATATCTCAAAAACGCTACCACCTTTTGAAAAGAAATTTTCGCAGTTTAGTTTTATGTAATATATCTACAACTATATAGGATTGAAACAAACAGATGGTTCCAATTACCAAACGTATACAGGCGCGGATCCAGGGGGGGCGTGGGGGGCGCACGCCCCCCTTTTTCATATAATAAAAAATAAAAAAATTTAAAAAAAGAGGGAGAAAAGAAAAAAGGAGGGAGAGAGAGAGAAGGGGAGGGAGAAATGGGGAAGCTTTGTGTTACGCAGGCGCAACAAACTTCATTTATCATTTTGCTGCTTGGTATATTTTCACGCCCCCCCCCCCCGTTTGGAAAATCCTGGATCCGCCCCTGGTATACAATCCCTTTAAGTTTGAACACAGTGCTAAAGGTATCGCAACCGTGTAGGCAGTTAGGGTCACCTCCAATCATCAGACCGAATGGTGTCACGAGGTTAAACAGTTTGATTAATCACTAACTCCATACTTCGGGGAATCCAAATCCCATCCACCCTGGTTGGTATACCTCCCCTACCCCCCCTTCCTTATGGTCCCAGTCGGCAGTCCTCTCCCCACAGTCAGCATATCAAAGAGTGGGGGTAATTCACTGAATGCGGATACAAGTCTGCGCGGGAAATATTTAACAAAAGACGCTTAATATTGCCCCTCTCTCCCTCTCTCTGCAACTGCCTTGTGCAAAAAAACTTTTAATCAAATTGGCTACTAAGACAGATTCATTCTGTGCCGTTGAATCTTAAATTTCTCTTCATATAATCCGGCGCCAAGCCTCGCATCAAAAACCCTCTCACTGCATTTAACGCATTCAAAGGAGGCAGGCAGTTGATGGGCGAATTGTATGCGGTGACTAGGTGGCGTAAATCGCGGGAAATCGCGGGAGATCGCGGGGATTTGATCCGGAAACGTATCACCTTTATTGCGTTTTGATGTAGTCGTCATGATTGGATATTTTTTAAGACAATTCCATTTGACTAATAAGGGAAACCACCTAATAAGCTGATGGGATGAAATGCAACGGCTTTCCAACTGCCGTATTATGCGGTGTTGTACATGCGACGGTTAATGCTAAACACATCGACAGTAAAATAGTGCATTGCCAACGGTTGATTTGTTTTTCTATTGCAACATTTTGCAGTAAAATGCAACCATGAAGTTCTTGCAACAGAAGGGGGAAAGGAGTACATTGAGGTCATGGGGACGTTAAGGGGGAAAACCCCAAATTAATATCCCCACATAGTACACTTGCTTAAGGATGGTGCCTAGTATTTGGGCTGGGTTCACGTTATGTCAGATTTCTTGTTATAGCATGACAAGTTAATTGAGGCACACGGTCAAAATTATAATCAGATTGGACGAAATAAATGGATGCACAGCTCGAATTCTCCCTCAAACCTTTCGTTTTAATTCGAAATTGACTGTAACATAATTTCCCCCATTTTAATTCCATCCCCCTTTTACGAAAACCACAAGACGTAAGACCGCAAGTCCATTGCCCCCTACTGAACGGTAGAGACCTTGTGTTGCTGAGCACCCGGAGGGCCTCCACCGGACAGGGAAGGTGATTTCTTAATACCTTTAAAGAAGTAAGATCCTGGCCTCGGGGGGTCTACAGTCCATCCAGGAAAAGCCTCGACCTCAAACCGTAAACCCCTCGTCTTAGCCAAAGCATTAACGTCATTAGCTCTCTGCCCTCCCCCTTCTCCCCCCTCTGATGATCCAATATGCCTGCTGGCAGACGGCCACGCCACGGTATGACCAGTTACGGCATTAATGTCGAGTTGACCCGTTGACTGGGGATGATGGGAGAGGGCGTGGTTCATTGGATAATCAACCCACTTCGGACCAGTGATGCCAGAGGGGCCCTGTTTTCTTCCCTTATCAGTTCAAGATCGAACTGGACGCGTAATGGAGCAATTGGGGATGAGTTTATCGTGACACAGTAAACACGAGAACAAGAGAAGTGCTACATTTCCGGTGGCAACTGTTTTACAAAAGTGCATACAAACGCTGTTGGTCACTTTTTGTTTTCCTATAATAAACATTTCAGCCTTAAAGTAACACACGCAAATAATCCATGCATTATGTAGCTTTATTCAGTAATCAGGGCCCAATTTCATAAAGCTGTTAAGCAGAAAATGCTGCTTAGAAAATGTCACTTGCACCGTAAAAGTGAGTGGGGGCACCAGTCGAAACAATACAAAGTTATGGAATATTGGCGGGTTACCTGTTTCTTCTAAGCAATTGTTTCTGTGCTCAGCAAGCTTACAGGCTTTATGAAATTGGGTCCTTGTTAGTTTTCATTGTCGTGCAATGCTTTTGTAGCAATGTCCAAGATAACGGCTACGGCTTTAGCTAATCTAAATCTGCCTTATACTTCATCACTGGGACAGCCACAGCCAAGTACTCTTACTTCGGACAGTGCTTGAGGCTCGATCATAACATCCGGATGACGTCACCTCTTGACACTTGGACTTGCAATACTTGCACGGGAAGTCCACAAGGGACCGAGTTATGGCCGACAATAAGATGACAATCTCGTATTGACAGTGATCAATGTAAATATTCATTTCTTTAAATAGCTGAATAATTTGCTTTATAGCTGACGAAGTGTGTGCGAATAAATTAACAAGTGATCAATTAATAAGTCTTTGGGTAAACGTTATGTATTTTTCGCTCGAACCCACAAAGGCCCACGCGTATACGAAGTACTAACATCCCCCCAGTTGAAGAATCAGTCATTGAAGGTTGAACCAACAGTGAAACTAAACTCGTGTTTTAGTCGTTCCTATACACTCAAGGGCGATGTTAAAACGGTATGCCAAAGCACGCTCACTCCCGGGAAACAGTAAATGAAATTCTATGAATTTTATGATAAAAAACGAAAAGACATGCAGACAAAGGCCCGTAATAGGCATTCGCCGATTCTATAAGTGTCACTTGTGTATGTGCATGCCTCAATATTTTAGAGGCCGGCATATAAATTGTCAGTGACAACGAGTCCATGTTGTGTACATGTATGTGTCGTTGTCGTCAACATGTCGTGCGTCATTCTGATTTGAAGTGCCAAATGTTATATTTCTCGTCTTCAGCCCACTCGGTCTTGCAAGTGCCTCTGCATCCGCCCCTAACTGTTAATGTTTTAAGTAGTTATTTATACGTTAATGTTAATGTTAATGTAGTTCTTTATACGCATGATTTGATAGGCTGGTTGCGTCTCTTGTAACTTAATTCATTGCTCGACAATTTGCACCAACTATGTACAAAACTACACAATCTACACACAAAAAGCAATCTGTTTTGCTATGTAAATCTAGGTTTACTGAACCGAGGCTTGGTGAAGTATGGTCCCTATTTCGTAAATTGAGAATCGACGATGTTCAATTGTGCTGTTGTGCACGGGGTACACGACACAGGGAGTATCACAATGGTGACGGTTATACTTTTGTTAAGTATGATATTTGTCGAATTACTTCGACTAAAAACAGTTTCCACTTCTGTAAAAAAAAACTTTGTTAACATGCAGAATAACGTTATTGGTGCACTCAGGTTTGTTATGATAGATCGAATATAGGTTAGTTTATGTAATTATTATTTTGTTAAAATTATTACATTTTCCTGTTGGGAATCATCTCCGTTATAGAGTCACTTTACACTTGTGTAATTATTGTTTTCACAAACATACAGTCCAGAGAAAATGTATGGGGGCTGAGTTTCAAATATTGTGAGTCTAACTGTTTAACAGGTTCCCTTCCCCCTCCTCCTGCTCAACTAGAGATGGTTCACACATAAACAGCCTGGAGATATTCAATTTCCTTCGCGTGTGGATAGTGGGTCATTGTCCTCAAGGCAAGCTCGCATATTATTATTCATTTCTCCCACTTTGGGGGAAATTTACACACACAATAAATGGCACTCGATGATTATTTTTTTTATTCCCGCAATAGATAAGGGAGACAAGATCCAAAATTCATGGGGGTCTTGACTGTGATTGGCCCCGTCTCTGCCACTTCTTTCTCCCGCCCCAAAGTCCCCCTCCGTCTCGTCGTGGATCAAAGTTGACTATCCTCTATAACATCTCATCTGCTATTCTATATTTTTTCTTCCGTGAGATGCACTCCAGACGGATTGCATTTCTCTCGGCCGGCCGTCGTTGCCTCTCGCCCCGGGATGGCGCAACGAGAGACCCCCCTACTCGCGAGATGGATGTCGGGTTTTTTTTTCTTGCATTATTAAGACGATGTACATTCGATTGAAATGAAATGTGCTCTGCGGGAGTATCGAGTGAACGCAAACTATGTAAATCGTCCACAGTCCGCTACTCTCTTCACTCTTTTGAGAACACAATTTGAAATTATGTGTCAAGCCAGGAAAACGTATCTCACTTCATCTTGAAATGAGGCGCCCGAATAGAGTACCCTCTTAATGGGCGGAGCTATGGTTAAGGGTCTCCCTTTTTTGTTGCGATGTTAAGGGCATGTTATAGGCCCACAGTGTGAACCATTGTTTTTGAAGGATTTCATCTTAGAACATCCACTATGTTACCCTAGACCTATTAGTATTACATGCACTCAAGATGAAACAATCAGGGGGCGGGGTCAAATTTTAGTTGATGGAACCCCTTGCCACTCGTTTCTTGAACAATCATTTGAAATGATCTATATCAGACAAACAAAATGCATAATGTTTGTTTGCGCAAGTATTATGTTTTGTGTAGCCTTTTACGGGATCAGAGGCGAAGACCCACTTCGCCTCAGTATAACTCCAGTAGGCTATACTTGTGGGACAATGATTTCGACAGTGTTCGGTTTTCTCTGCTTCAACATTTGCTCTTCACCAGCGAGTTTTTACGCTTGTAATAATGCTTCATGAATGATTGTACACCTTGTAGTGATGAGGTGACGTCGGTTAGAGCCGATTGTATGCTCGGTAATAGGATGTAGTATTGACGTTCGTATTGGTGGCAGCGGTGGGATACAACATGTGTCAATAATTACATGTATACCTTCATAGTAGAAGTATTCGGAGGAAGTTATTTTGAAAAGCACACTTCCACACACATATACTAAGTCCCCGGTGAAATACATTAATCATAATTCGATGCTTCTAAACTCCATTATATTAACTCCAAGTATATCCAAACTTAAAGGAATTTAATAATTATTTTAGTCGAGGATAAAGTTTCACAATGCATTCGTGACAACTCCATTATAGTCATTTCACTCGCCATAACAATTTCTGGGAAACATTGTCTGCCGTTCAAACATCAAGCACAATTGGCCATCTTTTGTCCACACTCCATAAAAGGAAGGCAACAACAGCAAGAGTGTCATTGTCCATTTGACGTCATCATGAGTTGCCGATGGCACTTGCCTTGTAGCAGAAGCCTTGCCTCCTACATCCCCGAGGTCATAAACCCAGAGACTGGACGGTTGGGGTGGGAGCATCGCCCGGACATCGAACCTAAAGATGATACGTCCAAAAAAGGTGTCTGAATTGTTTCAAACTATGATACGGTGAGCGCGATTCTTAGCAAGGTAAGCCAACACCTCTTCAGAGCGAAGAATTCACGCAATTCGATACCCGGTGGCGGTTTCTTGCCTATTATGTATACAGGTTTATCATACAGAGCTTAATTCAGAACACACTGTATGGATTATGGATGGGTCCTACATGTATTTTTGGGGGCGGCCACGAGGTGCGTCGAAAAAATTCGCTTGACAGAACTATGGAGTGTATTACTTGTGTAACACGATATCCGCCTTCCACCAATTTATTATGCGATTCGCCTTCAATCGCATATGCACGTTATTATATACTCGTATAGTAGTTGTAAATATTTGGGATTTATGTTACAATTCACCCTAGATGGCGTGTTATTCAGGACTTTCCAAACCATTTTTTTTTTCAAAAGAGTATCTCATAATACACGGCCGTACTGCCGCGTCGAAGAAAGAGATACAATTTGGCCACTTTTCTCGTTGCGTTTGATTAGCCTGGGAGTGCACCAAATTTAATATATTTAAACAAACAATAAAAGGGATTGTTCAACTTTCCTTCCCTTTTCTCTCCAAACAATCGGACAAACGTTTCCTGAGCATGCGTCATGGCACGTACTGGAGATGGCAGAACAAAGTGTTTTGTCTGATGGGGATGCGACTGACCGCAGATGACGCTGTATCATCCACGCGACGATTTTTTTTATTTTAGCAGCACATGCCTCTACGTCGCTGTACCTCCTTATTATAGTCCATTCTTCGCCGTCCGTTTTGTCTTAAGTCCGGCAAGGTTACCACTCTCTGTCCCCGATCCATTAGGCATTATACCACTCGATAAGAGGCAGAAAACTGTTAATCCTCCAGCCGCTTCTTCTTCTTCTCGCTGGAAGTCCCTCATTCATATACTATTTCAATTTCAACGGTACTGACTGAGCGACAATTTCCCGGATTGTATCTTTAAACAAAAAGAAGAAGAAAAAAATGCTCAGTAAGCCGATGACTAAATGGCGATCGAAGGGTCTTTAACGCCGACTGAAAAGCCCACTCCGCTTGCCTGAACTTGGCGAGATTCGCTTTATTGGCCAAGACTCGCGGCTTATTATGAACCAAAAACTGGTTTGATTTCCTTGTGAATGGAAACATCAATGCATTTTTTGTGTGTTTTTTATAATGTATGTTGCAATAATTTCATGCAGCTTTCCATCGTGGAGGTGTCCTCCTTCGCCCCGATCCGCCTCCCTCCTAATCTAACAATGATGGGGGGGGGGGTGTGTGTCGTTATTCGTCATTGGATTTTTGAATCACATAAAATAATATAACTGTTTTTAAGACATTGGTTTAGCACAGTAACTTACAAAGACAAAACATATTATGTTTTGTTGTTTTATTTATTTGTATTCATTCTTTTTCTTTTTTTCTTTTTTTTACTTTTATGCAATAACTTGTCATGACTATTGTTCCTTTTAACTTGGGATATGTAATGACCAATAAAGAAGCATAGGCATATCGGCAGAATCACAACGAGCTGATGTTATCGAGTCATCATGTAGAATTGATAACAATCGGTGTATAAATGGCCTGACGCAGTACTATAAGTCAGAGAGGATGCTATTTTCGTATTAAGTAAACAACAGACCGAGTCCATTGTGAATGGATGTTTGGGAGGGGGGTCGCCAAGGTCACCTTCTTGCGACTCAGCCGGGCCTGAAAAAAATGATAGATCGTAAATTTGAGCCTGGATGTTTCCACAGGTCGAGACAGTCCAAAACCACGAACGAGTCTAGTCTCCTTACTGATGTCCTCATGTTCGCGTCAATATAACTTCAATATCGGTGAGGCCATTTTGCTATGTTCTCCATTTTAGAGCCAACGCATCCCCAAACGAGGATGGAGTGAAATAGGACTGGTACCTTGTCTCTGTTTATAAAGACAGTGACATTGTAATACCATTGAGACCATGGTCGCTGTCATGCAGAGAAACCAGACAAAGCTATCACACAGCATGAGTTGATCAAGCATCACGGTGCAGTGGAAACTAGGTAACAATGACAAGTGGGCACCGCCCATCCCGCGTTTTTTTGTTTTGTAGAACACACAGCAACGGTCTAAATAACAAAGCAAACATTGACTTTGCCACAGTAGGGAGGACAGAGAAGGGGGGAGAAAGTACACCGGGTCACCGGCTCTTTTCCAGGGTTCTCTCTCTCTCTGTCTCTCTCTCCATTTAACTCATTTAAAGTCAACGATTGGAAATGTCATGAAGTAGGCCGCACTTTTTCTCTCTTTCGGCCGGTTACTCGCATCTGTTGCCCGGTCTGCCGGCGGCCAAACTCGGTACACGTAATAGGCCACTTCTCCGTCGCGAAATTGTCCGATATAATAGCATTACACCTCTGGTTTGTGCCGATTTCGAAGGTACACCTGATTCAGAGACTGTTTACGGGACAAACCAAGCTTCATGCAAAGCGGATTAACAGGTGAGCTGGGCGTGAAATTAAGGGGGGAACAGGCCCCTACTGACCCCTGAGGCCCGGGCCTGCACCTGTAATGCACTTTCATTTGCCGCATTTCAACAATTTGATTACAATTTTTTATAATTTTCTCGCGCGAAATAGAGGGGACCTTTTGTGGGGGGTCCGTTGACAAGTAAAAGCTAGTCAACGAAGCCCCCTACTTTGACGTGCATATACTATAGCTTGGTCTACTTCTACATTTTTAATAAAAACAATTACACATGAAATAATGCCCCGGGGCGACGAATTGATTTTTGTGTGTGTTATTTCCTAGGCAAGCTTCTCGCGGCTCAACCTACGGGATTGACTTTCATGTTACAGTGCCGGCAAGTTTTGTATTTGACATTTACAATCCGTTTTTAGATTTGAACCAGGACAGCGATGTACGTCCTACAATGGAGACTAAAATAAAATTCAATCAGTTTTCCGAGGAGAAAAAAAGCTGTTGGAGGCGGGAGAATCTGAATAAACTTCACATGTGAAGCGGGCTACAAATTTAAATACGCTTTTGATCCAAAACCCTAAAATAAACAAAACAAAATATAAATGAAAATAACCAGATGACATTTGAATAGTGTTCGAATAAGTGAGTGTATCTTTAATGAATACCAAATACATACAAATGAATAAATACATATATTTGCTGAGAGGTATTCGATCGGCTTTTAAAGTAAAGGCTTATTTTTAGTCACCCTTTCAGCACAATAGTTTGAAACGGTACAGTATGTTAGTTTTGTATTTACCGATTGTATAATCGTTCACTATTCGTTGGAGGATTCATCATCTTTATATATTTTAAGCCTTGTGAATTTATCGAGGGGAACAGTCGGATTCCCATCACGACGGTCTGCGCTCCTCGCGGTTGTAAGCACACCCATACATGTTTTGGGGGTTTTCGGGGTTACACATACTCCACACGAAAAATTGTCACCATTTGGCGGGACTTAAGTTGTTGTTCAAGCGAAACAGAATATGTTGCTCGTCCGAGAATAGGCAGGGTGTTCATCTAGGCTAAGCAGTCGTCAGAGCGCGCTAGGTCGGGAATAGGCAGGGTGTTCATCTAGGCTAAGCAGTCGTCAGAGCGCGCTAGGTCGGGAATAGGCAGGGTGTTCATCTAGGCTAAGCAGTCGTCAGAGCGCGCTAGGTCGGGAATAGGCAGGGTGTTCATCTAGGCTAAGCAGTCGTCAGAGCGCGCTAGGTCGGGAATAGGCATGGTGTTCATCTAGGCTAAGCAGTCGTCAGGGCACGCTAGGTCGGGAATAGGCAGGGTGTTCATCTAGGCTAAGCAGTCGTCAGAGCACGCTAGGTCGGGAATAGGCAGGGTGTTCATCTAGGCTAAGCAGTCGTCAGAGCGCGCTAGGTCGGGAATAGGCAGGGTGTTCATCTCGGCTAAGCAGTCGTGAGCGCGCTAGGTCGGGAATAGGCAGGGTGTTCATCTAGGCTAAGCAGTCGTCAGAGCGCGCTAGGTCGGGAATAGGCAGGGTGTTCATCTCGGCTAAGCAGTCGTCAGGGCACGCTAGGTCGGGAATAGGCAGGGTGTTCATCTCGGCTAAGCAGTCGTGAGCGCGCTAGGTCGGGAATAGGCAGGGTGTTCATCTAGGCTAAGCAGTCGTCAGAGCGCGCTAGGTCGGGAATAGGCAGGGTGTTCATCTAGGCTAGCAGTCGCCAGGGCACGCTAGGTCGGGAATAGGCAGGGTGTTCATCTAGGCTAAGCAGTCGTCAGAGCGCGCTAGGTCGGGAATAGGCAGGGTGTTCATCTAGGCTAAGCAGTCGTCAGGGCACGCTAGGTCGGGAATAGGCAGGGTGTTCATCTAGGCTAAGCAGTCGTCAGGGCACGCTAGGTCGGGAATAGGCAGGGTGTTCATCTAGGCTAAGCAGTCGTTAGAGCGCGCTAGGTCGGGAATAGGCATGGTGTTCATCTAGGCTAAGCAGTCGTTAGAGCGCGCTAGGTCGGGAATAGGCATGGTGTTCATCTCGGCTAAGCAGTCGTTAGAGCGCGCTAGGTCGGGAATAGGCAGGGTGTTCATCTCGGCTAAGCAGTCGTCAGAGCACGCTAGGTCGGGAATAGGCAGGGTGTTCATCTAGGCTAAGCAGTCGTCAGAGCGCGCTAGGTCAGGAATAGGCAGGGTGTTCATCTCGGCTAAGCAGTCGTCAGAGCGCGCTAGGTCGGGAATAGGCAGGGTGTTCATCTAGGCTAAGCAGTCGTCAGGGCACGCTAGGTCGGGAATAGGCAGGGTGTTCATCTCGGCTAAGCAGTCGTCAGGGCACGCTAGGTCGGGAATAGGCAGGGTGTTCATCTAGGCTAAGCAGTCGTTAGAGCGCGCTAGGTCGGGAATAGGCAGGGTGTTCATCTCGGCTAAGCAGTCGTCAGGGCACGCTAGGTCTGGAATAGGCAGGGTGTTCATCTAGGCTAAGCAGTCGTTAGAGCGCGCTAGGTCGGGAATAGGCATGGTGTTCATCTCGGCTAAGCAGTCGTCAGGGCGCGCTAGGTCGGGAATAGGCAGGGTGTTCATCTCGGCTAAGCAGTCGTCAGAGCACGCTAGGTCGGGAATAGGCAGGGTGTTCATCTAGGCTAAGCAGTCGTCAGAGTGCGCTAGGTCGGGAATAGGCAGGGTGTTCATCTCGGCTAAGCAGTCGTCAGAGCGCGCTAGGTCGGGAATAGGCAGGGTGTTCATCTAGGCTAAGCAGTCGCCAGGGCACACTAGGTCGGGAATAGGCAGGGTGTTCATCTAGGCTAAGCAGTCGTCAGAGCGCGCTAGGTCGGGAATAGGCAGGGTGTTCATCTAGGCTAAGCAGTCGTCAGAGCGCGCTAGGTCGGGAATAGGCAGGGTGTTCATCTAGGCTAAGCAGTCGTCAGAGCGCGCTAGGTCGGGAATAGGCAGGGTGTTTATCTCGGCTAAGCAGTCGTCAGAGCTCACTAGCCATTTGAGTGCATTCCATGCCCCCAAAAAAAACTCATTAAAAAAAAGAAAAACAAATTTCCGTGAAATTTCTCATGAAGACGAGCAGAGTGTACTGCTCGAAACGTCGAGACCAAAACCGGCTCTTTTCAGAGCCAACACTCCTTCCAAAAGAGATTTTACACATGGTTGAACCTGCAACTTTACTGTTTATTGCTACTTTTTTATTTTCCACACCATGCAAAGCTTCAAACATCACTTCAATTTCCGTGAGTTATATTTCTCTATTGTATTCTCTTCGTTTAGTTATGAACAATAGTTTGTGTGTTATTAATACTGTTGAGACGAGACCAGCTGCGACACCCCCCCCCTCCCCAAACCACTACCACCACTACCACCATGCCCCGCCCATTCGTTAATATTGAATAAACTCTCATCAAAACCCACATAACAATTTCAAGTACCGGTAGCAATTAAAAAAAACCTAACTAATAAGGCACACTGGGTAAAATGTAGGCCCCCTAGTTGTTAAGTTTTATACCCAGATGTCGTTCTCAAAAAACACACGTAGGCCTATAACTCCTGCATCTTCAACGATCAATATAATCAAAATTGCACATTTTAAATTAAAACGTTGTTGATGTTTACTTTGGTCTGAAATGAATTCTGAGATTTGAAAAGCTACATTTTACCACTTTATTGTGTTAGAGATCGCTTGCAGGGAGATTCTTCATTTTACAGCCCCCCCCCTTCTCCCAACCCCTCTCTTTTTCTCTCCGTTATATAAAAAAAAATGTTGTTATATTAAATATCGGTGTCATTTCATATTGTTTTCATTATTGTAAACTATATGTGCCAAGTCGGCATTTCAAATCCTAATAATAAGACAATCCGGCAGTTTGGTTTAACCTCATAACAACCAAGACACGCCAATTCATCCAACACCATATTAAGTTCCTAGGTTTGTGTCTGGGGGCTGTGTAACTTCCCGAACAACAAACACAGACAAAAAAGAGGGAAAGGGAGAGTCAGCACTGAAACTAGGGCCTCCCCCCCTGCTTGCAGCCACGATACCCGGCACCTAAACAAGCCATGTCTCTCGTACAAACATGGAACAGGGCTTATTTCACTCCCCCACGGTAGGGCAGTTATTGGCTATGGCCAGGAGGCTCTGCTGACAAACGAAACCAGATCAAGCCCTCATAAAGACACCGAAATCAGAATACACCCAACACTCTGCTGGGTTTCTGTTTAATATCTCCCCCTTTTTTTCTGAAGCGACGCTCCATTGCTTATTTCAGAGTTTGTTGCTATAGTTTTGTCACCACGGGCGAGTAAAGAAATGGGAACTTGAAGTTTGTTATGCGTCAAAACATGTTGTAAGAAGCGTAGAAAGGACCGGGACACGGCCCAAGTTTGTCGCATTTTCTGCCTGATTTGAAGCAACTCAGGCGCGAGTCAGTCATCTCGGGTCATAAACCTATTGAATGAGAGGCATGGCTCGTCACCATCCGCCCATGATGGAAACTGTGCACGTTGTGCTGGATATAGGTTTGGTTAACACAGATCTGAAATTGAGGTTATAGAAAGTCTAACTTGCTATGGTGGAAGTACTGTACTTTAGGATAAGACTCAGTCAGTGAAACTAGATGTGATATTAAGCTCTCGAGTTTTGCCCCAGTTCCGGTGCGAGGACTCCGGAGATATTTTTGACGTTTGGCATAAATATTCGAAGCAACTTCGTTCTGAGCAACAATAAAGGTGGCCCTTTAACTACACATAATATCACAATAGTTTCTGAAAATTATATGATGGGTTTATATCTGACAACTAAGTATCTTCCTCCATGAACTCTCCCAAACACACCGATCACACAGGTTTCCACAGTGAATCGGGAATGCGCCAGTTATTATGGATGTGTACGCACTGTGCCTCAACACTAATGCCGAAACAGGGCAGACGAGACGAGGCCGACAATCCAAACACCAATACGGTGCTGCACAGCACGGCAATTAAAGATTAAACAAATCGAATTGTTGAACTGTTTGACTGATGAACTTCAATTTTACACAGCCTATTCGGTTACATTGAGATTAAAGGGGAGGTATACGTTTAGTAATCACTCTTAAAATTAATGGCAATCAAAACTTACTTGGTAAGAAGTACAGCAGCTTTCAATAGTTGAAAGCATTTTGAGAATCATTTAACTTCGAAGTAATGTGGTTATGGAAAAGGATATCAGTTTTTATCCCCAAAATTTTAATCTGAGAAACTTCACTGTCATTAACGTTTCTCAGATTGTGTATTATTATTATTATTACGGATTATTCTTCCTGCGTGGACATAACCGCTCCGGATTTTCGGCAATATCTAAACAATGTTACCATCTTTTGAAATAAAATTTTCACAGGTTAGTTTTATTGTATAAATCTACATTTATTTATAGGATTAAAACAATCGAACGGTCCCAAAAACCAAAGGTATACTTTGCCTCTAAAGAGTAAGGACTGGTGATGTCCTCAACTGGGGGGGGGGGGGGTGGCACTTGTGAGCATGAGGAGCCCAATGGTGTGGACACCTATATAAAGGTCTCCTGATCGGGGACAAACACTGGCGTGCAGGGTCCAAATCGGGGTAAATGTATACCCCAATCGGGGTTGTTTGGGCGACAACGACTATGTCAGAGAGACCGCCCATGTGTACAAAAATCAAAGTATTTGAATGATCTTGACAAACAGGCTGGCCACGTTATTCCTTCGTATCGGGTCGACCATTAATTTTGTCCAGTTATATGCGGACTATCATTTTGTTTTATTCGAACGCACAGCCGGCTATCACCCGAATAAGATGCTGGCTGAAGGGCAGAAAGTTCCAATCGGGATCTATAACTATACTTTGACTATTATTTTAAGAAGACAAGTTACGGTAATGTATTTACCGTTTACCATTGGTTTGGACCTTGTGTAAGTTCTTGTTTTTTAGTTTGTGTCCGGTTTGCCCAAAGTTCGGTATCCGGGATAATTGAATAAACAAACAGTTTTCAAAGGCTGTGGCATAAATTCACACAAGCAAGAATGTTTATTCTTTGTTTCATTATGGAGTCTGAGTATAAATAAATATTATTGACGTCAATTTGCGTGGCTGCATTAAACTCAATCGTCGGCCAGGTGTGGTTCGCGTGCAAATAACACAACATTCTCTTCTTTCCACTTTATTTTCAAATCTTTTTAGAGTGATCATGTGATGAACATGCTGCTCCAGGCAGATGCGCAAACCCCCAAGTCACATGACAGAAGCCTGGAGCTGATGACGTAGGCGATTCATGCAAATAAGTTGGTGGTATTAAAATGTCACTCATATAGCAAGAAAGGAAGATTGTTCTTCAGAACCGTAGCTGTACGAGCTAAAGGTAGGCCTATGGCTGATCGAATTTAAGGGGCACGTTGCCTTCGGATTTGGCGCATTGGGCTATAAAAAACATTTGTTTTTGAAATGTAATCTAAACTGCAAAATATTGAGAGATTTGAAGGCAATGTGCCCCCTTTAAGTGCCCTTGTATACTCTTCATGTTATGATGACCAACATAGGTCAGTTCATTTACCCCCCCCCCCCCAATGGATCAAATAACTTGTTAATAGGATGATGTGAACAATTATAACTTAAAGGCAGGGTAAACTTTGGGTGATTGTCAAAGACCAGTATCCTCACTTGGTGTATCCCAACATATGCATAAAATAACAAGCTTGTGAAAATTTGGGCTCAATTGGTCATCGAAGTTGCAAGAAAATAATGGAAGAAAAACAACCCTTGTTGCATAGAAATGTGTGCTTTCAGATGCCTGAGAAAGTCTTCATGACTGAATCCTTTCTCAGATTCAAATTTGTTGGTGACAAATTGCCTCTTTCTCTAAAACTACATTACTTCAAAGGGGGTCGTCTCTAACATGTTTTATAATATCAACAGCTCTCCAGTGCTCTTCACCAAGTAAGTTTGTATGGTCATTAACTTTTTGGAGTATTTACCAAAGGTGTACCCTGCCTTTAAATTTGACCAATATACAAGTATAAAATGAACCTGAGTCGGGAATCATTTGTGAACCTTTAGTTTTAGTCATGCTCTTCACAGGTGATTTGAAACCACTGTAAAATCTCTAAGATTTTCGAGTCTCCCGGGAAAAAATTTCACGAAACCTCATGTGAGGCTCAAACCCACCGACCTTTTATATCCTTGAGTTTGTTTCTGGTCCTCCGACAAGCCTACTTTGCATCTCTGGTCATTGAGACATGTTGCTTTAGCATGATGAAGGCGTGGGTCTGGAGTGCCGTACCACTTATCTGGATAACGAGATATTTATCGCCAAGTCGACTATAAATGAAACTGGGATGACGATTTGCCGTGAAAATTTATCTTAACAAGACGACTTGCAGAAAATGAGATGTCGACTTGCAGTAATACACCAAGTCGACTTACTGAAAATGAGATGTCGACTTACCGTCATAATTTATCTTAACAAGACGACTTGCAGAAAATGAGATGTCGACTTGCCGTGATACACCAAGTCGACTTGCTGAATCTGAGATGTCGACTTGTCGTGATACACCAAGTCGACTTACTGAAACTGAGATGTCGACTTGTCGTGATACACCAAGTCGACTTACTAAATTGAGATGTCAACTTGTCGTGATACACCAAGTCGACTTACTGAAACTGAGATGTCGACTTGTCATGATAATTTATCTTAAAGGCACTGAACACGTTTGGTAATTGTCAAAGACCAGTATTCTCACTTGGTGTATCCCAACATATGCATAAAATAACAAGCCTGTGAAAATTTGGGCTCAATTGGTCATTGAAGTTGCAAGAAAATGGTGAAAGAAAAACACCCTTGTTGTACAAAATTTGTGTGCTTTCAGATAGGAATTAAAAGGCTTCTTGCAAGAAGTCTTCTATTATTTTAGTGAGATATTACCGCTTTCTCAAAAACTACGTTACTTCAGAGGGAGTCGTTTCTCACAATGTTTTATACCATCAACAGCTCTCCGTTGCTCGTTACCAAGTAAGTTTTTATGCTAAAACATATTTTGAGTAATTACTAAACGTAACAAGTCACTGATTCTGAGATGTCGACTTACCGTCATAATTTATCTCACCGAGACGACATACTGAAAATGAGACGTAAAGTCGATTAGTCGACAAATCGACTTATTCCATCGAACAAGTTCCATTGCAGAGATACCGGTATTTCACGACTAGACGATTTCTTAGGTTCACTATACAAGTCGTCTAGACGAGATAAATTTTACAGAAAAGTCGAGTTATCCCATAAACAAGTCGACTAGGTGAGATAGTTTATCTCCCGTCATCTGGATGAGTGGAATGGCACTTCTGGAGCTTCATATCAATTCTAACAGATAACCCGTTTGATTACAACAATGCATTCTAAACATACATAATTGAAGGACAAAAAACTACATTCACTTATTCCCTATCAGTTGAGTAGTCTTACCATAAAGTTGATCAAATTAAAACAATCAAAAACAACCATTAACGTAGGTTTCGTTTTGGATCTCTTTTGAAATATGGAGCCTATAGTCATCAGGGAATGGGGAAACCCTATGATTGTTTGTTGGAGCTTTGAACGTGTCATAATATTATGGTCGGCATTGCAGTACAATCGTTCAATCTTTCAATTGTTGCTTGTCCGTAGCCGAACGGTTAAAGAGCACCGGACTCAAGCTCTGGTGTTTCTGATCAGCAGAGTGTAGGTCAGAACAGTGTGGGTTCGAGTCCCGTTCGGGGTACTTGTGTCCTTCAGCAAGATACTTAACCATAATTGCTTTATCCTTCGGATGGGACGTTAAGCCTTAGGTCCTGTGTATTGAGGGTTGGTAGTGCACGTTAAAGAACCCAGAACACTTATCATGGAAGAGTAGGGGTTAACCCCGGTGTTTCTGGTTCACACAGCAAGCACCCTTGTTTACAGGTTTCCTCAGGCTTGCGAGATACAGTGATTAAGTTCACTTATGAGGCATCCTTCGTTTCATTATCAGAAACTATAATAATAATAATAATAATAATAATAATAATAATATTAATCTGATCATTTTGCACTTAGGGCAGATGTCGTGCTCAGAATTTTTAATTAAATCCAATGAAACGACAATATTTGTTATGGAGAAATTATTAAACAAAGAATGATAAGACGAATGCGTGATATATGATGACATTATGCTTTTTTCACATTAGGTAAATGATTTAGGCAAATAAAACTCGGGAAAAAAGAGAATGAGAAAAGGTGAGGCATGTATGATTTGTTTATTTATCTATTTATTTATATATTATTTATTTATCGATTAGTTTAAAAACTTTTTTTTTCTTTCATTTTTCCCCCTTTTTTTGTTGCAAATTTGGTGTCGATTCACTTTTTGTAGCCGTGGTTCAGCTCGTTGGTCAACCACCTCTTAACTTTATACAGTCGAAATCCTCATCAGAACTGTTTTAACATTTCCTGGCATTATTTAATTGTTTTCCCAATCACCGGGATTGGCGACTTTTGTACAAGTTGATTGTCCTTAAACCGACAGTGTTCGTTGGAATGGTTTTATTACGTGACAAGAAAACAGTGAGATTAAAAACGTAAAATAAATAAATAAATAATAAATAAATAAATAAATACAAATAAACAAGCATTTGAACAATACGGATGTGTTTAAAGTGTGTCTGTTTCTGGTTGAAATGTCAAAAAAAGGAAATATCGATGGTCAAAATGCACAAGCAACCATTCCATGGTTATTCGTGTTTAGTAGAATATAAAATACTAGAGGCTCGACTGCCCTAACTATAGTCAAACCTTCCATGCAAGAAGCATGTCCTTACATTGATGTCAGGCTCGTAAATTGAAACTGCTGTCAAATTAAAATGACCTCTATTTCTGTCCATATATTGTATATCCCTGTCAAAGAAAAAAAAAAAGCCCAGAACTAGAGAATCTTTGAATACCAACTGAGTGTTTGTAAGCGGAATCTCCGCATGTGCACACAATTAGAGAGACAGCATGCTCATATCATTTTTATCATTTGGCAATCTTCTCCCTTATAATTAGGTTTAATTGAACGGCATTTGGCAGCGATTTTCAGCAGAACAATAACCCGAGGTCTTTGGTAATCTCGTCGGCCGCGGTACGAGGGAGGGGGACGACTTAGCCTGAAAATTGGTTCCGTCCCCTGAGATGACTTCCCGGGTCTTATCTGGACAATAATCTATTCTCTGTTGGCGAAATTCGTCGGAGATTTGGGCTCGTAATCCCGTATTAGATCTTGGTAGAAGTTTGGAGCGCAATTTGCAGACGATACATGCAACCTAAGGCACCATCGCAACGGCACAAAAGAGCTGCTCCCCTACACCCCCGCGACATGTACCGGGCGGGGACGAATGAGTTGGTAAAAAAGAAGGGGAAACAAATCCCACGCTGTGCTCCTTAACCGTCGAGGACTTGTCAAGTCGGCGTAATCAAAAGACAGACTTGATGAAGAGAATAAGACATGATTCACTCGCAGATAAAAACACAACATGCACTTAGCAAGTGGTGCGAGAGTCTGACGTACTATACCCGTACAGGTTAACGACTCGTGGTCCCCGTTGGGGGGGTTCTTTTATTCAATACTAGGGCAGAGAGGTAAGGCTGGAAATTGGGCTTGGAAAATACTGTAAAAACGAGGAATGAGAAATGGTCGAAATTCCTCCCCCAAACAATAAATCCGATGAATCCATCGCATCGGCTGCATTATTCAACTTTTTTGAAAATATTGTAAATTAGACTGATTTGTATTATTAGGCACACCTCAATAAGAGCCACGCCCTATCTACTCCTCGTCCCACCAACCACACCCAAATTTCTTACTTTACTCGGTAGCCATTTAACTTACTTCTAAATAAAACAAACAGAACAATCATCATGTTCCAAAATCCATGGTGCTGTTCACTTTCACCAACTGAAAAACTGCACTTACGCACAGACGCAGAAAAGTCCGAGCCCAACCGTAGCTTGTGCTCCAGCGAAAGGGACGTTACCAAGGGTTTTTCGCTGTCTGTATCCGGTACACAGCTAGTGTAGAAATTTATCCTAGATCCTAGCCCCAAGTTCATAGAAAGCAAACAAAAATACATACAATTTAATAATATTTTGTTGCTATAAGTAAGAAATAATAGCAGAAAACCAGTCATCAGCAGATTACATTACATGGTATTGTCGCTGGTCACCCATTTCTGTCAAGCAAGAATTGTTTTTGTTCCTTGGCAATTCCACTAACAGCTTTAGAAAAAATTGGATCTTGTAACTTGTAAACAGAGAATTATGACCGTAAGGTAAGACTGCTGTATAGTAAAACATCGCCATTACTCCGTGACCCCCGAGGTGAATTTCAACTGCTGAGGTATTGGCGTACAACTATAAAACGGGTGTTATAGGAAGCACCATCAAAATATCACGAACGTGTTGTAATATATAGATGTTTTGATCATTTTGTCTTCGAGGACAAAATGAGGCAAAGAGTAACGGGTTTTTTTAGAGAAAGAAAGAGAGAGTTTTTCCAAGGAACATTGAGAAACGATTCATGAGACTAGAATATGGGAAAGACGTTGGGAAGACACAATGATCTGATTTTGATCGGAACATTTTATTTCATATTGACTCAAGAAATCATTACATGAATTGTCAAAACAAATAATTAATCAATATACAGTGCATTATTATAACCCGTTCCGTTATTGGTTTTTTTTACATGAAGCTTTCTTGTGAGGCAAAAGATGTAAAATAGCTTCAGTATAGATGGACGCATTCTACGTGACTGTTATTGGGGGGGGGGGGTGTTACAGTAGAAACACTTTGCACTACCAAGAAATCTCATTTTTCTGCACTTGTTTTTCTTGACAATTTTATCCCACAACTGAAATGATGTATGCATAAGTTTCAGAATGGCGCTCACAATTATTAAAACCGATCCAAATCACAAAGCATTATTGGAAGAAATTTAAGATTTTAATTTCAGGGATATGCGGATATCAAATACAAAATAAAATAATATAGAAATTAAAACCTATAGACTGTTTTCGATCATAAAAAGAAACACGTTTCTTTTCCTTGAAAGCCGCTATGGGTATTAACAAGTGACTGTCTTCAGGTGGTTTTGAAATCGTTCGGAAATGATTAATTGCCAATCTCTCATCGATTCCTTTACGGTCATTCCATCCTCCCGTTTTTATCAGACCTTGCTCCGCCCTTCTTGAAGTAACCCTTCTGATTTTACCCTCTGCAGGCACAGGGCGATATCGAGCCGTCTTCGAGAGGGTGGACGCCCCCCATATCATCCACGCTGCTCGGTGTTTATAGATCATAATCAAAGACAGAGTAGCCATCAGCCTCAGCCTGGTTTGAATTCCTGAGATCCCAACACCATTAGAGATATAGACAGAGAATGGAATCAAGCCACTGGGACAAGCTTGGTGTCAGAAGAAACTTTAGTCTGACCGAAAACACAATCCCTAGGTGGGAAGACATGGGACCGGATCAAGCAATCAGCCCGTCCCGGCCCCCTATGATGGTCCCCCTGTATAATCTCTACCGCCTGGGGCTCCTCACACCTAACGCTCGATAATTTGGGTTATCCCCCCCCCCCCACCATTCGTCTCCCTTCGAAGGAGATAGATGAGAAAAGACGACGACTAGGACGAGATTGGACAGCTCGCAAATTAAAATTTCCTCGTTTTGTTGATCGAACGACTAGGCGGGTGAGTCATGAACCGCCCTTGCGCCTCGTGTCATTACGGGGGGAGTTACAGCGTTGCAGCCCCGGCAACACGAGCTGGCGGAACCACGGCGAAGGGGGGAGAGAAGAAAAACTGCTAAAAAACCGACTCGCCAAAAAAAAAAAAGAGAGAAAGAAACTATGTCCTTCCAACCTGACTCATAATTACATAGTAGTCGAGCATTGAAGAGTTTAAGGTCCGTGGTGTGTGTTGCTTGATTAGTTACTGGATAGAGAGGCTGTATATTTCTTGTAGGAGTTCAAGTCTTGATTGAGACGTGGTTACTGAGATTGCAATTTGCTAGTGCCCTTGCTACGGAGGTCTAAAGCGACATGTGAAGTGGTTTGCAGAATTTCTAAATCAAGTTTCCGGAGAAAGTGTATACCAATCGCTGGTTATTGTTCCTGCTTTATGAAGAAAACAAAAAATGCGAAGAAAACCACTTGGTTTGTACCCAAGTAAATAATGGAAATGTTGTTCTCAATAAATGAACTGATTTGTTATATTGTTTCATAATGTTATTAGTATTATAAGTTTGTTGTTCTCGCTACTTTTATTAATTTGTTTAATTAAGTTAAAGGGATTATATACGTTTGGTAATTGGAACCCATTGTTTGTTTCAATCCTATATAGTTGTAGATTTATACCATAAAACTATCCTGTGAAAATTTCATTTCAAAAGGTGGTAGCGTTTTTGAGAAATTGCCGAAAATCTGGAGCGGTTAGTCCACGCAGGAATAATAGTCTGTAATTGGAATACACAATTTGAGAAACGTTACTGCAGTAACGCTTCTCAGATTCAAATTTTTGGGGGATCAAAATTGATGTATTTTTCCATAACCGCAGTACTTCGAAGTGAAAAGTTTCTCAAAATGCATTATACTATCCAAAGCAGCTGTACTTCTTATACCAAGTAAGTTTGTATTGCCATTAGTTTTCAGATTAATTACCAAACGTATACAAACCCTTTAAAATTTCACACTTTAAGCAATTATGGAAATGTTTCTGAGTCTTCCATACAATGTGTTATTCGACTAATTCTCAGGGATTTTACTATAGTTATTACTAATACGTAATTCTAATTATTTCATTTGTATAGCCTTCATTTATTTATTTCATTTTAACTTTCTGCTTCAAATGTCTGAATGGTGAAGCTCTTTTGTTGTAGTTTTTTTCCCTCCAAGTTTATTTTTAAAAGGGAGAAAGTGAAAGTGATAGCCACGAAATACGATAACCCATTAGATGCGACTGAGTAAACTCGACCAATCTATTTGATAGATAACACTTATTTATGAGAGAAAACTCGTCTCTAATTTGACGTGCTTCTCGTATTCATTATCCCAAAGTTTGAAATACGGGTGTTATATTCCTTAACATTCAAACAAACAGACTGATATTGTGCCGGTATTACCAGTTTCCGCCAGACCGTGTTTATGTCATATGAACTTGCCTCCCTTCTTAATTTTCTACTAGATTGAGAAAGTCTTTCTTTTCTCTTTTGTTTTCTCTTTTTCCCCGGAAGAAATATTTTATTCAAACATTAAAAAAAATCCTCACTATTAATACAAAACTACAGAAAGGCCATGGCAATAAAACAAAGTTGACTAATATAACACTTTTACAAATACAGAGTTAATCTTGACACAATAACTTAAAGGAGTCCCATTTTGTGTGGAATTTCACAGTAGAATCGTTTGTAATAAAGATGTACTTTTCCCAAAGTACATAGCGTTTTAAACCCAGTTTCAATAAAGCAAGGGATGGTCTGTTCTCATTCATGTTCATCTTATAAATGTGAAAATGACACAAAAGAAGGATCAGATTAAGAACACTCCATGAATTTTTAGTTATACTGAAAAGGATAGCCTCGTTGTCTAAACATGTCTCGATTAAGAGTGTTCCTTATCCAATCATTGGATCCGAAACAAAGTCTTTCTTGCTTCTGTTGAAAACAAAAGGTGCACAGAGACTCTTCTATGAATAAAATGAGTATATTCCACGGTGTACTTGTAAATTATTGCTAGTTTGTTTGGTGTGTTTTTTAATTACTTACAGGCGATTTGGGAAATTGCTTATTTCCTTTTTTTTTTTTTTTTTTTTGCTTTTTTTTTTTTTAGGGGGAGGGGGGTTTCGACGGAAGATATTTCTTGACGATAACGTAAACGGGTTACCTTTCATTCCATCGCACAGCATGAAACTTCAATGTGTTTTAACCACTAATCGATGTTAAGTTTCCATTTTCCATTCGGAAAGAATTTCAAATTGGTTTAGAGATCTCATTGTTTAATGAGGATAATTGAATGACATCCTTTAGAGGATATCAGCGATGTTGGTCTAAAAATCACTTGTAACTTTTTTTTTTTTTAAGAAGAAAACAAAACAAAAACAAAACATAGATGTTTGGTTATAGAGCAAAGACCATGGTCCTTGTTCTATGGTTATACAGACAATAAGAACAACAGCACTGTCCAGTTAAACAATGATCTTTCCAAACCCATTCACAGTTTTACGAATAAGCTGAAATCAGGAAACTCATGTCATATACTAAAAGACAGCTCTCCTAACAGTCGAGGCGGAATCAAGACAGTAACCCCTTCATTTTGACACATCATGCATAACCCCTGAGAATCGTTTAATCTCGTTTGTCACGAGACTCCCGTTTCCTTTTGTATAGAGTGAGATCATGAGGCAGACTCCATCATCAGTTTCAAAACTCTTATTAGAAAATCTGGAAATCGAGAAAAAACAAATTCTAAGCTCGCAAGTTTTTTCCTATAGCACCAACACTCCGCAATACCACAACACAATCAACGCCGTCCAACGGCGAAAACAAATCAAACTTTCAACAACCTAGTTAACTATATGAGTCGGAATTGTGCTGAAGGTGAGAACGCGGACAAGTAAAAAAGAAAAAGGAAAAATACCCACAAAAAAGGTGTGATATATTTGATAGAAATCTGTCATCGCAGTATCACTTATATGGATAATAGGTGTGTACAGAGTACCCCGTTTGGAGCATTTCCTCTTGTGATTTAAAAAAAGGGTATCAGTAATACCGATGATTAACGGGCTGAGACGGTACATGACTTCTGTTCACAATTCGTTACCTGTTTTGCGCCTATTCTAATCAGACCAGAACGGAATAGCGTGTGTCGCTTGGTGCGCCCTCGCCGTATTTAGCCACGGATTTGCCCGGCGGCTGTACTTCGCGTGATCAGTACAGGATGTTGTCAAAAGAAGGAGTATAGAGAAAGTGTGGAGGGGGAGAAAAAAAAGGCAGCAGCAGTATAAGACACACTACTGGGGTTTTTTTAACTTGAAGAGTTTTCTCAAGCGTCGAGCGGAACTTGGATCTAGATGTGAATGGTTGACAGACGTATTTCCTCTTGTTGCCACCTTAAGGCCCGATGATACAACGTTCACTCATTCGTTTATTGTTCTTTGTTTATAACCCTTTATATATAATAAGCTTTGACCCATTATATAGACACCTATAAATAGCTGTAACCACACGAGTGTCCTAACGGGGTCCCTTTTGCACGATTTGTCTAATTAAATTGTTCCGTTTGGGATCGGAAATAGTAAAACTCAAAACGATATTAAATTATTCCCTAACCAGCACCTCAGACTATAAAAGTTATAAAGAAAAGCGCTGCACTGGTGTCTAGTCTACAACCTTCTAATGAAACATTATGCCCTACTTTATTTGACACGACGAAACAATTCCCTTAGTGCATAGTTAATCGATAATGTCATTGAATAAAGATAATGCCGCGTTGTCAATTAATTGAATTAAGAAATAATTGAACTATAAAAAAACAACAACAATTGATGAGGCTTATGTATTTATCCATATTCCGCAAACGGTCTATTATCATTAATCGATCAATCAGATCAAACATTTTTGTTCTTCTTTATAGGCCCTATTTTAAAAGATCGTAAAAAACGATCGGGGGGGGCATATAGTAGTGCTTTAAATATAATAATGACGCCGATGTTACTGTAACGAGAGAGGGCGACATTCAATCGTTCACGCTCACTTGTCATGGGGGCAAAGGTTAGATCGATTTGAGGTGTGCGCATGCCCAAGAAAATAACAATGTTTGTTATGATAACTCAGTATGAAAATAAGGTTTACAGCGCTGAACAAGAGCGAGCGCTGAAATGTCACCCATTTAAGCCTAGATCAATTGACTTTGACTAAGTAGTGCTTTCTGGATCTTTGGCCTCACCAAAATAGCTCGGCAACATGGACCACGGCGCCATCTTTAATATTTTTGGCCGCCACTTTTTAATTCTTTTGAATTAGATAATTTACGTCTTGGGTCTTTGCGGCCGCTGTTGTAATGTGTTCATCGTGGTACGCATAGAACAGAAACGAGTTGTTCTTGCACTCAAAAGATAATCATTTCTAGATGGGTCCATCCAGTTGAACTTCTGATTCTAGACATTTCCAAATCAAGGATAAAATTACAACCTCGAATGAATCATTCATCTAAAATGTATTTTTTAATAACTTCAAGTTATTTAGAGATCAAGGTAACACAGCATAAATGAATACAAACAAAACTATCATCAACGAAATCTGGTTCATTCATTGTCAATATTTAATATCATAAAGATGATCGGCTCATTCAATACAAAGTAAACAAATGAATACAAAGGGAGGGGGTCAATCAAGCAGACTGAAGAAAATAAAAATACATTTGCCGAGTTTTGAGATGAAGGTCAGGGCAGAAATGGTACGGGTCGCCAGTCACCCCCCCCCCCCGCCCTCGTCTTAAACAGGTAACCACGATCACGAAGAGAAACACAAATTCGAGTGAGAGTAGAATCCTGAAGAACCCAGAAGAAAGTGAAGTAGATTTCACTAGAAAATGAAGTCATCATCACGTAACATGATCTCGTTTGAATTATAATATATGCAAGTGAATTCTGGTAAACGTACCAAGTATACTATGCTTTTACACGGTTACACCCCATGTTCCGACACCCCTATGTTCCGACACCCCTATGTTCCGACACCCCTATGTTCCGACACCCCTATGTTCCGACACCCCTATGTTCCGACACCCCTATGTTCCGACAACCCTGGTGTATTTTCCTATTCCTAACCCTAACCCTAACCCTAACCCTAACCCTAACCCTAACCCTAACCCTGTGTAAATCATGAGGGGGTTGTCGGAACATAGGGGTGTCGGAATATAGAGCAGTCCCCCTTTTACACACATCAGTGTTTGAGTAAAATCAAATTTTGTAATCCCCGATGCAAATTATATCAATTGATTATTACTTCACTTCAAGTGACGCTGCAGAAAATCTGCATGCGACAATAATATTAGAGGCGTGGTGTCACCATTGGTTTAGGAAGAGTACAATCATTCCAATCCTCTAGTTTCTGGTAAACACATAAATGCAACCAACCCATGAAAATCTCCCCATTCCCGTTCTTATAATGTGCTTTTTCGTAGTGACACATCGAAGTACCGGTATGAAACGGATGTTGAGGTACAAATTAACACATGTATTTCGACAGGGGATATTTCTGACAGGTAATTTGGGGTTAAATTCAATTCAAGCTTCTATAAAAGCCAAGTTTCCAGAATAGAAATTGTCAATTTATTTAATGACCAATCGTGTGTCATAAATGCAGAATATTCTCCAATGATCTTCAAACCAAGGGATATATCTATAAAGCAAAGATCACATATAGGGTTCTACATGGCAGCTCTTGCTCTAATTTACGATAATTGAGAAATTTGAGGCTCAAGTAGAGCAGTACTTCCAAAGCAAAATAACTCACACCACAGGAAAAAAGGAGACCCAGGGTTTATTGAACTGTGTCTGTTTGTTTTTTGTTTTTTTAATTCGACAAAAACAAATAAACGAGAGCAACAACTTGCAAAAATATGAACGTGTTTACGCAATCGTCGCTGTAACACACGGAATGCAATGGTGGGAACGTTTTCAGAATTTCCAAACGGAACGGGATGTGGGTCTTCAATTGGTTGGCTTTCAATTTCTAAATAGGGAATATTTCCCACGCAAGTTTCGGTTTAGCAGCAGCAGTGTGTTTTTTCGGAATTTAAAAGGTGTGCGTTGGGGGGGGGGGGGGGTAAAGGATGTGTATAACATTGGTAAGAGAGGAATTATAAATGATCACAGATGTACACATATTACACGGTATAAAGATGGTCATGGTGGAAAACTTCACTTGATATATATTTTTGCTTGGAATGCTATAGTTTTTTTTTGAGAAATGCGTATAACAATTAGTTGTGATCTTGCGAGTCCAAAACCGAATGTTTGAAAAGAGTGAAAACATACAAGTTTTTTTGCTTCACTATGTGTCTTGTGACTCTGATTACGTTTGAGCTAAAACGTTCAAAAGGTTTGTTATTTCATGTACAATGTTGGGTCACATAAACTGTTGAAACTGGTCTTCAACAATTTCCAAATTTTTGGAATTTTCTTTAAAAGAAAAGACAATTATATTAGGGATAACTTTTTGTAAACGTATTATACAGGATTGGTATGAGCTATCAAAATAGTCGCAGACAGTGTTCACGTTTTTGCGTGATCAACCATATGCATGAAATAACAAACCCGTGAAAATTTGTGTTTAATCCGTTGTGTGAGTCAGGAGAAAAAAGTGAGAAAACAAACAGGCACAATTTTCAGCATGTATAAACACATTGTCCTTAATATTTGGTTCTAACAACCGAAATCAGCTGTTGCAGTTTCTTTATAAGGTTTTCAGATACAGTTTTCTCGAATATGACTTCATTTCAGAGGGTTGCATAACAAAATGGTTCTAGCATGAACTTCAGCATTTCTGAGTCAGGATGACCTGGACTCTGTGTCAAAATAACCCCGAAATGGGTCAAATTGAAGCAGAATCAGTATTAAAATCCCTTATTATTTTTAACAAGTTTCTGGGTCAGCCTGACCCAGAAATTGGTCAGGCCCCCTGAGAACCGGAATCCGGATCAATTCTGACCCGGGGTTTTTTAAAGGCATCGTACACGTTTGGTAATTGGAGCCTATTGTTTGTTTCAAACCTATATAGTTGTAATTATATACCGTAAAACTAACCTGTGAAAATTTCATTTCAAATGGTAGTAGCGTTTTTTGAGATATTGCCGAAAATCTGGAGCGGTTGTGTCCATGCAGAAAGAATAATCTGCATTGGAATACACACTCTGAGAAGCCTTACGCTTCTCAGATTCAAATTTTGGGGGATAAAAAGTGATATATTTTCCATAACCGCAGTACTTCGAAGTGAAAAGTTTCTCAAAATGCATTATACTATCCAAAGCTGCTGTACTTCTTATACCAAGTAAGTTTTTATTGCCGTTAATTATCAGAGTCATTACCAAACGTATACAGACCCTTTAAGAGTGTGGTCTCCCTTTTCAAATTACGTGATTGAGAAGAAACTGATGTATACCCACAAAACTTGTCCCAATACTACGAGACAAACCCTACCAAGAGAGACTTGAAGAGTTGAACCTGTACCCATTCGAGGTTAGAAGAATTATAGGCGATTTGATTGAGGTCTTCAAGATTCTAAACGGCTTTGAAGATATCGAACCGAAAGAGCTTTTCACAATGTCACACAACACAAGCACAAGGGGACACAACTTCAAACTCTTCAAGAAACAGCTTCGTAATGGAATAATTTTGAGGAAAAACTTCTTCTCCCAACGGGTTGTTGAGTTGTAGAACAATCTGCCTAAACATTTGGTCAATGTTAAACAACAAACAGGCTCAAAGACAAATTTGACAAGTTCTGGAAAGAAAATGGATATGGGTTACTAAAAAAGGCTTTGATCTATAAATTTCACCATCAATCCTAAGTAAGCAAATACCCTACGTTGATTATAGAACATTCTTCCACCAAAGTGACCTTTACCATGGGGAGACCATCTTGCTTCTCTTCTATTCGACCCAATGTAAACCCAAACTGAGGCTAGACGGAAAATTACAGTCTGGTCCCTTTCATGTTGAAATGAGTTAGAACTGTCATTATCACTTGTTGGTGCAGGATACCTGACGCATATGGCCACACGGCCATGATCAAGGTCTATTAGGATGTCTCTGATTCTCAATCAGCCAAATGCCTTTATGTGACGACAACTTCGGTATCTCACTCGTTATACACTGTATACCTTACACATTAAAGGCACTGAACACGTTTGGTAATTGTCAAAGACCAGTGTTCTCACTTAGTGTATCCCAACATATGCATAAAATAACAAGCCTGTGAAAATTTGGGCTCAATTGGTCATCGAAGTTGCAAGAAAATGATGGAAGAAAAAACACCCTTGTTGTACAAATTTGTGTGCTTTCAGATAGGAATAAAAACTTCTTGCAAGAAGTTTTTATTATTTTAGTGAGAAATGACCTCTTTCTCAAAAACTACGTTACTTCAGAGGGAGTCGTTCTCACAATGTTTTATACTATCAACAGCTCTCCGTTGCTCGTTACCAAGTTAGTTTTATGCTAATTTTGAGTAATTACCAAACGTGTACAGTGCCTTTAACTACCCAATTCGGGGTATAATGTTAGGCAGTGTACGAATTGATGGCATCAGCAGTGGCTATGGCTTGATTCTGAAATGCCATATATTTCGATAATATCACTGCATCCAAACGACCATTAGCCGTAGCCAAAGTCACTCTATAGTCAGAACAGCCCGCACCACGACTTGGAATCCTCTTCTTGCATTTTGAGGACAAACTCCTGTCATCAGCCGAACCTTTTCTGATTGCATTTTTACCAAATACCCCAAATGCAATCCATTCCTCACATTGAGGAAATCAACAGAAGTCCTCGATTGGGGAAAACCCCCTTTTGATGATATCGACATATTCTTCTTTTTATATTCGGCACTTAAAAAAGAAGAGGGGGTTAAAACAAAAAAACAAAAAAAGGAAAAGGGCAATTTTCTAATATAGAAAATTCACATCGATCGGCCCTGACATCTAAAGGTACTCTTTTGGGCCAGCCCGTGGCCAATAATTGGGGCTACATCCTCACCCAATCTTCCCGGGGGAAAGGCCATAGATTCCCGGGGCTCTGGCAATTTCTGACAATTTTCCACAGAACTGTTCATTAATTGCCATGCTGCGAATAGCCGTGTACGCGTTGCGATCGTGTTCGAGGCCGTTCCCAAATTATCGACGATTTTTGCTCCAGCGAACAAAGCGAATGGAGGAGGAGCAGTACGGTAGTCAATAGGTTAATATTGCGTACGCATTTTTTTGAAGAAAACAAAAATTGTCCATCTTACTCTGGAAAAAATTGTAATATTTGTTTTCAAGCGAAAATCAAATCTGGCTATCCTAACTCATTTATTTGTCATAATCCTACGGTTGCATCTTGAGCTGACAACACTTGCACACGTGTTGTACAGGAAATCATTATAACAAGGTGGACAGTTTTTGTACCAATAAAACGCCTAAAGTCAATGTTATCTCTTAAAACTAATACGGTTCAAACAGCGGAAGCAGAAAGCAATAAATCTTTACAACAAAAAAACAGCGAAATCCCCGATAAAGGTTCAGCAACCGGCAGACTCTAAACCTTGTGCAAGAGTTGTCGACGTATTAAAATGCGTTCTTGTTAGCACAAAACTGTCATTGTAGGGTATTTTCTCCAGATCCTGTGCTGTTGTTTTATGCACGTTGGCCCTATTAGACTGGGCATTAAGGGATTGGTGGAACTGTCGTCGAACCGGACACTGGAAACCGCTCCGTAGAGCCCGGTAGTATTACGTCTCGTCTGAGGGTACATGCCCGGAGAAGAAGAAAAATAAGGTCAGAGAAGGTCATCATTGGGAAAAGATGGAGTTCATTTTCAATGATGAACAATACATAAAAGTAAAACGTCCTTCGTGTCAAGCTGTTGACAGGGCCAGTCTCGTTAGGGATCAATGTTCATTTTGAAAGAAGTTTATATAATCATACAATGACTCTTCCACTTCAGAATATGGAAATCTACTGTTTTTGTCTGTTGCAACATCATTTTGAACACGGTATAAATGACATGGAAAACAACGTGGAAAACAACTTAAAGGTATCGTACACGTTTGGTAATGACTCAAAACAATTAGCATAAAAACTTACTTGGTAACAAGCAACGGAGAGCTGTTGATAGTATAAAACATTGTAGGAAACGACTCCCTCTGAAGTAACGTAGTTTTTGAGAAAGAGGTCATTTCTCACTAAAATAATAACAACTTCTTGCAAGAGGTTTTTATTTCTATCTGAAAGCACACAAATTTGTACAACAAGGGTGTTTTTTCTTTCATCATTTTCTTGCAACTTCGATGACCAATTGAGCCCAAATTTTCACAGGCTTGTTATTTTATGCATATGTTGGGATACATCAAGTGAGAACACTGGTCTTTCACAATTTCCAAACGTGTTCAGTGCCTTTAACGGTTCTTATTGCATGGTATGGAGCTTGATTGGTTATATGGTGGGGTGGGAGGGGAGGGTAAAGATTTCATAATTTAGTAGCACCAGTCCCAACAAGTAATTCCGTCTGGTTTGCTATCGTGATAATGAGATACAAAGTCACACATAACTCAATCCGATGTGCACAACATCCCTGACATAACACAAATTAATGCTGATTCGGTGGATAATCTGAAAAATTAGACCACCTAATTAGTGAAAATATCACGATTGTTAGTACAGTCTAGTTTTAGAGGAAACTCGGGGGACTTGAACGAAAGTACTCTTCAGAAGAAAAAAACCCCAATGATTTTTCTATCTATACCTGCAATCTAAAAGCTTATACGTTGTTTGCCATGAACATCTGGCACCCCGACTCCAGGGGAATATTCCCGTCTCAAATGCTGAGATCCTTGAGAACATTTGGGTATCAGATCTCAATTCTTAATAGTGCGAGGTGATAAGGACACGCTTAATCTGCAACGCCGTTTTCATCAACTTCTAAACAGGTTAGTTCAATGATACGTTTCTTGGGGAGAAACATTGGTTGAAATGAACACTCGGCCTTCTATAAAAGGTAAATTTGTGTCATATACTATAGATTGGTATGCAGCTTTATCGACTCGTTATTTGGGGGGGGGGTTGAAGTGGGGCCTTAGTGCCACACCCTCCTCTGATGTAACAAGATGTCCCATCATTAAATACTCAAGAATCTTAAGCTGCACTAAGTATTGTATAAAAACCATTCAGAGAATATGACCTGTCGATGGTACTTTGTCAGTTTTACAGTTTCATTCCCTCGTGTGTCAGTCTGTACAATGGCTTTTCGTGCAAACCCTATCATGGAACCGGAAACCAGGCTCACAATCTTCGGAAGTTGTCCAACCGTTTGGATTCCACGCCAGGACTATTACGAGACAATTGCGTGCTTAAAACTACACAAACAGATGTCCCCTCTGACGTCAATCTGTGTGTGTGCCACAAACAACACCAGAGACAAAAAAAATTAAAGAAAGAAAAAAAATTGCACAAAGGTGCGAGTTCAAGTTTATGCGCATGCGTAGTGAATAATTAGAGCAGCAGTAATTTGATTGTTCGAGGGTTCACAAAGGGGGAAGGCGGAGAGGCACGTGACTGACACTTGGTGGCGCTGTTAGTGGTCAATGGATCGAGTTTGTCCTGATGTTTTTTTCTCCATTGGTGGATTGGTAGATTGACAGGTCTGAACCGTCGCAGTGTTTTATCAACAACTCGACTAGTTGGGATCTGGCGTGATCAAAGGTTTATACACCAAAAACAGACCGAGATTTAAAAACAAAAGGTGTCAAAGAGTCAAACATTTTAATTAGAGCCATCCTTTGATTAAACGTAGTGCATGGTTGAAGTATGGTTGACGGTAGACTCTGCAACGTTTAATTCACATTACACTTGTGTCAGATGTCCTCAAAGATCATCAACATGAGGAGAACAAGGCATTTACAAATAAAAGTTATGCAAAAGAGTTTTCAAAATGACAAACTATAAGTATGTATGAACTTCTATAGGTTAAGTATAGTTTATGACTAGTTATTTTACGAGACTAGATAAATACCCAATCTACGCAAAGACTGAGGTTGTTTGCATACAAAGGAGGTTGGTACAATTGATACGTACTTGGCGTTTCGACACATCCGTCGTGACCGAGGAGCTAAAGAGGGCGCCCGTCAACAAAATGGGAGCGCTCTAAACGGACGGAAAGCACGGAAGGCCCTTGTTAGAAAGTCATGACAGACTACCTTTTTTTCTTTTGTTGGCACACAGCTGATCGATAATTGCTATATCAAAAAACATTTTGCAGTTTGGGAAAGGGCTAAAGAATCAACCAATAACAGAAACACAAGGTATGTGCAAAAGATTTGAATTATCGTACCAATAATTTGTAAAGGTTCGGGGGAAAATGTCGGTAAAATGGTTTCGGAAGAGTCTACTCATTATAATACAAATACTAGTTTATAAAAATAATAATCATGATAATAACAATAATACATGAAAGTAGGCCTGCGCTAAAACGTCGCACTTTTACCGTGTTGAACTCAAACAATATTTACACCGCAAAAGTGTGGCAATTAAAACGAATCGGTGATAAACGTCGAATTTAGTAAAGAAGTTTGCCGCACTTAAAAAAAACAAAAAATGGCGACGCGGGAGAAAATTGCTAGAGAGTCATATTTCATGATGGCAATTCGAGCTGTGATACTCAAATATTAATGAGAAAAATCATAATGATATTGTTCCCCATCTTAAAGGAACGTTACATAACTGGTAATTAAAATTTTCTTTAAAATCACAGATTTACATAAAACTTACACGGTCTAATGATGATGAAAGTATAAAACATCCCTAGAAATATTTTTGTCTGAAATGCTATATTTGATGAGAAATAAATAAAACTAATTTCCGATTGGAGTTTATCGCTCATGAGCGTTTTATTCATGCATTGTATAACACATGCAAATGTGTAATCGGTTTTTCACTATTTTCTCGTGACCCAGATGGCCGATCGATCTCAAACTTGTACAGGTTTGTCAGTTTATGTATATGGTGGATTATATAAAGTGCTTACACTGCCAGCAACTGTTTTGTTAGCAAAAAAAAAACAATTCTGTAATGTTCCTTTAAACGTTGTCCTTATTATTACCATCGTAGGTGAGTGGCGTTCGGGCTACAGTACAGTTCAGTTTTTTACATTGACGGTATTCTTTGTCCTCTTTGCAAGTCTCAGGCATTTTCAAAGGTTGAGACCAGTTATTATGCGTGCGTTTTCTTCACAGTCATGTCAAACTAAGCCTCTTTCACACTAGTCGAATCTCCCGCGCACTTCCCGGACCTGTTCACACTTGTACTCGCTAACCCTGGCAACCTCCTGTAAAATTGACATCCCGGGCAAAAAACCGGGGTGTTAAAATTGACACGATGAGTGTTGTCACATATTGATACCCAAAAAGAATCAAAATTTACACCATAGGGTGTTAAAATAACACTTATTTCTGCCAAAACAATTACATTGGTGTTTTTAACACCATAAGATGTTGATTTTGATTATCTCATCAGTTTAAATATGTGACAATACAATGGTGTCAATTTAAACACCCCGCTTTTTGCAGTGTATACCTCCATTGGTTAAGCGAGTCAACTCCGGGGTTATAGCATGCTGAGTGATCATTCTTCCCGGTGAACTTGTACTGAGTGTGAAACGAACATGGAGTTAAAACTTCCCATGAATTTCATGGGTTTTTATTTCCTTGGACATGGCTCTGTAATGTGAACAGGGTTAAGGCATATAGTAATCATTGGTAATAACTAACCACACGCCGGTGTTGTCAAATATAGATGCCAGAAAGAACCAACACCAGAGTTTTTGCATTGCAGTTGCCAGGAAAACAAAATAAAGGTTTTTTCACAAATTCCTGGGAAAACATTTCTGGTAATTTCAGCATGGACTATTATTATAGGGGCCATTGTCTACAAGCTTTACTTCCTAATGGATCCCTCCGCAGTATCACATTTTACTTTAGTCTCATCTCTATAATTTCATTTACATAATATGTAACTTTGTAATATAATTTTATGTTAATTTTAATACTATGTTAATTTTGCATCGGGGATAAAGAATATAATTTGTTTTTACCCTTACACCGATGTGTATTAAGCACTGTATACTCAGTACTTTCCCGAGTTCTGTGAACAAAATCCACAGACAAATCACTCAGGTGGGATTCGAACCCACGACCTTTGCATTGCTAGAGCAAATGTTTTACCACGAGATGATGTAATATTTATTTTATTTTTTTATTTACTTTCTTTGGTTTAATACTGTGGAATGAATAAACCTGAACCTGGACAAGTTGTTGACCTTTCAAGTTGTTGACCTTTCAAGTTGTTGACCTTTTATATTGTGGTCAGAAAAGCGGGGTTCCCTAATGATACAATGGAAGTAAGCTCTATACTACTGGTACATCGTGCCAGGAAGCATGCATTGGTCAAGCCTCTATAACAGCACTCATATCATTGTAACGGGCCTTTCTGCGTCCATGTATAATCCAATTGTTAATGAGCAAGGGAAATGACCAATTTAATTTTGCAATGTAATAATTTTCCAATAGATAGGATCCTCATGTTAGTGTGGGGGAAACAGTTACAAGTCTCTAACCTCACGTTAAAATGGTGTAAATTGACATTGTATTCGATACACTTCCAGTGCAAAATTTGTCAACATCCAAAACATCTGATGACATTATTCTGAGAAAACAAAATGGGTCTCTAAATTTGTGTACGGGGATGTTTCGGTTCATTCCTGACTTTCGATAACATTAATCAAAACGGCCTTGAATTTGACCTTTTGAGGTGAAGAAAAAATTCCTCCTTGGAATGTAAAGATCCATTAATAGTTTTTGAAATCCAATGACGTCATTTCAAATTTCACTCTGAAAAAGTGAGTTATGAACCAAAACATTCCCGTACAAAAATGTAGAGACCCATTTTTCTCAGAATGATGTCATCAGATGTTTTGGACGTTGACACATTTTGCACTGGAAGTGTATCGAATGTAATGGCTATTTTACACAATTTTAACGTGAGGTTAGAGACTTGTAATTTTTTCCCCAATCACATGAGGACTCTATCTATTGAAAAATAAGTATATCACAAAATTGAATTGGTCCTTGCTATTTTAGAAAGTGATCACAATCACACTATTTATATCTCTTTGAGCCTCATTTTGTTTACCCATCAGAGATCAACAACCTTCCAAAACCCACGTAAACTATATAGGCCTACCTCTGATCATCAAAAACTAAAAACTTCACAAGAACTAATAACTCTAAAATTCGCATCTGTCCTGGATCCGCAACTTGAAGCCCTTCGGTGCGAAGACACCATTAATCTCTTAAAACAATCAACTCTGATTGCCCCGTTCGTTCGTTCAACAATGTAACCTGTGACATCACTATGTTTACAAAAGAGCCACAGAGCCTGGACTTCCTGCAGGCACGGTTTGTAGACAGCTCAATGGAAGAAAACATAAAATCTTAAATTTAATGGCGATTGGAGTATCCGATTTGTATCAACTTTTGATATGAAAAAAAGGAGGCACATCTCAAAACTTGCTCAGCCGTTATTTCTTATCACGCTTAATAAATTTATGTGGAAATTATGACAGTCACATAAAAGTGTAAAATTTCCGAAATGACTAGCGTAGTATCTTGCCTGTCTGGCAATGCCCTGGAATGTTCATGGTCTCTTTTGTTTGTAAACAAAAGTTGCCCGTTAAATGTACATGACGTTTAAGGCGGTCAGCCAATAAATAACGCAATAGCAACCCATGCAACCGAGCCCCGTGCACTATGACTAATATTCGAAGACGTGCGTTTGACTTCTATTGCGGACAGTGTTCATTTGGGCTTTCTATTTAGGCTAGTTGCTTGCAACAACCGGCAATGTAAGGCACGAATTCTGCTGTCCAATATTGCCGAGGTCTTTGTTTTAGCCCTACACCAACTATAGTTAGCTCTGCACCAACTATAGTTAGCCCTCCACCCATTATAGCTAGCCATGGACCCACTACAGTTAGCCCTGCACCCACTATAGTTAGCCCTGCACCCACTACAGTTAGCCCTGCACCCACTATAGTTAGCCCTGCACCCACTACAGTTAGCCCTGCACCCACTATAGTTAGCCCTGCACCCACTATAGTTAGCCCTGCACCCACTATAGTTAGCCATCCACCCATTATAGCTAGCCATGGACCCACTACAGTTAGCCCTGCACCCACTATATAGTTAGCCCTGCACCCACTACAGTTAGCCCTGCACCCACTATAGTTAGCCCCGTTCCCACTATGGTTAGCCCTGCACCCACTATATAGTTAGCCCTACACCAACTATAGTTAGCTCTGCACCCACTATAGTTAGCCATCCACCCATTATAGCTAGCCATTAACCCACTACAGTTAGCCCTACACCCACTATAGTTAGCCCTGCACCCACTACAGTTAGCCCTGCACCCACTATAGTTAGCCCCGTTCCCACTATGGTTAGCCCTGCACCCACTATATAGTTAGCCCTGCACCCACTATAGTTAGCTCTGTTCCCACTATGGTTAGCCCTGCACACACTAAAGTTAGCCCTTCACCCACTACAGTTAGCCCTCCACCCACTATAGTTAGCCCTGCATCCACTATAGTTAGCCCTGAACCCACCATAGTTAGCCCTGCACCCACTATAGTTAGCCCTGCACCCACTATAGTTAGCCCTGTTCCCAATATAGTTAGCCCTGCACCCACTACAGTTAGCCCTGCACCCACTATAGTTAGCCCTGCACCCACTATAGTTAGCCATGCACCCACTAGAGTTAGCCCCGCACCCACTATAGTTAGCCCCGTACCCACTTTAGTTAGCCCTGCACCCACTTTAGTAAGCCCTGCACCCATTATAGTTATGTCCTGCACTCACTATAGTTAGCCCTACATAGTTAGCCCTGCACCCACTATAGTTAGCCCTGCACCCACTATAGTTAGCCATGCACCCACTAGAGTTAGCCCCGCACCCACTATAGTTAGCCCCGTACCCACTTTAGTTAGCCCTGCACCCACTTTAGTAAGCCCTGCACCCATTATAGTTATGTCCTGCACTCACTATAGTTAGCCCTACATAGTTAGCCCTGCACCCACTATAGTTAGCCCTGCACCCACTATAGTTAGCCCTGCACCCACTATAGTTGGCCCTGCACCCACTTATAGTTAGCCCTGCACCCACTACAGTTAGCCCTGAGCCCATAACCCTGCACCCACTATAGTTAGCCCTGCACCCATAACCCTGCACCCACTGTAGTTAGCCCTGCACCCACTACAGTTATACCTGCACCCACTATAGTTAGCTCTGCACCCACTATAGTTAGCACTGCACCCACTATAGCAACATGCCCATCAAGAACGATTTACACTTGAACCGACGCAAAAGCTGACTCGGAGTCAGGTATTTTTCTAACGAGGTATCTCGACAATCTTTATCTCAACAAACACCATGGAGAGCGAATCATGCCTTGCCTGTTCGGAAAAGGATACCCTTCATGTCCGATCATAGAATTGTCTTGAAAAAAGGTGGAACACTGCAACAAATCACAGATAAAAAGAAAACAAAAACAAGTAATCGGACTTGTAGGTTGTAGATGCATCATGCAAAGTAACAACTTGGTAGCAGTGGAATTAAAACAACTGGTGGAACAACTTGAAGTTTTTAATCAGTATACCCGGACAAAATATTCTTCCAAACACCACTGGTAAAATATACACAACCCCCAAACACACTGATTTGGGTCCCGCCCATATAAACTGGATTCAAAAAAGTTCTCAATGGGTTCAGAAGTGACGTCATTTATAAACAATAGGAAATGGGGCCAAATTATCAAATTAAAGAACGATGTCTTCAAAGAATGATAAATTAAGAGGTTGCTCTCAATTTTAATACCCTTCCAATAACGGACGACCGCAATTTCAAAACCCGGTGGTGTCGAGAAAAAATAAACGGTTGGGGCTAAGCTTTATATATTTATTTTCATGGCTTACATGTTGTTGATGAAGTTTTAAAGACCAAACGTAAACACTCCTTGTCAGATAAAGTGCGCTGAAGCTATTCAATAAACTTTTCTCTCGTAAATTATTCCCGAAACACACCTGGTGTTCAATAAATTACAGTTCGGGAACATCAAGGAGCTCCCGAGGGCTCCGTCTAAAGCCACACTTATACGTTTAGAACCGATTACAGAACGCTACGAGGAGACGGGTTACCAGAGCACGGCACCTGACAACCCGTCCGTGTTGTCACCACTCCACCGGTTCTTGCAGACGTGATTTTTTTTCCCGCCCAAAAATCCGTAGGTATCCAGACGACTGATTTATGCCTCAGGTGTAAATATTTTGGATTGGTCTATCTTAAACAGGTGTCAAACGTGTACCGCCCAGGAAGGAAGTGAAGACTTACAGGTATATACGTAATCTCAATAGGCCAACTTCCTCGTGACTGTTTCGTGTCTGAAAAATCGAGAAAAGAATTTCGGGTTTTTTAATCATGCCTCGTGACTATTTCGTGTCTGCAAAATCGATAAAAGAATTTCGGGTTTTTTTTCATCGGGAGTTAACTTCCTATACAAATTTTGGAACATTTATTTTTGATTACACCATCCAACAGCACAATTAGCGCCAATAACAGGATTAATAGGAAACGAGAAGAAATGCTCAGTTTTAGATGTGGGAGGAAAACCCCAATGAGGGAAAACCCTCGCAATTCAGGTAGGGACTGAAAACCCAATCCACATGCAAGCCTCCGGTCTGAGGTGGGATTCGAACTGGGGTCCACAGAGGTGGAAAGCAGGGAAAGAAACCACTGAGCCAACCTGATTCCCCATTAGCCTATCTTTTCCTTTCTCAATGGCCTATGTAGGCCAACAATATTCTCACATGAACTTTTCACACGTACTTGATCTGGTGGCAAACAAATGTTCACAATAATTTACAACAAAATGAGTACAATTTAAACAACTAAACCAACAAATAAATAAAGACAAAAATAAGTGTTTAAGAAAAAAAGGATACCAATTAAAATAGTTCAAGATGACGCAATTATTACCTCAACAAGGTTTGGTCGTCAAATTAAAGTATAGTGCTGGTGAGATTTGGGGGAGAGCGGTTTCAAATAGTATCGTAGATGCTTTCATCAAAAGCTGTTTCTCATAAATTGAAAACAATACTATCATAAATGGGCCTGTGTGTTTGCGAAGTGAAAAAAAGGGTAACTTTTGGTACTGAGAACATATGAGAACATTTACGATAGTTGGGCGAGGCCGTCTTCAAAACAAGGCCGGCTCTCACTTCCCGTATCGGCAATAATTATGAGGAGGCGATTCCTGGCACTGCCTTACCTCGGACTTCTGCGTCTGCGGAGTCCTGAGCTCTCTAACAAAACATCCGGGTCAGAATTCACCCGGATCTGGGGTCCCGTGGGGCCTGACCCTTTTCTGGGTTAGTATGACCCGGAATCTGGGTCAAAATTACCCTGAAATGGGTCAACATGACGCAGAATCGGAGTTAAAATCCCATTTGTTAACCACTTTCAGGGTTATGCCTGACCCAAAAATGGGTCAGGCCCAATGGGACATGTAATTCGGATCAACTCGGCATTCAGCGAGACTACGAGTACTATTTTCTCAAGCACCAAGGAGCAGCGCGAAACTGGTGCCTGGCTAATGTCTTTTTTCTTTCTCTCTCTCTCCCTTTAAAGGGTGTATACAACATTGGTAAGAATGAAAATATAAATGCTCACAGATTTGCACATAACTCACATGGTATAAATATGGTCATGTTAGAAAACTTCCCTTGAAATAGTTTTGCTTGAAATGCCATAGTTTTTACGAAATGAGTAAAATAATAGTATTTATCCTGCAGGATAAATTCCGATGTTTGAAAAAAAAGTTAAAACACATAAGGTTTTTTTTTCACTGTTTTCTCATGACTCCGAGGACAGACTTAGCTTAAACTTTCACAGGTTTGTTATTTCATGTATATGTTGGGTCACATCGAATTTTGACACAGGTCTTTGGCAATTACCAATGTTGTACACACCCTTTAAAGGCTGTGTACAACATTAGTAAGAATGAAAATATCAGTGCTCACAGATTTGCACATAACTTACATGGTATAAAGATGGTCATGGTAGAAAACTTCCCTTGAAATAGTTTTGCTTGAAATGCCATAGTTTTTACGAAATGAGTAAAATAATAGTATTGGATAAATTCCGATGTTTGAAAAAAAGTTAAAACACATAAGGTTTTTTCCCCACTGTTTTCTCATGACTCCGAAGACCGATTTAACTTAAACTTTCACAGGTTTGTTATTTCATGTATATGTTGGGTCACATCGAGTTTGGATACAGGTCTTTGGCAATTACCAATGTTGTACACACCCTTTAAAGGGGTTGAATATATGTACCAATCGTACCATATGTACTCATTTTATTTCGCTTCATTTTATTGTCCACTTAAATTAAAATAAAATGGAAAATATACATTGTCTCAAGGCGATTTAAGCTTCAAAGCAAATACACATGAACAGAAAAAGGCAAGTTACAAATATTGCACTCATTAGAAAAAAAACAAATCAATTAAAAGACAATACAAAAGTGCACAAAATCGGAAACACTGTAGGCCTACTTGGAATATTTCCGCCGGGAATGCTATATCATCTCCGAAGTGGTCGTGGTTGAATTTGAATGATAGTTCTTTTGCCGAGCGGAGCGCGGCGAGAGAGTTATGTTTTAAAATAACACCTTTGAAATAATAAAACTACGGGCCGAACAGTTTCTGTGCGCGAGTATCTGGAAAATACGTTAACACCTACCGGTAACTATCATTAAAATCAATTGTTAAAGGGAATTGAATCGTATCTTCCAAGTTTATCAGATTTACAATAGAAAAGCAGTTGCCCTTTATGAGGTGCATATTTCAAGAAGAAAACCGAATCAAAACGTCTCTCTCTCGAAGATTTTGCACGCTTCGGATATTTTTTTGTGTGTGAAAAAACAATGGGTTCGGTTCCGACTTCCGTCAGCATTTAACCATTGATCCTTGTGACTGTAATCCTGACACACAAAACAATGATGTATTCTTGCGAACTGGGGCAGAAACAAGCTTCATCTAGCCATCTAGCCATGGAGGTAGAATTAGACCATGATCTAGCTATACACAGCATTAGAATGAATGAATATCAAGCATGCGGTAATTCACTTCTCTTGGATCCGTGTGTGTTTTGTTATATACTTAAACTACCGGAGCACCCAATGCGAAGGCTTTTGTATATACGAGAGGTGTTGGACCATCGGGCTGTAGTGTGCGCCCCTGTGCCTCTTAATGACTCCCCCGCTGGCAAAATAGTTCAGTGTCCCTCAGCAGCCCCGCTCCGGACCAGCAGGGGGATGGGGGTTGGCACCTCTTGTGCAAGAGCGTAGCAGTATAACATGAAGGCCCATGTGAGATGTATAAAGTCCGGCAATGACTTTAGGCCAATGTATAAGCCCCATGTTCCCTTCCTCCGAGACCGTTTCGCTTCGATGTGTACCCCTCATTTGCTAGTCCGATCGACGGGGCTGATAAGGGTTCTGTCCGGGTCCATCGTTTCGTGTCCACACCAGTCCCCCGGCAGCTGATTCCGTAACGGGACCTTCCCAGCGAGTTTATTGTTGACCGTATGATCGCATGACTGCATCTTCGCATTGGATAACTCGTCGATTGGAATAATTGGCCAAGTTTCAAGAGATGCAAATCCACACAAAAAACAGCCCAGGATTGTTCTATATTGTTTAAATGCCTTATACACGTGTTTTTAATTTTGATACCAACAATAGTGCAATTCAAAAATAAATGCAAGTATATGGTCTTCTCATTTTTTGATCAACCTCCTTACCAGATTTTGACTTTGTTCAATCCCAAAGAAAACCCTGCTTGGTAGTACGATACCTGCAGTGCTTGCTTGTTCTTTCAACAGGTCTTTTCCCCGACTATTACGTCTTCCTTCGCATTGTTAACATTCACAGCACCATGCTGACTCATAAAGCATGAAAGTATATCCGAAGACCAAAGCAACAATGGTTAAGTGTCTTGCTCAAGGATTAGTGTCAAGACCAGGACTCGAACCCACACTCTGCTGATCAGAAACACCAGCGTTTGAGTCTGTTGCTCTAACCGCTCGGTCACGACACGCCACACGCTATAACATGATGTCGGTGGATTCCTCACATATGATTTTTCTCCCTCATCAAAAACTCTAGTGCTGTCATGAATTTCGTCTTTACACTAACTCATCTTCGGGTTTACGAACAATGTACTTCTTAAGTAGGATTTGAAACTTAGTAGGATGTGCTTCTTAGGTTACCATATCTTTCCTTTCTTTACAAGAGGGGAAGGGTAAATAACAAGAAAATTAAAAAAAAATCATATTAATTATTATAATTAAAAAGATTTTAAAGGGCAGTAATTTCCCTATCATACTCAACTACATCACACAGCACTATTGTGAAGAAGAAGGAACAAATGAAAAAGGACCGTCATAGACCGTCATCACGGGCTCGGGTTAAAAGGACTGGTACCGGTACTCCACGCACTACGTCACAATGATGCAAACTATCGCCCAGATAAGAACAGCCTGTGCATAGAGCCACTCTATAGACAAATTGTAACAAAATCTCCAATTCTTTTGCACGAATCAAACTGTGTTTTTCTTCATGGTGATAAACTTTTTTGACGGATTGGGAATCCGTAAATGGGCATATTGAAAAGGTCTGGGCCCAATTTCATAAACCCCGTAAGTACAAAACCTTGCTAAGCACAGACAAGTATTGCTTAGCAGAAACAGGATACCAGCCAAAATTACATTAACTTTGCATTGTTGTGACTGGTGCCCCACTCAATTTTGGCTGAGCAAAGACATTTGTCGAGCAGTATTTTCTGCTAAACAGCTTTATGAAATTGGTCCCTGCTGTCATGTGTTGATGGCACGCCGCGGTGACCATCTTATTCAGATTCCTTTCTACGAACCAATAACAACTGCATGATAGACCAGACCAGGTACCAGACTTTATTGGCTGCCAGTCTGCGTAAAGACAACCTCGTCCCCATGGTTTACTTTATTTCCAACCATGTTTACAATAGTAAACCCTGGGAGGGAAACTCCTCACTTGGACCCTGATTGGACAACGACTTGTGTACAAAAGTATAACGTAAACATGTTAAGTTGTACTCATTCAGTATCACCATGTTCACAGCCAGACTATTCTAATTTGCATACGTATCCAAAAGTTTTGGATATGCAAATGATCCAATATCAGGGTGAGAGAGCGGTCAACCTCGTACTGCTCGACACACCTTGAGGACGAGGTTGGGTAAAGACCTTACCATTGTTGATAAACAAACCGCGCTGGTTGGCATGGACGGCCAAATAATAGAAAAACATTCAATCGTGTTAGCAGATGTTGTGACCAAATTCAACATTTCTGGAAACTTTCAATTATAAAAAAATACACCCCATGATTGGTTGCTTAGTTTCCAACAAATTCAGCACTATTTTTTGAATATTTATGTAACACTAGGCCTATTACAAACTATGTGGTTATCTGTTTTTGCTTTGCATTTTATGTTTTCAAACTTTGGTTGGCAAAAACTCGGGCTGTGACGTTGCAATGGCCGCGTCCGAATCAGGTGAACTCGGTTACGGCTACGGCTGTTGACTGCAGCGACAACGTTGAAGAATGGCACTTTTCGGCGTTCCGGCCGTAGCCACTGCAAACGCATTCAGACACGGACTATTTCTCACTTTAATAATAGTACGGCAGGTCCCAATTTCAGAGAGCTGCTATAAGCACAATATTTGTGCTTACTGAGCGAGTTTCCAATTCAAAGCGCTGCTAACCGTAAGCACACAAAAAGGCATGCTAACCTTCCGGTGCTTACTGTATGATAAAGAATGAAGTAACAATGCAAATCCATGGTGAACGCGCAAGATGGCCGCCTAATTTTCTTGCTAACCTGTGAAATACGCTTTTGAGCAAGCAAAATTTTCTGCTACAGTTAGCACGAAAATTTGCTTACCGTAAAGCAGCGCTATGAAATTGGGCCCAGGTCGGTGATGGGATTGTGCCTTTAATGATACAAGCATGGAATTCTGTATGTATGGCATGAGAAAGATATTTGGCTGTAGGGCCATCGAACAAATACAGGTAGAATAACAAGCAAAGAAAGCCATTTTTTAAATTTCAAAAATTGCTTTTTATTCTATCTTTATTTGGACAATGGTCCTATAGCCAAATAAGTTTATCATGACATACTCTGACTGTGTTCCGAATTCCATGCCGGTATCATCAAAATGCACAATTCCCAAAACATATTTCCCCCTATCTGCCCAACTGTTTGGGTCTCGTAACCCGCAGAACATTCTCGATAAAATTTAGAGGAAAATAATTGTAAAGCCAGAGCTTTAAAACAGTTGACTTCCCCTCCCCCCCCCCCCCAAAAAAAGGAAGCTTATTCAGTCAGAGAACATACGGTAATCCACATAGAAAACGAGAAAATAATGAAACAAAACATTCATGTCCAATCTGTATGTGCTCCTATGTTTTGCACGAAAATTCTCTGGTCATGCCGCGCCGAGAGAAAACAAAAACTTATTCCCCTTCCGCGAGTTTGCAGAGCGCCGAGCTTGGCTGAGCTTCCCAAACGTCACTCGGTTACGGGATCAGAGTCGACGATTGAAGTGGGATTGCCCAGCTAAAGATCTTCAGCTGCCGCTCGGCAGAAAGCCCCGAGTCCTCGGTAAACTTGGAGAATCAAGTAACTCAGTTTATGGAGGACTGAGTGGGGTCGCACGGGGGAAGGGAAAGGCAAACGTCGGGAGGGTATAATGGAGTACACGGTATGGATGTCAAACAAAGTTATATAAATACTTATAGAGTTTTCAATGAACTGGCCTTGTTTCCTTTTCTTTTTTTCCCCGATTCAATTTGGAAATTTGGCATTTATCATGATCGTAGTTGAGGATGTTAATCCCATTGCACTCCTGGTTTTAATGGAGGTGGGTTTTGTAAAGACAGAGGGGGCCTTACAGGTGGAATCGTTCATGCCTATTTAATCACTCTTTCAGACGTTGCACGGTTTTTTTAATGGAACCTGTTGTGGGTGAATTTAGTGTCTCGACGTTTCGGGCGATGTGCTCCACCTGTCTTCAGGCGAGACGCTGTTCATTATTTCGTGTGTGGGGCAAACTTTAATAAAGTAGAGTTTCAAACTTTGCATGGTTGAGATACAATCTGGTAAAGTTTCAGCGTAACACAATTATACGTGAAATTTCTCAATCTGAGTTGTAGTGGTTCTGAAAAGAAACGGTCGTGTAAAAACGCGACGTTTCGATTAGTGCTCTAACTGCCTTCAGGGGTAAGCTGAAACGCATGTTAGGCATTGTTAACCCTATTTTTGTTCGTTTTGGACCGGGGGATGGTGAAACCCCCCCCCCCCACACACACACACACACGCACACCCCTCCGTGTTTTCCACGGTGAGTTCTTGCGCGTTTTTTTAATGATTTTTACTTGCAACAAATGTTAATTATACCATATTCTACATGATGACGTAAAATTAAATGCAAAACATTGCCATTAGAGGCCATTTTGGGAAGTTTGTGCCCTTTGTTTTGGTCAAAATCGTATTTTCCCCGTAATTACCTTATTTTTTCTCAAAATGCTATAAACTTTGCAAAAGTGTTTATTTTGACGTATTCAATAACATGACATTATATTGTGTGACTAGAGTCACTGTTGGGGGCGCTGTAATCGTTGGTTTATACCATTTTGGGTGCATTGTATTTTTTCAGTTTTTCAACTTAAAAATAGATATTACCACCATCTTTTGGGGCCCAGGGTATGATGAGGCTTGCTTGACGAGTCTACAGTATTTCTTCGCCTGAAAAGTTTGAAATAAACACGCTCCAATTATTATTTAATTGATAAAAAAAACCATTGATACGGGCCTTATTTGAACCCCTAAACACAGGCTGAGAACACAAAATCCAAGTTGGCCGCCGGATATGGTGGAAATTGTTTACATTACTACCACTTGGGGAAACACTTTTGTTGAAAAAGACAACAACAACAAAAACAACTAGAAGGACTTTTGACCCATGGCCGAACAAACGGTTGTCATGCTTACAGCTGACTCCAATAACAACTATTTTATTGCAATATGACCCAAGATAAAATGTTGGAAAGAGTTGTTGATCGGATGCAGCGTTAACAAGTTAAGGGCAAAAATATGGTGGTGGGGGGGGGGGCTATGTGCCCCCGCCCGCCCGGTCCCGACAGGGTTAAGAATGTGCTATCAAGAATACGAGCACTTTCTTTTTCAAAACAAAAGAATGTCATTATTGAGTTGTAATTTTTGGAGTTTAATAAATTTACCTCAACAAACACCTTGACGACCCAGTTTTAGGATCCACAATTGTCTACCTATATACTCTAAACACTCCGGGGCCAGAATTAACCCGGATTCCGGGTCACAGGGGGCCTGACACATTTCTGGGTCAGTAATGACCCGGATTCTGCGCTAATCGGACAAAGAATTCGAGTCGAAATCTCAATTTTTTTAAAAGTTTGCGGGTCAGCCTGACCCCAGAAGAAGCTGGTCAGACCCCAATGGAGCCCGGAGTTTTTAGAGTGTACACACTGAGGAGCAGCAGTACGGGTCAGCATTGACTCAGAGTCGGGTCCATAACGGGTCATACATGTCAGCATGGTCCGTTTGGTTGTTGTTTTGTTTTGGTTTGTTTTTTAGATCAACATGATCCATAATTTGAGTCACTAAGGTCTTTTTGACTGAGATTTGGGGTAATGTTGAGCACTTTGTTAGGCGGTTGTGCAAGACTGAATCTTCAAAATCATGTACAACGAGGCTATGGATTCTGATTGGTTGTTGAATGAATAGACTTGCACCAGTGACCCTCTTATCTAACGTACATGTGTTTTACCACCTGAGCTATAGCTCAACGTAAGTGAACCCCCCCCCCCCCCTTTTCGTTTTAATTGTTTTTTTCTCTGGTCACCAGACATCATGTAACTCCCAAGGTAGAATAACACGTTTCCATCTAATAGCTGATTATGGATATAGGCCTAAACATAAGAAGAAAGTTGAATACACGGAATTCGAGAAATGCCGATATTTTATTTATGATTGCTTTATTTTATTTGTTCTTCTTCTTCTTCTCCTTTTATCTTCTCTCATGTTTGTACACATTTGGCGAACGGTGTTTACAAACACCGTAACCCACATCCCAACTTGAACGATTCCAATTTGTCAAAAAGTTGTATCTACGAGCGAACATTGCTCCGGCGACGGTGTGTTTCCCGCTCGTTCGGGGGCCGGGGGGGGGGGTAACATTAACAGAAAGTTTACCGCCTGCGAACACGAACCACGCACAGCCCCTCGTAATGCAATCCTCAAGGCTGTAAATCCTGCATATGTATATGAAACATTATGACGTTTTAACGACCGGCTGTTTTGTGTGGATAAAGTGATTTACCCCTTTTTAAATGATTGGTCCCCAGTCTATAAAGTAAAGGAGGCAGACACGACAGCGTTTCTCTCCCAGCAAAATTGTTTAACTTCAAAGCAATTGGGAACGTGTCGAGTTTCTAGCGTCAGTGTCGTTGCGTTCTGTTGTTACGTTTTGAAACATTATAAACATGTTTTGTTTTTGGTGTTCTAAAGTTTATAGCGGCGTTGTTTCTTCGAGACGCTTTGTCTTATTGCAGCATGGCGTTTCTTTGAAGTGTTTTTATACACATGGGGAAATAATACAGTAGATGGAAATATTGGAGAAATTGTGACAATGATATGATAACTAGGAGATTTTAGTCATGATGTTACAAGCGATGATGACAACGACGGTGACACGATGCAGTTGGGAAAATTGGAACAGCGGGTGCTGGCACAGACAGTCAATAGGGAATAGCATGACAGACACAAGGATGACAATGACAACGACAGCCAGACAGGCATAAACTCCATGTAGATGGAGAATGGAAAATGAAACAATATTTTATATTGTTACTTTATTTATTATTTTTTTGTTAGTCTGCTTTACTACAGAGGAAGTTGACGGATCTGACCATGTCAATGTGATAATAACAAGATTTTTTTCCATCATCCTCTCGATACGAATGTTATCATAATCCCCATGCCTGGCTAACGACAACTGCCTAAAACCATTAGCCCATCCATCTAATGTGTTTTGACTCAATTTTAAAGTAACGAACTGTTTGGTTAGATCGCCCTCTTACGGAATGTCCCGCTGTTAAATAAACGGGTGCCCCCCTCTGCCCAAAACTGGAGTGGCCCTCTGCTGAGAGCACTTACGCCGAAATACCACAAAAAAGACAAGAACCACACTCTCAAGCTTAAACTGTTCCCCCCCTACTTCAGGAAGATTCGGGTTTTACTAGGGCTACTGTTTCCGCTCTCCGTTGTTTCTCTTTCCATATACACACGCAGTGAAGGGGTTGTCTAGTGCCTTCTTCTAATACACAATATTAACCCCCCACAGCGGGGCTCCGCACAAAAAATCACAGAGAAAACAACTTGCGCTGATTGGCTAAGTGTTTACGTAGGCAATCCCGGCATGCCGTGCGCAGCAGTTGGCACCGGGGTGAGTTGTGGGTATTGTTGGAAGATCTGTCAAAATACAGGCGTGCCACACATCCATTCAGCGTTCAAAAGGTGCCATTTTTCACGCGCGCGATTTGTTTACTTAAATGGGTGGTCAATTTCTTTTAAGCAAAATTTCAAAATAAACACGGCAGCGAACGACTTGGGTGGGCACGTTTAATTGATGTGGGGATTTTATAAACAAACCGAGAGTCGAGCAATGGTTGCTATTGGCTAAAGGCACGGCAGCTTACGGCACGAGTATAGGTATAGGGAGTTAAGATTTGCTATGGCTGTGTGTATACATTGAAGTTGGTGTGGGTGGGCTGTACTAGTTAGCGGTATGCGCAGACAGCCACGCTTAAAAATCACTGTTGCATTTGTACTGCCTCATGCCGGAAAGTCAGCCTAAAACGAACATACAACAACATTAAACAATCCTAAAACAAAATACTGGACTACGACAAGAATAACAGTGGTCCGCCTTAAATGAGAGGAGCTTTGCTGCACAGCCGGCCACAAGCAGGTCTGAACCGTCCCTGGTGTGTTCGCATGTGTGATCGCTAAAACCCACCCTGGACCCGACGGACCTTGTATTACAAGTCTTTTAAGTGCAATTATTAGACCTAACTTTTTAGAAACTCCTCATTTCAAACATGGCGTCTATGGGAGCTCTTTATCCCGGTTTTCCACACCATCCTGGACATTACATACTCGCCAGTCATCATAACCCGTATTTCTACAGCACAAGGGAGATGGCGTACGCCAACTCAATGCAACTTGGTATGCTGACACCAATGGATCGCCGGGAGGCACCTCAGAAACCACCCTACTCTTACATTGCATTGATTGCCATGGCCATTAGGAGTGCAACGGACAAGAAGATTACGTTAAACGGTATCTACCAGTTCATCATGGACCGCTTCCCGTACTATCATGACAACAAGCAAGGATGGCAGAACTCTATTCGGCATAACCTCAGCCTAAACGACTGCTTTGTCAAAGTGCCCCGGGAGAAAGGCAAACCGGGCAAGGGGAACTATTGGTCGCTGGCAACCAACTGCGACGAAATGTTTGAGAACGGAAACTTTCGACGACGGAAACGCCGTCCAAAGTCCGCCAACGGGACCGCCAAGGGGAGCGTGGAAGGTCAGAAAGGGGACCAGGGTATGGATCATTCTGACCCGACGAGGGACGACGATGACGTGGTGTCTGACCGTAAGAATGACGGTCACCCGAGTTCAGACAACTATGCCTGTGTGCGACAGGATGGACATTGCATTGACACACAGCAGCAAGGTGTCATCAGGTGTGTAGAGGTCGACCGTGATGACAGTGACAATTCCCACCACGACAATGACATGACGTCCGACAGCGACCCAGAGTTCATTCATGAACATCAAACTGTCGTGGGGGCTAGTGCAGTGACCCAAGTTCAGAAACACACCCCCAGGTCTCCCCTGCCGCTGGTCGTCAAATCGGAGGAGTTTAAAACCAAAAGTTCTTTCTCAATCGAAAGTCTGCTGGCATCACCGGGTTCGTATGAACCGTCCATAACTCGTAAGAGACCCCGCTCCCCAGGCTACAAATCCGACGATGAGTCGCTATGTAAACGTCCTTGTCACCAAGACAACTACGACGGACAACGACAAGTCGTCAAACCCCACGCACCGGTCACCGAACGACACCTCCAGACATTCCAGGGTCCCCTCGCCAACGGAGTCGGCCCGCGAACGGGCGAAAATTTCTGGCAGAGGGTCCGCTCGGCAGAAAAAGCCAGCCTCAACGTCCAGGAAAAGTTTCTGACGGAAACAACTCTGCGTTACAGGTCGTATTCCGCCTTCGCCGGGCAGCGTGAGGGATACTCGCCATATCGTGTGCCGTCCGGAGCGTCGCTTCCCCCCTCACCCCACTACCCCACCCCGGCTACACCGAATAGAAGTTGGACTTACAGCCCATATTTATCTCCATTGATGCTATCCCACCAGCAAGCAGCAGCATCCCTTGTCTCCTATCACTGATGAACACTGCCTCGTTATAGTGACACTGTGACATTATAGTTTTTGATATTAATTTCAGACGCCCACTGACTATTTATACGCCTCACAATCTGTTCACGTCTCGTGTATATATCTTGATATTTTTATGTCACTTAAGGTAACCCCCAAAAAATGAAATTATTGTGCATTGTTAAACTAAATGAACCATATATTTATACGTTTGCTGTGTTTATAATGATGTTAACACGACTGATGTTGTGAATTGTTAATTTTATACTGAAATGTGTTTAGTCATGAGTTAGTAACCGGTTTGGACCTCAATGAGAGGTTAATTGGCAAATATATTCTTTGTTATAAACACCCACGCCTACGAAATTTCCTATTCTTCAAATACAACACTAGTTGTTATGCTTTCAAAGTTGGCTTCCCAAATTATAAAAACGCACTGGAAATTGGAAAAATCATTCCGTTTCATTAACTTTCAATCTAAAAGTGGGTTGAGCTGTGTCAAAACTTTACCGTTGAGAATGTTGAAAATTAAAACTTTAAAAATATACCGAAATTGTTCCTTTGAGTTGACACAATAGCACATATTTAAGTCATGGTGGATTTTTGTTTTTATTGTTGACATTCACATAATTTTTCAACTCACTAGAAAACCTGGGGTAAGCCTTTCGTCAGGTCAAGAAAATGAATATGAAATTGTACATCAACAATTAACCAAATCTCTACTTCAGAAAACAGAGAAACTGTAACTTGAAGAATGTTGGACCTACACTGTGTAGTTGTTTCATATTTGCAAAAAAAAACAAAATTATTTATAATTATTAAAATGTGCCTTTGGAGATATTTGCAAGCTTTAGAAAGTAGAAGCAAAAATAGTTCTGCATTAAATAGAAGAATAGTTCTTAAAAAAAAACAAAGTTAGGAAACAAAGGTGCATTGTTTGATTTTGGATGATGCAAGTAGATTTTAAACGTATTTGCTCGATGCCAATCTATTAAAAAGAACAAATCGCTGATTAGTGTTAACTGAAAGAAATCTAAAAATGGTGATTTGATTGTTTGATGAAGCTTGCTTCTAAACTCGTGATCTCAAGTAGCTTGTACTCGTTCGAGGCTAACAACAAAGGTGTCTCAAAATCAACCACATACTTCTGTTTCAATCGATTGCATCCCATGAAAGTTGGTGATAATGTTTGAACAAATTCAGTCATTATCCGATGCCGTGTTTTAATTAGAAGCTAATTCCTTGAAGCAAATTCTAAATTCAGAGTTCAACAGAGCAAACGTAACTAATCGTTCTCAACTGGGAATGTTTCGTATTTTGTTCACATTCAGTGATTTGGTACTTTAGTTTTTTTAATTGAAGTTGGGGTGGTTTATTGGAATGTTTGTTGGCGGATTAACAGGGGCCGATTTGACAAAGCAATAAGATTCATCTTAAGATGAGTTGTCAGTATTGCCATAGTGATTTGTATTGTGACATCACACTTTGCTTAGCAACTAAGATCGATTTTTATTTGATATTAATCTTAGCTCATTGTGAAATCGAGCCCAGGTGGCTCAAATCAGTGGATGAAGGTGAACAGGAAGTCCTCAAAATAATGATACAAAGCTATTGGAATTGTAAAAAAAAGCAAATGTCATATTTTCAATTCTTGTCCATCAAAGATTCAGCAATTTTGTTTTTTCCTAGAGTTGAATTGCGGATTTCTGAAACTGTTTTGGTCATCCGATTCCTTCATAAAAAACATTATTGATTATTAATTTTGTTTAAGTGATTTCCATCAGAAATATACCTTTTGATATCATTTTGATTTACAGGAAATGTTCTAAAATGTTGCATCGGTATACTGTTATTTTTTCGAAGCACACCAAAGGTAACTTTTCAGAAAAGTTTGTCTTAATTCATTAGCGATTTCGAATCTTAGCAAGTACTGTTTAGTATGGTCCAATAATCATGCACTGTGCAGAAACCTGCGCCTGGGTGCACTTAATGTCAAGCTCTATGTGTGATGCAATTAAAGTCACTGAACACGTTTGGAAATTGTCAAAGACCAGTGTTCTCACTTGGAGTATCCCAACATATGCATAAAATAACAAGCCTGTGAAAATTTGGGCTCAATTGGTCATCGAAGTTGCAAGAAAATGATGAAAGAAAAAACACCCTTGTTGTACAAATTTGTGTGCTTTCAGATAGGAATAAAAACTTCTTGCAAGAATTGTTTATTATTTTAGTGAGAAAAACTACGTTACTTCAGAGGGAGTCGTTTCCTACAATGTTTTATACTATCAACAGCTCTCCGATGCTTGTTACCAAGTAGGTTTTTATGCTGTTTTGAGTCATTACCAAACGTGTACGATACCTTTAATGTCAAGCTCTATGTGTGGTGCAATTACAGATATCATTAGTTCCACTTCATTTAAATTGAAAACAGTTAATACATTCTACAAGCACATGGTAAATCATTAATAAAAGCCGGTCATTCTCACTGGTGATTATTCCTAAATCAGGAACAACCACAGCCGTATTTATGTCTTTAATCATTTAACTTCTAAACAATGGCTAACTGTTGAATTTGCGATTAAACTTACAAAGAATGGAGTGGTGAAGAAAGAGCATATAATATTTGTGAAATGCTTGTATTAGTTTCTTGTGTTTAACTTTTCTCTGTGCTTCCCTTGGATGGGCTAATGGGATGAGGTAATGATGAGGAGCCATCTAAAGGCATACAACATGCATACAACAATTACAAGAGTTATTATATTAAAATGCATCAGTCAATCAGGGAGTGTTCAATAGTTGAGCAGGCCTGGAATTACATGGAGACCATGGAGGCCATTGCCTCTGTTGCCCCTATGCACTGGCCTTGGTGCCCCTCAGAAGTTTCCCATAAACTTTAAGTGCCCTTTGCAAAATGAAAATGGCATTGCCCTCTCAAAGATGAAATTCCAGGCGTGGTTATGGGGAGGCATCAGTGCTTGGACATATACCTTCTTCTTCTTCCTAAAAACGCCACCCATAAATGATCCCAATAGCATTCCCTCCCCCTAACACGAAGTAAACATTCACAACAAATTCTTCTTGCAATAATTTTAAGTCAACTCAGCTGCAACAAAAAAATATCCATGTTTAGCCATCGATGCAAACCCCATCGGTCTAAAATAATCATGACCAACCGACCAATAATCTTAATTAATTCGCGTCCAATCTGACACATTGATGACTCTTCATCACAAATAAATTGACAAGAAAAATGCGTCCACACGTAATATCTGAAATTTCAGAGGTGTTGGTTCCTCCAGCGCTCACACACACACATGGCGACCAGATAAATACAACACCTACATTAACCGCTCACCCCAAACCTGTCAGCAACTCCGGTCCCTGTGAATTATCAAATATTTCTCCCCCTCTTTATTTTGACTATTTGGACGTGAGAATGCGAAACAATTTATAGTCAGCGCGGAATCTTCTCCAAAATATTTTGGAAACATTGCAAACGATCATTCTTCGAAATCATCTTCCATTTTTTTTCTTCCCCCCTCGGCCAAGTTTGACGGAGATGGATTCGGGGGGCCAATGTAGTATTTTTGTTAGAAGTCGCCGGAGTCCGCGGACGTTGGAATGTTTGCACTTGTTTGTTATGTTAAGTCTAGTACGATTACACTTGGCCAGAAGACTTTGCAAAATATGTATATTTTGATTTCCTAATGGTTGAGCGTGACATTTTATAATTTACGAGTGGGATATAAATTATCAGAAATGTCGACAGAGCGCTTTGGTTGATGATTTAAAAACTCTCTCTCCCCCCTCTCTCTTCTTCTTCTCTGTCCACTTTTCTTTTCTTTTCTTTTTTACTGCATGCCTAAGGAGGCTGGTGTAAAGCTGTAGCCAGCGAGTGTAACTCTAGTAAGAATTAAAGTTGACAATATAATTGTACATGTGAACTTCGCTTGATTTAATTCCCTCGGTTGGTTCAAAATCATTGACAAGTTTGACAAGTAAAGAAACCCACTCTTGTCAAAACTCCTAAGTCGTACTGTGAATAAAATACAAGATTATTTTCACAACAAATTCGATTAGTTTTCGGCATGTGGATGCTTTCTTCGCAGTGTTGAATGGGAAAGCGCTATATGGGGGTGCGTGTGTATATATACTGGCAGGTTATAATATACCATGTCACACTCGCTGTTTGGAAGGCTCTGGTTGCTGCGTTGTCTGAAAGGAGAGAAACCAGCAGGCTCTGTTTTGACTTGCTGTTTAAACTTCACAAACACAAAAACACAATTCATACCGTACCACGAGTCGACGGGCCCCGTGAAAACATCGTTAAGATAAGGGCATTGTTCGGAAGAATTCCCCCGTCCTTTTTTTAGAAAATACCCCGAGCAAACTCGCCCTGGCCCCCCTGGGCATTGAGGCCTTGCAAAACACTGAAGGGAGAAAGGGAAAACAAAACACTATACGGTCAAAAAAAAAAAAAAAAAGCACAATCATGACTGTTCTTTCTTTCAGCAAACGCTCGTATTTTTGCTGTTCTTGCGGGGACCTCGTACCATGGATCGTTTATTTGCATTAGCACGTAGTTTACCCAAGTTGTAACATCTATTTTTTCTGGGGGTTTCCAATATTTGGGAGGTTTTGAATCGAGCGAGGGAAAACAAATACAGGGGAAGCGGCCGCAGGGAAAACCGCCTCGGTGCTGGTGTTGGCACTGGGAACAAAACAGACTTAGCTATGGGAACATCCGCGCCTCGGGCGTGTAAGTAAAGAAATATTAGGAGTTGTGATAGAAAGCAACATGAACAGCCGAACAAATAGCCTTATCGAAATAATCATAACAACGTTAATAAACCAACTATACACACTGAACCTGGTTGCAGCTTCCCTCTTATCGCATTATACAAGGCATAAAAAATAATCAACCTGATAGACAACATATGGAATCATACTTTGTATAACTCACATATCAGAAATATTCCGTGGATATTTCATCTCTCACTCAAGCTGTACAAGTCTGGAGACTGTAAACAAACAGCGTTGGTGTTTCTAAACATGACCAGCGGAGGAAAACCCGGAGTCCCGCCACCCAAGTCGGGGGCCCGGCCGCAACTTAGGTTCCAAAAAAACCAGGAGTAAACACCGACGACAACTTATTTACGTCCGAATCAAAGCATGACGAAAGTTGCTTCAAGATAAAAGTTAGTGGAATACCGTTCACAAATACTGTCTTTGGGGGTTTATTGAGATGCAGTTGTCATCCCCGGCTGCAGACAGGAGTTCGCTTGGCGCGTTTGGAGGACTGAAGAGGAGACAGAATTTACTCTATAGTTGATCAATAATTAAGATAGATGTATAAAGGATGTCGCATCATGGCAGAATCTGGGTTAACAGAGAAGCATTGGTAGACAAGGGACAGTTCAAAATTAGAACGAGCCAATAACTAAATAACAACAGGGGAAATAATAATCATAACAGCAGCCAACCCTTTGTCTGCCTTGGTGAAAGGGTGTAGGCCTATTTTCTATACAATGTTGGTGGCTCCAGTGTGTTATACCATCTCGATGAAATAAATTATTTTCTCGTTATCTTTGATGTGTTAAAAAAAATTACCAAACCGTATTGCTAAACCGTTTTGCACAGAATTGTGTATAAATGTACTTCACGAAACACAGGGGTACACAAGGGGTGCAATTTAGGGCGTGATCTGACCACCCAGCGATGATGGACAAGCCGACCGTTGTCATGGCGGTATAAAGCTGGGTTGAGTCTCAGCGGTGAAAATGGATTGATTACAAGATGAAAGTGGACAACAACAATAACAACAACAACAACAACAACAACAACAACAACAACAACAAAAGCAGCAGCTGCAGTCATCTTTGTTACTCTTCGTTTACTCATTTCATTTCATAACCAATTAAACAATGTTCCAAACCTTTATTTGATTCAAAACGCCATTTTCAATTTGCACTCTAAATAATATTATAGGCATGTAAGTCTCCCCAATCCTTACACCGTGCAACGTGCTCCCCCTCCCCCTCCCCACTTCTTCCCAAGCATGATCACAATACACTTAAGCAAAGGCAAGTATCTCTTCTTCGTTTTTCTTTCAATCATCGCTCCCGTACATTCGAACATTCAAACTTGTAATCAGTCTATTTCCTACTTATTCCCCCCACACCCCAACCTTCATAATTCTCACCTCACCCACCACCAGTCAACTACCTTTTTATTTTATTTTCACGAGATTTTTTGGTCACAGATCAATCTGTGTTGACTGACATGAGACTCCCGGAAACTTTGGAGTGTTGGGTCAACATTAGTTGTTATTTTACTAGAGATTTGAATCGCTTCATTTGCTTGCCATTCTCGTCCGGTCGTCTTACGGCTGACTATGCATTGTGCTGTTGGTATAGTGCCTGCGGTGTCTAAATATTGGTTAGAAATTTTTTTTCTTTTTCTCTTCCACTTCCAAAACTTTCATCAGAATGACACAAAGGGGGTGAATATAAGATTGACGGAGCATGGTTGATGAGAGCGAGTTTGTGATTCAGTCATTTCATAATATTTTATTTCTCCGATGGAGGATCAATCAAAGTTTAAATAGTTGTTGCAAAGAAAGGCGATAATTTATAAGTTTCAATGACCGCTTTCAGTGCTTTGACAGCGCGTCCCACGTAGAGCGTGGGTGTTATTCCAACGGCGTGGGGTTCTCTCTGTGAGCGATTGCAACGGGGCACTGGGACTACGGGAAACTTATATGCGCCTGCCGTGCCACTTCAAGTTGTAGGGGGGCTTTGTTCCATACTTGACCCAATCTGCGTCAGCGTATAGACCTCGTTCCAAGTTCAAGTTGTAACCATTACAACCTGATGAGCCTAATTTCATAGAGCTGCTTAAAGGTACTGGACACGTTTGGTAATTGTAAAAAACCAGTATCCACACTTGATGTGACCCAACATATATATATGAAATAACAAACTTGTGAAAATTTAAGCTCAATTGGTCATTTGAGTCACGAGAAAAAAAGTGGAAACAATCCTTAAATGTTTTCATTGTTTTCAAACATTGAGTTTTGGAATTGCAAGATCAAAACCAATTGTTTACCCATTTCTCATAAATTATTGCATTTCAAGCAAACATATTTCAAAGGGAGTTTCCCACCATGACCATCTTAATACCATGTAAGTTGTGTGCAAATCTGTGAACATTTTATTTTTACTCTTACCAATGTTATGCACACCCTTTAAGCAAAACAAAACAGCCAAGCACAACCAAAGTTATGCTTACTAGAATAAGGTTCCACTCAAACCAGCCACAATACCATTTCACATGCACAATCTGGGACTGGTATCCTGCTTATTTCTGCTTAGCAGAAAATGTTTAAGCAATATGCTTTTAAGCAGCTCTATAAAATTTGGCCCAGGTCACTCTGGTTTGGCTTTAATATAAAAAGCTGTTTTCGCATATGGTCCAGGTTTCCCTCCACATTGAAAAGATTAAGAAGATTAGAAAACAAAATGTATATTATTTTAATAACTGATAGTTTTCAATGTTTCATAGGCCTATTATGTAATTGGCGGCATGTTCCTTTGTAATCACTAGATACAACAATCTGACTGCAATGCGACGTTTAATAAACCTTTTATATTGATTGAAATGAATAAATGAATAAATGAAAAAGGCTGCTGGGTTTGTCCAGTTTTTGGTTAATGACATTAATTTATACTTAGTCGAAATGATTATTTTGTTTAACATGTATCTTGTAAATTGTAGTAAACTAGTAAAGTCCACGGCTTTACGTCAACGAAACTTATTACTTTAAATAGAAAAAAAAGTTCAAGCATGTATGACCCGCACAACGAATCATCCAGGCTGCTTTGTGGGTCGATGTTCAGAGTGAATAACGGTTAGCTTTCGGTCTCTTACACAAACATTTTAAGGACCTGTCAACTACAAGCCAGCTCAATAATACCCGTGGTCCCCCCCAAAAAAAGTACATCGATCGGGGACCATCTTAAGCGGTACTAACTCGTGGAGTGTTTGTTCTACAGTTTGCACTGTTTGCTGGTTACCAGCCATCGATGTAAGGAGTTTGGAAAAGTTCAAAACATGAAGAGCATTCGCAAGAATCACTGAGCGGTATGGGTAAAGCAAATATACTGAGAGCTGCCTAGATCACGGGGCGGCCACAAGCCGAAGAGAACGGTGCTCCTTATTTCCCCGCCAAAGTCTTGAGACTCATCTCAGACCCTTGAGTTGATAGCTTTGAGTAATTGGCTTGGGTTGTGGTGTTATGATTGGACTTGTTTGCTATTTGTACTGGGCACTGACTGGTTTTGTATTGGTGTTACGATCGCACAATGGGAAGATCATGCAAGCCTTATAGTTTTCAACGGAAGACAAAACCCTTTTTTTTGTATAGTGCAGTTGCCAGTAACAGGTTTACAAAACATAACAAGCTTCCGGCTTACTGTCACTTTTCGTTTTACGTATACCAGATATGTTGATGTTTGATTTAAAGGTGCAGTGGTTTGTTGTTTAAGGAATTTGACAAGGCGATATCGCAAATAAATAAAAAATAGTATTAATAGATAAATTAGTAATATAAAATAACGTCATATCTGATTCATTAGCTGGGAGAAACCTAACACAAAAATCAACTAAGATTCGCAATTATTACGATTTTCCCACTAACTATTTAAATCTGAAGGAAAGGTAAGACCCCACTGTTCAAGAAGCCATCGATTGTGTTATCCTCTTAAAAGTATAGCAAAGTGTTGACTGCGAATGCCGAAAGATTATGTCACACCTACGAAGGGACCCCCCCCCAAAAAAAAAAAAATTAATAAAAAAAAAAATTTTAAAAAAGTAAAATAAAATAGGGGCCTAACTCAACCTAACTAAACTAAACTAAACTAAACTCAACTAAACTAAACTAAAACAATAAAAAATAATAATAGGCTAAAGCAATAATATCAAATTAGTAAATAAATATAATTATATAACAAAATAATGAAATGGTGGGCATACTAAGGACAATGTTTATAAAGAAGAAAAAACACGCCCCTCCCTCCTCGCCCTGGCTCACAAAGACTGAAGGCTAAAATGACGAAGAGAACCCGCCGGGCGTAATTACTTGATGTGTCGATGTTCGTAGCCATTGTAAACTATCATTAAAGGAAGGGTATACCTTTGGTGAAATACTCAACAAATCATAAATACCATAAAAACTTAATTGGTAAGAAACACCGTTTATTGGCCTAATGTATAACATTTTGAGAAACGATTCCCTTGAAAGGAATGTGGTTTTAGAGGACAGGGATTCAAAAACATTTCAATCTGAGAAACGTTTCTGCATGAAACGTTTCTCAGATTGTGTATTCCAATTATGGATTATTCATCCTGCGTGGACATAACCGCTCCAGATATTCGACGATATCTCAAAAACGCTACCCCCTTTTAAAATGAATATTTAAAGGTTAGTTTTGTTGTATGTCTACATAGGATCAAAACAATCGAACGGTTCACAAAATTAAAGGATACTTTGCCTTTAAAGCAATCACGGGAATTTATCTCCAAAAACATTGCCAGCAGTGGGTAAAATACAGTTTATATGCCAATATGGGACTAACACAAGTCTACAACAACAGGAAAGACTTGACCTTAAAGAGAGCATTGCGCACAAATCAAGTGCGCAGACCAATAATTCATCAAGTGCGGAATACATCGATATCAATCTGAGATGTAAGGCCTGCTCCTTCAAGACAGAGGCAAGCAAATTGGAATACAGATTTATAAACGCCCTCTATCGACAACATTTCCCACAATGACGTAAAAAACAGTGAGAGAATACGGTGATTTGATAAGTAGCCACCCCCCCCCCCCCCTTTGCAAGGAATTTGGAATTAAATCAGGTTCCAAACAGTTTGTGTTTCTCGAACTGAAATGCATTTTCTTTTTCTTTTTTTCTTTTTTGGGGTAAGGCTTCCCAAAAGATTATTACACTAGGAAGCATTGGGAGAAAAGTTGATGAAAATGGGAGATGTGACCACACAATGGGAGATGGGACCACACAGACACTAGCGGAAATTTCATGTCACAATTGTTTTTCTGCTCACACAATAATGAAAACTTGAGTGGTATATGACTGGGGAAGTTCCCGTCTTGTTTGTTAGCTTCCACAAAGAAACGCTCATTATTAAAGACCTTTATATTGGTGCAGAAATCTTGATTATTAGCCCATTCAAATCAAACGTATATCTCAAAACGAGACTGGAGGGGGAAACTAGTCTGGTGCCCTTTTGATATGATAGGAAATAACATCCAGGATTGTAACATGTAACACAGGGAACCATTCAGAGATCATGTCAGCATTATGGAAGCTTGAACGTCGGGGGCATATTGGACGAGACAATGTTATATAGGAATCGCAAGGGGATGGAGTTGGAAGCTTTGTTTCTGTAAATTGTGATGTTTCAAGTCCAAATCTGTGTCTGATTTTGGAAGATCAGTTATTGAGGCATTCTAGGAATTGCTGAATCGGGTACTCGACCACCCGGTCATTGAACTTATTTCCTATCCAATAAACAGGATCAACTGGCGAGTATAGCTGTCCAGAGTGCCCGAGGAAAAATGGTCATTTTTCCACACCATCCTGGCTTATGACAGAACCATGCGCGTTGGTATCTTAACAATTAACTTAAAGATTATGGTCTCACCTGAACGCGGTGCATACATTGTGGTGAGTTGTACTCGAGTTCAAGCTCAAAATGTCTTTTGTCACTGTGGTTGAATTGTGACGTTCGTTCGTCTACTCCATGGAGTGTCAGGCGAAACCCATTCAACAACATGTTCCGTACTTTTGTGCGAGTAACTCAAGTTTATAAGAAGAAGAAGAAAAAAACTGCCCTTTTTTTTATTCGTAAACTTTGGTTGCAGTTTCGAATTTCAGTAAAATCAACCAGTTTATTGTGTTGCTTTTCATTCTTTCGCTAGGAGCTTGACGCCGGGCTGTCGCCACCGCTGCCGGGCCAGGCTATTCAAAATTGCAAGGCAAAACCCGAGCGACGTGAAATCATATTCCATGTCCGATAAACTGAGAGAAAAAGAAAAAAGAAGAAAATCAGTATAAGAAAGTGTTGGGCTGAGGCATTGCTGAGGTGTGTTGCAGCTTATGGGTGGGTGAAGGTCCGCTATGTCACACACTGAGGGCACGGTGGTACAGCAAACGCTTAAGCCACTGTACCCAAAACGAGCTCGCGCAGACGACATCATTTCCCGCGCGCGCGAATTGGCCCGCCGGTGAGGAAATCGGGGCAAAATATGACACGTCTAGCTTCTTGGAGCTTCGCTAAATTAAGATTTTGTCCGTTACTAAGCAGTCTTAGGCCCTTCTTGGTTATAATATCCCAGGCAGATGTGTCTACCTGGAGCTATAACGCATCGGGTTTGGACGGACTTGACAAATTGTGTTCACTCGATTCTCGCGGGCGCTGCGGGCGTGGAATTCGTCTGCAAAGATTTGCACAAATTGAGCGTTCTGGCCCGAGACTTTTGATGAAGCCAATGTGCTGAGATCAGTTTTTTTGTGCATCATTATTGCCTGTCCTATTTTAATAATAGTTCGCCTTGTGGCAGTTTCTGGCTGTTCGGGGGGATTTTATCACTCAATAAAACACACCTCACAAGCCTAGGTTTTCACCGGATTGAGGTTTTATTTTTTTCCTTTAGCGGCAAAAGAGAACATGTAGGCCTATCACAATGCGGTGGATGGACCGCTTTGAACCATTGACGAGTGCGAGGACCGATTGATAAAAAATACAGCTGTTTTTTCACCGAATCAGGGTGTTATTTTATTTGATTCGAAATATTGAATGTTGACACGGATTTTCTCAGCAATCATTGATAAAACCGCCCCTGGAAATCTGGGAATTATGCGCTTCGAGTTTATCCTCTCCTTTCAGTTTGGTTGTGCCTATGTTTGGCCGACAGCGACTTCGACACCTCCACGGGCCCCCAATCAATCATATAACTCAACCACAGGTGAACTCTAATCAAAGATAGGTGTTTGTGTTCTCACAAAATCGGGCCTTTGCATACCGGAGTAAAGGGATGTAATTCTCAAAACAAGATGCATTGTACGATTATAAATCGGGCATTATACGATGTACCGTGATCAGCGAAAGAAAGAGAGAGGGGTATAGTACTTGCGGGAGAGACAAAGATTCAAAATTGAGAAATGTCCTGGTACGAAAACTTATAATCCTATAACGTTCAGAATCACCAAATAATACCACTATATACACGAACCTGTGTGCTCCACGCAATAAGCCCTGCCCCAAACTAGACTTCCCCTTCATCCATAGCACAAGTTAACCAATTAATAATAATACTACAATGTGAGAAATAATAATCGGCCTAATGAATGTCGACTATTATGAGATTTTGCGAGCCAAGTCTGTCCCTCAAAAACGCCTGACAAGACTCACAACTGGGACTCGAACCCACGCGTCCAGAGTCACGACCGGGACAGTTTACCACCAGGACCCAATTTCATAGAGTTGCTTAAGCAGAATATAATGCTTACATATTTTCAGCTAATCATAAATAAGCAGGATACCAGACACAGATTATACATGTGACATTGTATTTTGGCTGGTAACCTTATTCTGGTAAGCATAATTTGGTTGTGCTATACTTTCTGTGATTAAGCAGCTCTATGAAATTGGGCCCAGAACTTGATCTAGAGCGCCAAGCCGCTCAGTCACGACGCTATTCCGACACAAAGATGCTTAGGCCCCCTATACATAGAAACACACACCAAACTGGCTCTATATGACAGTCACTTTACCACCACCCTCCTCCCCCCATATACAAAAGAAAACGAAAAGAAAGAACGAAAATGGTGTAGGGAGGGAGGAAAGACTATTATTGTCACCAGTACTCCCCCACCTCCCTTCACCGGCAAGAAGTACAGGGTCGTCATTTTCCATTTCAGACAGAGCACTTCAACCAGCGTGCACTTTAGCGCAACATCACAGAAAATACGTCTCATTGTTCCGGACCAGTTTATCGAAACAACAATTAAGTGTCTCTTCATTTTCAGACACAACAAAAGAGTCTGGCAATAATTAGTGGAGGAAAATTAGCCATCGCTTAATTCACGACAAAGCAACTCCACCAAAGGTTTATACAATTATTTAAGTCCACAACGACGAGGGTAGTTCATCATGATTTGTCCATTTAAGCAGACGATTGTTAGCAACACTTTGGCGGTTTTTATTAAAAATAAAATCTTCTATATCTATCTTCTAAAGAAGCTTTATGCAAACGAAAAGGAGCTGCAAATGAAATTATACGACTCCTCACATCTGAAGACAATGACGCAACATCTAACAACAGAAGTTTTGGTTTTCTCTCCAAAAACAACCCCGCGAATGTGTGTATAGTAGTTTCATCATACTTCTATTGGAAATAATTATACTTCTTATCAAATTGTTTCTCTACCTCCATGAGACATTAAAGAAAACACAAATAACGTTTTCAAAGGAGAAAACAACCTGTACTACGTTCCCCCTGATCGGTTGTTGTTCTTTCCATGGAGATTTGAGACGGAAATATCGCGGATATTGGCGGCTGTGTTCCTTTCAAACACCAGTTTGGGAATTCATTTTTCAAGCCTTCTTCCAGGGTGAACACAAAATTTTTGTCTATACAAATCAAGCTGCATCTTTCTCGTGATAATTAAGTTAACGCCTAGGTCTATTGTTAGCTCGGAGCCAAAGCTAAACTCATATTCGAATATCTTATAGAATAAACAGTGTATACCCAGGGTGATTACGAGTTACGCAAACAAGTTTCGTCAGCTCAAAGTTGTGACGTTATAAAGTTATAAAATACAGGTCTAAAACTTTGAAGGAAAACACAAGTGTTGATCCTTCATAAAATGATAAGAGAAAATGAAGAGAACAATACTACCTATTACAATGACTTGCATAATTGCAAAGCAATCTGTCTCACGTCTTGACTCTTCCATTGAAAACAACAGACGTCTAAACGTCTACGAAACAACATAACGAATTTGGTTCTCAGTTTGATCGGAAAGAAACTGGGAAAGGGGGGTCACGGGAGGAAGATAAACCAAAACTAGAAGAAAAATCGAGACGTAATACTGGCAATCTACAGAATGGGTAACCATCTCTTCCAAAATATCATAACTGATCAGTTTTATTCTGAGATCTCACAGATTATAAAAGTCACACTGTAGCAATTTTCTGGATATTGTTTTTAATTGTCCGATATAATGTCATAATGGCATTTGAAGACTACCACTATTCACCGTTGTGTATTTCGATTGCCACGATCAAAATAAGCCCGATGTACGAACGTGCACAAAACCATTGACAAAATGTATCCTGTTTTTCTTTGTTCTAAAACGCGAACACATATAGTTTGGTGAAATTCTCACAATGATCTACAATTAAAAAACAACAACAGCGACAACAACAACAACAACAGCAGAAACAACAACAGCAACAACATCAGCAGCAGCAGCAACAGCAACAGCAACAGCAACAGCGTCAACAGCAACAGCAACAGGAACAACGCCAACAACAACAACAACAACAACAACAACAACAACAACAACAACAATGACCTACCGGTACTCTTCCTTACCATAAGGTTATTAAGACATGATTAGGGTTGAAAAGATGGGTAATAATGCTAAAATTTCCTCTCCTTGCTTGCTGAGGGAATGTTTACTTCCACACGCGCTCTTCTGTTGTTTCAGAAAGAATGAAACATTGTCATTTTCTGATCCTGTTTCCATTTTGTACGGCCATTGCATTCCGCCTTTGGCGCTCGGCTCATCGGAGGATCAATTTCCCTAACATGCCCGAAGGGCTCAAGCTTGAGGCCAGTTCCCCCCGTGCAACTACCCCCAGTGGACACGTTCGCTAATTTGATGGAACAAGTTAACGGACCGGTTATAACAACTTAGCTTGACACCATTGGCTCAATTGGTCTCTTGGCACCCATTAAAGCCTAGCATGATATGGTTCCACAATAAATACTGACGTGATTGTGTGCCGAGGTGAACAGTCCGAGGTGGATGTTTTATTATGGGTCGCTAGACAGCGAAAGTGGGTCCCTAATATTCTCGCAATCTCTCCTATTATAGGCCTAAGCCATACACCACGCAAATTTCGTAGATCTTGGTTTAAAGGAGAACTTTGTCTCATAATTATTTCAATCGATCTTCCTTACAGGAGAGTGATCGAGCCCGTGTTGGGAGAAGGTGAATTGCTCAGTCAGCCGGACCACGGTACCCTTCGATATTGTGTTACCTTGATTGGAACCTTCATCTCCAAACAACCCCCATCGGAAAGCCCTTAGATATAATAATTATGTTTTAAAAAAACACTAAATTTGACTAAGTTGCATGGTTAAATTATCTCGAAAAGGCCTTTTCGTGTCAGTTGGTACGCACTCAAACTTGCTAAGCACACTGAGTCATATCTTGCATAGCAAACATGGCTTTCCCAGCCGAAATGCCATGTCATTACAAATGGAAAAACTTCCTGAGTAGTAGGCCTATAGTCCATGTTTGACAAGTCAGCGATCTCCTTCTCTCAAGTCTCGTTTGCCTTCCCGCGATCTGCTCCGTAGTTCGAGGTCTTATTATTTCAAGTAAGCGTCAAACGGCAGACACCGTATGGCCAACATTATAGTGACAACATTACCACTATACAAAGTGTCTCGCTAATCCCAAATGGTACATCGGACGTGCATAGTGAGCGACAAAATCTGTATTAACTGAAATTTACCAACAGGCGCAGTTTCGCAACCAACACGTTCTTATTGTGGGTTATTGTTTAAGCATGTGTTGAGGCTGATTGATGGTTAATCACCCTTGTCCCCTCACTGTGGTTTCATCTCCCTACATTGTACCTTGGGGTTACTTTACAATTATGTAATTAGCAACAACAAAACGGAGCCTTCGAGCCTTAATAATATTTTACAGCATGACCTAAGATAATGTGATTTCAAATCGGTCTCTTTTATAAACCAAATCTGACAGAGGGTGTACTGATTAATGGTTACGCATGTACACCTGCAACTATGCGCCTTCTCTCATGCGTTTATTTAGACGGTTTAATTTGTAACCATCTCCGGGAAGAGTGAGTCCCGCGGTCCTGAGAGAAAAAAAACGTGGGTCGAGAGAGGGCAGAGATTACGCGGTTTCAAACCCAAGCAATTGTCTCCAGATGTCGGCATTTTTTACGGTGTTTTTTTTTTTTTGTTTTTTTTTTTATATGAGGAGGGTGTTAGGTATTATTTTTCACGGGGCAAGTCTTGTTGTGAACATCTCTCGAGTGCCAGACACACACGGGTGATAAATCACATCCCAGCTACCCCCGTTTGCTGTTAGGCTCTGATCAAAAGGCGTAACAATTTAACTGTTCATCAATTAGGGTTATGGGGGGTCTGTGGTCGGGGTATGATTACAGGCTTCTAAATGGAGTAACACCCTTGATACGTCGGCTCTTCTGAACTGTTGGGGGGGGGGGTGATGGGAGGGGGTTAAGTTAACGAGGCGTGGTAGAGACAGACCCGGTAATATGGGTGTTTTACGGAGTGTATTTTTAATATAAGCTTGTGATAGAATGTGCCTCCGCGGTCAACACTATCTATACAGGGATACCGGGTTCAGTTTAAATGATGGTAGGCCTACACCTGGCCTTTCAGAAACTCGTTCAATGTCTTAAAAGCTGCATTATAAGTTCATGCCTATTATTTTTGGGGGTGTCAATATCACCTGTTATCAGACTCAAGTGGACAACCTTAATATATTTGTATTAAAAATTACCTTGCAAAAACTGTGGTGTTAAAATTTACAACACGGGTGTTGTCACATATGGGATTTGAGGCATTGCATGGTGAGGTATCAATATGTATTTGGCTTGCGGTAACACCATGTGTATATCTACTTGCTTTTTAGGTAGATTTTGTTCTTTGAGAATTTGTCTTGCTTTTTATTCTACTGCCGGCCGCGGAGTAGAATGTTCGGAATTCGGGAGACTTCTCAGTTTTATGAATGTTGCCACATATAGATACCGAACAGAGAATCTAAATCAATATCATAGGGTGTTAAAATAACACCAATGTAATTTTTTTGCAGAAATTTGTGTTATTTTAACACCCTAAATTGTGTAAATTTTGATATTTTTGTTGTGGTATGTAGATGTGACAATACCCATGGTGTCAATTTAACAGCCCAGTTTTTGCATTGTATAAGCAATCCCATTGGTATTTGTTTCACCAAGAAACTTTGTTTATTATTGATATTATTATTAATAGTACATTACTCATTGACCTGAAATAATGTTTAACTGGAAAATGCGCATGAATCTTAAAGATACTCACACTCAGATGGATGGTAAAAAACACCATGCGGGTGTTCGAATCAGACGTGTTAACTTAAATTGTTTTCGATCAATCATCCTAGCTTTACATAAACAGGTTGACTTCACACCACCAACAAGACAACAAGGTTAAAGCCCAACGAGAACAAACAAACAACATCCTCAATACGGCCAATCCAGTAAAGCTGAAATACTGTTGATTCTTCCGTTTTCAGGTTCCAAACAAACACGACACAAAGACCAAGAAAGACAAGAGTTCGTCTGTTTGACCGGAAAAGTAACAAGGACCCTCCACTCAAATCTTCAGATGTTCCTTCCTTTTTTGGTGGCAATTCTATTAACTGGCCAAGTACCCTTCCCTTAATCTACAGTCCATAAGAAACGGTGACACTTCCACCCCCTCTTTATTACCCGATGGCTTAATTGAAGAGTAAATATAAAAGCACCATCCTCTCATTGTCATTATCTACAGCACCTTCTCAAGACAAGTTTATCGACCGGGTGTCATCGGCTACCGTGGAGTGGTCGGTATAGTGTACTCAGTCGATAAACAAGTAGACTTGGTTGTGGGGAAGGTCCGGACTCTGTACAACTTCTGAAGAAATCAAAGATGCACGATCTTGAGGAACGGCGCCTCATCACGCAATAAGCGCAACTTGAGCTGGTAAATTATCTTATCAAAATGTTTCAAGAATTATCAATAATTGAAGATGCCTTCAGGCTGGATCGTTCGACCAATTAATCACTCAACAAAATAAATCAACCGGCCAGCAAATCAATCAGTTATTTCACAAACTGCTAATCAATAAAGCGATCGATCATTACAATACTTGTACAAGACTAAGAGTATGTCATTACACAAAATTAAATGTTACATATTACATTATGTTATTATTATCCTGAGAGTTAAGAAACCATTTGAAAACATTCGGGTTGTGTATGGTGGCACAATCGCCGCAGAAAAAAATAACCGTAAATGTTTGTCGACCACGTAAATCGTGGACTTCTCTAATATTCTCCCATTGTTCGGACTCCGAGGACTGTCGGAACACCGGACCTTTTTATGTGAAAGTCCTCGGTTTCAACGGGTAGATACACACCCGTGTGTGTGTAATGTGTAGGTTCATTCACCACATGGTGTATAATATTGCAGGTTGATACAGTTAATTTACCATTCAAAACATGTATTGGATGATATTGAATAGTCAGACAGTAGCAAAGTATATAGGTGAGACAGAGACAAAAAAAGTACGGTACATTGCGCACCAAGGCCCCTCGGCTGAAAACTTGAGTTACATTTTCTGCATACTAATCATACGAGTATTAGATAGCATGGCATCGAGCTCACAACTGTGGATGACACTGCACCGCCATTGAAACATAGAGTAATTACTGACCCCCCTCAACACCCGCAAAGACCCCCCCCCCGCCCGCGCCAACCTCCCCTCAGTCCTAGTTTCCTGGCCAATCACAGAAATATCAACGCGGAAGAATATGAAGACATCTTAAGGTTTTAAGAAAACAAAGAGGATACGGCGAGATCCGAGGGTCCGAAAGACTCCTCCCCTGCGGGAATCTTCGATCCAGAAACCCAAGACTCATATCTGTCAGTCACACGAGATTCGGCGAGACTAAGACTCCCTTGAAGGGGATTGTGGTTTAGGCAGATGAATGTGATGTGAAATTCTCTAAATAGATATAACGGGGTCGGACCTGACCTAGTATGGCGCAAGGTTCAGACCCCGTACAGCAGGCAAGTACCACGGGCAAACCGACCCAACTGAAGGGTCGAGCGTTCTCGACACGGTCTTTAAAGGCAAAGTATACCTTTGGTTTTTTTAGCCGTTCGCTTGTTTTAATCCTATCTAGATGTAGATACATACAGATATATACAATAAATCTAACCTGTGGAAATTTCATTTCAAAAGGTGGAAGCGCTTTTGAGATATTGCTGAAAATCTGGAGCGGTTCTGTCCGCCCAGGAAGAATAATCCGTAATTGGAATACACAATCTGAGAAACGTTTCATACAGAAACGTTTCTCGTATGGAAATGTTGTTGAATCCCTCTCTCTGAAACCACATTCCTTTGCAGGGAATTGTTTCTCATAATGTTATACATTATCAACAGCTGCAGTACTTCTTACCAAGGAAATTTTTATGGTGTCATTCATTTTTGGAGATATGACCAAAGGTATTCCTTCACTGTTAAAAGTGTCCGTAAATTTACGGACTCCGTAAAGTGAAATATTCCGTATTTTCGCCGTAATTTTACGGACTTTCCGTAAATGTAAATATTAATTATGCTAATAAGCGTAATTACCATCAACTACATTTGCCCAAACACCTACACATAATATAGTACATGTAAGTACATACTGTTACTTCACCCACAACCGTGTACACATGTACAAACTCATGTTAAGGGTTTTTTATTTTACGGAATTAATTTAAAAACTTTTCCGGTAATAGAGCTGCAGGAATACGGAACTATATTTTTGTTCTGGCAGTTCTATTACCGGAAAAGTTTTTTAATTCCGTAAAATAAAAAACCCTTAACATGAGTTTGTACATGTGTACACGGTTGTGGGTGAAATAACAATATGTACTTACATGTACTATATTATGTGTAGGTGTTTGGGCAAATGTGGTTGATTGTAATTACGCTTATTAGCATAATTAATATTTACATATACGGAAAGTCCGTAAAATTACGGCGAAAATACGGAATATTTCACTTTACGGAGTCCGTAAATTTACGGACATTTTTAACAGTGTTCCCTTAAACATAAGAAGAGAGGAAACTGGACGAGTTTTGTTTGTCACTGTAGCAAATGCAAGAGATTTGCCTAGTTCAATTAACCTGTAATGACGTCATCGATGACGTCACTCAGACTCAATCTTTTACGGCCTATGCTGATTTTAACACACTTACACGTGCTTTTACTATATTGGTTTTGCAGTGTGCGTCTACTCATTCGCGTCTTCTTCGTACCCTATTTCTAGATCACCTTTTACCCTCGGACTTCAAAAAGTATCAACGATTCAACCTCGTGGTGGCGCTCGACGAAAATAAAAACTTTTTGCTACACGTGAATAAACAAAAAAAGTAAACCTTATTATTTAGTCTACTACGGTTGAGCTACATTCTAATATTTAGGCCTACATAACCTACCGGTACACTGAAATAAGATGAAAAAAATCAGATAAATTCACATTTCACATGGTACACCTATCTGAATCCCAATCGAGCCAATCATTACAAAATTATTTACATTTCACTTGGTATAATATATTATCTGTGGACCGATTCCTACCCAAAAACAATTCAGAGGAACTGTCTGTTTGATTAAAAAACACAATTGAAAACTAGAAATTCAAGTTATTGGTGACATCACAAAAACAAGGTGTTAATGTTCCTGATCCATGAATTGCGATTCATTCTGGGTGATGACCTCGTGGTTAATGTCTCACGATTCAAGACTCAAGATTTGAGATTCATAATCGATGGTTGACGTCACCAGATGGTGCTGTAAGCCTGTTTCTGTTGACGTCATTAATTTAATAGTTTTCATTACCCCTACTCGATGTGTATGTATAATATGAAATAGTGGATGTCTGTGTTGTTTTGTTCAGGAATTTTTAGTTTAATGTTATAAAAATGAAGAACAAATAAACGCCACCCACTGACGTTTTTACACGTGTTCCCTCGTGTCGGCAACATTGGGTTTTGTAAAATAAAGGAGCATTTTTATTATATATATTTACAGACACATTAATGAGCAAACATTTTTCGAACAGGTTTTCACTAATGTCTCGATGATTTCGTTGACAGGTTTTCTGTTAATTTTTGAAAATGAAGCTGAAGTTGATATGGGATAAAAGAAAAACCTTTGTGCCACTGTTTGTTCAAAGCGCCCAGCTAGTCCCCCAACACACGAAACAGTCGTTCATCACAACTTGGTGGTAAAAAAAAAGTACAACACGGGATGGAGTCCGAAGTGGGACCACACAGCGAGCATGAGAGGCTCGATGACGGGTAATATTGTGCTTTTCTGCCCGTCTAATCTTGACAAATGGAGGGGTGCACCCCGTAACCCCGGGCATAAGGATGCAGTGGGAAAAACCAAGCGGTGCTGAATGTGGAGCAGGGAATTTATGGGGCAAAGGGGGTGAATTTATTGGGGAGTTGTTTTGGGGGGAATGTCGCACCTGGTGTGTTGACAGCCACGGGGCCAGAGGTCCGAGACTAGGCAGGTGTGATTGAGAAACCACTATTAAAGGGGGGCATGCGAATCTATCATTTTAAAGTAATTCTATAGTTGTATCAACAGTTACTTAATATTTGGCAGCTCTGAGCTCTACAAAATGGCGCGGGACTTTTTGAGGGTGGGTGTTTATGTGGTAGGCATGGTGCTTAAAACAATACATATTTTTTTAAGCCTTAGTAGCAACAACCAGGCTGTGACAAAACGGGAAATCAATACTTTAGCAACAGCAGGGGATTAAAACCTCTGATCTCGAAAAAAAAGCGAGAATTCACTGAAAACTCTAAGATAATCGTTGGTGATAACCAACAATCAAAATAATGATGGTCAGTTATAATGGCAATGTCTTTCAAGATGTTGAGAAGCCAGTTGAACCTTTCTCTATGGTTGGACTTCACCGGAAACTCAACACGAGGGAGAGCCCGTCTTGCAGGTCAGGGTGCGGGGATAGGCGCATCAGCCGATCTCACGATAAGCACGATTTGATTCAACTCACGAAATTATATCCAACTTTACTCGCCTTCAAGACATACAGGCAGACGTAAATAAACATTACAAACATATCTACCACCTTCAGTACGACACTGAAATATGAAACAAGCGTATCTATTTCACCTCAAGGTAAATACCGACGAGACAAGAAAAACGAGAGGGCGCGCTTTACAGTTTACATTGTTGATTGGACCAAAAGTCTGAACCAACGAAGACGATTTTCCCAGCCTTGAAAAACCACAATCTTCTAGCTAATAAATTTGAGATCATAACAAAATAGAAAACTCGACCTTCCCTTGAACAGCTCTTGGATGTTAAGTTTTATTCAGTCTCTAAAAAAAACTAATATGTAGGTTTAATTATGTTATGAAGAACAGACGTCTTCGACCCAAACTCGAGTCAACTTGTTTGAGTTCACCTCCTAATAAATACCTCCAAAGAAATACAACTCCATTATTCCACTGAAATAATTTAACTCGACTCGGGAAGACACGAACTTTACAAAATTGAAGAAAATAACCAATTACCCTTAGATTTACTTGCTAGGTAGATTTTGTTCTTTGAGAACTTGTCTTGCTTATTATTCTACTGGCGCAAAGTAGAATATTCCGAATATTCTCTGCGGCAGTAGAATAATAAGCAAGACAAGTTCTCAAAGAACAAAATCTACCTAGCAAGTAGATATGCACATATGCACATGCAAACCAAATATGATACTCACCATGCAATGCCTCAAATCCTATACCCTTAGATTCTTACAATTACAACATAAAACTGAAATTTATAACAATACTGGTGCAAATGCTCAAAAAGAAATGGAGAACCACTAAACACGACAATGTGACCGAATGTTCATTTTGTCCGCACGTAATACCCAAACGACATGTAATATTACTAAAAACAAAACCTACACAGATTAACATATACATACTCCAATTCAAAAATATATATAAATACCTTACACATTAGGAAAATATATTTGTGATCAATTCTCTAAACAAAAGGTTTTTGTAATAATTTATCAAATGATAAGAAAAAAGGTAACTTCTCATCCTGTTGGTGGAGTACAAAAGAATTTGACAATTTGAACAAAAAAAAGTAACAATAATAATCAAGATTAAAAGCATTATACTTTATATGTATATATTGAAAACTTGTGCTAGCCAAACAACTGAATCCATTTGAATACATAACTAGTACTTTGCGTGCTGTCTTAAATAGTTGGGTGAGCCACAACATTTCACTCTTGACGGCAGCCTCATTTTGACGGCAGCCTCATTTTGAATCAGCACCTCTTCAAAAGGATCATAACACAAGATGGAACCAACCATCCCAGGGTGGGGGGAAACCCAACAATTGTCCCTTTTTTCAGCCCAAAAATGATTTTAAAGGGACACGTTGCCTTGGATTGGGCGATTTGGGCTATAAAAAGCGTTTGTTATGAAACGAATTGAAATGAACGAATTGGAAAGATGTTTTAAAGGTAGAATATAATGATCCACACAAATAGGCCTATGCCTCGAAATTGTGTAGTTGTCCGCCATTTTTTTAAACAAATTTTTGACTCCACAAAATGGCGGACCGTGTTAGTTCACGAAGTAAAAGGAAAACCACACAATTTCGAGGCACATTTGTGTGAATCATTAATTATACTTTTTTAAACATCTTTCCAACCATATTCATTTCAATTCATTTCATAGCAAACGCTTTTTATAGCCCAAATCGCCCTTTAACTACCCCCTCATTTTCCTTTTTGGTTTATTACTTGTCTCTGAAAAAAACAAAAAACAAAATACGTTCTAAAAAAAGTGATGACATTTCGAACACTGAAGTCAGGACAAAACTTTAAAAAGTACGCCCAGCAAGTGATATTGAACTATTTGGTAAGTAGAAAACAAAGTATCAAAAGTATATATCAGCCTTTTTATTTGATTTTAATATACATTACATTTGTATCAATTTAGAGCTCAATTTGACTTCACTACAATTTTAACTCCGTCTTTGGAAGAAAAAGTTTCAAATGTTCAGCTGACATGGAACAACTTGTTAAAAAAACACAAAATCCCCTGCAAAAAAAAGCCCACGGTGGAATTGAAGGTGGTGATGCTGGAAGGAGCCACAAAATTAGTGGGTAAATCTACATTGGACAATCATGATGGCCATTTGAACAGATTTGTCTAGATTTATCTTTTCCATCTTCATTTTTAAATGAAGCTTTAATGAGTGGCTCTCTGCCTTACGCAAAGGGGTACACGGACACCCCGAGAAAACACATGCATATAGGTTCCCCCTTCCCGACCCTCTGGTCCCCCTTCCCATCCCTCTGGTCCCCCTTCCCATCCCTCTGTTCCCCCTTCCCATCCCTCTGGTCCCCCTTCCCATCCCTCTGGTCCCCCTTCCCATCCCTCTGGTCCCCCTTCCCATCCCTCTGGTCCCCCTTCCCATCCCTCTGGTCCCCCTTCCCATCCCTCTGGTCCCCCTTCCCATCCCTCTGGTCCCCCTTCCCATTCCTCTGGTCCCCTTCCCATCCCTCTGGTCCCCCTTCCCGATCCTCAGTTCCCCCTTTCCATCCCTCGGTTCCCCCTTCCCATCCATCGGTTCCCCCTTCCCATCCCTCTGGTCCCCCTTCCCGATCCTCAGTTCCCCCTTCCCATCCCTCTGGTCCCCCTTCCCATCCCTCGGTTTCCGCTTACCCTTCCTCCAGCGTTCTGACCCTGATAATTACATGGAACCCTCCTTGTGGGAACGTTGAGTAAGAGGAGGTTAAGAAAGCACACTGGTATACAAAACTTATCAATTAGAAAAGTAAAACTTTAGGTATATGTTTCAAAAGTTGAACGAACTTGGAATGATTCCACTTAGCACACAAACTACTTATCCTTTCCGGGAAAGCAAAAACATTTAAGGGCCTTTTCAGAATCATGACTTTGGCTCCGGCTTCTGGCGTAGCCATAGCCGTAACCATAGGTGAAGCCGAAGCCTGGGTTCCAAGAATACTCTCAGAGAGGTGTCTTCCATCACAATGTGCCCAAATGGATTGTTCCAAATAGACAACAACATTTCAAATAATCAGCAACCCCTTTAAAATTCATAAGAAATCGGATTTCATTCTACAGTAAAAAAATAAAAAATGAAAAATAAAGTTCTGAAGTGTTACACAGGTCATATCCATAAACTAACCCAAGGATTGAGATTTTAACTAACATGCTACAACTAATTACTTCCTTTTAAGGCACTTGATGAAGACTGCAGAGTCGTTTGAGTTCAACCTGGGCATGACTGAACTGACTTGTACCCAGAGCCTCTTTTTAAGCATTTGGATTGCCTTGCATTAGCTTGATATCGGACTGCACCATCTCGACCACCAGATCCTGGGGAGGGAAAGATTCAAGATAGTGTGAGATGAGAGAGGACAAGACCCATGACGTATTCAAAACAAGTTTTCAAATTATATCTAGGAGAATGTATGCAAGAATCATCACTTAAACTATTACTTTAACTATTTCCCCAAATCATCACATTTCTTCTGTACATTTTCTAGTAGGGGAGATGGCCTTAGCTTTTGATCCAAACCGGACCATCGTTAGAGGCATAAACAAGCACAAACAAAAACATATCCACCTATAGCAAAAAGAGGAAGATTTTTTTTTTTTTATTTGTTTTATGACTTTCTTACAAAATGAGTTTTATGACTTTCTTACAAAATGAGTTTTGTATTTTTTCCAACATTATTGCTTCAAATCGTCCCCATTTAAAAAAGAAACAGATCTGACTGGATTTTTACATAAGAGTTTTTTACAAAGTTATTTTCCACTTGAACATTTTTCTGTGGGTTCGTAACAAATCTACAGTAAACTTTAGAGTCATAATGAATCTATAGTCAACTAGGTAACAAATTTACTGTTACTCGTTGATTCGAAAAGATAAAGTACACTAAACAGTATGGCCTCATAGAAAGCTGTTTAAATACGGCATGTCAGACAAACATATTGCATAAGTTGCAGTAATTCTTGGTGACTGCAATGATTAAAAATACATTTTAACAAAAAAATCGTAAACAGGTTATTGTTTTCTAAACAGAACACAAATGCAATAACAGGAGAGAACAAAATGTCACATTGGTAAATAAAACAAAATGGAGTCAGTAAAAATGCAATTCTCCAGTCAGTGAATATCCTGAAATAAATAAATACGAATAAATTAAAACCAGATGTCCACACATTAATCTCGATTTCCCAAAAAGTCACAAACCATGACATTAGAGCATTGCAATAATTTTAAAACAGCACTTCATTAAAAATGTTCCCAATTGTCAACTCAAAACAGTTCCAATTCTAATTTTAAAAAAAACATCTGTTTTAAAGACATTGTGCTTGGTAACTTAACTAATAATGCTAATTTTGATTATGCCAACCTTATTATGATAGTTGCTTCTTTTACTATTTTCAAATGTAGGGTCATAAACGCATATAATTCCAAGAATATTTTCAACTTCGGGTTTCTCTGGATGACTTTCGTTAATGAACTTAAATTTACTGAGTCTCTCTTAACTAATTTCAATATATCTGTATGTTGTAATTTAAATTTGTAATGTATCATTTTATAGTATGTAAACGAGTGATGTTCTGATAAATAATTAAATGTTGAAGAAACAAGAGCAATAAAAGGCCTGTAAAGGACAAAAGAGAGAAAAGAAAGAAAAAAAAACAGTTCCAATGAACCACATATCAGCGACACAGATGCAAATGAAGTATAGTTGAACATTATGGGCATGTGCAAAAGAGAAATACCCTCACATCATACAGCAAACAATCATCACTACATCTATATAAATGCATAATTCTACAAAATATACAAACATGTGGCGTAAACCAAACACATGTTTAAAAGTAAACAAAAGTTATACATGTATATATGCATAATTCAAAAAAAATATTTACAACAGTGTGGTGCAAACCAAATACATTTTGAAAAGTAAACAATTTGGATAAATTTTGTAATAAGTGCAGATAGAAACAGAATGATGGCTTGTAAACATACAAAAGTAAAATACAAGACACAACCCCCCCCCCCCCACACACACACACCAAACACTGCTTGTTGATAGTATTAGGCAAACATTTGTCTTGGACCCGTTACTATGTACACCTTAAAAATCAAAGGGCCAAAAAAAGATGTTGCAATCTAAAATACTGGTAGTACTTGTGTAAACATTCACCACCCTTCCTTCAACATTGACAAAAATAACCATTGGAATTTTGAAAAAAAAAGTTCACAAAGCAACATTCCCTAATTATTAGAGTCTTTTCTGGCCAAATGCCAGGTCAACAAAACTGAGACCCAGTAATTACGCAAAAAAGTTATTTAAGTGGTCGTACTGGCTAGTTCATTGATTCCCATGGATACTCGAAACCACTGCCAAGCAAAGATTGGCTCATGTGGCTTCAGGTTCAGATAAAAAGTTCCGTTCTAGAGGGTGGTAAAACAAAAAAGTGTACCCATATTTGGTAGCCATATTTCCTAATTAACTTTTTACAATTATTTTTGGATTATATGAAAGTGGTGACTGTTAAGCATTAGTGGTGAAAAAAATCTAAGAAATTTGAAAATTTTTGTTCAAAATATGGTAGCTTAAAGGTGTCATGTGCAAAACTGATTTGTCCACGAATGCTTTTTCAACTCCATCCACTTTGAGGCTAACCTGGCCAACAGTAATTGATGGTGGACTTTCAAAACCATGAAGTAATGTGTATCACTTCAATGTAGAAGGCAGACACTGAATGAACTTGAAAAAATAGGAACTTCGTGAGTTAAAATACTCTTATTTAGTGCTCATTTATTATTAAAAAGATTACAAAAAAAGATGTGTATTCAGAAATATTAGTCAAGCGGAGATAAGAAAACCTCTGTGGACAATTCAATTTTGCACATGATATCTTTAAACTACCATATTTTCAAAACAAAACAACTGATTTCTTAGATTTGTTCACCACTAATGCTCAACAGTCACCACTTTCATAAAATACAAAAATAATTGTAAAAGCTCATAACTAGGTAGGTGAAAATGTACACTTTTTTTAACCACCCTGTATGAACAGGAACCTTGATATTTGAGTGAGTGAACAAGCTATCAAAGTTGTGAAAAGACACTGGCTGGTCACTGGCAAACTGAAGGGTAGACCCAACCTAATAAAGAGGATTGGACTGTAGAGAAACAGGCAGGGGGAACGGGGGTCAATCTTACCTTGAACAGAATCTTGGGTTGCCATCCCATCGCTTTCTTCGCTTTACTCGCATCACCTTGGAGAAACTCCTGCATAGGCAAGAATAGGGAAACCAAAATATTATATATTTATAGAAAGCCATTTCCTCACAAGCATTCTGTGTTTAGATTAGGGATGGGAGCAACCTCGTTCCCAGTGGTGTACGATCTCGCGGTGCCATTTTTGTCTTTCTTTCCCAGAATGCCTTACTCGATCATAACCCCTGGAAGTGTGACTTTGAATTATCCAAATATTTTGGATATATTTTAAGTAGTCCTGTGGTTGATCCATTCTGCGTTAGAAACTACGCAGAGCGCGCTGTCAAAAGAAGCATCAAGTCATAGAGCAACTGCCCCTCTCTAATTCTTTTTCGCTCTTGTGATACGTCTAACTTTATGCAGTTAGGGTGACCATATAAAAACATGATTCATTTGAAATGTATTGCGTCGAAATACATACATTTTCATGTAAATGACAGATAAAACAGGGTGTCCAAATTTAAAATAGGGTGTCCAAAAGACACCCAGACACCCCTCTGGCTAACACTATACTATAACGCACGGTGTTGCCAAAATCTAGCCGTAGTTGTAGCCGCCAATTTAAACATGGCCTTACACATTTTCCAGACAGTTTGAAGGATAATGGATTTGTTTTAAAAAATCCTGACAATCCAAAGGACTGGAAATACTGCATCAAAATTTCTCACAAACAACTCTGGTAATGACCACAAACAAAATTTGTGTAATTTGTATCAGAAAGCCTACTTAAATTTTGTACAAATGGCAATGGTAGAAAGCATCCAACAGAATTGTTACTCGGAAAGTGCCACAGTTGATTAGTAATCAATCAAAGCAGGTCAACAAAATGTTTAATCTTCATAGATCGACGGTACATGTCGGCAACTTTTTGAAATGTATATGTTGTCCATTTGAATGCTGCCCTCAATGGCCAGAGATGCAAGGGGGGGAGGGGGAGGAATGGGGCCTACCAAAGATTGAGATTGAACCCCTCATTGGTGGTCTCAATAATTCATCCAATATAGAATGTGCAGTACCGAGCACACACACACTGCAACCTGATCGCACTACAATTTCGCTGCAAAAGAAATGTCAACAATATCTAGAAATTTCTGGATATGATTGAATTTCACCGGCAGGGATAATGAAAAAATCAACTAGACTCTGCACCATAGTCACATTATTGTTCAACACAAAATTGGAATAGATGGATTTATTTCAATACAATTTTAAATGCTTTTTTATACCAGAAGTCTGTAAACGCTGCTTGATTAAAAGATATCCATTTCTGGTTTGATTCATTTATGACAATACATACAGCTCCAAGGTCTGACTTCCTTTTTTTTTGCATTACTGACAAGAGCGACAAAATACAAACAACTATAAAACACCCTTAACAAGAATCTCCTGCACGAAGCCGTTGGCCCAGCTGTAAGACTTCAAACTGTGCCCACGGCTTCTGCTCCCAAATGTTCAACACTAATTTCACTTTGTTCCTAGCCTCCAGCTACACAATCCCCTCAGCCTTTTAAACCTCAGGATTTTGACCTCTTCCCGATATGGCTGGTACCCCCACCAGGCCGAATACCAGGACAGCTTTCCCACTCACGTCACACACTCTGCCAGATTTTCCATCTCCAATTCCCCTCCGTCCTACGACCCATCACTCTTAGTTAAACTCCCAGGGTCAATGACGTCCTCGGCAAATGCTCAATATCCTAACCCATCACAACTCCTGTCAGATATTTTTTTCCTTTTAACATCTCTCTGCTCTTTCTCAAATGGGTCTCGCCCAGCGGGGGGAAGCGGGACCCACCGCAGCTAACTCCGCGTCCTCATTCCTACTCTCGGCGAGTCTGAGTGCATCGGACGGCAGTCGACCAGTGCGATGACGGCACGGCGAAGTGTATCAGGAATGGAGGTAATTGGTGGGTTCTATGACCAATCACTTAGGTAATTTCGGCGGAGTGGGCCCCATGCGGTTCCGGAGGAAACCCAAGCTGGGGGGCCAGTGATGGGATGAAATTATCAGGCGTGACATTATGCATTAGGACTGGAATTTGTTGCTGAGCGAGGCTGGACTGTGACTGAACATAAAGAGTTTTAAGAACATCGTTCTGTACGTTTACTTCAGACAAGCTCATTCTCAATGTAATGATTCAGCCGAGTGTAAATAAATAAGTGTACTAAAGTGTTGATTGACCTTCAGGGATCTGCTGCCCTCAATGCACAATTCCATTTAGGCTGCTTCTGTTGTTATTATTCGAGTCTGTTACCATAGGAACAGTCTAGTTTCCTCCCTCAGCCTTATTAAGGTAGGTATACAGACATGTGCAGAGAAAAGCATGGCAATGCTTTGTGCAATGTGACAGTACTATGAAACACATGTTACAAATTTCTTATGTGTCTTTTTGTTCATTTAGTTCTTGGAACACTTGTTTATTTCCAGGAAGACTTCAAAAGCTAGCTACATGACACGTAAACCATTTTGTTGCTTAAGTTGGGTTTGAACAAAGAAAAATTGACTAAAGAAGGATTTGAACCAACGACCTCCGGTTTAACATGCCGGTGCTCTACCAATTGAGCTATCTAGCCCTGTTTTGGCAGTCTCCCCATTTTGTCAATATTTTGTTCGGGGGTGCCAGTCAGAAGCCATTCAACCTGTAACTGCTGTATAGCCAGGGATCACACTCAAGTTTACGATACAACCTGGGAAGCGGTAGCAAAGGGATCACCTTAAGGGAATGCGACTTTTAAATTCAAATCCAGGTTCCAGTCAATTTGTCTTTGTTCAACCCCAAATTAATTAAAATTTACCCAGTAAGTTCCCCTTGTGGTTTATTACTTGATAAAAAAAAGTAAACTCGCAAGTTATTACCCAAGCTGTAGACTACCGCCTAAACATTGTACTGCCCCAACTACAAGTAGGAAATCAACGTTAGCACAGAACATGTTAGTGCTTTAACACTGGAGCAGACCGTGGAAAACATTAGTGTAGCAGCTCCCTGCATTATCACATCCCATTGTCAGACCAGATGTCGTCCTTAAAAACACAACAAGCGATTCTCTTTCTTCAAGACTATTCCTTTATCAACCTCTTCGCTTTCAGAGCGAGGCGTTTCCTCGACTGGCTCACACGGAGGCCCAGATGCTCTGTGACTCCCCCCTCCTTCTTCCTCTCATCATGCCCAGCACTGCCTCCTCCTCCCCCCCCCCCCATTGGAGTCCCGGCGAGGCCCCCGACATACTCCAAAACTAAGCGTCAGCAAGCGTAACAGACAGCCCTGGCCGTTCCAGAATCGTCTCCATTAGTGCCAAAGGACTGGTCACAGCGGGAGGGGGGTTATAGCCAGCGCACAACCGTGATTGCTTCTGACAAATCTTAATGGGTGGTCATCAGAACGAGGAATGGAGTACTTTATTTTATGCCAAGTCTAGTACCCCGCCACTTTAGGCCATATGGTCATGGGAGATGTGTGTATGCGAGTGCTGTACTACATCGACTGGTTGTTTAGTGATGCTTTCCACATAACAACATTATCAAAAGTGATGCAAGAGAGAAAAAAAATAATAATAATAATAAAAATATTCTGGTTTTCAGGTAAAATTTAAAACACTGTACATGAATGCTAGTCTTCTCATCAAGGCAGGCAAGCAATGTACATGTTTATATACCAACAATTAATATAGGAGTCCAATATTGATAAATATAGGATGCTAGGGAAGCTTAGCAGCTAACTCTCGCAAGTACTAATAGATTTTACATTGAGTATCGTATTGATGGCATTGCGCGTATGGCTATGAACGCCGAACACGCTTTAACCAACAAGTCTTAAATATGCACATGTTTGTATACTGCACTAATAGATCCTTGTCATCTGATTGGTGGAACACGAATCACGTGTCATACTTCATATTTCCATGTATACTGTTAGGACACTCCAATAGTTAATATATGAGTCCTATATTGATAAATATAGGATGCTTGGGATGCTTCACAGCTAGCGTACTAAAAGATTTTACATTGAGTATCGTATTGATGGCGTTACGCGTATGGCTATGAACGCCGAACGCGCTTTAGCCAACCAGTCTTAAACAGCACAAGCATGTCTTTATCAGCAGTTATTATTGAAATAAATTATAAATTGTTCAAAACTTTGTATTATTTATTTTTTGAATAATTGTACGCTTTTCCCCAGGAAAATTGCATCAAGTGCGAACACACATGAGGTGGTGGTGGGGTTAAAGGACTTTCTGGGGTTTTACTTTCTGGGAATTGGCTCCATAGTGTGAAAAGGGCTTTAGTGTTTGCCCTTAACTCTTTCAGTGACTGGCCAGCAGACCAGTTAGCTTGTCATTTCACTGGTCAGCTTTTTCAAATAAAAGAGGGATGCTTTTCAACACTGAACCAGCCAGCCAGAGCACTTGGAGTGAATTTTGACTGGTCCTCAGGTGTTTTAACTGGCGTTTGGCCAGCGGACCAGTGTTAAGGAAGACCCCTGCATTTATTCCACATTGCATTTGTCTAGATCGAGCATCTTTGGCTACAGCTACTGCATTCAGTTAAATGTGATTTACCTGGCATCTGAGCCAGCGGACCGGGAGAACGCTGGCCGAATAAGTAGTGAATACAATTTGACCCCATCTTTACCTTGGATCCTGTTTTCCCATTCAAATTAACACTAACCCATACCGAGGCTGGATTGACAAAAATTAGTCTGGATGACTCGTTGGTATGTTTAGAATCAGCATGCAATATTGCTCATGAGCACACAGGGAACCCAACGACATCGTGGCAGCATAACAAAAGGGTTTGACAAAGTTCAACGAACTAACCATTTGGCCACTGACCTAAATTGTCATCACTTAATGAAACCATAGAGAAAGGACGATGAAACCACACACAAAATTTAACCAAGTTAAGGTCATCGCACTCTTGACCCATTGGGCAAAAAAGAAGAGAAGAAAAAGAAAAAAAGGAAATTTGAATATAAACAAATAAAAGAAAATAGGGGTTACACCTTCCGGCCACGTTAGTCACTGTCGGCCTCTGTCTCTCTCTGGTCCAGGAAGACTGACAAGTGAATGGGTCATGTTATACATGTGGACACCCAGCTAATTGGACTCAGTTGATTCTGACAAAGGAAGTAATGTCAAATGACTTACAACGGCAAGGCTCATAAGAATTGACAGTATACGCAAATGAAAACAAAAAGTCTCAACAAGACAAAATGAAAAAACAAGGCAACCTTTTTGTTATTATTTGATTTCACTAAAAAAAAAAAATTATATATATATATTTTTTTAAGTTGGTACATTTTCTTTTCTGGAACCCGCTGAGCTGGAAAATTGAACTTTTCATTTCCGTTGCGCCTTCGGGTGATAAAAGTGGGATTTAGAGCCCGAGACGGACTACAATAGGAATCATTGCACTGGATGCGGGTAGGGGAAAGTAGGGAGTTCATGATTAAAATTACATACTTTGAAGACGCAGAAGAAGAAAGGAAAAAAAAAAAAAAAAATGAGAATAATGGTGAGAAAAGGTGAGATGGTCAAGTAGAAACTAAACAGAAAAAAAATCTCTTTATCATAACACTTCGGTCAGTGTCCTTTTTTTTTTTAATGGTACATGATACACAATCATGGTCTCCCATGCTAATGAACACGACATTCTTCATGTACATGTATTAGCCATTTGTTTGTTTTTAGGCAAGACGCCCCCCCCAAAAAAACAAACAAACAAACAAACAAACAAACAAACAAACAAAAACTATATATATATTTATAAAATAATAATAATAATATTTATAATAATAAAAATAATAAAAATATAAAATTTTAAAAAATGTTTTAAATTAGTATGGTCCCCTTAATGTCTCTACTCTATTTATTACTGCACACAGGATCTAAGACCAACAATGCCATTAGGAAAATAGTCAGGCCGCTTTAACGTTGTCCTAACTTTATTAATTACTGCAGACAGGATCTCAGACAAACTTGCCCATAGGGAGGAAAGAAGGGAAGAAAAAAAATGGTCTCAACTGCCAACTAGTAGATATTAAGCACACTCCATTAATTTAATGTATTCAACAACAAAGGACATGCACTATGCTGAGGTAAAAGCATTCAGCATTTAAAAAAAAAAAGTACTTTGGTTTATACCTCCTGTCTCATTCCATTTCATTAATCACTCTCACTTCAGTTCAACCTCTTTGCAAGACCAAAAAGGGGAATATCTACTGGTACCGCGTTCACATTTTCGTACATTTGTTAACGGACTACCAGCGCAAGTTTGCTACATGTGGATCAAACCGTAAACAAAAAAATAATAATAATACACTCTCAGAATGTCATGAGCATATTAGAGTGTGAATGTCATGATTGACTTACTTTGGCACTGACAAAGACAGTTCAACACCGTTGATAAATAATTTATTAATTCTCAATCTACTCCTATGATATATGTATGTAGCCAACAAATTGATATGTGCTGGTCCTGGGTTCATAAAACTGTTGAGTGGGAGGGGGTTCTAATGTTGAAGGCTTTAAAAAGAGTCTCTTTATTACTTTTTTTATGATCAAGAATTTAAAAAAAAAAAAAAAAATCTTAATTTAAAAAATATTAAAAGTTTTTGATCAGCGATCCGGAGTCCAGAAAAGCCAGCTTATTAGATTAAAATTTGCAATGTTGGAAAGAACTTTGTTGTTGTTGGTGTTGTTGTTGTTTTTTGTGTCGTGGCCGAGCAGTTAAGTGCATCAGACTCAAGTTCTGGTTGCTGAGTCATCAGGGTGTGGGTTCGAATCCCGGTCATGACACTTGTGTCCTTGAGCATGACACTATAATTGCTTCTCACCACCCGGGGGTACCTGTGAGGGCAGAGGTGGTTCTTGTGATTGATTTAGCTTAGTGTGCTACATACTTGGCAGCACAGGCTGTATACTCCCAAGGGAGCTGAGATGGTTTAAGGAATGAAATAAATGGCCCAGTGACCAGGGGTAATAATGTTTGAAGCGCAATGATCATTCTTTGGAATTGTGCAATATATAAGAGTCAATATTATTATTATTTTACTACGAGAATCTTCTTCTAGTTTTTAAATCTTGAAAGAAAAACAATTGATGGACATGTGTATGGTGCTGGTAGCCGCCAAGTAAGTTTTTACGGTCATTAATTTTTGGAGTAATTACCAAAAGTACACCCTCCCTTTAAGAACCCTATTGCTTTTTCTGTAATTTTCATTTGAGTTCCAAATAAAATGCATTTCATGAAGCGATTGGCAAATTATTAAATGATAAATCTGCTATTTCTTTTAATTGCAATTCAAAGAAAATTGTGTAATTATTTTACTTGGCCTCACTCTGAAAAATATCAACAACGAAAACTCAAGCCCTTGTGAGAAAGGTGACAGCAGTATAATCCCTAATTGCATTGCCACTCGCATACAGCCAGTACCATAGAAGTAAATATAAATGCTAACTGCCGCAATTACCCCCAAATTATCTCCGTTGTTCAGGACAACAGAATACCTGCACCAACTACAATCTAGTGAGTCCATAACGTCAAATTCAAACACAATCCAAATAATGCCTTAATCAATTCCCCATTGTCAGCGTTCCCCGTCGTAATTTGAAGTAATTTGATTGCCCTACTACAGTGCAAGGGAGCCGAGACCCCCAATAGAAAATATCACGCAATAACCAGGACCCTATGGTTATACACGTTCACCCAAGTGGTTGCAATTAACTCAGTATTCCCCCCCCCCTTATTCTATGAGGCACATTTTAAGGACTGGAGATGAATGTGGAGGTTTGGCAGGCGTCAAAATCACACAACGGCTCTTGATTGGTCTAATAGTCACACGGTGTCACCACGACAGCGCAGCAAACGAGTCCACAATAAGCACATCAACGGCCACCTTTGCCTCCGCAACAAAAGAGCAATTTCAGTCAATCACATCTAAGAATGGCCGAGATCTGGCATGCTAATAAAAAACGCCTGCACAAACTCAAAGGACAGTTAGTGCTATAGTCAATGCTCAGAGTGAGTATGTCACCGTAATAAAGAAGTAGGCTCTACTACTACTCAAGAAAGTCACTTTTGATAGTAAAATCCTCACACAGGCATTAACACTAGTATCAGGCATGATATTTGGTCATTAAAAAAACGTTGGAATATCTTATCGAGTACAAGGACTCACCTACATGTACACATAGTGTAGGCTCTAATAATAGACATTACAAGCTATTGAATCAGATTTTTTCAGTTTTTTCCAAGAGCAAAAAAATCAGAAAACCGAAAAAAGTAGGAAGAATATCATGCCTGTAGTATTAATTAAAAAATTAAAACTGATAACATGTTCTCTCGTCACTAGTGTACTTCTTGAAAAAACTTTTAGTCCAAATTTAATTTTTTTTCAGACCAAGTCAAACTGACAACAACTAAAACGAATTACACACATCTACTGTACATGTTCAAGTACATGTACATGTAGCAATACTGGCATTTGAAATGATGGTGTGGGAGTGTTTATGTAAGGCTGGGGTAGTTCATGTACAATGTATATTCTATTTTGGGTTGAACAAAGAAAAATTGACTAGAGCAGGATGTGAACCTGCGACCTCCGGATTAATGTGCCGGCGCTCTACCAACTGAGCTATCTAAGCCCAATGTTAGCCATCTCTCTTATTTAGTCAATCTTTCTTTCTTCAACCTCACAAATATGTTAAAAATTACCCAGTCAGTTTCCCTTGTGGTTTATTACTTCAAATAATATGAACATACATTCTGCACAAGTTCTGCATTAGAACCAAGTACTTTCTGCCTAACTTCGTTTACCTAAAAAAACAGAAGGAAAACAAACCTACGTCAAACCGAAGGTTTACATCAACATTAGAGTATCGCAAAATGAAATTGAACATTACTTTTGACATAACTATACGGGTAGTAATTGTCCGCAATAAAAAACGGCCATATAAATAAATAAATGAAATAAAAAAAGGCATTCTCCATCATTTGTTCTCTAACAACGTAACAAAACTGTCTCTTCTTCAATAACCTGGCCTAGCTTCTAGTAACATGCAAGCACAAAAACAACAACAACAACAACAACAACATTCTAAAAGTACTAGTCAGTTAAAGATATTATACAGGATTGGTAGAGTTAACTAAATAGTCCTAGACAGTGTTCATGTTTTGTGTGATCAACCATCTACATGAAATAACAAACCTTTGAAAATGTGGGCTCAATCCGTTGTGTGAGTCAGGAGAAAATAGTGAAAAACCATTCACAATTTTCAGCATGTAAACACATCGTCCTTAATTTGATAATCAGCCATTGCATTATTTAAGGTTTTCAGATACAGTTTCCTTGAATACGACTTCATTTCAGAGGGAAATGTTTCACCGAACAAATGGTTCTAGTATGAACTTATATATATAATTGTTTCTTACCTTTTTAAAATTTTTTACAACGACCAAAACTTGTTCAAAGGAAGCATACATTAAGAGTACAAATTAATCAAAATTTTGTGAACAAACAGTGATAGAAATTAAAGAAAAACAGTTCCCCCCAAAATGATCAAATTTTCTGGAAAATAATGAACGATCGTAGTAAATTATTGCCAGGAAAAACCTTGTTGATTTCTAATCTAAAATTTTAAATTGTATCCGGTAAACCTTGAGAGATTTTTTCCAATTTGAATCGCTGTCTAATTATGCTGTTCAAATGTTATTGATGGGTTTAATTAGGCAATTTAATTCAGCATTAAAACATCAGAAAACATCTCCATAAAAAAAAAATAATAATAAATAAATAAATAAAAAGTCCTCCCTCCTATTGACTAAGGCAATCTTCTTGTATGAGTTGGACAGAGTTCAAAGACAACAAAACAGTGCAGCTCGTTTGGTACATGTATGTTCCACACCCTTGAGGGAACACTGCTACTTTACCCCATCACTCAGGCAACTCCATTGGCTACCGTTTAGAGAACGGATTCATTTTAAATTGCTCTTTTTTGTTTAAAAATGCTTGAACAAAACTTTTCCTAGATATCTTTCCAATTTACTGTTATTTTTCTCCCCTCCACGTTTTCTTCTTCGGTTCACACTTGACATCACTCACTCGATTGTTCCCCATGCAAACAAAGTTCTGGGTCAAAAAGCATTCAGTGTAGCTGGATCAATGATTTGGAACAATCTTCCTCCTGTCAGAATCTGTTGGTTTATCTTTATTTTGTAAAGCTCTTAAGACTCACCTCTATCCATGTTAATTTCTAATATGTGCGCGATGATCTTGATGGAATAGCGCCTTATAAATGTTAATCGTTATGTTATGTTAGGTTAATGGACATTTATAGTCTACTATGTATGGACTCATCTCATAAAAAGATATCATCGCAAATCTTACAAATTGACGAATGAAGCTAAATAAGTGCGTGTCATTTGTCGGTCTGTCATACTTGCGACGAAATGATGTACCGTCCCTTTTGTTGTTTTTGGCTGGCTTTTTGTTTTCTGTTTTTTTTTCCTTTGTGGTACTAGGCCTACCTGGGCCCAATTTCATAGAGCTGCTTAAGCAGAAAATACTGCTTAACAACTTTTCTGCTTAGCAGAAATGAGCAGGATACCAGTCATAAATTGTACATGTGACATGGTATTTTGGCTGGTAACCCTGTTCTGGTACTTGCATAATTTTGTTGCGCTTAGCTACTTTTTGTGCTTAAGCAGCTCTATGAAGTTGGTCCTGCTGTACATGAAGTTCTAGCCATTTGAAACTGGGTTTGAATGTAAGGGCTGGTAACCCTGTTCTGGTACTTGCATAATTTTGTTGCGCTTAGCTACTTTTTGTGCTTAAGCAGCTCTATGAAATTGGTCCTGCTGTACATGAAGTTCTAGCCATTTGAAACTGGGTTTGAATGTTAAGGGTTTCCTCGGTCTAAGTTCAAAACTCTAATGAGACCTCTCCTCTCTGAAGTCCATGAATCCTAGAAAAAAAATGAACCCCATCGATGTAGTTCTCCAACTTGATTTCCACTTAATTTGTTTCAGGTGTGCCTTCAATTTCACATTTTATTACCCAATAAAACAGTCTAAATAGCGGTCTCGGAATCCCCAACAAGGCATCCCCTGCTGCGGCATAAAAACCACGCTTACAAAAACAAAATATTTAGGTACAATTACCAAGCAAAACTTGCTTAAGTCCACTCTGACACCAGATCTGTTGCCCCATAGCACTACTGGCTGACCCTGACAACTCCAGAGTCAATGTCAATTAGTACACGCTGTACTTCCACACTGACATCATCTATTTCATAATGTTATTGTTTACACAAAATCAAAAAAGAAAAGAAAGGGGGGGGGGTGTATTAATGATACCAACAGAAAAGGTCCCCTAAGTGTGGCTGCTGACACTAAAATCATAGTATCAATGTGTGGTATGTTGTTCTTCTACCCGGTAGCCACTTATAGCTGGTCTCCCAGCATTGCTAATCACACTGTGATTTGTTCAGGCGTCCGAGGCCGATGGTAGGCATACAAAGAGTGCATGGTTACCCGTCTAAAATCAACAACGGCAACAGCGGGGTCTGATAGCTTTGTGTTGTGTGTAAAAACAAAAGTGCCAGGATCCTACGGCTTTTAATGGTGGGTAAGTTTAGCATCCCGACCCCGTGATATGTTTTTGTGGTGTACATGAGATTTGTTGCCCCGACCGGCATGATACTTGTGATCTTTAAATGGGATGATGCCATGCAAGGCCGGGTAACCGGACTTGACTGATTGGATGAGTAATGCACAGACAGACAAAACAACAAACCAACAGACACTCTCTGTATTCACCAAAACATGTACATGGTACATGAATGACATACTTGTTTTGTGTACATGTATGGTATGTACCAGTGTGACATTGAACATGCCCTTGCATGCCTCAAAGTAGTTACATGTACATGTACTTTCACATATCTCAGCGAATACCAATTGTCATACAATCTCTTTCAAGGACTTTGTTGATGATTCCTAAGGTTCCTTTACTTTGTCCTGAATTGGTCTTCTTTTGACCTGCAAGTATATATGCCGAAATCAAGACTGAACAAAAATAGTGTACATTCACGATGTCACTGTCAGGCCATATACTGTACATGTACTTCAGGTAGGCAACTGCCTCCATGCCCGTGGTGGTAAATTGCTTTGGTGTCCTTTCAAATGTTCTAGTAGAAATTTTGATTGGGTAAAACTGCCTGGCCCTTTACTAAGAATGTAGTATCAGGTCTGGTCTAGTGTTCTCCGTTAACAGTGGTCTGCTGGCCAAATGCCAGTTAAAACAACCAAGGCAAAGCCGCCAACATTTTAATCTTGCAATCAGGAAGATTTTGTCCAACAATCAGGGAGATATTTAGATTTACAACAGGCAAGGGAGAAAGAAGACAACAACAAAAAATCCCACGACCGACCAATGGTGTACAACAAACTTCTGCTGCATAATCAGGAAAAAAGTTTCCAAAATCAGGGAGATTTTCAAATTTGTTCATTAGAACATAGAAAGGTTGGTTTATGTTCAGGGAACTTTCTGCAGAATCAGGGAGAGTTGGCAGCTCTGCTAAGGACCAGTCAGAATTCTGTCCAACTAGTCATGCTGGCTACTTCGTTGCTTGTCACCTCTAAACGTCAACCACTGATTGTTCATGCTGCTCCAAATTACACGTCTCGCACAAACCAAAAATGTAAAAAAAAAACCGTAAAGTACGGACCAAACAAATGCTGGTGGACCAGTTAGATGACAACCTAACTCAACTGGTCTCGCCGGCTAGCCACTTGAAACTTTAAAAAGCAAAACCCTGTGTACATATGAAGATGGATCCCATAACCAAAGTTCCCTTGCTGTAAATGTACACATTTTGTTGTTGGCCACAATCTAATCTTCGACTATATTGCTAAATGTACCCTCAAATCTCCAATGCAGGGAAACATTGGTGGGGGAGTGTATAACACCTCCTAAAAGAAACTTAGAAAATTATAATTGTACCAAAAACACCACACCTAAAAAGACAGCCCTTTTAATGAAAGTAAAGTTTGTTAAATATGAAAACCTTTAAGGGACCCCCCCCCCCCCCCACTAAAAGAAAGAGGGGGAATGGAACAATTAATGATGAAACAAAGTAAACCAGATTATTTGGAAATGTTATCTTTACATTTGGGGTTTTCAAGACAAACATCAAACTAACCGGACAGGGTTCCCGGACAAAGAATGGATACTTCTATAAACTTATTCTCAATTCGTAAACAGGTCTCCTAACTCTTATAATTAAAATCTCAGCGAATACCGTACAGACAACTTTTTAAAAGGATTTAATCACTTGAAATACAATATTTATAATAAAAAAAAGGGGTAAATAGCAAGCCGTAAGATTTTGCATCTTCCTTTTTTTTTCGCCACTGCATAAAGTGTTTTAATGAAGCTGTTTGTTACACTACATACAATGGCCACCATTCAGGGCAGTGGACATAGAAGCGAAACTGAAATCTTACCAGATCCACATACCACTTGGGACCAGACTGGACAATACTCCCCGTATTTACTGTATTGTAAAATAACACAAACCCTGACAGAACACCCGGTGTTCGTCCACAGTTTGTTAAAAGAGCTAGATCGTCTCTCCGGCGTATCATCCTACAACTTGCTTTCACTCTCACCACCACAGTCCTTCAACTGATACCTACCCCCAATTCCCAACAACAGGTTAAAGAACTATTCACAAGAAGGTAAAAAAAAAAAATCCTCTTAGCCTACAGGCAGAATAATATTATCAGATGGGGTCTATTCAACGGATACATAAATAAGTCTCAGAGTTGACTTAAAGCACTAATATTCACGGAGTGAATCTGTGACTGAATCAAGTCGTAATACCTGATTTTGACTGCTTTCTTTTCCCCTCGCAGATCGATCAAACTGACTTGGGTCATCGCTCCCACAAGAGCTTCGTTCCCCACAAAGAGAGCCTCCCAGTAACGGTATCCACTTAAGACCCCCTGGGCAGTAATAGAGACAGGCTCAACACTCTGTGTTGGAGGAGAGCATCCTTTCTTTTGCTCTCTTTCAACTTTATAGTATTTTTTTATTAACATCTTTTTTCTCCCTTTTCAAATTCTTAACTGGACTTGATTGTCTGCATTCTGCAGGGCAAAAAAAAAGAGGCAATATTTGCTATTTTTGAGGTTGGTTCTAAAGGACCTTAGGAAATAAGAAAGTCCAAGGTACATGAACGCTAACAGTGCTGTACAAATGTTAATAAACAGAGTATTTGTGGCATTTGAAATTGTCTCCATAATACCTTAACAAATCTTTCATAAAACCAAAACAGTTTTTCACAAGACACCTAAAAGTCATCTACTCCCCGGTATTTTGATAATGCATTCAAAAATATTTTGTTTTACAAAATTTCAAATCTGTTGTCAAATTCTCTTTAAGAACTAAAACTGTAACTAGTTAAGCGTCACCTGCTTCATCTGGCAAAGTTCAAATGTCTACTTCTTTTCGGGTGAAGGTGGGGGGGGGTTGGGGGGAATAAACTCTCAACCCCAACAAAGCTCAGTTCACCCCATTACACCGGACCTTCATGATTAGTGTCAAATTGACATCAATCTCTATACATACAGAATTTAATCCTTATGGATTATTGCCAATTAGCGCTACACCTGACATCCTACCAATTAATCAAGTTTAACCTGTCCTTCATGTTTCCCATCTATTGTTTTCCCACGGTTTGAACTCTAAATTACCGTCCTTAAAAACGTACCCATACAAGGGACCAACAACAACAACAACAACATTTTGGCCCCCCTTCCCCCCCCTCCAATTCTTCAGGGGTTCTTAAATCGGCTCGGCTAATTTCCGCCCCCACAGGGCAATACTCCCATGTTAACCCACACAAGGGCAAACAAACATGCTGTGCATGATCCTACCATGAAACCAGTAATTAGGCGGGGGGGGGGGGGGGTTTGGGGGAGCTTCCGAAACGCATTCTTCACCTTCTGATGGTCATTGGATGTTTACTTGGTCATGAAAATGTCCCTCTTGAACAGAACGTACTAGGAATGAACTCTGGAAACGTCCTTAACGGTGCGGATTAATAAAAGAAAATCGCGGAAACGCTTTTGTAAGATATGTTGTAAAGGTTCGTCATTGACCCTGTACTAGGTGAAATGTTCAGTCAACTTTGGCTGGAAATTGTTGTTCTCTAAACATCAACAAATTAATTCGCAGTCAATTTAACTTTACAAACACTAAAAATACTAAAAAATGTGGGAAATATCATTTACAGTATAAAGAAGTTCTACCAAGTAATCTAAAAAGCAGTGATTTAAACCGACCATTATTTTTTCTTTTGATGTGATCATGGGCTGGTTCCAATAGAAACAGACTTGCCGTTCTATAATCATGCAAACAAAAAGCGGCAAACTGTATAGCAAACAAAAATGTCACAGAGTTTTTTTTTTTTTTTTTTTTCTCATAAGGTATAATCAAATAAATAATTTCACATGATCGGTTGAGATGTTGTTTGCCTGTAAAATGCATGGGTAGGGGGCTGTTTCGTCTCTTAATTATCTTCAGATTCAATATGAGGGAATTATGATGAAGACAAGATGGTAGCACCAGGACAGTCTACCTGCCTCAGGACAGAGACAAATAAAAAAAGGGAAGCGGCAGTCTTTGACGTGGTTTTTCTTTTTCCCTTCAGACGGATAACATACCAGCAAGTGACGAAAACAACAAACAACATGGAATCAACAATTGCAAGCTATAGCCCCCACACAACTCCACCGTATGGCTTCCCATTGTGTGGGCAGATCACTGTCGGGGAGACTCCCTCCTCCAATAAGCCACATCAAACAAGACTTCTACCTGGTAGTGACATGGATAGGTTTATTTGTGTCTTAGCCTCCACTCTTCACTTAAACCCTCCGCTCTTTGATCCGCCACAATTGAGACAAGGAACTGGGCTCAAAACTGTGAACAACAACAGATTAGTAGGACAATCAAGGATTGTCACTATTTCTTGTCCAATGAGAAACCAATTCTTTAACTGAATTAGCCACCGCAGACGAACCCCTCAGTCCATGTTTTAAAAAAAAAAAGGGGGGACATAGAAACACTAGTTGCCATCTTGTTACTTTTTTTGTTGTTGTGGCGTTTTTAGGTTTTGAAGAACAAAGCAACTTAGCTTCTGAAGGTCCCGTCTTTATGTATTGGCGCAGTGTTGCCTGGAGCGACACCATCCAAACAAATCTCTTTTAAGTTTGAGAAACAAAAAGTGGCGGGCAATTTTGGATTCTTGGGGATTTTGGTCCTATGTAGTCTGTAATTGGCCGGTATCTCCTGCGGCAAAGACAGAGTAGATAATTATCTTGTAGCGTAACCCCAAATGTCCCTTTAGTTATTGGTCGTGTCCCCCCCCCCATCAACCTAATGTCCTTACACGCAGAAATTCAAGGTTAGCTCCGCCCTTTCTCAAGTTAACTTGATGTTTGGTACAGGTGTAGATAGCTGGTGTAATAAGGTAGTGTGTTTGGGTTGGGGTTTTATAGGAAGTAGACTTAAAAGAATACAGAACATAGTCTTGGAAAACTAAAACATCTTAAAAAAATTCCAGAGATGGTTCTTGAAACTAACCATTCTTAACATTTGTGTTATTTCTTTATTATGATATTTTATAATAGGATTTAAGGCATTTTATGGTGGGTATCAATGGCTTGCGGTAACACCATGTGTATATCTACTTTGCTGTGTACATGTAGATTTTTGTTCTTTTAGAGAACTATTCTTGCTATAGTAGATTTCGGAATTCAGGAGACTATTCTACGGACTTCGGGATACTATGCCAAGTTCTGAAAAGAACTGTCCTGCTTCTTAACTACTACCTGGGCGGAAGGTAGGAAATCAGTCAGGACTACATACTTTCGCTTAATGATATTTTATATTTTTTTGCTTTTTTAAATTTGTTTGTTTCTTCTTCTTATTTTTTTTTCTTTCTTCTTTTTCTTTTCCTTTTTTCCCCTTTTTTTCCTTTTTTTATTCCTTTTTCCCCCCTTCTTTTTGGTCCAACAACAAATGTTTAGCCACAGGGATGTTTTGCTCCATTTCCATCTTCTGATCCGCAGCCCCTAATCGTTGGAAATATTGAACATTTTGCAGTCAGGCGTCCAATCAAGGTGAATGGGTAAAAAAAAAAAACCTCAGTTATCTTGAGGCAGGGTTTTATGCAAATATCCGCGGCACAATACCCCTACGTTGGATATGTCGTCTCTCTACACTCAATCTGGGTTTTGTGGTTAAATCGATGCTAATACTTCCGTCTTCATGTACAATTATAAAACCCAACTACTGTACAACAGGCAAGAGAGAATGAAAAAGAAAACAAATCCCACGACCGACCGATGGTGTACAACAAAATTCTATTGAAAGTAATTTTAAATTGATTGGATTGAATAGTAATACTGATATATTGGTGTTTTGGGTAAATTTGACAGCTGGGGGTAGCTACGTGTTTGATGGGCAGCAGCGAAATGTTTGAGCCTGAGGGAATCAATTTCTTAATCACAAGAGGGCGCTAGCATTATCCAGTGGTCCACACAAAACCTTCATAATTGATCTGCTTGGGGTGGGGGGGGCAGTAACTGCCCTGAAATGACCAGTGTACAACAGTAGAAAGAGGCGGTCGACCGGTCGGCCGGCCGGCCAACGTGTACGGTCACACTGCCTCTGCATGCGGCGTCAGCGCCTGCCAATTGAAAATTAATCACAGCACAATGCTTCTGCATCCAGGGACATTATTCCATCAAGACGGTCTCCTTCGGGAGCATGATTGACAGGGCTGATTCAAAACGTGGGCTCTATTGTGTCGTTGGCACGCAGCATAGGCGACTCACAGGCCTGCACTGTGGAGGTACACTGCCCAGATCCATATGCCTGAGTAGGTCCAACACAATGAAGTGGAGACACCTGGCCATGCAAGCCCTCTGCTACGAGCTTAGATATCTAAACACGTCACAGAAAAAAACTTTTTCTCTTTTTTTGTGTGTGTGTGTGTGTGTGCCGTGATAGACAGCCCTTTCCGGCTTATACTAACCGGCGGGCGAAAACCGACTTTGGTCTGATTAAACGCTGCTCCAACGTCAATGTCATGGTTTTGCAATATCCTTCTCATTGTGCAGCTTGGCGGGCATGCAGAGCAGGGAAGAATCGGATTTAAATGACCCAAGGTCACTGTGTAGACAGTAGTCTGAGTTTTTTCCCACAGAACCGGGTAATGGCTAACGAGGAGAACGTTGGGTGAGAGAGAAATGGCAGACTGACTCCAAAATGAAACAACGCTCGGCTTCTCCACGCTGACTTTTAAATAATCTGGAGAATGACTTTCCAACCGAAATCTGTCGCTGAGTATTTAAAACTATAAGTGACAATAGTGTCTACTGGAACACTCTGGCGTTATAACTGTAGCCACTAAGAACTCATCTCTTTCATTCCTTCAAATATTGAAAGAATAACATGAAATGCAATTAATACCAAATGGGTTGGGACAAAAAAGTACACAGGCCTACTTTATGTATGGCTCGTTTTATCCTCCCCACAATATGATTGTTGGATTACCAGTGGGTAATCGAAAAGGATCTGTTCTAATCTGGAAAAGCTTCAATTTGTTGATTGTCGAGAGCACTCTCTCACAAGGCAATCCAAAAAATAAATTATGTTTCCTGTCCCACTTCCAGTTGTGACTTTCAAAGCAAAACAAAACAAAACAAAAAAACAGCACAGACTCTGTCATCAGTCTCACACCGCGACTTAAGGAAATCCCCATCTCCAATGAAAACACTGACCAATTATAGTCCTGCCGAGTTTGTATACACAACCAGCAAGGCAAGACAGGACACCAGTCCCCCCACCCAAATCCACACCAAGCCAGTCAATGGTGCTGAATAAATAACATGCTAGCCCATTAGTGTCATGGGTTAGGATGAGACCACTACATCAACTGTCATATTTAATCACCGCGAAAAAGCAAATATGTTCATCTAATTAAATCTGAGTTATGCATACAGCTTAAAATAGATGTAACAAGCAGTGTACACACCCACCTGACCAACAGTGTGTGTACCAACAGACCTTACTAATACCTCCGGTACACAACCTGAGCTTCTAAACAGTTTTTATACAAACAGATATATTCTGCTCAGAACAAACTTCCCTGTTGTTCATCACAAGCAGAACGAAAGACATGTTCACTTGCAGGGGGGAACTCAGCTTCCCAAAAAAATGAAGCAAAATTAATAAAGAGGGCAGACAAATGCTGCATTGTTTGTTTCTGAAATAAACCATATTTCTGTGTATAAAGCATAGACATTTACTAGATAAGAGCTTAGTGAAAATGGGCTCTTTGAACAAAACTTTGAAATTCATTTAAATTATTTTGTTCTTCTTCTATGAAGTTCATAGAAAATGTTCACAGCAGTTACTCCAAATTCTAACTTCCATAACTAATTTATTCTATATAAGGGATGGATAGAACTCTGCGCTAAAACTCAACAAACTAATTAACGCGCAGAATTATCCGACATATAGTCTCTACCCTAGTTTATATTACTTGTAAGACTTCGGTTTTCTAAAGTGAAACCATGAAACTAATCAACTTGGAGGGTTGATTAAGCCAATCACAAGTCCAAGTTGACACTTAAATCTGATATTACAACTTGCACTGCTCCCATGGTTACCCAATAATGACCCTGAGATGCCATTGTATTTACAGTCGATGAGAGAAAGTACCTCCCTCCTCCTCCAAGTTGTTGACCAGCGGGGATTTCTTTGCTCTTTCTTCTCCCTCTAGTTGAGTTTGTCGGAGGCCAAAGACCTCCACACTGGGGTCAGCTGCACTAACTCCCAGACAAACTGGGTCATGTGACCTCCTAGTCCTCCCTATATCATCTCGTCATCTCGTCCTCCTCTCAGACCCTTTCCTCATACTCCATCGATGAGCACTACGGACCGGCACCCAAGGGCCAACAGATGTTGACAGTCAAAATAAAAAGCATTTTACTCCCGTTGTGACACGACTTGGGAGGCGGACAGAACCGTGAGTCCACCTGACATGTGTTGAGCAAGGGGGCTCGCTCAAGAGACCCTGGGATAGGGTCGGCCACGGCAACGGGAAATAAGAAATGGACAACAAATATCAGCAAAATGGGCTTTGGATTGAGTTGGAGGGAAAATATTTGAGGAGAGCGGGGTAAACAGAGGCGGTGATGGTTTTGAGAGAGTGGAGAGATAGGCCGATGGAGGTGGTTAGGGGACTGGGATGGTGGGTCGGACTTGGTGATTGCAAAATTACCTCTGCAATGATTTTTTTTTTTTTTTTTAAATGGCTATCAACCCATACTGTGTTTCTTCCGATTAAGTTTCAAAGAACTTGTGATTTGGTCTTTGTGACACATTCGAAGTGATACAGATCATAAACAAGTCTTTTAGTTGAGGGATGGTTTGTCTTGTGTCAAACAAGGGTGAAGAAAAAAAGGGTTTTGAAACCAACGTGTTTCTGGTTCGGATATTTTATTGGTTTCCTTTTGGTATGTGTGTGTATTGTTGTTGTTTGGTTTTTTTTCAAAGGAATACTTAGTTTCCATCCCTTTATTGTTTTTACAATAACAATAATAATTTGTGCAGCTTCACATTTTTGCGGAAATTGCCAAAATCTTCTCCTTATGTGCTTTAAAGATTAACACTAAGTTCAAGTAGAAACTTCCGTACACATTCAACAAATTTAAACATTTTGTTGTGAAAACCCACCCAATTATTACAGCAACAAACAAACAAAACTAACTAAAGTACACATTAAGTACAGTATAAGAATTTCTGAGCGCCCAGAATAAAAACGGAATTACTCCACAGTTTATTCAAACTTGAATGGTTCATTATGGGGTTTCAATTCTGACAAGTTTTTTTTGTTTGTGCGGGGGAACGTAAGCCACGGCTAAGGTCAGGGTCGATGTATAGGCACACCTTTTGTGGTCCGTTACGCTCACCTCAAGCTAATCAAAACCCCATAGCTTTCTCTACCCCTGATGTTGGGGACCCAGTCAGCCAGAAAACAATCCTCTTATAAGGGGCTTTTGTTGAGGGGCATCGGCCGTGCCAATTTACGGGGACCAAAGTGTCGCCCGCATCTTTTCAGGAAGTGAGTGTTTCATGGTGGGGAATCCTTTTTTTCTTTTTCTTTTTTTTTTTTCACTAAAAAAGAGGCTTGCGGTTGGATGTACTTTTTTTTTAAGGGAAATGCCAAAAGATTGTCTCCAATTCCTAGCACAAGTCACTGCATTTGAAAATCCTAATTTGATTTCAGTTGGCACGTAAAGATCAAACAAATTTATTTAATTTCTTTTTATAAATGAAAAACCCATAACGGCTTTTTTTTTTAAAGATACGTAGTCTGTCTGTTATGTGCTCAACTTTGTTTTGCAGGACGGTTAGAGGGGCACTTAACCTTTGGGAAAAAAGCTTCTCATACTGTATAAAAGAAACAATTTTTTTTGAGGAGCTGTCATTTTTGATTGGGCCTTACAAGATATTCGTCTCACTTATTTTCCTTGAATATATTGACAAACAAATCAACTAAAAGAATCTACTTGCCTTAAAAATAACTGTAAGAGTTTTAAAGGCACTGAACACGTTTGGTAATTGTCAAAGACCAGTATTCTCACTCGGTGTATCCCAACATATGCATAAAATAACAAGCCTGTGAAAATTTGGGCTCAATTGGTCATCGAAGTTGTAAGAAAATGATGAAAAAAAACCACCCTTGTTATACAAATGTGTGTGCTTTCAGATAGGAATAAAAGGCTTCTTGCAATAAGTTTTTATTATTTTAGTGAGAAATTACCTCTTTCTCACAAACTACGTTACTTGAGAGGGAGTCGTTTCTCACAATGTTTTATACAATCAACAGCTCTCCGTTGCTCGTTACCAAGTAAGTTTTTATGCTAATATATATTTTTTGAGTAATTACCAAACGTGTACAGTGCCTTTAAATGGTGGTAAAATTAACAAGACAATATTACTAATAAAGTTTGCAAGTGGCAATGGTCTACATGTACGTACATGTAGTCTACAGTACTGTAAGAAGAAGCATTGATTCTAAAAACTTTAGGTGAGATACATTGTACATGTACAACAACAGATATGTACTTCACTGGGGAAATCACCTTCATGCCCCCCGGTCATTGCCTTGTATACATTTGGCCCTTGCTAATGAAAAAACTGCCCTGCCCAATAAAATAATAACGGGCAATTTTAGAGTGCTCTTACACTGGGTAACAGAACAATAAAAGCGAATAAACAGAGGCAAAAAGGTTACAGAAACTTAATACAGGAGGCCTTATTCTTCATGAAGCAACAGAGGCAAATGCCTTCATGCCCCCTGGTCATTGCCTTGCATACATTGTACATTAGCTCCTTGCTAATGATAAAAACTGCCCTGCCCAATAAAATAATAACGGGCATTTACAGAGCGCTCTTACACTGGGTACCACAGCGCTTTAAAAGAAAACAGTACAATAAACGTGAATAAATAGAGGTAAAAAACGTTACAGAAACTTAATACAGGAGGCCTTATTATTCAAGGAGTCAACAGAGGCAATTGCCTCCATGCCCCTTGGTCACTGCATTTGCCCCTTGCTAATGAAAAACTGCCCTGTCCAAAGGTTACAAGAATTTAATACAGGCCTATTACTTCACCAATGCAACAGATGCAATCCTCTTCATGCCCCTTGGTCATTGCCTTGCCTACATTTGCCCCTTGCTAATGAAAAACTGCCCTGCCCAAAGGTCACAACAACTTAATACAGGCCTACTACTTCACGGAGGAAATTGCCTCCATGTCCCTTGGTCATTGCCCTGGTGCTCCTTGAAATGTTCTCAGTAGAAATTTAGACTTTCCTCATAGAGGTGCCCTTCACAAAGGAACAAAAACTACCTTGCTTTTACAAGAATGAAGTATCCGGACTGTTAATATCAAGCCTGCAGTATTGACATTTGAGGCAGTACTCCTTGGTCCGATTTTATGGCTCTGCTTACCGCGGAATTCTGTGATACTGCCGATAGAACTATGCGCTTTACAGGGCACCATAAGCGCAGAATTCCGCGGTAAGCAGAGCCGTGAATTTGGACCCTGATCTGCTACTTAACGCATTATATCAAACTCGTGCTAAAATGTACATGAATGTACAGCGTCTATCAATAAGGGACCAATGTAATTGCTTGAAGATTTTCTGCTATGCAAAATTAAGCAGGATACCAGTTACAGATGGTACATGCAGGCATAACATTTGGCCCTTGGAAAAAAGTAGGAAATTTAAATTGAGGAAAATTATATTGGCTGGCCTTCATGTACATATTGGTTTATAGACTTATATAGACTTTTCAGGCTATTTAATAACATTTTTTGCGTTTTTTTCTGAGGGCAAAAAAAAATCGGAAATCAGATTAAAGTAGGACGAATAGCATACCAGGGCCCAATTTCATAAAGCATGTAAGCACAAAAACTTGCTAACTACAGAAAACTCTTGCTTAGGAAAAAAATAATAGGTAACCAGCCAAAATACCAATACAGTTACCATTGCTGTGACTGGTACCCCACTCATTTCATGCTTAGCAAAGAAAGTTGCTGAGCAGAATTTTCTGCTAAACAGCTTTATGAAATTAGGCCATGTACAAGTGACAGAGTATCTTGGCTGGTAACCTTATTCTGGGAAGTAAACCTTTTGTTGTGTGTGTTGTGATAATACTGCACTTTGTGCTTAAGCAGCTCTAATGAGATTGGGACATGGCCACAGTGGAAACCATTTAGTAGATGATGGTCCATAACTTAACACACTTGCCAAACAAGTGACTGAAGCCAAAAAAGCTTCTTCTCAAATTAGAATCACCACCGGTAAATCCAAACTGACACACTTGTTTATTTTAAAATGGCCACTTGAAGAGACAGATTCAACTAATCTGTGTTGTTTGAAAATAAGCTAATCAAAATAATGGAAAGAAATATGCACAGTGTTTAAGTGATCCCATAACACTACGGGGAAAAGAGAACAAAATAAAAATAACTCAGCTGGGCAAACCCAAGTAATCCTAAATAATCTCAACACATCTGGCAGTGAATTCAATCAACCTAATGGGCGACGTTTAACTGCCCCTAAAAAATAACTTCCACTTCCAGTCGGTGTTAAACAAAATCTCTTTGCATTCACGGCCTCGAAAACATCAGGTAAAAAATTGGATCACTGGGGAGGCATTACAGTTACAACGATGTAAACAAATAGTCATGCCCTGCTTTTGCAGGGTTGTGTAAATAATTATATGCCAAGCCCGTTTATGTTATTGTTGGGAGAGAAACCCTTTGCTCTGTGGCAGAAATAAAACAAGCCATGGTCACTGGCAAGCTGGTTGGACAAAAAGTTTCACACGAGGGCGCTGTTCTACTTGAGTGGTCTATTGAAAGACCAGGGACCCACCTCCTATTATGTTCTATACATGAAGCACAGCCTGTTATATGCCGATTTACCACACAGGGTGTGTACATTATATGTACAATGTATTTATATTTATTCGGTTTGCGGTAACACCATGTGTATATCCAATTTGCTGTGTATATTTGTTCTTTGAGAACTTGTCTTACTATTTATTCTACTGCCACGGAGTAGATTTTGATCCACTAAGCGAAAGTAGTAGTCCCGGCCGATTTCCTATCTTCCACCCAGGTAGTAGTTAATATAAGTAGAACAGTTCTTTTCAGAACTAAATAATCTCCCGAATTCCGAAATTTATCCTACTGCCGCGGAGAAGATTTCGATCCACTAAGCGAAAGTAGTAGTCCCCGCCGATTTACTACATTCCGCCCAGGTAGTAGTCAATATAAGTAGGCGGTTCTTTTCAGAACTAAGTAGAATAAATAGCAAGACAAGTTCTCAAAGAATAAAATCTACACAGCAAAGTAGATATACACATGGTGTTAGCGCAAACCAACATTAATACCTCACCATGCAATGCCTAAAAACCTATATACAATGTATTAGTACTGAGTTAGGAGTGTGCAATACGAAAATGCTGCCTTAGACCTTCTACACTTCTTTTAACCACCTCTCGGTAGTCACCCAAGTATTGGGGGAAAATTTTCTAAACCTTAACTACCTCCTTTTTTTTGGTATACAGAATGCAATACACAATAAGTACTTTGTAAGACAAAGTACACACTTGGTAGTAATCAGGGAATACAAATCATTCAATTCAATCTGAAACCTCACTGATTACAAAACGATCATATCATTACCAATCGTCAAGAAAAATATTCCGTCTGAAAAAAAAATGTACTGTCAACATCGAGGAAATAGCATTTGAAGATCCCACAAATCACAGGTTTGCTTATTTTGATTGCTGCAAATCTCCTAAAAGACAAAGTATACCTTTGGTTTTTGGAACCGTTCGATTGTTTTAATCAGATATAAATGTAGATGTATACAATAAAACTAACCTGTGAAAATTTCATTTCAAAAGATGGTAGAGTTTTTGAGATATAACCCGTAATTGAAATACACAATCTGAGAAACGTATCTGACAGTAACGTTTCTCAAATTCATATTTCTGGGGATAAAAACTTTTGCCTTTATCCATAACCACATTACTTCGAAGTGAAATGATTCTCAAAATGCTGTTTACTATGAAAGCTGCTGTACTTCTAACCAAGTAAGTTTGTATTGCCATTAATTTTTAAGAGCGATTACTAAACGTATACCTTCCCTTTAAGCCCGTATGAACGCCCACAGAATCCCTGACAAAACATTGTGGGGTTTTTTGTGCACTAAAAAAGAAAACATCAAATGTACTTGTAAGACCTGTATGACACCATTATAAGTAGAGTTCTACACTTATAGCTCATGCTGAAAGGTTATACTAACCTTTTTTTCTTTTCTTCTCACAAACCAATTCATATCAAGAGTTTCATATGATCTGGAGCCCAGCCAAGGACCCTGCCCTTCCCAACATAAATAAACAAATAAAGGGTTCTCCTGAATTTTTATAAAATAACCCTGGACATTCCATTTTGAGCCACACCCCCTACCCTGAAAACCTCCCACCCCTTACATGGTCCCGCTCCCACCCCTCCCCCGAGAACTTACAATCTCAAAGAAACACAAATCAACAAACACCTTTTTAAATCGAGACAAGACAAAATATTTCAACATGGACTTGAGTTTGCATGATGTGAAATTCTACCAGGACTCTTATTTATAATGGCGGCTTGTTTTTTCCATCCCAGCTAACCTGCCACTTCCAGGCCACTGCAAGCATTGTCTACGCCCTACAATCAGACCATTGGGTACCGCCAAAAAATAAAACGTAGGTCCAAGCATGCGTGCATAATGCACAGCCTCTCCTAATGGCAGAGGAGGCCAAGTCTGTGGTCTAAAGCGTGGTGCCAGCATAGACTTCCGCCTGAACATGGATTTAATGGACCAGATTTTCTGCATAGATGGGCACCGACAAAAATTGCGGGGGCTCGTGGTGAAAGGGTGGTTGCACAAAATTTAGAGCAAACACAATACCTTGGAATATTGTACCCAACGACTCATGTCCTAGCGTCCCATAGTGCATTAAGTATGCTGACGTACAATTTGTAAGACTTAAAGTTGAGAACTACGTTATCAATACCATTCCAATATTCCGATTTCAGGTCGGACAACCTCCTATGAAAATGTTATCAAATCAGGTGCTTATGTCTTTGAAACGTCATCGTTAAAAAAAAACACTTGCCATATTTTGACAATTATTCTCTTTATCTTGAACTCGATCAAAATTAACGTTTGGAAATAAAAATCTGAAAGTTTGAAACAAGGCAATGTTTGTCTCTCAAGCACAATGGAATATGTTGTTTATACCGACTCGTTTTTGGAGAGTGTAATTTTAAAAAGCTCTTTGTGTTGAGTTACCTATATGTTGAAGGGCCATGTATATCAAACAATATGTCTAGGCAGAAATTTCTCACCAAATTTACATTGTTGGCAAATCCGAACAAAGTCAACACACAATAATAAGGGTAAAGCCGGGAGGAACTTAAAAATAAACAGCGTCTCAAAATGACTGCAGAGATTGTGTACAAACATTTGACTACACCACTCATCAATAAATGATTCAAGAACATTACAATGATTCAGTGTTCTCCCTTAACAGTGGTCTGCTGGTCAAATAACAGGTTAAATAACTGCCACATTTATTTGATAATACACATCCAACAGCACAATTAGCGCCAATAACAGGATGAATAGGAAACTAGAAGAAATGTTCAGTTTTAGATGTGGGAGGAAAACCCACGCAATCAGGTAGGGACTGAAAACCCAATCCACATGCAAGGCTCCGGTCTGAGGTGGGATTTGAACCGGGGTCCACAGAGGTGAAAGGCAGGGAAAGCAACCACTGAGCCAACCTGATACCCTGCCTGGCAAGTCCAGGTTAAAACACCTGAGGACCAGTCAGGGTTTTGTTTTTTTTCAAAATGGTCGGGCTGGCTGGTTCAGTTTTGTAAAGTAGGCCTATCCCAATTTAATATGAAATATGGACAAGCCCTATCCCTGCTAAATACTGTACAACAAAATGCGCCGAACAGCAAAAGTTGCCGTATTTTGTTGCATTTACCAGTGGACTGAAATCCCATACTCTGTTGCAATGTACTGCATTCAGAAGGGTTCTACTTGACCTTGGCATGTCCATGTGCAATATCCCAGTCCCCAGTTAACTTCAATGCACATTGGTGCATTTAGCAGATTGTAAATGCCAAGTGCCATGGCTGGCAGAAACCAGTTCACTTCAAAATACAACAGAATCCTCCATTGCATGTTGCTGCATTTAACAGGGTTTTCCTTCCAACTGTGTTGCATTTTGCTGCATTTAGCCAGTAGGGTCTTCATCTCAACTGTTCTGCATTTTGAAGCATTGAGCAGGGTACCTAGAAAACACCCGATGGTGGTAAGGGCTAGTAAAAAAGCTGGCAGACTAGTAAATTACCGAGATAACAGGCCCTGCTGGCTGGTCACTGACAACATAAAGGTCAAACCCTGAATCTTGTTAACCGCTAAACCCTCCAAAATCCTATTCAGGAAATTGTCAGATTTTTGATGATTTTGGGGACTGAAGGCCCCCAATAACAGTTTCTGGTCACTGGCTAGTTATACCAACATTATCCAAGTCCAAATATTTTGGTGTTGAGTTACCGCAGAGTGGAGGATTCTGACCAATTTTGGTCTCCAGCCACAGACACTATTACGACACAGGAGGGTTTCAAGCAAATCAAGATAATGCTTCAGCTAAAATCTCTGAAATATCCAAACCAGGTCAACCCACAAATTCGATAGCGAAGCTGCTTCAAACAAAAGCAAGGACCAACCAAGAGATTTAGAAAATGCAAACTATCAATCAACAATCAACCAATTGAATAACCGACTTAAATAAACTATTCTCCCAATAAAATCTAGTCCGCATCAAAACAACCCGATGATTCAAATTTTTGTGAAACTATCTTAAAGATGAGTCAAAATTTCAGCATAATTAACCCTTGCTCTATGAATCAACCGAAGACTAATTTCCACATCACTACCGTCCTCAAATTAACCACTGATTCTTTTAAACAACGGATCCAAACTGGTTACGGGGTAATGAGTCAACTTATTGTCCAACACTTACTCCACTCCTTCTCCAACCCCTGCGGTCCATCACCTGTGGTGTCAGGGTGCACGTCAAGGGGGTGCATCAAGGGGTTGCCCCGGGGGCATTTTTTCCTGTCCACTAGGGCCCCAGGGTGAATCCACCTGCCTTTCTCAGGGCCAAACTCTCCAGGGGCAAAACCCTGGGCCTGAGAGAGGACAAAGGCAGCGAGGCTAACACAAGGGCTGGATCTGGAGGGGGGCGCCCGGGACGGTACACACACACTACAGTCATCCTCATCAGTGAGTTCAGTGCCCTCTGGATTCTTGGCTGGGGCGGCCAGCACAGAGATGAGGTTGTAGTAGCCGGGGTGCTTTTGACACAAAAGAGACAAAATGTCACTCTGCGGCAATTATGGGGGCAACGGCACACACACAGGGAGAGAGCTCCAGGAGAAGAGATTCTTAAGTGCAATTTTGTTTCCACCAGACCTGCTGCTATGAAATCCAAATTATTAGGGTTCATTCAGAGAGGAAAAAAAAGCTTTTCATTATCCAACACTTGGTGATGTAAGATGACACTTGGGGTGGTCATAGAACTTGCAATGTGCTTCAGATTGACCTTTGACCTTGTAAGGCCAATTATAGTGATCTCAATATTCAAAGGAGTTAGTCAGAGAGATTTGACAGTAAATCTTCTCCTTTTCAGAACACCCATCCCTGTATAATAATCCTTGATAACTACAAATGTATAGCGCACATAATTACCAATAAGGTACTCAAGGTACTTGACTAATTGAAACATTTTAAAACAGGTTTTTGATAATTTTTAATTTATATGTAGCACCTTATAAAGGTTTTACAAGGTGCTGTTGCACATTCAGCAGCCACTGCCAGAAACAGCGTGGCAAACCCCTTCTCTTAGCGATAAGTGTAACTGGGTTCTTTTACGTACATTACACAACACACAGCATCCTACAGCTTTACGTCCCATTCGAAGGACGAAGCAATAATGGTTAAGTGTCTTGCTTAAGGACACAAGTACCACGACCGGGACTCGAACCCACACTCTGCTGATCCGAAACACCAGAGCTTGAGTCCGGTGCTCTTAACCGCTCGGCCACGACACGCCATAATAACAGAATCACAGCAAAATCTGCAGAGCATTTGCTGACAATTCACAACACTAAAAAGAAACTAAAAGACCTTCGCTCTTTTACTCTTCCTTTTTACTTATAGTTTGTGACTTTAAATTTCCACAAAGTTTTTCAAACTTCCACTCTTTCATTCACATGTTCAAGAAAGCATCTTGATACCCACTTTGAGAAGGTCAACTTAATTTGTTTCTACATAAAATGCCAAACGAACGCATCATGTATCCCAGTAGTTGTACAGGTACATGTACATATAAAAGTAAAAATGTGAAACTACGATTTGACTTTTTTTCTGAAAGACTTTTCCTGCTAAGATAGAAGCATTTGGTGATCTGAATGCACTGATTAGTCATGGTGTCATACATGTACAGAATTCATGTAATCAATCCCCATTCCAGACACCATTTAACTCTCTCCCGACAACCTCAAGGCTTTTAATTAACGACTTCAACCGAATACATCTTAACTTCTTTTTTCTTCTAACTTCAGCCTCCCTGTTCAGGGACTTACTACGGGGTTACCAACCAACAGAAGGGTCCCAGGTGGGTACCGGTGTAAAGATCTTGGCCCCAATTAAAGCTCATTAATGCCTGTTACCAACTGAGCAGATAAAAAAAAACAGTCCACTCCTAGTTCACAACGAGTCAAGGAATCAGACTTCAAAGTGTGGGGGGGGGAAATCTAGGCCATGAAATTAATTGTAGCTTGGCTAATCCCACAGCTCTCCGAGAAAAACAGCCAGAGGGCTAGCTCCCTGGATGAAGTGTCGACCCAGGAGCTGAAATGGCGGGTTTCCTTTTTCGTCTTTACTAGGAATCCACATTTTTTTCTCCCTAGTGGTTGGACTTCACAATCACATCTGCTCTTGCGTTGCAATTTTTTTTTCTTCCTTCGTCAGTGGTTGGGGTCTTCATGACACTTCCCCACCAAGATTTCCTGGGTCGTCCAATGCCGTTTAGATCTGATTACAGCGTTAGCGGTCGGATCGGGTGTAACGGATATGTCCGTATTTGGGGGGGATGCGGACATTCCAATGGGGTAACCATTGCTTTTCCTTCTAGCTACCACCTGCTGCTTTGCCGCAGAGTCCTAGCAGCGGTGTCAATCTTACACCCCATCAGGTCACGATTTGTTTTCCTTCAAGACTTTCTCCGACCAAGGGGACAGAATCGGACATAAATTAAGAGGGCTAAATATCCCAATGCAGACTTTAAATGATATCGTTTACGCTCCCTGCTGACCCGGGACTGGACCGATGTTAAATTGAAACGTGGCGATAAATATTGACAGTTTCAATGTCAGCTGTCATTGGTCTATTAACATTCAGCAAATCAAGGACCTTAGAACTATCTTGAAGCAAACATCCAACTTAATCATATTTCAAATCATGTCCAAAATAACAACCACTTCCGATTGTGTCAAGGTACATGTACATTAACTATGAATGAACACCCTGTCCCCATAACATGTAAAAATATGATTTTTTTTGTTTACGAAAATGGTAGCCTTTGACAAAGTTTTATTTTACAACAATGTGTACCTCAACCTCGGACGTACATGTACTTCAAAATTACAGGTTGCTCATAGATTGGTAACTAACTATTCCAAAAATAAATGACCATGAAAACTTACTTGGTGCGTCCTTAAAGCAAGACACTTTCAGATGAGACATAATAAGTTGTAAGTCCTGTTTGTCATTGTTTAATTAGTCTATTGTGTAATTCATGTTTAGGTGGTCGGGTTGGCGTAGTGGTATCTTTCCTCACCTTCCTCCTCTAGGACCCGGGTTCGAATCCCACCGGAGGCACTACATTGATTTGGTTTTCAGTCCCTACCTGACTGCATGGGTTTTCCCTGGAATAATTCTCTGGGGTTTTTCTCCCACCTCTAAAACTGAAACTTCTTTCCTTGTCTTCTCTCCATTGGGTTCTTGGCTAGTACAGTGATTAAGTTTGCTTTTCTGAGAGTCCTTGGCTTCACAACCAGAATAAATGAATAAATGAAATGAAATGAAAAGCCATTTTGTTGATTTAAAAACATAAACACTTTGTTGGCAACAACAAATCTCCTCTCTGATAAATATACGCCAACTTGTGACTACAAACGGTGATTAAAAAGGGTTGACAAAAATTGTGAGAAATAGCCGCTTTGATGATGATGAGCCAATTAAAAAAAAAAAAAAAAAAAATTTGATGAGATATATAAATATCCACTTTGTTCCTTTTTGAGTTGCTGATCTCAAACACCAACTTCCATTAACAGTTGAAATAGATACCAGCCTTCGCCTCCCCCCAAACAAAAAACAAAACCCACATCTATTGTATTCATAACATCTCCTCTTAAAATTTGGAACAACTAACTGTTCAGTTTTGTAAACATCCATGGCTGCCAGTTGGGATCAATAGTAAAGTCATTTTGCTTCAACAATACCGGGACGTTTCCCTTATTATTACCCTGGACAGGTGGCACGACTGCGATACCGTTTATCCCGGCCATGCAAGACGAAATTGACTGGAGAATACTGCGAGGGGGAGAATTGCTCAAAATTAAATCACAACAAGGTAACTCAACCACGGTTAACCATGCGAGAACGGCCGTATCGGATCCCATCAATTGCAGATCCATCTGGAAAAATTATGCATGTAAAAAAATTGTTTTGTATCTACTATTAAGAAAACACTGAAAACAATATAGTAATCAATACCAGATTTTGTTTTGTTTTTACTTATTTTTATTCTTTATTATTACGGGGTGGTATTTTTTAGAACGTAAAATGACGAAATTGGGAGCAAGTTTTTGATTAATATGCAGGATGAAACAGCTGGTTTCAAAGCCTCTTGACCCTGAGCAGTGGAAAACAATGGAGGAAATAGATACCCGATGGAGAGAGGACGGGGGAGAAAAAAAGGGAGAAGACAAAAAACAAAACATTAAATGAGGCTTTTAAAATTGTGTTCATTTGGCATTTGGGAAGCACACTCAGTATAGTAGTGCTGCTGTAGAGATATTGACGTCCAGTTGCAGTTCGCAGTTTGCAAGCAGGAAATTAAAAAAGGTGGTTCCGTTTGGGTTTCTGGTTTTGTTTTTGTTTTGTTTTGTTTTTTCGGGGGGGAGGTTGGTAAATTGCATTTGCATAAAGATCAAAGAGATGGTTCAATTTCTTAATTACAGCCCCGCTGTTTCAAATAATTGTACCACAAAGAATATCGTCGGGGTCCAATTTCCATAGAGCTGGATACCAGTCACAAATTGCACATGTAACATGGTAGTTTGGCTGGTAACCTTATTCTGTTAAGCATAATTTTGTTGTGCTTAGCTACTTTTTGCGTTTAAGCATCTCTATGAAACTGGGCCATGGGGCCGATTTCACAAAGAGATAAGACTAGTCTTATCTGAAGTTAGAACCAGTAACTGGTCTTAACTAAAGACCAGTCCTATTTCTTAGCATTGCCTAGGACTAGTCCTAAGTTAGGAAGAGTTTTGTGAAATCCACCCCTGGGGCCGATTTCACAAAGAGATAAGACTAGTCTTATCTGAAGTTAGGACCAGTAACTGGTCTTAACTAAAGACTAGTCCTATTTCTTAGCATTGCCTAGGACTAGTCCTAAGTTAGGAAGAGTTTTGTGAAATCCACCCCTGGTCTGATATGCTGACATTGCCGTTTTAAAGGAAAGACATTTTTCTCAAGCATAATAACAATTTAATTTGTTTTTCTTTTAAATACATTTTTTTTTAATGCATGAGGTCATTTTACATTTTTACTGAAAACATTTCAAGGGCACCCAGGCAATTGACCAGCATTACCAGAGAAGAGAGGCAACGCAACCGGTACATTTTTGTTTTGTTTTTTTTTTCCCGTTTTTTTGCCTCAGCAAAATACAAGTCCTTTGCTGAGTACAGCTATTTCAAAAATAGGAGCAGTGGCTTTACTTTGCCCGTTTGATTTTTGTTTAAATTAAAATTCAACTCCTTAATGAAATTTGTATCAATTAAAACTTCAGGTGTATTTGAAGAATGTCACAATTTAGTAATAAAAAAATTACTTTTCTGCTTACAATTCCTTTTTACTTTGACGTTGCACTATACTGGTTCCATCAGTGTTAGTTAACTATCAAATTCAGCCCGGGTCTACACTATACTTGAAAGTTTTTCTTTTCGTTTTTTGTTTTGTTACGTTAATGCTTTGAATTCTAGCCATAGTGTTAGCCAGAGGGGTGTCTCTGGGCGTCTTTTGGGCACCCTGTTTTATCTGTCATTTACATGTAATTTATTGTCAGTGAAAAATTTGGACACCCAGTTTTTAAATTTCCAGCAAATTTGAACACCATACTACCAAATCCTGGCTAAAACCTTGATTCTAGCAGACACAAAATCTAACAGTTTTCCTTATTTACCCTCTGCTAACAAACAAATTCTCCATTCTGAATCTCTATATATGTATGCAATTTCTCACTGTTTAACATCTTTTCTATTTTCCCCTCCATTTTCAGTTTTTTTTTTTCATTTATTTTTTTGACAATACAGGCTGGTCTCAACCCAACTGTCAATCATCCGAAAGAAAAACACGGCATTATGAATGGAGGAAGTGGTGCGCAATGAGCCAGGATGACGTCCGAGAGAACGAGGGGGGGGAGAGTGAGTGAGAGAGAGTCGACCGAGCCAAACCCAACGACAGAGCCACAAGCCAGCCAGCACTAAAATTTCGTCCAAAAGAGGGGCTGCAGACCATAGGGCTGTGGGAAACGACTACCTATTGTTGAAGCCCTGTCAACAAAATTGAACCATGAAAAAAAAAAAAAAACTCAACAGCATTATGCTGGCCTAATGTTATCCCTAAAGACAAGAAAAACAATATCACCAGGCAAGTGTTTGATGATTTTTACGGCATTCTGAAAAGCGCCTCGCAAATGACGGGCATTATACTTTACAACACTGCCCTAAAGGCCAAAACAAAATCCACTAGCTTTTCACAAATTGATTTCCTGTCAACTTTTATACAAGTTTAAGGGGTATTGTGCAATGTTGTTCCGATTGAATCGAGGGAACAGAGCTTGACTTTCATAAAAACTTCTCAACCTCAATGTTTACATCCAACAGCTCTCCTTGGATGTGTAAAATGTAAAGTACAAATAACAGCCGGAGGGGGCCGTTTGCAGTTTGTTTTTTATTTTCCTGAAAAGAACGTCCACAAAACAAACAAACAATGACTTGAAAAGAGGACAGAATCAAAAAGCGACGTTATGCGCCTCTCTCTGAAAAGCGGGTATTGTTATTATACCGACAAGTTGATTCCAAATGTGGGAAATCTTTTCAAAAACAATCGCTGGCGCAAAATAAACTACTTTATTTAAATGTTATAATATTCGACACCGAATGAGCGAGTGTAATTACACTAGGATATGAATGGCCGTGATATTATTACCCAAAGCCTAGAACAACCCTAGCAACAAGTCTCCACCCCCAAGCCCCCCCCCCCCCTCTCCTTAGAATATGAAATGAGTCAACACTCCTGGCCAAACCAGCCAAACTTGTATGAAAGACGAGTTATTAACGCCGGGGCCTGGATGAGATCTCAGCAAACAATTTGTGCCCGTCATTTTCCACGATGTGCCATCTCCTCCCGTGACACTGGAGTCCCATTTGGAACCCAAGCGGGAATAGCCCGGCATAGATTTTCAAATATAAAAAAATATAAAAAACGCCAGTTTGGTCTTAAATGCACTTTACTATTAAAAAATACCAATTATAAGGGGGGAAGAGGAGGGGAAAAAACGAGTAAGTACGAGACTCCAAAAAAAAAAATGCAGAATCGTAATAAAGTGATAAGTAATCTTATGCTAGGCAAACACTCCCGTGTTTACTTTTGTCGTACTCTGAATTGACCAATGAAGTGATTGTTACTGATAAAACGGTAAATGTGTGTTCCCATGCAATCATTGTTATTTCCGAGCAAACGTTGATACGAGAAAAAAAAAAAAATAATAATGTATTTGAAACCTCAAGCTTTTTCTTTGTTGGTGGGAAAAACCAACACAGATCAGTGTGGGGGGGGGGGGGGTTGTGTTTGTACAAAGAGAGTGCTGTTCCGATGTTAATTTTATTTGTCCTGCTACACATGCGTTTTGAATTTAAGTTGAATATATAAGAAGGGAATATGAGTTGCTTGACGGAGGACGGCAATTTGAAAATTTATACTGGTATCAAAAACCGACGTTTGCTGACCGGTACAATTGAGGAAATTCTCTTCCTCCACCCATTGTTTTTGTTTTTGTTGGTGTAAGTGATGTCTCCGTTGATTTTGTACACATCTTTGAACCGAGGAACCACGGAGGACAAGTCCTCGGTCTGTTCAACCACAGAGGCCCCTTTGGATCAAGTCGTTGGTGTCACCAGGATACATACGCCCACACACACATGTTTGTAAATGGTGTAAACCAAAGACATCCCATGGTTTGAATTTAGTTTTTTTAGCGACGTCCCCATTGGTTTTCTACACGAAACAAACCCTGGACTGTCCCCGATATGTCATTTTCCCGGATTCCTTTTGTTAAAGTTCTCAGTTTGAATGCGTAGACATGTTCACACAAGTGTTGAAACTCCTGCCATCGGGGACCTCCTATTGTCCCTCTTTTGTTTTGTACATTAACTTTTTAGCAACAGCTCCCATTGGTTTTGTCCAACTGGGGACCTTCACCCAACCGGGGACCATATTGTCCTCTTTTCTTATAGGTTCTCCGGTTTGAATGTGTATACCCACCCACGCACACACAAATCAGACATATTTGGCCCTTGGAAAAAAGTAGGACAATTTTATTGAGTACCAGGGCCGACCTTTATGTACATTTAGTATAGGCTTTTGTTGACTTTTCAGGCTTTTTAATAACAGTTTTTCTGTTTTTTCTGAGGGCAACATTTGTTTGGAAATCAGCTTACATTAGGGATAATAGCATTCCTGAAGAATCATGAATGAGACTGCGGGAGGAAAAGCAGTAAATTTGACAATAGGAAAGGCATTGTTATTATCTATATTCTTCCGCCAAATTGTTGACTTGCTTATTCCAATAAGAGAGGCATTGTGAGGATATGTTTTACAATGTGTCTTCAAATTGAGATTGAAGTGTTCAGAAAGTTTCAGAGAGTTAACTCACTCTCCACTTTTTCGCTCTCTCACCTAAGAACTTAAACTTTTAACACACAGGAAGACAAGCTGTTTGGATACAGTGCACTGAGAATTGTTCCAAACGAGCATTTTAACAAATCTTTAAGATTCTCCTGGCATTTTCATAAACAACCTATCACGCCATTGTGGTCGGACTTTAAGAAGTTTAAAAGGCAAACGGCAGGAAAGACTTTACTTGCAAGGTATGATCTCCAGGGACATGCCAAACCCTAATAAAGATCCAGCGTATAATCCGGCATTAAAAGAGCGTTTTTACCCTCCCATTCCGCGCATCTTCAAATTAATCCCGCCTCCCACAAAAAAGCTTAGCGCTAATTGAACGAGCTTTGGAATTTCCCCAAGACCCGGAGGGGGAACCGACTCTGCAGTGATATTTCTTAACCTGAGGGTAAAATCAAATGATCCAGGACATTTGCTGATTCTTTACACCTTTTTTTTTTTTTTTGCGTGGTTCGGACGTGGACTAATGAAATTGTAATCAACTGGGAGATGCTAGCAGACGAGGGCTTCTCTTCCTTGGGAATTAGCGGTACTGTCCGTGGCGAGACGGAGTACTGCCATGTCAATGTCCGACGCTTTGTGGCCGGGGAAGCCTTTTTTGTTAATAACCATAAAGGCAACAAGAACTTCAGGAAGTGACGGGCAAAGGGAACCACACAATCACAAAAAAAATCACAACACTTCCAAGTCGGAGGTGGCAACTTGGTTCAAGACATTATGGAGATGCCTAAGAGAGAGTCTTCTAAAGCAGAGGATACATTGGGATGTAACAGTCACTTCTTGACATTTGTTGCGGACAACTCTTACAGGGCACAAATTTTGAGAAAATATCAACAAGACCGAAGGGCTTGTATTAGTATTAGCTTGCAATTTGTACTGGACCAGAAAATTTGTTACAATCAAAATGAGGGATTTAGGGAAAATATCCAAAAGACCGAAGGGCTTGTATAACTATTAGCTTGAAATTTGTACTGGACCAGAATTTTTTTTTACAAGACCAGAATCAAAATGAGAAAAAAAAATCTACATAGTGTCGTATTTAAACTTTTTTTTCATTTGAAAGAGCACTAAAGAGAATATTTATCTATTTTGTCATGTGGGTGATACGTTCATACTGAACAGAACTGAAAAGATGTTAACGACTCAAAATCAAAGTCAACATTTGAAAATAAATTGTCAAATTTAAGATGAGACGAGGTACCGGTATTATTAACATTATTCAAAAACACAAGACCGCTGGACTTGTCAGGTCATGAGTTTACTGGCCCGATGCTAAAAACACTGGCCTCGGGCCTGCAGTCCAGTGTAAATTTCGAGCCCTGTCTTTGCAACTGAACGCTATAGTCAATCATTCACATTTCTTGTTATCTACTCGACTCAGCGCTAAAGTCTCTTTTTTTCTTCTTCTTTTTTTTTCCCGGAAAGCAATAAAACTTCAAATCTTATACCTCCCACCAGACTCCGGTAGTCATAATTGCAGAACTTTGCACAACAGCACAATAGGTTTTTTTTTCTGGCACAAGAACTACATCTAACTATATTTGCAAACTTTCTAACACTTCACAATATTTTGCATCTATTGTAAAATACACAACATGTGGGAAGCTCCCAGGTAGTGTGACTTATTTAAAAGTACTTTATACATCTCTCGTAGAATTGCCTCACGTCAATTATACACTTACTACTTTCTCAGTCTTTTGTTTTAATAAGTATTTTAATTTTTAAATATTGGCCTGTGGCTCTATGTACATATCATGATTTTTAATGTAAAGGAACATTAAATCTGAACGGACTAATAGATCAACTCACACCTACGCTCGTATATACACCAGGGCTCGATTTTTGGGGAGAAATGCACTAGACTGCAGGGCTTATAGCTCAAAAAGTTTACAGGACCTTAATGTTTTTATGAATTAAAATTATTTAAAAAAACCTGTAAGATACAGTTTAACATTTGAACTGTTTTAATGTGAACAACAGCACTAAGAGAAGATTGATCTCATTTGTAATATGGGTGAGTTCTCTTCAATAATAATTACAATTTGAAAGATTTTTTTTCTTCAGACAGAAAGTCAACATTTGAACAAAATCACAAGACAGCCGGACCTGTCCAGTCAGGAGATTACTGGCCCGATGCCCAAATCACTGGCCTCGGTCCTGCGGTCCAGTGTAAATTTCGAGCCCTGTACACCCAAAATTATTCAATCGAGCACATCTCTCAGCTCGTTCAAAATGGCTCTCAAAACTCACAACTACAATTCAGCCTACATTACTAGAACATCATTTCTACTGCTTGTCAGACTATACATAAACATGTAAGCAATTGGTTTTTGTTAATTTCTTTTCGTTTGGTAGCGCCATGAGCGCCTTTTATCAGGTGGATGTGTGCGCTTTATAAGTATTCATAATTATTATTTTTCACAATGTCATCAGTATTTTCTCCGTGATCCAATTCAAACTCTTACACATCCCAAGATCTTTAAGTCATATTGTGTGCTGGGTTTTACGCCAGTATCTCCAAAGCACCGATTAGCGAAGAATCCATCTAGCTCCACCCCTAAAGATGTTGAACATTTTCACAACCACGAATGCGCACCCAAACAATCCTACGCACTCAAATCCAATAATACACGTTGCGCATGTAAGCAAGCTGCCACCATTCGAATTACATAATGCAGAGTGTGCATTTTGTGTGCGAGCAACATGCACTGTTTTAATAATTGACAGGGGTGGGGGTGACGCAATGCTGTTGCTGCTAGGCAGTTGCTGTTATGGGTGGGGCTTAACCCTTAGACCTAGAGTCCCGATTCCTCCTGCATCCACTTGCCCAAGTGGAGGATTTGGGTTGGCAGACCCATATAACCATTGCTTATCACGGGGTCAGGCATTCCAATCATATCAAAGTCCAAACAACTTGGTGTGGAAGGGCATAGGAGAAGAGTAAATGGAAGGATTTAGACCGCACTTTAGCCAAAACTGCCCGGATCTGAAAGGGCTAATGGTGGCCTCTATATGCACAAACAAAACCATTCTTCAACAGACCCAGATTTATCCCCATGCATTTTTAAAAAAAATTTTCACAAAAAACATCAGGAGAAAACCACATAGAATGCTCCAAATTGCACAGCAGGGCTTTTAAAACCAAAATAAACACAGAGTCAAAAAAAAGTCAGAAGACCTCCTTTCAATTCAGCGTGCTTCGGCCAAACTTCCAAACTTTGGGTCCAGAATGCCCCCCAGTTTGGTAAAAAACCTGGGGAGAACCTGGGATGTTGGAACTATAAACTACTTGAAACTGAGACTTACCACTTCAGTTGGACGGTAGAACTTTTTATCGATGCGCACCCGCACGACACCCGTTGCCTTGTCCTTGCCCACTTCATCTATTCCAGTTCCTTCCCATCTGAAAGTGGATTCACATAAAAGAGAAAATCAAAATACAAACCAATAATTGAATGTGCCATAAATTAGCAATTTTGTGTTACTGTGTGAACAAACAAATTGACACTGTAATTCAAACAAGCGGTAATTTTGGCACATTTGATTTGTGACCTTGCCTCATTGTCATTCATGTAGCCAAATTCAGCAACATGTAATCATTGCAAATGTGGTATCATTTTAAAGAGGAACACTTCAGCTTTGCATTGATATATAACATATACAGAGAGAGTAATAAATAATAAAAATATATTTGATTAAAAAAAAAAAAATTCCTAACTTTTGGTGAGCAGTTTTTTATATATATATGGGTTTTTTTTAGGGGGGGGGGGGCTCTATGTAACGTATCGAACCATTCATATGTGCATTTTTTCAATCTCATTTAGTGGGGCAAGAGGGCGGGGGAACAGGTTCTGAGCAAGGGGTGGAGGGCACCAGCCCCCCCATTCTAAATTGTTTGCTCTTGACGATTTTCAGACCTGGAATTACACTGAGGCCATGGCCTCTGTTGCCCCTGGTCTTGGCCTTGGTGCCCCTTTAAAAGTTTACCATAGTCTTTAAGATTTTCTAATGGGAGTGCCCTTTGCAAACTGAAAATGGCCTTGCCCTCTCAAAGTACAAATTCCAGGTCTGGATTTTTGTGAAATTTGATCTGAAGTCAAACAAAAAAATAAATAGTGTTTTGTTTTTTGTTTTTTGAGAATCGGCCGAAATTTGTGTGCATCGGCGTGCAATTGACGCATATCAGCAAGATACACCAGCTTGAGCATGGGAAAAACCCTGGGGTTATAAGGCTGAAACCTGGATCACTCATTTTACGTTCTTGTCTGACCCTGAAAGTGGCTGGTAAGATATGCTGCTAACGGGAAATTATTTTGCTAAAGGACAATAAATTTTCAATATATATTGGTTAGACAAGGCATTCACAAGCTTAAGTACTGTCATGGTTTGCGTTCCACAACTGAACCAGAGCTGCCAAAATTTGATCTTGCAACAGGGAGATTTTGTACAACAATCAGGGAGATATTTAGAATTACTTTCAACATAACAGGGGAAACGTTTCCATAATCAGGGAGATTGTCAAATTTGTTAATCAAAACATGGACAGATTGGTTTTATTTTCAGGGAACTTTCTGCAGAATCAGGGAGAGCTGGCAGCCCAGCTAAACTCTTGACAATTTTGTAAAGAGTTAAAATGTATAAATATTTGTATCATTGAATGCATAATGTCTGAAGAAGCCCTGCAGGCAATAAATGTAAAATGTTTTAGTGCATTTATTTTATTTTAATTTATTTTATTTTTGTCAAATTGAGGGCACTAATTAAACACCTTCCGCAAACTGAGGCACTGTTATTCCTGCGAGCATCTCTTCCTAAACAGTGACGTCATTTTTCCCTCAATTACCAATTAATATCGAAAGAAAAAAGTGTGTAGTGCTTCAGAGAAAATGCTGGTTAAAAAAAAAAAAATTAAAAAAAAATGAGGAAAAAATAGTCATCAGTTCTCAAAATCAGACAGCGCCATTTTACAGAGCCTCTCTCCGTAGGGACCAGATCTCTATTCTGCCGATTCCTCAATTCCCTTGGAGGTTGGCGAACCGGTTGTTGGATGTTTACACTACACTACACGTCAGCCCCTTCTGGAACAACTGTCACTACGACAACGCAACCGTGGAACGGGACTTCATGGACATGTACCGGGCAGGGAGTTTAATTAAAACCCAGCCACTCTACAACTAACATGCCAACCCCCACCCCCCCTCCCTCCCCCCACAAGACCCTTGTACTAATTTCTAAACCATACTTGCTCCTATTCTCTTCTTCAGTTTAAGGTTTTTGTTGAGACGAGTAGAATCAATTTGGGAGGGCACTTCCGTGGTTGTCTGCGTTAATGGAGACGGAGGTAAACAACGGCTGACAAGGGCAAATAGAACCTGACAAAATGTTGTTGTATAGATTGTGTGGGGAGGAGGCGTTGGTTAAACAAGAACTTGTTTTCTACGCTTTCGCGTAGGATCTGTGTATCAGACTATTGACCTTTAATTACCCGCATAGGGTAAGGTCAGGAGAACTATCCAAAAACCCGACAAAAAGGAATTTAATGGAACGCATCCTTCATTCAGCATACTAAAGAGTTCAAATACTTACTGGCATCTACCATGTTGTCCCAATTTGCCGTATCTTTGAACGCGTGAGGGCGCGTGTGGACCAATTTTTACATGATGAAAAACAAGTAAACAAACAGAGTTTTTTCATTGTTGTCATTATTATGTTCATGTTTTTCGTTATTGATGCAAGAAAACTACATACAGGCAATTAAAATAAGATGAAACTGTAATTGTGATGCAAGACATTCCCTGAAGAAAGCGCCCTCAAGCGGTCAAAAATATGATCAATTAGCATTTGGACTCATTCAACAAAAACAAAGTATTATTCTCAGGTGAAACATTTTTGTTCTTAGCTCAAAGACACTGCAAAAAATTACGAAAGTTTAAGTACTACTACAAAAACCAGCAGTAATTTGATTATCAAGTTTGCCGTCAGATAAAGTATTAATTTGGGGTTGAACAAACGTCAGATAAAAGTATTAATTTGGGGTTGAACAAAGAAAAATTTATTAGAGCAGGATTTGAACCATCGACCTCGAGATTAATGGCTGGCGCTTTACTATCTGAGGTGTCTATCCCTAATGTTGGCGGTCTCCCTATTTTGTCAATATCTTTGTTCAGGGGTGCCAGTCAGAAGCCATACAACCGTTAGCTGCTGTGTAGCCAGGGATCACACCCAAGTCTTCGATACAACCTGGGAAGCGGCAGCCAGGGGATCACCTTAAGGGGATGTGACTTTTTTGTTTCAAATATCAAGTAATAAACCACAAGGGAAACTGACTGGGTAAATTTTAAAATAATTTTGGGTTGAACACAGAAAAATTGACTAGAGCGGGATTTGAACCATCGACCTCGAGATTAATGGCTGGCGCTCTACCAACTGAGCTATCTAGCCCTAATGTTGGCGGTCTCCCTATTTTGTCAATGTCTTTATTCGGGGTGCCAGTCAGAAGCCATACAACTGTTAGTTGCTGTGTAGCCAGGGATCACACCCAAGTTTACGATACAGCCTGGGAAGCGGCAGCCAGGGGCTCACCCTAAGGGGATGTGACTTTTTTATTTCAAATATCAAGTAATAAACCACAAGGGAAACTGACTGGGTAAAAAAAAAATTAAATAGGGTTGAACAAAGAAAAATTAACTTGAGCAGGATTTGAACCAATGACCTCCGGATTAATGTGCAGTCGCTCTACCAACTGAGCTATCTAGCCAAAATGTTGGCGGGCTCCCTATTTTGTCAATATCTTTGTTCAGGGGTTACTTGATAGATCAAATTATTGTCAATTTAATCAACACGGCCATGTACAGATCCTAGTCACTTACATGATATCCACCCCTATGCATTTGAAGGCCTCAATGATAAATTCCCGCACGCTGTGCGCCTCATTTGTAGCTATTACAAAATCGTCGGGTTCGTCCAGTTGTAACATCATCCACATTGCCTGCCAGTTAAAAAAAACAAAGAAAGAGAATCAGCAATATGCACAAAGAAAAACAAAAATTAAAATGAAGATTTCATAATTGACCAGAAATTTTAAGGAAGGTTCGAAACTGTCATACAACTATTTTTTCCCCACTTACAACATGTAAATATTTGATTAGTTTTTTATATTTTGATTTTAAAGTGTTAGTACTGTTTAAGAAAAAAATCTTGTCGGCCCATAACATTGCCTAACCTACACCGTGCAGAGAACAAAAGTTGCCTAACTTTTTAATGCAGCCTAGCCTAACAAGAGGTACAGATTTCTGCCTAACTATTGACACTGCTGGGCAGACGCCCGATAGCACTGAGGCACAAATTGAGTGAACTTTTTAAGCAGATCTAGGTAACCAGCCAAAATACCAACTGATTGATGTCGAGTGGTTGTCACCGGTTCCCCAGTAACTTTTGCTTAGCAGAAACCATACATTTTGTAAGCCATATTTTCTGCTTAGAGGGAAGGTATACATTTGGTAGTACAAAACATTGTGAGAAACGACTCCCTTTGAAGTAGTGCAGTTTTAGAGAAAGAGGTAATTTTCACCCCCACAATTTGAATCTGTGGAATCCCTCAGGCATGAAGCCTTTCTCAGGCATCTGAAAACACACAATTCTATGCAACAAGGGTGTTTTTTCTTTCATTATTCTCTTGCAACTTCGATGACCAATTGAGCTCAAATTTGTACAGGTTGGTTATTTTATGCATATGTTGGGATACACCAAGTGAGGATACTGGTCTTTGACAATTACCAAAAGTGTCCAGGGGTCGATTTCACAAAACTCTTCCTAACTTAGGACTAGTCCTAGGCAATGCTAAGAGATAGGACTAGTTTTAAGGTAGGACCAGTACTTAAGACTAGTCCTATATCTTAGCATTGCCTAGGACTAGTCCTAAGTTAGGAAGAGTTTGGTGAAATCGACCCCAGTGCCTTCAAATATATCTATGAGATTAAGCCCTAGTCTTTGTGGTATCTAGACCCAATTTCATAAGGCTCCTAGACAGCAAATGGTGCTCAAAGTTGTTACTTGCTAAGCAAGAAATAACATCTGGAACAAGTCACTGAGCAATGTAAATGTAAATAAATTGGCCAGCATCCCATCTCCACTAAACAAGAATTGTCTGTGCTAAGCCAAATTAGTGTGCTTAACAACTTTATAAAAGGGATCATGTGTAGTTGGTAGGTCTTTAGGATCAAGGCCCAATTTCAGCTTCTTTAGCATAACTATTTGCTCAATACAATAAAATTCTGCTTACTCCAAAAACCAACAAAAATACAAATTCTTGTGGGTCAACGTAATGTAACTGTGGAAATGGCCATTAGTTTTCCTGTCATTATGTAACCAAGTGGTATGGTAGAGAGTCAGAAAAGAGAGATAAATTGGGGAGATTATTTGGAGATTGTGGAGTTGGAGGGTAATGGAGGTACAAGAAGGGTGGTGGGAGAGAGGTAGGGGGCATGGGAGTGGTAGTAAAGGGGCAGTGAGGCAATAAGGAGGGGACACTGTGGAGATTGAATGGAGAGTCATGGAGTTGGAGGGTAATGGAGGTACAAGAAGGGTGGTGGGAGAGAGGTAGGGGGCATGGGAGTGGTAGTAAAGGGGCAGTGAGGCAATAAGGAGAAGACACTGTGGAGATTGAATGGAGAGTCATGGAGTTGGAGGGTAATGGAGGTACAAGAAGGGTGGTGGGAGAGAGGTAGGGGGCATGGGAGTGGTAGTAAAGGGGCAGTGAGGCAATAAGGAGGGGACACTGTGGAGATTGAATGGAGAGTCATGGAGTTGGAGGGTAATGGAGGTACAAGAAGGGTGGTTGGAGAGAGGTAGGGGGCATGGGAGTGGTAGTAAAGGGGCAGTGAGGCAATAAGGAGGGGACACTGTGGAGATTGAATGGAGAGTCATGGAGTTGGAGGGTAATGGATGTACAAGAAGGGTGGTGGGAGAGAGGTAGGGGGCATGGGAGTGGTAGTAAAGGGACAGTGAGGCAATAAAGAAGGGACACTGTGGAGATTGAATGGAGAGTCATGGAGTTGGAGGGTAATGGAGGTACAAGAAGGGTGGTGGGAGAGAGGTAGGGGGCATGGGAGTGGTAGTAAAGGGGCAGTGAGGCAATAAGGAGGGGACACTGTGGAGATTGAACGGAGAGTCATGGAGTTGGAGGGTAATGGAGGTACAAGAAGGGTGGTGGGAGAGAGGTAGGGGGCATGGGAGTGGTAGTAAAGGGGCAGTGAGGCAATAAGGAGGGGACACTGTGGAGATTGAATGGAGAGTTATGGAGTTGGAGGGTAATGGAGGTACAAGAAGGGTGGTGGGAGAGAGGTAGAGGGCATGGGAGTGGTAGTAAAGGGGCAGTGAGGCAATAAGGAGGGGACACTGTGGAGATTGAATGGAGAGTCATGGAGTTGGAGGGTAATGGAGGTACAAGAAGGGTGGTGGGGAGAGGTAGGGGGCATGGGAGTGGTAGTAAAGGGGCAGTGAGGCAATAAGGAAGGGACACTGTGGAGATTGAATGGAGAGTCATGGAGTTGGAGGGTAATGGAGGTACAAGAAGGGTGGTTGGGGAGAGGTAGGGGGCATGGGAGTGGTAGTAAAGGGGCAGTGAGGCAATAAGGAAGGGACACTGTGGAGATTGAATGGAGAGTCATGGAGTTGGAGGGTAATGGAGGTACAAGAAGGGTGGTTGGAGAGAGGTTGGGGGCATGGGAGTGGTAGTAAAGGGGCATTGAGGCAATAAGGAGAAGACACTGTGGAGATTGAATGGAGAGTCATGGAGTTGGAGGGTAATGGAGGTACAAGAAGGGTGGTTGGAGAGAGGTAGGGGGCATGGGAGTGGTAGTAAAGGGGCAGTGAGGCAATAAGGAGGGGACACTGTGGAGATTGAATGGAGAGTCATGGAGTTGGAGGGTAATGGAGGTACAAGAAGGGTGGTTGGAGAGAGGTAGGGGGCATGGGAGTGGTAGTAAAGGGGCAGTGAGGCAATAAGGAGGGGACACTGTGGAGATTGAATGGAGAGTCATGGAGTTGGAGGGTAATGGAGGTACAAGAAGGGTGGTGGGAGAGAGGTAGGGGGCATGGGAGTGGTAGTAAAGGGGCAGTGAGGCAATAAAGAAGGGACACTGTGGAGATTGAATGGAGAGTCATGGAGTTGGAGGGTAATGGAGGTACAAGAAGGGTGGTGGGAGAGAGGTAGGGGGCATGGGAGTGGTAGTAAAGGGGCAGTGAGGCAATAAAGAAGGGAGAGTGGAGATTGAATGGAGAGTCATGGAGTTGGAGGGTAATGGAGGTACAAGAAGGGTGGTGGGAGAGAGGTAGGGGGCATGGGAGTGGTAGTAAAGGGGCAGTGAGGCAATAAGGAGGGGACACTGTGGAGATTGAATGGAGAGTCATGGAGTTGGAGGGTAATGGAGGTACAAGAAGGGTGGTTGGAGAGAGGTAGGAGCATGGGAGTGGTAGTAAAGGGGCAGTGAGGCAATAAGGAGGGGACACTGTGGAGATTGAATGGAGAGTCATGGAGTTGGAGGGTAATGGAGGTACAAGAAGGGTGGTGGGAGAGAGGTAGGGGCATGGGAGTGGTAGTAAAGGGGCAGTGAGGCAATAAGGAGGGGACACTGTGGAGATTGAATGGAGAGTCATGGAGTTGGAGGGTAATGGAGGTACAAGAAGGGTGGTTGGAGATAGGTAGGGGGCATGGGAGTGGTAGTAAAGGGGCATTGAGGCAATAAGGAGAAGACACTGTGGAGATTGAATGGAGAGTCATGGAGTTGGAGGGTAATGGAGGTACAAGAAGGGTGGTTGGAGAGAGGTAGGAGCATGGGAGTGGTAGTAAAGGGGCAGTGAGGCAATAAGGAGGGGACACTGTGGAGATTGAATGGAGAGTCATGGAGTTGGAGGGTAATGGAGGTACAAGAAGGGTGGTTGGAGAGAGCATGGGAGTGGTAGTAAAGGGGCAGTGAGGCAATAAGGAGGGGACACTGTGGAGATTGAATGGAGAGTCATGGAGTTGGAGGGTAATGGAGGTACAAGAAGGGTGGTGGGAGAGAGGTAGGGGGCATGGGAGTGGTAGTAAAGGGGCAGTGAGGCAATAAAGAAGGGACATTGTGGAGATTGAATGGAGAGTCATGGAGTTGGAGGGTAATGGAGGTACAAGAAGGGTGGTTGGAGAGAGGTAGGGGGCATGGGAGTGGTAGTAAAGGGGCAGTGAGGCAATAAGGAGGGGACATTGTGGAGATTGAATGGAGAGTCATAGAGTTGGAGGGTAATGGAGGTACAAGAAGGGTGGTTGGAGAGAGGTAGGGGGCATGGGAGTGGTAGTAAAGGGGCAGTGAGGCAATAAGGAGGGGACACTGTGGAGATTGAATAGAGAGTCATAGAGTTGGAGGGTAATGGAGGTACAGGAAGGGTGGTGGGGAGAGGTAACAACAGGCGACTCACTTCAACATAGTCCCTAGCATGGCCCCAATCTCTCTTGGAGTCAATGTTACCGAGGCTGACTGACTCCTGCTGGCCTAGATGAATCTTTGCGACTGCTCTTGTGATCTTCCTCGTCACGAACGTCTCACCTTGAAGAGAAATAGCAACAGAAATAAAACGGACGCCATCAGTCTGACGACAGTCATCCCTCAAAATAGAGTTTTTTATGTGCAGAATTATAGAAAATAATTAAAGGTAGGGTCAAAGATCGTTTTTAATTAGTCAACATAATGCTGATTTAAAGGCAAAATTATTGAGAAAGATACAGTAAAAGTCACACAGGAAATTTTCAGCTGAGTAGTGTCTACTTGCTGAGAAAACAGGGTTTAGCGAGGTGACAGCGAGTACCAACCACATCTCTGGCTGCAGCATTCGTGAACGAACACCAACCCCTCAGAAATCTGAGAAACGATTTATGCATGAATCGTTTGTCCGATTCAAATGTTTCTTGGGTGAAAAATTATCCAACTGCTTCTCAGATTCAAATGTTGGGGGGATAAAAAGTTATATCTAATCCATAACCGCAGTACTTCAAAGTGAAAAGTTTCTCAAAATGCATTATACTAGCCAAAGCTGCTGTACTACTTAACCAAGTAAGTTTTTATTGCCATTAATTTTCAGAGTCATTACCAAACGTATACAGACCCTTTAAATAATTTTTCCCTCAGGTGATCAGAGAGTACTTTTCTTTGTGCTTACCTCTTCTTGGACTTTCATGGTTGAAGAGAATACCGTTACATGCAAACATTTTGTAGGCTTCACGGAAGTTGACAGTAATCCAGTAGGCATAAAGCTTGGCAGCCCCTGCATGAAAGATCAGAGTTTGACAACATTATAATAATGTGGTAGTAACAAACCACAAGGGAAACTGACTGGATAGATTTGATTTAAATAATTTGTGGTTGAACCAAAAAAAATTGACTAGAGTGGAATTTGAACCGATGACCTCCGGATTAACGTGCCGGCACATTTCTAGTGTGGATAAAGCTGCATGCTTTTGTACATTAGTATAAATGGTTTGTAACTTGACAACATTATATTTATATACAGTTAACCCTTTCATGCACCATTTATTTTAGTGACCAATTTATCATATGTTTTTTTGCAAATGGCAACCCTAAAAAAAAAAGGTCACAATAGCACCCTCAAGAGTCCTCTTTCCCATTCTGAAAACTGTGTGGCCGTGCGATCTTTATTTTTCATTTTACAACTATTTTTCTGAAGGGATTTAAACCGGTCGCTAGCGACCGGTCGGCGCGTGAAAGAGCTAATCAGGTCCTGATGCCGATAACCAACTTCACTTCGGATGGTCTACGGTGGGACGGTAGAAGGCAAATGGACTGGCGGATGGCGATTGGACAGTCAGCCACCATTGTTTATCATTGTATTCGGCTCAATGGGAGGCAAGTCCAAGCATTCCAAGATTCCAGCATGATACCATGGCAGATTATCAGCCGTGGCTTACAGCCGAGGTTCTGCGATTCACGGTGAACGCATACTTGTATTTTCTCACAAGACAACATCAAATCCTCATGAGAACCTTTGGTGTCTTTCCCTTTGTCAAGTCAGGGTTTTATTGTGGCGACGATATTTTCAAAGAAAATGGATTACTCCAGATGCTCAAAAGAATTCTATAAAAATAATATACAGCGCATGGACACGGACAACTTACAATCTGCCTAACCAACCACCAATAAAATGTCATCAGAGTTCATGAGTACAGTGTATATACACTGAATGGGCAACAAATCTGCCTAACTGTACATTGAATGGGTAAAGCAAACTGCCTATTTACCATGTCACGTGAGTGCACACTGAATGGTACGGTTCAATGGAATATCTTAATTGCCTTACATTATGGCGTACTTGTATGGGTGACATTAATGTACAATGTATGCTTGCCATACACCAATTCTGTACAGTATGTGTATGCCTTCAATACTACATTAACTTGTCCATTGTGGCAAGAACATAATTGCCTAACTCTCACAAGAGGGCGTCCTTGAATAGAATTACACCAGATAGAGGGTGCACCACACTAAATAGGCCAAAATGCATGTGCCAAACTGATTATCATAATTTGTATGCCCTCAAATTCTGTTGAATAATAAAGTTTTGGGGGTCATGCAATTAATAGATTGTGCAACTATGACAAGTTATCACAAACTGGGGGTTCTGTGCTTCAACTTTTGAGGGGAGATTTGATAGATTTAGGCTTAGAGTTGGTCTTATTTGGCTTGTGAATTGGAGGAGTGCTTCATGAAAACTGGCAGCAAGTCTGTTTGAGAAAAAGCACATTTTCAGGGGGGGGGAGGGTTTCTGGGGTAATTAGCAAAAATTCTGAAAATATATTTGAGTGGTTTTCAAGAGGCTGAGACTTAGTATTTGTTGAGTATTTTTGAATATTTAGCATTAAGCATTGGTTGCTATGGGAGTTTATTTAGTGTGTAGCACCCACAAATCATCATTTTTTGCAGAAAAGCTGTTAAACTCTGATTTTTTTTAGTCAAGGCCACTGCAATTTCACAACAAAATACTGCGTAAATGTGTTGAACATGGATGTACTCCTCAATATAAAAACAAATTTATGGTTGGGGCTTAGCGAGGGCGACTTCAGTAAATGTAGTTTGGAAGGGAATTGAACTCACTCCCTAGCCTGACGTCACACTTCCGAGGCTCGTCAATAACGCCAGATACCTGCCTTGAGCGTCTGACAGGATCCTGCCAGATATACCTTTGACCTCGCATCCATATTTCACGTGGCACACATACGTGTACACAAAGTGAATAAAACAACATGCATGTATGTAAAAATATTATGCACAAAGTATGCTGCATGCAAAGGAACGAAAGTGCAAGCTGACAAACTACATCACCTCGGACCAATCATAACACAGATATGAAAAGCTTACCTCACTACACGTTTATCCAATGAAATCAATGTATCCAATGAAATCATTGGGCCTGTCAGACCAGTGTCTGTCTTTATCCTTGCGGACAAAGACAGGGGACCAGTCTACTCATTACCAAGTTGACTGACCCGAGTATTTTACATACAGGGATAACACTGAAGAATCGACACCGCCACTGATCTATTCATGGCCATAGCCTAAGCCCCCATTTCCGACAGTCTTTTTATTTATTAGAAACCAACGGATACTACAACCAAGGGATAGAAGCTGCTTACCGTACGGAGAGCGCGGATAAAAGGGCGTCGTCTCCTTTTGTGGAATCTCCTGCACTTTACCGAACATCTCACTGGTGGAAGCTTGGTAGAAGCGGACGGTGTCGCCCAGATTGCACGTACGTATCGCATCCAGGATGCGTAGAGTGCCCACTCCATCCACGTCTGCTGTGTATTCACCGAGCTCAAAGGAAACCTGTAGAGATAGTGGGAAAACCATGTTCAGAAAGTTGTCAAGAGTTGATGTAAGAATGTTAATTTTAATTGAATTAAACGCTTATGAGAAACAATCTATGGTTTGTGGTTACACCATGTACGTAAATAACCCATTCAAACCTCTTTAATTCGCCGTATTTTTGACCGCATGAGGGCGTATGTGAACCGAATTCATGTGATGCAAAACAAGTAGATAAACTGGGGTACTTTTCATTGTTGTTATTATTATGTTTATGTATTTTGTCATTGATGCAAGAAAACTACATAATAATAATAATAGTAATACACAACATCTATTAGGCGCTTAATACGGATGTTTCTAAGAGCACCATTGTCCGACTACAAATTTTGTCCTGCAAGATATGTGGAGCTACGTTTGAAGTATGAGACAAAACAAAGAAGATGAAACTGTAATTGTGATGCAAGACATTCCTTATTATTTATTACTATCAAATTAAGAAACAGCATAACTTTTTTTGTTAATGTCCTTTGTATTATTCTGTGTACTAAGGTTGACGAGTGCTTTGGAATATGCCATACATTTTTCAACGACATGGTGGCCAAAAAACAAGTAATCAATATGACATTTAGGTAAATTTGTTGGGATAAATTGTGACTCGCAAGTTCACAAGTGCTCGGTGTCAGGTCAGAGTAATTTGCAACAGTCGTGTCAGATTCCGAGTCTTTTGCTGATGTTACTCAAGTCGAGTCTGAAAATAATGACTCGAGTCGTGGACTTGAGTTTCAATTTTGGACTTGAGTCCTACAACATGTGAAACATGGTACATGTCACATCTAAAATGATCAAATACATTAACTGTTATCCTCAACAGATAGCTCCCAGTAGACAACATTTTTATGGGCAAATTGCATTTTCGCTTGCTGGCGCGTCCATCTTATTATTAACGCAACCTCGTTGTTCACTAACCAATCGTGCAATGAGCTTTGTGTGCTGCACGCCGTTCTCACGCAAAATGCATGACTGTGTGTTCCAATTTGCCGGTAAAGATGGCCGATTTACATCAAATTCCAACCTAACAATACCCTGAAAATATTTCATGCATGAATACACATACCACAAGTTGAAGCACACAAATTTTAGAATGCTATCAATTTCCCTGGAAAAAAAATTAAAAACTTCTAGAATTCTACAGGACCATTGTTACCTTAACCTCATAAGAGCCATTCCTTTCTTAATAATGAAATATTAAACCATTCAAAATGACGAACAAACAACAAAATTCATATGAATGGGCAGCCCAGTTGCTTCCAATGTTACAAGTCCATTTCATTCATTCCAGTCCAGCTCCTCTTTTCTATTATGCACCTCGCAAATTATTTGCGCACACGGGGAGGGCGTAGCCAAATTGACAATTCCTCACGATCTAAGAAATGGGTTAATGCAAATTAGCCTTCTGCATAACTTGCCCCGTTCTGGATTTTTTTTTTTTTTTTTTTTTTTTTATTTAATGGAGATGTTCAGGTTTCATGGACAGTTAGATAAAAGTGCCGGACTGCCTCCAAAGCTAATCATGCGGGTTACAGCATGGAGGCTGTAAGTGGCACGACTAGATTTGATTCAATTAGTAATTTCTTAGGACAGTATTCTTCTCTCTTCCCTCTCCCCCCCCCCCCCCCCCGACACTGGTGTGTGAACGTGGAGAAAATAGAGCAATGTCAACGGGTTCAATCAGTCGTAAAATGTGGACAAAGTTACTAATGGTTACTCAAACATCAAAAGACCTTTTGTGATAGTCGATCCATTTGAATCAATGTCAAACCTAAGCTATACATGCAGACTCAGGGTTCTCCCCATGCACAAGCTAGCGTATCGTGCCGATTGGCGCAAATTGCGTGCAGATACGCGCATATTTCGGACGATACAACAACAAAAATACAGATACAAATTTAAAAATTCACAAAAATCATCAAGAGAAAACCATTTAGAATACTTCAGATTGCACAGTAGGGCTTTGAAAACCAAGATAACACAAAGTAGAAAACATTCTGAAGACCTTGTTTCAATTCAGCGTGCTTCAGACAAACATCAACAAATTTTGGTCAAGAATGCCCCCCAGTTTTGGAAAATCCTGGGGAGAACCCTGGCTAGTAAATGGACAAAATAGTCTGGCTCTTTCCTTTTTGTATGAGATTCGGCTTTCAATATAAATACGGCACACTGGGTACAAGACAAAGACGGTACAGATGCATGAACATGGTCCGAGGAAGAGAAAATATTGATCTTGAAAAAGTACCTCAGATAAATATCTGAAAAGGGCATGAAATTGTATTCATAGAGGGGCTTGGAGTATCACTGTGCCACTTAAAGGTAGGGTCATAAATTGGTAAATACTCCAGAAATTGATGACCATAAAAACTTCCTTGGTGAGAAGCACTGCAGCTGTTGATAGTATAAACTAATTTGAGAAAGGATTCCCTTTGAAGTATTTGGTTTGGATAATTTTTCACACAAAAAAAACATTTGAACCTGACAAACAATTTAATGCATGAATCGTTTCTCAGATTTCCGAGGGTTGGTGTCTGTTAGCAAATGTTGCGGCCAGAGATGCGGTTGGTACCTGCTGTCACCTCGCTAAACGTGGATGGACTCGACAATCTTGAGAAAATACTGTGCCAGTTTTGTTGCTGTTTTCTCAGCAAGTAGACACAATATTTCTGAAAAATTCACGCGTCTTTTATTGCATCTTTCTATATAATTTTGCCTCAATGTAAGTTGACAAAAACCAATCTATGACCTTACCTTTAAAGGTATCGTTCACGTTTGGTAATTACCCAAAACAAATATAAGCATAAAAACTTACTTGGTAACAAGCAACGGAGAGCTGTTGATAGTATAAAACATTGTAGGAAACGACTCCCTCTGAAGTAACGCAGTTTTTGAGAAAGAGGTAATTTCTCACTCAAATAATAAAAACTTCTTGCAAGAAGTTTTTATTCCTATCTGAACGCACACAAATTTGTACAACAAGGGTGTTTTTTCTTTCATCATTTTCTTGCAACTTCGATGACCAATTGAGCCCAAATTTTCACAGGCTTGTTATTTCATGCATATGTTGGGATACACCAAGTGAGAACACTGGTCTTTGACAATTTCCAAACGTGTTCAGTGCCTTTAAGCACAAAATGTTTACCAGAATAAGGTTACCAGCCAAAATATCATGTCTCGTGTACCATCTGTGACTAATGGTACCCTGCTTAGGAAACTTATGTTAGACATTGTTGCTGATCAGTATAAGGAATTTGAACTCCTTGATAGGGAAGATAATGTAGATTACAGTTTTGGATGGACCATTCCGATAAAGCTACATGTACATGTATTATTAGCTGCGTTGCCAAATACATCTTTTTATTTACTGTTTTAAAAGACTAACCAAATGCATGAGCATGTGTAAATATTGTCTTTCAGGCCTAGAATTTTTATCTTTGAGAGGACAAGGCCATTTTCATTTGGCGAAGGGCACTTCCATTGGACAATCTTAAAGACTATGGGAAACTTTTGAAGGGGAACCTGGGCCAAGACCAGGGAAAACAGAGGCCATGGCCACCGTTGCCTCCGTGTAATTCTAGGCCTGGTCTTTTGTCAACACACCTCTCCTTCCAATACCATTGTTCCAGTTTCCAATTTTTTTAATACAATACAATATTACTACGTTTAAAGCATGTAATTGTCGAAGACCCAGTATCCACACTTAATGTGACCCAACATATACATGAAATAACAAACTTGTAAAAATTTTAGCTCAATCGGTCATTGGAGTCACGAGAAAAAAAGTGGAAAAGATCAACACCAATTGTTTTACTAACTTCTCAAAAACTATTGCATTTCAAGCTAAAATATTTCAAAGGGAGTTTCCCACCATGACCAACTTTATACCATGTCTGCTGTGTGCAAATCTGTGAACATTTATATTTTTACTCTTACCAATGTTATGCACACCCTTTAAAATCGATTTAGTAAACTGGAAATACTTTTAGAATTAACTTGGCTTCAGTAAAAACCAATATATTAACTAACAAGTGTTGGGTTTCCCCTCAAGCCAACCCTCTACTGCCCTCTATTCTTTCTCTCAGTCAACCACCAACAAAATTACATGTGTAGCAGACTGCATTTTTGCAATAGTGCCCTCTATTGACAACACTATCCAAGAAGATATTCATTTGCAGCAACAGAGGGCACTGTTTTTGTAGCACACCCAAGAACTGATGTTGCAGTTTTTAAAATGTATTAATATATTTATTTGTTTGTTTGGTTGCCCAGCTGACGCCTCTTGTTTACTATTTGCTCACCTGTAGTAATACTGCCCAATCGATAAGTGTCATGTGATAATAGTGGGCCACAACATGCCAAATATGACTTACGTGAACACATAACCGTGTAACAAAACTTTTTTCTATAATTTTGAATAAATTCCTTGAAGGTTGCAAAATCTCTCATTCACCCCCTACACAAATAATATAAATTAAAATGGGGAGGGGGGTGACTGACCACCAACTTGCAGGACTGTTGTAGACCTATAAATGCACAGTACGTCATTTGAGTAGGGCGCCCTCGGCTAGAGGTCAAAAGAAAGTTTCTCATCGGCCCATCCTGTGCACAGCGTAGCGTATTGTTTCATCATCGTTTCGGCAGCGTCATGAGCTCAGTGCATAAGGTATACCGTTCTCCCAGGAATAACACAGTCTTAACATATGGTCACTTCCTCTACTCAAGGTGATCATTTGTTTTAATGGTAGGGTCATACATCGGTTACTACTCCAAAAATTAATGACCATAAAAAACTTACTTGGTGAGAAGCACTGCAGCTGTTGATAGTATAAACGATTTTGCGAAAGGTTTCCCTTTAAAGTAAATATGGTTTGGATAATTTTTCACCCAGAAACATTTGAATCTGAGAAACATTTCATGCATGAATCGTTACTCAGATTTCTGAGGTGTCCGTTCGCGAATGCTGCGGATGTATTCGACATTCGAGTGAAAATACTGTGACAGTTTTTTGCTGTTTTCACAGCAAGTAGACACTCTATTCAGCTGAAACTTTCACAAGTGACTTTCATTGTATCTTTCTTTGTAATTTTGTTTATAAATCAGCGTTTCGTTGAAAACAAATCATCTATGACCCTACCTTTAAATATAATTACATCCTGTGCATGTAGCTCAAAAGTTTTGTTTGTTAATGATTTTTCCCCAATTTAGAATTTCATCAATACAGGTTTTAAAGGGTGTGTACAACATTGGTAAGGTTGAAAACATAAATATTAACAGATTTGCACATAACGATGGTCATGGTGGAAAACTTCCCTTGAAATAGTTTTGCTTGAAATGCTATAGTTTTATAGTAGGAAATGAGTAAATAAAACAATTAGTCTTTATCACTGGTGATAAAATCCGATATTTGAAAACAGTGAAAATATGGGTTTTTTCACTGTTTTCTCATGACTCCGAAGACCGATTTAGCTTAAATTTTTACAGGTTTGTTATTTAATGTATACATGTATGTTGGGTCACATCAAATGAGGATACTGGTCTTTGACAATTTACCAATGTTGTACATTTGCTTTAATTGTGGCGATATCGAGTGTGACGGTTACGGAAATTGATTTCTATTATCAAACAGGTGTACCGTCACCGGGCCAATAACCAGTGGGGGGTACGGACAGTAAGGCTACTTGCTTGTTGTTTATGCAAACTTTGTTTGGATTAAACACATGAGTACACAAAAAAAATGTATGTACCGCTTTGTAGCAATTAAGATAGAATGTTATCGCAGAGCATAACATAAACAACTGCCTACGCATATAATACGTCATTACCCCCCAGCGCTTTGTAGAATGCCAAATCAATACCATGATATTCACGCCACACAAAAACACCTAGAATTCCACGCTGTATGTGAGAATTTTGCCATTTCAAAATGTTTTGGTTTATAAAACAGGTGTGGCTATTAAATGCACACTCTTGCTTCAGGGTTTAGAGCTTGACAACTTATACAGCCTGTACTTGTGAATATTTAAAAGTGTACTCATGAATATGTAAAGTGTACTAATGAATAGTTTAGAGTGTACTAATGAATATGTAAAGCATACGAATGAATATGTTAAGTGTACCAATGAATATGTAAAGTGTACGAATGAATATTTAAAAGTGTACTAACGAATATGTAAAGGTACTAATGAATACTAAACTGAACCTTTCCATTCACATAGAAGTTGATTGAAATGAATTGTAAATATCAGTCGATTGTAAAGAAGTCAGAAAAAGGGCAGTATCACCCGAGAGTTAGATAGAGTATAACTGTGTCGAGAGATGATCGTTCATTGATTTGTTAGGTGTCTTTCAATTCCCTGGCAACCTACTTCTGCTATTGTGTAAAACTGTGTGATCTCAGTAGTTGCCTATGAAATTGGACCTACGATCCTTGTCATAACTCATTGGGCCCCCTGGCACCCGATCAATGACGACTTTCATTGCGTGATCTGTGCTCAAGCTGGGGTGATTACTATTATGATTATTATTAAATATTATACTAATTTGTATGATTTATTCGGCCAAGATTTCAACAAACATGCAACAATACAAGAAAGTTATATGTGTTACTGTTCCATTACTCATGATGTAATGGAACAGTAGCAGAAGGGCAAGAACAACTATTGGAATCAGATGACAAGACAAACTCATTCTGAAATGTCCAGGATTGCTAAAAGTGAACCAAACCACTGTAACTAAAAAGCCTGTTGATCCAATCTTAAACTGGGAAACTAATCCTCAACAAATAAATCTAAAATGTTAACATTGGGCAAGGGAGCAGAGGAAGGGTATGTTTATTGTCAGGTGGCCCAAGCATTTTGGCCGGGATTGTAAATCTTACTGTATGAAGTCAAATACAAGTACCGATATGGGAAAAGGAGTGCCATGCAGTTTATTGACTTGTAAATAAAATATACGCTACATGTACATTCTGACTTGCAAGAACAGACGAAAATAACCCTCCAAATGAAACTGGCTCCCGATTAATTGAAGTAATATCAAACGACCCACGGAGGCCATTGCTCTCACCAGCCATTAAATCGCCGCGCTGCCTGACTAACTCATCAGGCTAATTAGTACCACTTTATTTGTTCCCTGTCCATTGTTCTGTAAGATAATTACACCATGTTTTGTTGGAAACACGTAATGTACTTCCTTTCCCATCTCCAGCACTAGATGTCATCCGGATGCATTAATCAAGACATCAGTGCACCATATGAAGAAATGAAAGGAGAGCTTCATGTATAAACTGCTTTCCTGAAATTATTGCATTGTGTTGCATTGGTACATCCCAAAGCCAACAGTATTTCCTGAATGATAGTGCCCTCTCATGATAACATGTATATTATATGTCGTACATGTACGACAGATGACACTTTTTGAGTACATAAAATAGATTGTACATGTACGACCTTGGCACTAAAAGAGTTGAAGGACGAGTTTTGAAATTAATTGAACACGATTTTGGACAACTTCGTAAATGTTAATGGGCAGGTGTCTCTGATCATATACCCTAATAATGTAATCTGCGTAAACTGCAGAATTGAAAAACAGACAAATATTCAGAGCCTCACTTTGCCCCGACCTTACCTTAACATGACTCATTGCTCCCAGGTTGTAGATTTCTGTCGGTCGCACCTGACTGATAATCTTCACCAAGGAAGTACTGTCGATTAGGTCTCCATAGTGTAGCACCATGTCTGAAGAGTTGATACCAGAAAATTGAGCATCATGAGAATTTCACTCCGACACTGCCTCCTTCACAATAAGCCATTTGCGTGTTTGGCCTGTGCTAAACGTCACACTTTTGCCGTGTCGAACTCAAATATTTAGAAAATGATGAATTAAATTTGACAAAAGAGGGACGTTTAGCGCAAACTTTTGATTTAAGTTTTACACTGCAGTGTAGCGCGGCAACACAGTAGTTGCACGACGTGACAAACGTCGCGCTCTTGCCAAATTAAATTGAATTCGCAGTCGGGGGATGCTCTGTGGGAATACGCATGCGCAAAGCTTTTGAAGAAAAAAATATGTGTATTTTCTAAACATTCTCCTTGTTAGTACCGTAGCTGGGAGTATTCCAGGATGGGATTGGAAACAACTTCTGACTGGAACAAACATAATCTGTAGATTTCAGAATTAAAATAATCAATTTTGTTTGACACTCTTAAAAAAAGATGATGAACGCCACTCACCAACGATGGTAAAAATAAGGACAACATTTAATGTATAGGGAAAATATTATTATGATTTTGTCATTAATATTTGAGTGTCACAGCTCCAATTGCCATCATGAAATATGACTCTTTAGCAATTTTCTCCCGCGTCGCCATTTTGAATTACTTTAAATGCGGCAAACTATTTTACTAAATTTGACGTTTGTCACCGATTCGTTTTAATTGCCGCGCTTTTGCCGTGCGAAAATCATTTGAATTCACCATGGCAAGTGCGACGTTTAGCGCAGGCTTTCGATTTGAATAATGTCTTGTACAATGACTTGCTTGATCACAAGTTACCGCTTAAATTTTAATTCATCAGACTATCGAGACAGTTGCTCTGCACATGATTTGGGGCAAGATTTTGCTTAGTTACGTAAGAGACAGCCAACACCCATACACAACTTTGAATGAATGTGTATGGCACAATGGTACCAGGGTTTGCTCATCTGGAGGTTGCTACACAAAAGCTTGCCCCGAACCATTTGACATAGCAACTGTCTCTATAATCTGAGGAATTCAAATTTAAGCAGTAACCTGTGACTAAGCAAGTCATTGTACCAGACTTTATTCAAATCTAAGTCGCAAATGGCTTATTGAGGGATGGTAAAGTACATGTACATCATCACATCTCACTAATCCATTGATCAGCATTCTCAATGTTGTGCATTTTGTGCCAGTTGCTCTAATAGCTTGGGAGGCTATAATCCTTACAGCTGAGAAGCTGAATTGTGAAGGATGCAGCTACAAACATGGTCAAGCCGCAGGCATGTACAAGCACCTTTAGGACCACGGAGCACAGCCAGAGATCAAGAGTGTTTAATTTTTACACTTCAAGTGTAAAATCTTAAAGATCAGGGGCAACGGAGGCCATGGCCATACCTCCAGGTAATCCAGGCCTAATTATGATATCACACTTTACTTAGCAATATTAAGATTAATTTGCACTCACGATCAATCATAACTCTTTGTGAAATTGGCCCCTGAAGCAGCAAATGTGCACACGACGTGTATCATATTAACTTTACCAAGTATTGCAGTTGTGATGTCTAACAAACCAATCTATTATGTTTTTTTTGTTGATTGCTTTGTATTATTACCAACTGTACCCAATTTTGGAATGTGTAGAGTGGTATAAAACTTCAGTGCAGAGAGTGGGGCGTTGATCAAAATTTCATTTTTGGGACGAAGCCCTTTTTCTTTCCGTATTTGAGTTCACTTCAGCCCGAGCTCCCTGCACTCATGTAAGTGCAATTTCTATTAGCCCCTTTGCTCTTATTTATTTATTGTATAAACTATTGCAATATTATTGTTCTTTATGATTAAAACTTATCAAGGGAGGCGCCTCCCTGAAGCTATGTCTGTTGTGCCAGAAATGTTTTGGGGTGTTAATTTGTTGGTTTATTTTCATCAACCCCCCCCCCCCCATACCGATAATTATTTCCATGTAGCGGGCTTTCCCACCCGGGCTATGCCGCAACATGCCCACGTCAGCGTTCTCCCTTAACAAGGGTCCGCTGGCCAAATGCCACTTAAACCACCCAAGGACTAGTCAGAACTCTCTCCAAGTGGTCCAGCTGACAAGTTCAGTTTTGGAAAGCATCCCTATTTCATTTGAAATATCGACAAGTGAAAAAGCTGACGGACTAGTGAAATGACAAGCTAACTGGTCCTGTTGGCCAGTCACTAAAACAAGTCAAGGGCAAACCCTGCACGTCCTCGGAGCGTTACAATATGGGAGTGACAAAGACTCACAAGCTTCCCCCAATGCTGGTCAGAACGATCCAACACCTGTATGACTTCTATAGCACTGATAGCTCCACATCCAAGGCTGTGCTTGGGCAAGACGCCACAAAGCTGGACTTTGTGGATTGGTTATCGGGACAGCTGCAAAGCAGCTGTTTAATTTGACCTTTCAATACCAGACGATGAGACGCTTAGTTGGCAGCAGATATAACAGGGCCCAATTTCGTAGAGCTGCTTAAGCAGACATTAGTGCTTAACAAGTTCCTGCTAAGCAAAAATAAGCAGGAAACCAGGTGCAAACAGTACATTTAACATAGCAATTTGGCTGGTAACCTTTTTTCTGGTAAGCACAATTGAGCCCAGGTAAATATCAAAATCTGTTTCCCTAACATATGGGTAAGCACACATTCTCAAGAAGACCAGGTTTTACAAGATAAATCTGCTGCCCTCTGGTAGTTCAAAACTCTCCCAAGTCTATTTTGACTTGTGCATGTCATTATGGGTTTTGTATCATCAGTGCCCGCTGTCAAGTCAACATTTGCCTAGTAATATCTAGTTCGAACATCAAGGATATTGAAATATGCCAGATACTACTACATGTACTGGTCAGAGTTGCTGTCAAGACCACAAAGTCCGAGATGAAGACAGAGACGACACCTTCCATTCCAGGACTGAGACCAAGATAGAGACCTCAACGTCCGAGGGGTACACTGAGACCAAGATAGAGTCCTCAATGTCCGAGGGGTAGACTGAGACCAAGCTATAGACCTCAATGTCAGAGGGGTAAACCGAGACCAAGATAGAGTCCTCAATGTCCGAGGGGTAAACCGAGACCAAGATAGAGTCCTCAATGTCCGAGGGGTAAACCGAGACAAAGCTAGAGACCTCAATGTCCAAGGGGTAAACCGATACCAAGCTATAGACCTCAATGTCCGATGGGTACACTGAGACCAAGCTAGAGACCTCAATGTCCAAGAAGTAAACCGAGACCAAGCTAGAGACCTCAATGTCCGAGGGGTAGACTGAGACCAAGCTAGAGACCTCAATGTCAGAGGGTTGGACCGAGACCAAGCTAGAGACCTCAATGTCCGAGGGGTAAACCGATACCAAGCTATAGACCTCAATGTCCGAGGGGTAGACTGAGACCAAGCTATAGACCTCAATGTCCGAGGGGTGGACTGAGACCAAGATAGAGACCTCAATGTCAGAGGGTTGGACCGAGACCAAGATAGAGACCTCAATGTCAGAGGGTTGGACCGAGACCAAGATAGAGTCCTCAATGTCCGAGGGTTGGACCGAGACCAAGCTAGAGACCTCAATGTCAGAGGGGTAGACCGAGACCAAGCTATAGACCTCAATGTCAGAGGGTTGGACCGAGACCAAGATAGAGTCCTCAATGTCCGAGGGGTGGACCGAGACCAAGCTATAGACCTCAATGTCCGATGGGTACACTGAGACCAAGCTATAGACCTCAATGTCAGAGGGGTAGACCGAGACCAAGCTATAGACCTCAATGTCAGAGGGTTGGACCGAGACCAAGATAGAGTCCTCAATGTCCGAGGGGTGGACTGAGACCAAGATAGAGTCCTCAATGTCCGAGGGGTAGACCGAGACCAAGCTAGAGACCTCATTGTCCAAGGGGTAGACCGAGAACAAGATAGAGACCTCAATAGTCCGAGGGGTAGACCTAGACCAAGCTATAGACCTCAATGTCCGAGGGGTAGACCGAGACCAAGCTAGAGACCTCATTGTCCAAGGGGTAGACCTAGACCAAGCTATAGACCTTAATGTCCGAGGGGTAGACCGAGAACAAGATAGAAACCTCAATAGTCTGAGGGGTAGACCTAGACCAAGCAAGACCTAATCATCCAAGGGGTACACCGAGACCAAGCTAGAGACCTCAATGTTCGAGGGGTAGACTGAAACTGAGACCTCCCCAATGAGATCAAGTCCAAGACCGAAACAGAAACCTGTACTGTACTGATGGCTTCGCTCAGCCTTCACCACTGGTGTCACATAGCCACTGTACGGTATGGGGAAACAAAGTGTGACCATGCCACGCCACCCTCCACCCTCGCACCTTACCTTTCATCTGATGCGTCTTAGTATCCATGTAGAGATGAGAAATACGGCCAGTGTTGAAAGAACTCGATCGCCGCATGATGCCATGCACCTTCGTAAAAGAACAAACAATACATGTACATGTATATACTACGTTTAAATGACCGTGTTAAATCCAAACAATACTGTAGGGTAAACTGCCCTATTGCCTCCATCTTGGTTGGATTCCTTGTGTTTTCAGTAGGATAATAACATTGGTAATCAATACACACCATACAAGGGGCCAGACTAGTCAGGGCTCGAATTTGGGGACAAAATCCACAAGACTACAGGGCTTGTTGTAGCTCAAAATGTTCACTGGACCAGATGTTTTTTTTCAAAGACCAGTCATAAAGATTTGAACTGTTTAATTTGACCAAGGACTGAGAGAAGATTTGTCTCATTTGTAATATGGGCAAGTATTCTTCAGTACTCAACAGAATTGAAAGATTTTTATCAGACTGAAAATCAACATATTTGAACAAAAACACAAGACCGCCAGTCATGAGTTTACTGGCCCGGTGCTTAAATCACTGGCCTCGGGCCTGTGGCCCAGTGTAAATTTAAAGCCCTGCTAGTTTATTTCCAGGCAATGGACGCCAATACATTTTTTCAGCCCCACTGCCTTGAACTCCTGCTTCGCCATTAAGTGTTTCATTGGACGTGTGATTTTGAAAAGGAACTGTAGCGTTGTCTGCTCTGAAGCTAAAAATTCAAGACCCGTTTTTTCCGAAGCAAGACTGGCTTTTTGTTCCAAGTGTTCTTGGCCGACACAGCCCATCAAGAAATTCCACTCACCTTGTATCCCTTAGACAGGAGCAGCTCAGCCAAGTATGACCCATCCTGTATAAAAAAACATCAAAGAAACGTAGGGTTAAAAGCAATGAAGACATTTCGCCAAACTGCACGCAAAAATTGTAGACTGTCAAATACAACTTTCTTTCAACAATTACGTGTACTGCAACTATACTTGTGGTTTACAACTTGATATTTACTACACTTGTAAGAATCTTTTTTAAATTAATTTTAGATCGAACAAAACAAATAAAAGTTGACTAGAGCGGGATTTGAACCTGCGACCTCCGGATTAACGTGCCGGTCACTCTACCAACTGAGCTACATTATCTAGCCCTAATGGTGGGCCTAATGTTTCCCTCGTGGTTTCTTACTTCCTTAATTTTGTTTACAAGTGAAAGAAATGCAGCTTATACATGTATCAACAAGTAACAAGTTCTGTACATTTACGACTACAGAACAGGGCTTGAATTTGGGGGGAAATCCACAAGATCGCAGGACTTGTAGCTCATAATTCTTACAGGACCAGAATTTGTTTCACAAGACCAGCCTCAAAATGAGAAAAGACATGAGAAGACCAGCATCAAAATGACAACATCAGCCTGTAAACTTTTTGGGCGTTTTGGTTTTAAGAAAAGAATATTATGGTTATAGTAGACTTTGATACCCAACAAAATTGAAAAAAGAAATTTATCAGACTGAAAGTCAACATTAGAACAGCATTAGAAATAAAAAAAGATTGAATTGAAAAACACAAGACAACCGGACTTTGTTGTGAGTTTACTGGCCTGACACTTAAACCACTGGCCTTGGGCCTGTGACCCAGTGTAAATTTCGAGCCCTGCAGTATTAATGTAAGTTCACATAGGTTTGCGAGGTTAAGCTACAATCCTGATCATAACTCGGTGGGCACCCCGGCCCCCAGTTAATGCCGACTCTCATTGCGCGGTCTGCACTCCAGCTGGGGTGGTTACTATTATGATTGTTATTATACTCATTATTATGATGATTCATTCGGCCAAGATTTCAACGAACATACAACAATACAGGAAATTAATATTTAGTACTTTCCGTTACTAATGATGTAATGGAACAGTAACAGAAAGGCAAGAATGACTATTGGAATCAGATGACAAGACAAACCCATTCTAAAATGGCCAGGATTAATCAAAGTGAACCAAACCACTGTGACTCAAAAGCCTATTAATCCAATCTTAAACTGGGAAAAGAATCCTCATCAAATAAATTTTAAAAGATAACAACATTGAGCGGGGGATGGGGGAGGGTAATGTTTATTGTCAGGTGGCCCAAGCATTTTGGCCGGGACTGTAGATCTACAGGTACATGTACTGTGATATGATGTATGTACATGATGCTCATTACAGACAATTAACCAACAGAGTTGACCAAAAGAAACAACCAAGTCGCCAAACTGTAAGAAGACTTTATTGCTATTGGCTCCAGGCCATGCAGGCCCCGCACACATTGCTTCCTGAAGGCTTCGGGTCTTCAAACTCAAGAATCCAACACAGAGTCCCTTATGATTCAATATTGACACATCGGGGTCCTTCCAGCTATGTGCACTTGCCGTCTCCCACAGGACGCATCAAACTGTCACTATCACAAAGAATATGAACTCACAAAGTACCAACGCTAAATCCATCCTATCTTACCGTGTCACCAGTTGTAAGCTACCCCCAATGAGTGACGTGGTTATATAGTACTGCACCATCATCATCCATCATAGCACAGATTAGCTCGGAATTATTTCTCTGAGTTTGGCTCGTGACCAACTGTCATGATTTGTTGTGTGCAACTCAATGTGTCTTTTTTTTCAGGCATGCTATTTGGTCCTTGACGAACATTTTATTGAGTAGAAGGGCTGGCCTACATGGTTTAGGTATTAATTAGTCTTTTCAGGCCATTTAATCAAAGTTGTTATGATTTTTTTCTTCAAAGAAGAATATCATGTTTGCTTTGTACATGCCAGAAGTGAGTATTTGCATGGTGGTGGATGGACATATCACTATCAGACCTGGAATTACTCAGAGGCCACGGAGGCCATGGCCTTCAGTGCCCCTGGTCTTGGTCATGGTGCCCCTTCAAAAGGAAGTGTCCTTTGCAAAATGGAAATGGCCTTGTCCTCTCAAAGATGAAATTCCAGGCCTGATATATTGTTTTGCCGTAAATCAAGAACCTTGATCATTATTATTGAAATAACCATTTTGGTCTTTAAAATAAAGTAAGAATTTCCAGTGACACCGTGTACATGTAGTTAAATCTCTCAAGTATAGTGTGGTCAGAGTGTTTCAGACAGTTTACTCTGTCTGTCGTCGAGAGACTGTCTCCTGACGGCGGACAGAGAACACAGTCCGAGACCGTTGAGTTCAACGGTTCCTTTCTGAACCGCACATTCTAAAAAGAGAGATTTAACGACATGGTGTCACCGCACAATCTTAGTTTATTGTCCTATCACCCTGCAAAACTCTGTCCGCAATCGGGAGACTGCCTCCCGCCGATGACGGACAGAGTACACTGTCCGAAACGTTGAGTTCAACGGTTCCTGTCGGAACCGCACATTCTCAAAAGAGAGATTTAACGACATGTCAACGCATAATCTTAGTTTATTGTCTTACCACCACGCAAAACATAAAGTCTGAATTATTTTGGTCTTCTCAACTTTTGTACTTGTCTGCTCTCTACTCTAAGTCGATATGTCTCCAAGTTTTGTCATCTTCTTTAGATCAAACAATCTATCAGAATGTACAAATGTACACGTAAATCAAAATGTTTCATCATGGACAGGACAGGAAGATCAGCTCTACCATCTCGCTCAGCTGAGATGAGGCAATAGCACTTTTTGTTGTTTTCTTTTTTTTATGAGAAATTGGCTAACAACACAAGGCCGGACACAGCCACTTCAAGTTGAGAGCTAAACTTAACTTGATTTGGGCTGTCGACCCAAATCAACTGTATCCAAATCATTAAGTATCCTAACTTCATTCACGCTTGCGTACAGACACTATTGGTTGGCAAACGCCATAGAGTTGTGCACTAGGCAGACGCAAAATAACGCGTACGCATCACGCCACCATCAGCCCCCGTACAAAAAAAGGCTCAGTGTTCCCTAATTTTCACCCATCAGGGCCAATTTCATAAAGCTGTTTAGCAGAAAATTCTGCTCAGCAAATTTCTTTGCTAAGCAAGAAAATGAGTGGGGTACCAGTCACAGCAATGGTAACTTTATGGTAATTTGGCTGGTAACCTATTTTTCTTAAGCAAGAGAGTTTTCTGTGCTTAGCGTGTTTTTGTACTTACATGCTTTATGAAATTGGGCCCAGTAGTGTTAGTACGCACGCCTGACGACATGCAATTTACATTTCATGGGAAAGGTCCATTGTAAGTTGAGGCAAACAGAAGGAGAAATGCAAACAGTGTCAAGCTGTTTTTGAATAAAGGATGAGACAAAGGATGGCTTCATAGAGATTAAGACGGAAGATTATCAAAGGTCCTTCAAAGCTGGGTACCCCTTTTCTGTTGGGGGAGTATGGGGAAGGGAGTTACAAACACTTACAATGTAGTAAACATGTACAAAGTACATGTATACATGTGTGTAAATGTACATTATAAGTGCTATACAAGGAATGTTGAAAGCCTACAGGCTATGTAATCTGACAAGACATGGGGGGAGACACATAAAATGTTGTTGTCTATGGGAACAGGGCAAAGGCTACCATGTACATTACAGGGTTTGCCCTGAAATTCATTAATGACTTAGCCAGCAGGACCAGTCAACTTGTCATTTCATTAGTCCACCAGTTTGTTCACCGACCCATATTTCATATAAAATAGGGTTCTGCCTTTAACACTGAACTAGCCAGCCAGACTTGGATAGAATTTTGACTGGTCCTCAGGTGTTTTAACTGGCGTTTGGCCAGCGGACCAGTGTTAAGGGAGACCCCTGCATTTATTCCACTATCAGCATTTGTCTAGATCGAGCTTCTTTGGCTACAGCGCTACTGCATTCAGTTAAATAATGTTGAAGATCTACATACCAGATGTACCAAGCCAAATGCTGAAAAGTGGATGTGGGCTAAATATCTGGGTCTAATTTCATGCTTTTAAAGCAAAACAAAATGAGGCTTACTAGATTAAGGTTACCAGCCGAAATACCATGTCATCTGTGACTGGTATCCTGCTCATTTTTGCTTAGCACAGTTTGGGGGGCAAAGTTTTCTGCTTGATAAAGTTGGGCCCAGGTCAAGAGAACCTCTTATTAATGGCTTGGGATCAGAGCTCCGAGAAATGAAGGAATTCTCAATTTTGTTTTCAATTCAAGATGAGAGTAGTAAAAAATCTGTTCAAATTGTGTGCAATCCTCCCCCCTCCCCTTACCAAGTCTCCTCCTTACCTTCCAGGGGCTACTTACACTGTATGTACACATACAGTACATGTACATACATGTAGTATTAGTACATGCTGTATAAACATGTTCTTATAGACCATGCAAGTCTCGCGCGTATTCAAACTTCCGGGACCGACCATTGTGGTCCCAACCATATGGATTTTTACGTGGGCGGGATTTTGTTTAAACTTAGTTTATGGCTATGAAAATTATTAATGATGTTGGGAATGTATTACTAAGTGAATTAAGTGATATTTAACAATACGAAAGTAAAACAGGATTTTCAACAAAATAACGAAGAAAACCTGAGAATAAGACTTGACCTCCGTTTCCGGTTACTTGTAAAAAATTAAAAATGCTGCCCAACTGACGGGCATGTTGTCATTAAACATATGGGATAGACGCACGCACACATTGGGGCACGATTGGCAACTGGGGTTTATAACAATAAGCATTCTCGTGCCAAATTTTAATTTTGTTTGTTAATGTTAATCTGAATAAATTATTTGTATTATACAAAAATTTGACATTTATTTTCAAGAATTATGTATGATTTTAAAAGAAGATTTGATTTCATAGGAAAATAAAGTCTTCGTTCGAGTTTTTTTCTCGTTTTCAGTATGCGCGAGACTTGCACAGTCTATTGGGGGTACATGCACCCTTAACTTGTGTCCAACCTCTTCATTAATTCTCACAGTCAATCTCAAAAGAGAAAATCAAATCTTACACACTGTCTGGCATTTTTTTTTTTTTTTTACGTTTGAACTTTAGGTCTATGAATCTTGTAATCATCAAAAAGTACTAATTATGCAAATTACGCACGTACCTAGACGCACGGCAGATATGATTGCGTTGGCCCTTGTTTATATTCCTGCGTTATTTATAGAGCAGTATATCAAGATTCGTATGGGAAATAATGAACCCTTCCGTGTGTAGTCCCTTTCAAACAGTGATAGGCAATTGACAATGTCAATTCCATGCATTTTTTACACTAAATGAGAAATTTCTAAATGTCAAAGGTTCGTGACACGCATAGAGTGTGTGTACACACGAGTGTGTTGTCCCATCATAGACATTTCAGAGGCTAGGACAATCAACCTGTAACCTGTACAGTCTTAAAGTAGGTTCTGCTAAATTTGGGGGGAAAATTCTGCCCTGTCTGCAAAATTAGATTTTTTTTTTATCTTACGTGTAGGTGTTCGTGCAGCAGCGCAAACCCCTCTTGGTGTTTTTGTTTTTTCACGTATTTGTTAATTTGTTTATTTTGTTCTCTCTCTCTTAATCTCTGAGTGGTATTATTATTACTGTTGATATTATTATTACATTCGGTATTTTAAATTGTGTTGTATTCGTTATCTTTTCTTTTTTTATTATGACACATGAATTTTATATTTTGCTGTCGCCAGCTGTTACAAACCAGACAAATCAAATGAAATTTCGCTCGTAAAAATTACCCGATGTACTGACATGTAAATGCAGCTTCTGATTAGAACGCCTTTGTTATGTGCAGAACCTGTACTTGTACATCCAACATTTATGTGCTGAATAAATGTTTCCTTAATCCAATAAGCGTCAAGTTTACATTATGCAAATTATATTAACAGGTGAATATATGCATGTAATTAATATGTTAATTCTAAAATCGGGGATAAAGAATATGATTTGTTGTTTACCCTGACACTGATGTGTATTAAGCACTGCACATGTGTACACAGTACTTTCCAGAGTCCTTTGAAAAAAAATCCACAGGCATATCACTCGGGTTGGATTCAAACCCACGACCTCTGCCATGCTAGAACAGATGTCTTACCACTAGACCACCAGGCTCGCCAGAAGCAGGATTCGCGAAAGTAGTGAGTATTTGTTTTAGAGAGCTCGAGGTGCACAACAATTTCCGATGTTATGGTTTTTAACTTTTTACACTTTGGCTGAATAAATTATTTTTTATCTTATCTTATCTTATACAGTGCTATAATGTAAAACACATCGGTGTAAGGGCCAAAAAACAAATCATATTTACATCCACATAATGTACATATCAAGTACATTTACATACGACTTCCATTTATCATGTTTAAATACTAATAATTAAAATATATTTTCTTATTCATGAACATGAACGATTGTCTTTTCACTACACGTGTACACACAACCTTCTGGATCTGGTCTTCTGAGTCCTGCTATTGTTATTCTATTATCATGTACTGTATTCCCTTTTCTAAAGAGTTCCCTTGTGGGGTCCATTGTTTCACAGGACAATTGTTCATACGCTTCTCGTTAAAGTTTGTATTTTTATTAGTATTTTTGCATTTATTTTTATTTATTTAACAATTACAATTATTATCTATGCAGATCTTAAAAAGCTTTGGCTGATGTCTGCATTTTTAGCTTTATTCATTAAAATTAATTCATTGAGATGTGCATTCCTACATAACACACCCATTGCCAGAATCTCATGAATAGATAAGATATTACATGGAATTAAAATTCATGTGCTCCACTGGTTAACTGTTTTACCCTTTTTGTCTTTTTTTGTTTTACTTTTTTATTATTATTAATTTTATTATAACTATTTTATTTTATTTTATTATTATTATTTTTATTTTATTTTTATTTTTATTTTCGGTGGGGAGGCCTCGGGAGGTCCACATCTGGTGGCTAAATACTGTCCCACAATGCTCCAGTGAAAAGAAAATAAACAGGCTCAGTCAAAATTTAATCGAAACATTCAAATCCTTTCTCAAAATTTTCTTCAATGTAGATGACGACAGCCAAATATCCTGCACGTCACTTTCGAAGAACCTGTAGAATGACAGCTTTCCTTTCCTGTGATCAGTCCACAAGGTTACCACTTCAATTAAGGTGCGAGGTACCGGGGACTGAAGATGAGCCAAGGACGGGTCATGTGACTGAAATGTCAAGGTGTGCAGAGTGGTAGGGTCGATGAGAAATGAGGTCTGCATCTTCAAGATATGTTTTTTTCTTCTATTGTTGCAATTTTTCGAGACGGTGCCCAAGTGTTGAATCCCGTTGCTAAGGGAGATGAGAAACTGTGTCATCTTTCAAAGAATGGTTTTATTCTCTTTGCATATATTTGTGTTGAATTCCATTATCTACAAACATTTTATGTTATGCAAGGTCTTAAACTTTAAAAAAAATGAGATACGGGAAATTACAACAACAACAAAACTAGAAAGTGTTGTTGTCAACATTCTTAAAGGGCCTAATAATTGTCATGGTATGTGAGAAGTATAAATACATTTTACAGTACATCCGTCACAGATCTCATCGGTGTTTGTTTATTAAAAAAAAAAAACGTAAATCGCACATTCCGCTGTTAAAACCGCAGGATTCGCAGAAACGAAAATCTCAGGAATGTAGCCAGACTGTAAATACATTCATACATGTTTAAAGAGGAAGTTGGCTACAAGAAAAAATCTAATTAAAATTTGTTTGACGAGTAAGTGGAGAGTATATAGATGTACATATATTCTACATGTACACAGGGTTTGTACAAGGTTTGAATTTCAAATCAAAATCTCCACCCGAACACGCACCAATAGCTCAAAACTTTCACTGGAACAAAAATATTTTTTTTACAAGACCTAAAATACTTCTTCCTGCTTTTGTTTTTTTATAGTTGCTGAACTTCTTGGAAGATGTTTGAAATTGAAAGGATTAACAATACATTAGCAAATTATGTATGTGAACTAACACTAGACTGCAAGACCAAGTTCGGTTTTTGGGGACACCTACATGTACATGTACAACAGACCTACATGTAAATGCACACGACATAATTTGGGGAGGGTGCCTGCACCTAGAGGCCAAAAGGAGGTTGTTCATTGGCCAATCCTGTGTGCCGTGCGTACAAATCTGTGCGTCTCATTGTTTCATCATCAGTTTACCTCTAAGATGGCGGCTTGCTGGCCGTCAATGCATGTGAAGGTCTATTACAGTGACCATGGGCCCAGTTTCACAGAGCTGCTTTTATAAGCACAAACATAAGCTAAGTAAAACTAAATTATGCTAACCAGAATAAGGTTACCGGCCAAAATATCATGTCACACCTACAATTTGTGACTGGTATTCTGCTCATTATTGCTAAGCAGGGATTTTTTAAGCAGTATTTTCTGCTTAAGCAGCTCTATGAAGTTGGGACAAATTGGTTTTTCGAGTCTTGGTGTGCACAGTGCTTGGTGCTGGCTACCGTTTGGTACATGTAGTACACGGTAGGCCTACATTATGAGACAGTTATCAGCGAACATTTTTGAACAACTTTATTTGAATAAAATTAACAACCCTTGAAGAGATGGTTTCAGTTCAGATTGCAATCAATCATATTTACCAGGAGACAATCAACTAGACAACTGGAATGTTATCTAACAATACAAATGAAAAAACAGACGGTTTCAAAAGAGAAACAAAAAAGCACAAATGTGACAAATTGTTCACCTTTCGAGAGACTCTTTAAGAGATTTGGAATTGAACACCCACACAATAAATCTCCACATATTTGTTAACCTTGAAGAGTGTTTGGTTGAGACCAAAAATAAAATAACAACTCAACCAAAATTATGCAGTTGGGAGTATCCGCATGTTTGCATTTTATACAATTAATGTCAATTTATGTATGACGACGTTCAATTATGTAATAATTTCATATTACAATTATTGGACATCATTGGAAAGGCTTTTTTTCTACTGGATTCAGAAGTCTGAAGATGTTAGACTTAAAGAAAATTCAATTTAATATTTTAATAAACAGGTACATATATTTTTTGCAATTGTAATATTGATGCAATTCAGCTTCATAGTTGCCTAGAACAATACGGATCGACAAACCGCTCAATAATAAAACACATTCCGTCTGTACTCTCATTTTCTTTGAGCAGGTTAAATTTGTACGCTCAAACACCGCCTTTAAAACCTTTTCACTGGTAACCGCAACATCTGGCACCACGCAACTCCTGAAACCCAAACTACAATCACTCTTCTGTCCAATTAAGATTTTAACTTCAAGCAATACAAAAAAATATATATAAAAAAATCCTGATTATGTCATGGACCAGTCATTCCAGAAAAAACCACAAGACGCAGACCCGCCCAGATGCTACCGCAAACCACAAAATTCCTCTCTGCAAACGTCACCTTGGTGTCCATGGCTCAACGCTTGGTGTATTGTCCGAGAGTGTTTAAAAGCCTAAGAGTTATGATTCATCTTTCATTGTTAATTACATTTGTACATTAAGCTATTGGGGGAGGTGGGGGGGGGGTAGTCAATGACACAGTGATACCACGCTGCCAATCCTACCATCGCTATCTGAGTTTATGGTATTTTATCTTTATTAGGGTCTAACCTGAAAGGTGTGTCATCATTTTTCTCAAACCCGACCTCAATGACCTCCTTTGTCCCGATTTTGGTGCCCCTTCAAAAAAACACCATACGTCACTTAATCTTGTACACAGTTCGACCGATACAAGGTATTTCCCATAAATCTACTCAAAAAAAAGAAAACTACAAAAATGCAATTAACAGCACATTGTTCATGTAAAGGAATGGATAAAGAGGAAATAAAAGAGGCATATTTGGAGATTAGAAACAACCAGCAGCCAGATCATTTACATGCACGTATTTGTATAACACACAGATCCTTGTCATTTGATTGGTGAACACACATCACATGTCATCCTTTTATTTAGCCATTAAGAGTCCTACATGTGTATGAATGACTACAGGATGCTTTAGACTCTTTTCCAAAATAATCATTCCCCTGCCATTTGTTCAAACGAGGCAAGGTCGTGTCACGGCGGACAAGGTCGGTGTCTTCTTGTAGTCGTCCACGTTGTTTAGTAGTGGTTTTTAGAATTTTCAGATTGTGGGGTGGTCGAGTTTCAAAATGAAAAGGATCTACATGTACTTGTGAATAGTTACACAAAACAAATACTGAATGTATTTTGTTTACAGAGCATTGTCACAGAATATAATCACTTGGTGAGTGCTGGCTTTCCCATTTCACAGAATGAATGGAAACAAAATTTTCCAAAAAGGTCCAGTTCAATATTTAGTTTGTTTAAATCTTTAATGGATTACAGTCTTTGGTGGGGATCATTGTTATGCTGATTTATAGGGAAAATTATATGGAAAGATAATTTAAAAGTCACATGCGAGAGTTTCAGTTGAATACAGTGTCTACTAAGGTGCGGCGGGTACCAACTGCATTTCTGGCCGCAGCATTCGCGAACAGATACCAGCCCTCAGAATTCTGAGAAATGACTCATGCATGATTAGTTTCTCAGATTCAAATGTTTTGGGGTGAAAAGTTATAAATCATGGAAACCCTATACTACTTCAAAGGGAATCCTTTCTCAAAAATACTATCAACAGCTGCAGTGCTTCTCACCAAGTAATTTGACATGGTCGTTAATTTTTGGAGTAGTTACCAATCTATGACCCAACCTTTAAGGTTGATTAAAAAAAAAACAATGCTTTTTGGTGGTCAACATTTTTAATGGTTCCTTTTCAGATTGGAAACACATACAAAGTTCAGTTTGATCAGGCCTGTGAGTGGACCCTTAAAAAAAGAGCTGAAACACTACATGATGTAAGAATGATCGTGGAATGTCAAGTGAGCGCGCGTCACGTATTTACGCCGGTCGAATTGGGGCACCCCATTGATCCAGTAACTAGGCTTATTTCACATTATTGTAGTTGTACAATATTGTTGCCAAGCAGAAGAAAAAAGAAAAAAAAACGGGGGAAGGAAAATAAAAAGTCGGCAAAAAAAGGAAAAAGCGGATATCCGCTTTAAAGCGGAGAATTCACAAGCCTGTTTGATACTGATTTGGCCATTTGTATGGGCCACACTTAAAGCATCAAAGGCAACTAAAAAAAAAAACTCCTCGCCTAAATTGAAAAATCTGATCCCATCTGGGTCAAGTACAAGTACAAAGAATAAATCATCACTTCAAGATGAACCTCCATGTCACAATGGGACTCAATATGACTCAGTGAAAACCTCAACAAACTGCAAAGATCTTGATGAGTCAACTCTACTCTCAATGCCATGCCTCCCGTTGCCACGCCCCCCCCCCCATCAAAAAACGACGACAACGTGTGACCATTGAGCAATTTCAAGTTTGTTAGGGACAGTGACGATAAGACGGGATGCTGATGGAATGGTCATATCAGAAATCGAAGAGGGCAAGAGTTTGAAATCAATGTTTTAAATTGGTCAAGGCCATCCTGGTATGTACAGGAGCTTGTCCAGTGACCATGGTGACACTCACTACAATGTACATTTCAAACATGGGACCCGAGTTAAAATTTACACACAAATTCCAAAACGATGCATGATGTGTATGCCTGCTTTACATGAACACCCAGAGCTGCCATGGCTGCTAACATTTGCATCTTGCAATCAGGGAGATTCTGCACAACAATCCAGCGTTCTCCCTTAACAGTGGTCCGCTGGCCAAATGCTAGCTAAAACACATGAGGACCAGTCAGAATTCACTCCAAGTAGTCCGGCTGACTACAAGTACATGTAGCTCAGTGTTGAAAAGCATCCCTTTTTCGTTTGAAATATTGACTAGTGAAAAAGCTGACGGACTAGTGAAATGACAAGCTAACTGGTCCTGCTGGCCAGTCACTGAACAAGCTAAGGGCAAACTCTGCAATCAGGGAGATACAATGTACTTACATGTAGAATTACATTCAACGTAATAGGGAAAGTTTCCACAATCAGGGAGATTGTCAAATTTGTTCATCAGCACATGGAAAGATTGAGTTTTTTTTCAGGGAAACTTTCTGCAGAATCAGGGAGAGTTGGCAGCTCTGGTACACCACAAACACTTTGTCAGTATTGTCAAGCTGTATTGGGGGTTTAAAAATATCTCCTCCATGTAAAGGAAATGCATACATGTCCAAATGTAGTGTAATACACATTACAATGTAATGGGCTGAAGCCCTTATATGTGCATTGTAATGTATTTGCAAGTATGAAGCGAATTGTGCACAGTCAAGGAAATTATTGTCTTAAAATAATACAACTACCCTCATTGCATTTTAATATCCAGTTACATTTTCACAGAACTTGCGAAAAAACACTTCAGCCGCCTTTTTTTTTTAAGTACATGTATTTGCCCTTTCACAAGGTAACTTATTTTATTAATTTATGAGAAAAAAGCAATAAAAAATAGGAGTTAACGAAAATTCATCATTCATGCACATTGACAGATACATAAACTAAATTGCCGATCACCGATCACTACATGGACTGACATGAATGTTGCCATCTGTACTGCCATTATCCAACATCGCACCAAACTGCCACCCACACACACACACACACAGTATGTACCAGCATACACATGCCGCGTTGTGTGCGTATGGTATTCCTGCTTGTTAAAAAATAAAAACTCAATTTCTCTCTCTCTCTCTCTAAAGCAGTCAGACTCTGTGACGTAGCGTCCGATCATGACGTCACGTTCATCTGAAACGGGCACGGTAAACAAGGACATTGAACTCTGACTGAACCTCCTGATGCAGCGTCGAGACAACGGAGTAGCTTTACCCTTGGAGAAGTGATGTGTAACAGCGTTGGCGTTGCGTAACTGAAAAATCCATGCAAATAAAACCTCAATTTCTTTATTTGGCTGTTCTGTCTACACCATCTCTTCTCGATGATTCATGTAATTTCCCAACCACAGAGCGACTGTGTCATCGAATTACGGCGACGGACTGAATTGTCGCTGCCTATTTGGAAGCAAATAATTGCTACAAATACTATTCAATATTCATGCTGAGTGTGAAACGTATTTTTTATGAATAATGATTTATATGCACGTTATTTGCAAGTGAAATATAAACTATTCAATTATTGATAAATTCATGCAGTTGGGTGCTGTGTGTCATGTAAATTTATCAAAAGTGAAAACAGTCAATCGTGTTATCTGTCTGGCCCTAAAAATTGAGCTAAGCGTCTGGAATTTCATTTATGAGGGACAAAGTCCATGGGAAGGGTGCTTAAATTTGAAAATCGACCAGCAAAAGGGGAACATTTTCAAGGGACGCTAAGGACAAGACCATGGCAACAGAGACAATGAAATGTCGGTCCTTCAGTAGTAAAACAATCTGACATTAAAAGTTGGATTATTTCAGACATTTTTATATGAATTGAGACGATTTTGTACGTACGAGTACTTTAAATTAGTCTTGATTCAAGGGTTTGTCCAATCAAGGGAACTTCTTGTGGCCTTTTGCTGATGATAGAAACCTTTACACAGGACGCACAATAATAATAAAACAAATTCACAATATTATCTCCATCTTGTTCAAGGGGCAGATTAATTTATTTATTTTTTGAACACTCGTTGCTGAGTCTTCGACTCGGTGCTTGAACTTTACGCACACGTCAAGGTGTGTGAAATGTTCAAGCGCCGTGTCACAGATGGCATCGAGTGTTCAAAATGAACAAATCTGCCCCTTGAACAAGATGGCGCATACTACTCTAACAATGTTCATTTTAAAACATCAAATTAAAGTACATTTAGATCACGTAAAATGCCAACAATGTCAAATGTCAAAGGTGTGTCAACTGTAACCAAAAATTTAAAATAGGTTTTAATGATCAAATCAATTGTGAATTGGTTAAAAGTATTTTTATTCTATTTTATTGGCCAAAATAGATCTACGTTGTGTAGTTACATGAATATCAACATTTTAAAATAACACATGTAAGACATAGAAAAATAAACAAACAAACAAACAATCAAACAGACAATGGACAACAAAACCTAAGAGACTGACATGTCTCATCACCAAGGGATTGAAATTTACACTGGACCGCAGGCCCGAGGCCTGTGATTTTAGCGTCGGCCAGTAAACTCACCACTAGACAAACCTGGTGGTCATGTGTTTTTCAATTGAATAATGATACCTCCCTGTGTATCCTTGTGGGGAACCAAAAAAAACAGGTTCAAATGTTGACTATGAATCTGATATAAACACCGCTCAATTCTATTGAGTATCAAATTATAATCTCGACAAATGAGATAGTTCATAGGCTCAAACTTTAGGGAAAAATCCAACAAGACTGCAGGGCTTGTACAGTACATGTAGCTCAAAGAAAAAAGAAAAAACCTACACAGTTTAACATCTGAACTGTTTTAATTCAAACGAGCACCAAGAAAAGATTTATCTCATTTGTATTATGGGTAAGAATTCTTCATTATTCGACAGAACTGAAAGATATTTATCAGACCAAAAGTCAACATTTGAACAAAAACACAAAACACAAAACCGCCGGACTTTTCCAGTCATGAGTTTACTGGCCCGATGCTATAATCACTGGCCTCGGACCTGCGGTCATGGCAGTCCAGTGTAAATTTCAAGCCCTGGATCTTCTGGTTCTATTGGTGCTAGCTCAACTCATTTTGACTCTGGTCTTGTAAAAAAAATTCTGGTCCAGTAAAAACTTGAAGCGACGAGCCCTGCGGTCTTGTCAGTTTCGTACCCGAATTTGAGCCCTGAATAAAGATACATTGTACATGTACATGTACATGGTGTACATATCCACATGGTGTACATTCACACAGGGCTCGAATTTGGGCCGAAATCCACAAGACCACAGGGCTTGTTGCTCAAAATGTTTACTGCACCAGAAATGCTTTTACAAGACCAGTTAATCAAAATGAGAAAAAACTTCCTCACACACCTTAAATGATGCATTTCACTGTTTTTATTAAAACAAGCAGTAAGGCATGTAAGAGAAGATTTATCTCATTTGTCTTTATTAGGTATACTTCATTACTCAATAGAGTTGAAAGGTATTTTATCAGACTCAAAGTCAACATTTGAACATAATTTGTGAGGATTATTCACAATTGAAAAACACAGGACTGCCGGACTTGTCCGGTCTTGCGTTTTCTGGCCCGACACTAAACCTACTGGCCTCAGTCCTGTGGTCCAGTGTAAAATTCAAGCCATGTACAGTGCTGCACAGAACGGGCACGAAGTAAGGTTTTAAAAGTTTTGACGTTCACATTTCTTTCATTTTTAATATGAGAAACCATCAGCAGGCTTTTTAGAAAGTGCGTTGGATTTGTTAACTGACTAACGGTGAGATATGTAATGTGACAAGCGTGACTGGATCTCTGGTCTCTGGATACTGTTGAGTCATTCTCCTTGCATTACATCATCGCCAACTTTCCTTGAACCACAAAATACATGAATGGCACGTGTCAAAGAAAAGACCAGCAGCTTCAGATTAACTGCAGTGTTGGTAATCATCGGGAAATGAGAGCTCACTGATTATACATGTAACTACATGTAGAAATTATGACAAATTGCCAAAATAAAAAACTGTCCATTTGAAATAGTGCCAAAGTCAAGCGAATATGGAGATCAGGTTAAGGCTGTGTCGGTTACACGGTTAACCAACCGATCATACAGTTACACGTTTACATTTTTACGGTTCGGATAAACATTTTTAAAAAACTTGAAAGTGCCACAAAACACTGAACACGCAACCATCACGATCAGGTTGGCTCAGTGATTTTTTTCCTTGCCTTTCACCTCTGTGGACACCGGTTTCGAATCCCACCACAGACTGGAGCTCAGATGTGGATTGGGTTTTCAGTCCCTACCTGATTGGGTTTTCAGTCCCTACCTGATTGGGTTTTCAGTTCCTATCTGATAAAAGGTGGGTTTCCCCTATTTGGGTTTTCCTCCTACATCTAAAACTGAGCATTTCTTTGCATTTCCTATCCATCCATCCATTGGAACTTATTTGTGCTTGGATGTTCAATAAATAAACAAATAAAGATATAAAGAAAAAAAACAAACAACATTTTGGAGGAACCCCTGACCCCTCCACCACCAAAAAGGAAAAAAAAACAGTTGGATTTCTTTGATTACCGCTATTGAAGTAAACATGTACATAATTATTGTACACGATCCCTGACAAGATATGAAACTGTTTTTCATTGTTTCCACTAAAACCTGGCCTCTGAATTTGATCAATTTTCATTGGTTGGTTGTCTGTTTATTGAAAAAAAAAACAAGACGGGAATGAAATTACTCTTTCAAAAACAACTGACGCACTGTTGGTTGGTGTTCCAAGAATAAAAACAGATAAAAAAAAGATAAAAAAACATGAACACAACAGAAGATGTGTGCCTTTGTTGAGTGGTTTACGCACAAAAACGTAATATTTATTTGTTTACCGAAGACAGGGAGAGAGGCAAGTTTGTACTAATGGCGTCTGTGTGCAACCACAACGTGTGAATTGCATGTAAATGAATGATTACGGGGTCAAGTTGTTGCCGAGCTGTTTAATACAGGCTTGATAAATGATTAACATTTGTAACTATCGGTGCATACCTCCGTCAGAAAATGTTTTTGCAAATGAATTGTACACATTGTCAAGCCAAGCCAGTGACGCGCAATGAACCCGTGAAATTAAAATCAAAGTTTTATACATTAATTAGTACGCCTAAGGACACCTGTTATTATGAAAAATACTGATTTTAAAAATAAAACGGTGGGTTCCTATACTTGTCTTGTGAAATCAAACTTGCTGTTTTTTTTTGCATCATTCAACTTTACATGTTAGAGCAATTCTTTTCAATATTCGTATTACAAACTGTGCTGTGCACATATTGCACGACCACCTAAAAAGAAAAACACGTTCAGTACAACTAACTTAAGTACAACAGTTAATTAATTTGTGGATGTACATTTCAGCATATCTGAAAATAAAGGTATTCAATCTGTTTTCAGTTTATTATTAAAATCTGTGGGGTCGATTTGAGGGTTACACGTAACTGCACTTTAGCCAGCTTTACTGTGGAATCACATCAACACGAGCCTGTAGGGGGTGAACAGCAAAACGGTTTCTTGGAAACGATGTGATGTGTCACACTGGAGAAATCATGAATTATGCATGATATTATTAGCCTCATGAATTATGCATGAGGTTGTGCCCTCCAGACAAACTCTTGATTGTGATGGGTCATGTGATTCTAATCGCGGACACACTTTCTTTTTTATTACATGTGTTTTTTGTATTGTACATTGATAAGTGTAAACAGAAGGTGATGATTACATTTATTTTATTTTTTTATATGAGTTGGTTCAAATAAAAGAAGTCACAAGTGTGTGTCAGTCGGACTGTGCATTAATGTTGCGTACATGTACATCACACATGTATGTGAGTATGTGTGCATAATAAGCACCACCCAAACCAATCATGTTCGGCAACGCAAAAATATCTTCACATTATTCACAGGACACCCTAATTGGAATGTACAATGTAAATTACGCAGATTTGACATGGGGGATTTCATTGCAGTTATTCAGACAATAAACAAAAGCTATGAAACCAAAGTGTTAAAGGCACTGTACAACGTTTGGTAATTACTCAACATATCAGCATAAAAACTTACTTGGTAACAAGCAACAGAGAGCTGTTGATAGTATAAAACATTGTGAGAAACAACTCCCTCTGAAGTAACGTACTTTTTGAGAAAGAGGTAATTTCTCACTAAAATAATAAAAGACTTCTTGCAAGAAGCCTTTATTCCTATCTGAAAGCACACAAATTTGTACAACAAGGGTGTTTTTTCTTTCATCATTTTCTTGCAACTTCAATGACCAATTGAGCCCAAACTTTCACAGGCTTGTTATTTTATGCATATGTTGGGATACACCAAGTGAGAATACTGGTCTTTGACAATTTCCAAACGTGTTCAGTGCCTTTAAGTTGTGTTTTTATGGCACAATGAGCTGGAATCTATGCAAACAAGTAATTTTCTTTTTTTTTAAACCTGGTGACAGCCAGAATACCCTGTCAAGACCAAATTGAATGTAATGTGGGTGGCTGGTCCGTTGCTATTTTATTTTTACTTAGCGGATTGTAAACTTGCTCATCAATACATTTATTTTTCCCCCTCGGCATAATGCCAAAGACAATTTTCCAATTCGAGATTCAGTATTATTTCTTGATTACTAAATTTGGGGTTGTGACTTCCAGTTTCCTAAATATAATAATTAAAACAGAGAATTTTCTTTCAATTATTTAACTTGTGCACACATTTAAATATTTTTGTTAAGGATTTTTGAATGGAGAAAAAAAAAGGGCTTTTTAAAGCCCAACTACATGAGTGCCATAAGCTTTTTTCACACGAAGGTAAAATAGCCAATGTCCCTTGCAACAAAATTTAGCAATGTTTGAGAAGGTTTCACTGGATGCCGTGGACAGTTCAAACAGTGCTGCCCTTTCACATTGAAGTGCAATTGGTAAAATTTCACAACCTTGCTAAAATTACGCAAGGGACCCCAGCTAACTTATTGTCGTGTGAAAAGGGCTATAGTGTGCCATGACGATATAAAGTGTTCACAGTGCACTTGGTCAATGAGGATCTCTCATGTAAATATCATCAGTAATTCTTAGTATTAGGAACGGCCAGGTATACATGTAATGAGAATGACTTGACGAAGCCCCACACTAACGAGTGAAGACATGAAGACAATGACCTTCCTCAGATAAGTCAACCCCCCCTCCCCACCCCACCCCCTCAAGAGATGCAATTATGTGTACATTGACCTTACACTTGGCTGCATTTAGCTTATCATCCGTACGGAAAAGGATCAAATAATATAAGCACGCTCGCAGTTCTACGAAACTGTACTGAAGTGTGCGAGGTTAATGAGGAATATACTACTATCCCGAGAGGGGGTGATGAAAGGGCTCGGCAAGGTCACGGAGGGGCAGTAGGGGTGAAACAGTCAGTGGGGGCAAAGAAGGGGGAGTTTACATCGGGAAAAAATTTCAACAAATATTTAATGATTCGATGTACATTGTACATTGTACATGTTTGCACATGTTTTGGCTTAAAAGCATCTGCCATTAATTAATTGTCATAAGTTGTCATACAAATGTATACAAAATTTAATATGTAACTAATTAAGATAATTGGTTTCTTTCAAGGAGAAGAAATTTGTAATCTTTGTACAATATAAAAGAAGATTTTTTTTTTAAATACAGGCCCCCTCTATAATAAAAATATAAATTTTCACAAATAACTTTGCATGAAATGCTGTACTTTTTAAGAAATGAGTTACAAAAACAAAGTTTTGATCCCGCGAGTCAAAAATCTGATGTTTGAAATAAGTGAAAACATCCACTCCAAAGAGTATTTTTTTCACTTCTTCCTTGTGACTCTGATGTCCCGATTGAGCTTTCAAACTTTCACAGGTTTGTTATTTCATGTACATGTATGTTGGGTCACACAAAGTGCAGACTGATCTTTTTTACAATTTTATTTAATTGTTACATTAAAACTTAAAAGTTAAAAGGTATCGTACTCGTTTGGTAATTACTCAAAACAAATACTAGCATAAAAACTTACTTGGTAACAAGCAACGGAGAGCTGTTGATAGTATAAAACATTGTAGGAAACGACTCCCTCTGAAGTAACGTAGTTTTTGAGAAAGAGGTAATTTCTCACTAAAATAATAAAAACTTCTTGCAAGAACTTTTTATTCCTATCTGAAAGCACACAAATTTGTACAGCAAGGGTGTTTTTTCTTTCATCTTGCAACTTCGATGACCAATTGAGCCCAAATTTTCACAGGCTTGTTATTTTATGCATATGTTGGGATACACCAAGTGAGAACACTGATCTTTGCCAATTTCCAACTGTGTTCAGTGCCTTTAACTCTAATTGTTATTATATATTTTTGTACAAGTGACCGAAAAAGATATATGAAACTACACAATTCCACCCATATTTTCTTCTTCTTCAAAGACAAAAGAGAACTTGGAGCACTTTTCACAAGGAGGCCATTCAGAATAATAAATGTCAAAAATGTTGACCTTTTTTTCTAAATTATGGGTGGTCGGGTTAAAAGAAATAATCAGCTTTTAATTAAAACAATAGACACAAAATTAAATGTTTTGTGTGTTTGGCAATTTCTTCTTTCGTTTCAACTACAATGTTGCATGCTGGAAGCCACGAAAAAACATTGAAAACTTCTGAGCTGGGAGACCATTGATCTAGATTTCCCTGGGTTTTTTTAAATTCAGTTCTTCAGTGTACTATTGAATAATCAGTCAATATTTTGAAAAAAAAATAAGATTTGGCGGTAGATGAGTGGGTCAAAAAGAAATGAAAGAAATTAACATTGATCATTCTAAATGGCCCCTTAAATAATCCTTCAGGAATTTAAAGAAAATGATAAAAAAATTAAAAACACATCCCTGGGTAATAATGCAAATATCGGCAGATGTTTTCTTTGAAAGTGTACCGTTGAGTCTTTTATCATATTTACAGAGTTGCCATAAAGTGCCTTTCGTTATCGTTGCATTAACTTTGGGCTCCTTCACATTTTGGACAATTATTAACTCGGCCATTTGACAGTCTAGACAAGTCGTGTCTCTTCAGTGGACTTATTTGAACACATACCGTACTGTATTGTACACTTACATACATGTACGTACGTAGACAGGCAGGGACGTACAGTGTACGTACTTAACAGGGACGTACGTACACAGGCAGGGACGTGTACTCTAATAGGCTATGTTAGCACCCTGGTTGCTTTAATGTATCCTGATTGTATACGTTTGGTAATTGGAACCCACGGTTTGTTTCAATCCTATATAGTTGTAGATATATACCATAAAACCAACCTGTGAAAATTTCATTTCAAAAGGTGATAGCGTTTTTGATATATTGCCGAAAATCTGGAGCAGTTATATCCACGCAGGAAGAATAATCTGCAATTGGAATACACAATCTGAGAAAAACTGTCAGTAACGCTTCTTAGATTCAACATTTTCGGGATAAAAAGTGATATCTTTTTCCATAACCGCAGTACTTCGAAGTGAAACGTTTCTCAAAATGCATTATACTATCCAAAGCTGCTGTACTTACCAAGTAAGTTCGTATTGCCATTAATTTTCAGAGTCATTACCAAAAGTATACAGACCCTTTAAACCTTTTGGTGACACCTATTTCTGTATAGTCATCACAGACATCGCTAATATTGTTGATTTTGTTTTGTATTTAGAAATTGGGATGTTATGTTAACATAGGAAACATTGGAAAAAAATTAATTTCCAGACACGACCTTACCTCTTTGGGTAAATGGAAGTAGGTCAAATCTTGCGGCCGCTATTGGCATTTTGGTACTGGCCGCTTGAGGTGAGCCTGCAACAGGTATGGTCTCTACAGGGTTAAAGCATGTTAAAAATTGCAGGCCTAAAATTTCACTGCGGACACCACGGCCATGGATGACATCGCCCATCTGACTGGCCTTGGTGCCCCAAGAAAATTTGCCACTTTTTGCGGCCAAAAGTGCCTTACCCTTGATGTCCGATGGCCTCCATGCCCTTTTTGAGATCAAAATTAAGCTTTCATATCGGCAATAAACGGCACAAGTTTTTGACAGAATACACAATTACAAAGTACAGTGTAAACATTTACATGCAGGCCTGAAGCAAAATGGCTCTAATGCCCTGGGCTATTGCCTTGGTCCCCCTTGAACAGTTCCAGTACAAATTTAACTTTCCCTTGAAAAAAAGCCTTGAAAAGGCAGGAAAAAATCTACAAGACAACAGGGCTTGTAGCTCAAAACTTTTACTGGACTAAACAATTTGTGACAAGAATTGTGAATCAATATGAGAAAAAAAAACTACCTACACTTCAACTATTTTTATTTGATCTTATGGGTGATACTTTCATACTCAACAGATTGAAAGATATCTATCGGACTAAAAATCAACGTTTGAACATAATGAGTTTAATTAAAGATGAGGTTAGGTATTATTATTTAAAAACACAAGACCGCCGGACATGTCCGGTCCTAAATTTACTAGCCCGAGTTTACAAGAACGAAGCACCAGACCTATACATGATGTATCCTACATGCACCACAATTGCGATGAACAACTGTAGTTTCATCCTTCACACTTCATTTGAGATCTTCAAAATATCATAGTGCACCCCGTATTGATGGAGTAAAATTAGATTAGGATTTTTTATCTCCAAACATATTACCGGGAATTTGTGACGTCCCAACGAATTATTCTTGGTATTTGTCAAATCTGTTTTCCCAATCAAAAAAAAAAGATTTGATCCCACTTCTGGACTTAATATGAAAAACATGATTGTAAATCAATCAAATAAAAACGGGATAATCTCATTATTTATTATCTAGTGGATTTTTTTTCTTCAAGTTTTTCTTCAGCTTGGTGTAGAGTATCTTGGATTGGCCTCGGTGGTACCTGAGGCCGTGCCATGTTTTGGACACACATGACTTGCCACAGCTCAATATTTTATGCTCGTGGTACACACGTACAGCGGGAACATGTGTAGAACTTAATGTAAATCAGGTAAAAACCTGAGAATTTGGTGTCAGAATTTTGGAGAGATGCCACCTTTTCAAAGTGAATTTGATTTGTTTTCAGTGTGTGTTTTTAACGTTAAGAAGGTGGGAATTAAATTGATGTACACGTGCGTGTCTTGTAAACAGTACAGTATGTAAAATAATTCCTGCAATAAAACATGCATTCATTCTCTCTCTTTCTTTTATGTGACTTTAAGGTTGATTGGTAACAATACAAACAAATATTAATAACATGTTTTTTAAAATAAAATAAATAAAGGGGGGGGAAACAAAGTTTTTAAAAGTTCATTTTGTAGACCCTTAATATTTAGTGTGGATAGCCACCTGCCACTCAGATCAATCAAACCTAATATGGGGTCTGAAAATTGTACAGAGGACTCTTGAGTCCATTCATTTCATTGCCCTAATCACATGATTCATGACCTTGATGCCCCTCCATGAAACGGCCCAATCTCGATCTGAAGTGTTGCCCCATAATTATATGAATGAAATTCCAAGACTTCTAACCCAGCCTGGAACAGAAGATAGTCTGACCTTTGATTTCTATAGCACTGATATTGCTCTTGAATATAGTAACAACTTATTTGGTGATTTTGTGGGGTTTTTTAAAGAAATTCACAGTATTAATCAAATTTAATAGGGCATGAATGTAAGTTTTGCATCAGGGATAAAGAATATTATTTGTTTTTTACCCTAACACTGATGTGTTTTAAGCACTGTATACTCAGAATTTTACCAAAGTCTTGTGAAAAGAATTCACAGGCATATCACTCGGGAGGGATTCGAACCCACGACCTTTGCCCTGCTAAAGCAGATGTCTTACCACCAGACCACCGAGCTAGCCCGGTGCCTAGAGGCAGTTCGAATCCGATATTTTTATCAGCGGTACTGCAATGTTGTAATAGATGTTAATTTTGCATCAAGGATATGATTCGAACTGCTTCTAGCCAACGGGCTAGCTCGGTGGTCTAGTAGCAAGACATATGCTCTAGCATGGCAAAGGTTGTGGGTTCCAATCCCACTTGTAGAGTAATATAGTCTTATGGAATTTTTTCACAGGACTCAGAAAAGTACTGAGTATACAGTGCTTAAACAGCTACTTGAGCAGAATTTTTTTAACGAGAATGCATTTTAAACTTGTTTATAATGTGTTTATTAATTAATGTAATTTTGATAATTTGACGAGTCTCAATTTTTCGTAATTGTTGATTAGGCCCCAACCTCAAGGTTTTGAAAAACTAGCTACACTTCTGCCGTTGACGGCGTGCGTCAAAATGACAATACTTTGTTGGAGGTTGCTTTGTTATACCTCCATGTTGCAACAAAGCGCCTAGATACAAAAAACGGAGCTCCCACAAATGACGTAACATGAGTGTGATGAACTTCCTTTAACATAAATTCCAACCGAATAACTCTGCGGAACTACCGTGAGTCTCCATAACACGTCAAAATTACCAGCGACTTAAATTTAATCAGGGTTTACATAGACGCTCACAAGATACTGAGCAAACGACAGGTGTATGAATATATTCTCGTAAAAGTCTACACCACGCTAGACATGACGCGGAACTTACTTACCCAGGTTCAATAAATCGGCCACCAAGTTCATTTCCCATCAGTTCTACTTCTTTGACAAGTCTCAGTCCTACCCCCACACACTTCTCCATCTATTTTGATTGATGCAACTAATGTTGTCGTTGGAGCTACAGGAACTGTCAATGGCCATCCCGCGAACCCATTTTTCATTGAGCAAATAAGGCTTAAAGGGAAAGTATACCTTTGGTTTTTTGAACCGTTCGGTTGTTTTAATCCTAAAACAGGTACCGCCTGATTTCATTTCTCGGGAAGGTTAGTCAAACCATCTAATGTATTCTAAAGTTCGATTCTAAACTGAAGAATTTGTTTTTCCGATAAAACTGCAACAGTTAATATGAAGTTGATGTTAAAGTGTCCCTCAATTTTGTTTTTTCTTATTGACATTTGGCTTTTGGCGATGCCCAACAGGTTTTAGAGTTGGAAGAGCTTTATAGTCGGAAGAACTTTGGAGTTTCGAAGTTAGTACAAAATATTTTCAAAATACAAAAACTTGCGTCCCAGCCTGATACATGTAATCCTCTCTTATTACTGATCACAACAATATTTTATGTGAACACACGTCAGTCTGACATGTTTTGGAATTATTTTCTTCTTTTTTTAAGGAAAGAAAAAATCAGAAGAAAGGTTCTACGCAGCTGGCAGAATCAGTCCTTTTATTATTATTTTTAACATTTATTTATTTTTAATTTTTTGTTGGGGGGGCAAGCGGGGCAATGACATAATTTGGGGGGTCTTTTGGTGTATCTAATTTATTCAACTGTGTCTTTTTTCCAATCTCATTTGGGGGGGGGGGGCAAGGGTTACGCCGCTGGTTCTTAGAACCCTGAAACAGAGGGAAAAGGGGGGGGTCTTCTCAAACACAGGGGGTTGTTATTTTGATTCTTGTTTTAATTTTGAGTAGAGATGATTCCGTCAGCCATCTTTGTTTGATTCTCCACTACAAAAAAGATAACGAAAGTACAAAGTTAATAAAACAGGCATCGGACTAATTTTTACTTCAAGCCTCAGGTTGGTTCCAATCACATGACAGCTCACACTTTAATGAAGTCCCAAGAAGCATAACTTGAACCTCACAATCCATGCCGTCGCCCCATCCACATCAACATGTATGAGCTGTTTAACTAATTAATTATGACAATTACCCCATGCATAAGATATCCAGTTTAACATCTTCAGTCACGCAAGTCTCCTCGGCCAAAAAAAAAAGTTGTGATCACCGCTCACCAATGTCACAACATATCAGCCCTCACAGCGGGCTACCGTCTTAGAAGAAAAAAAACGACCAATCAGCATTAAGAGTCATCTCAACCAATTAAAAATCATATCTGATGTAATTAAAATGTAAGCTCGGCGACTGGAGACAACAGGGTGGCAAGGGGGGGGATGGTTGGAAATGTCACGCGAGAAATAAGTAATGAGGTATGGGGATTTTATCGTTAATACATACATGAACTTGTATGTTATACTATAGTAAACCAGGACCAACATCACAGCTGGCATTAAGTGACAAAAGTAATCATCGCCTGAGAAGCCCGACGACTTTCAAGTACACAACAAAAACTTGGGAAGTGAGAAGCTATTCCCCTCTGAACATAGACCACCAGTAAGGGTCTCGTTAAAAGAGGTTTGCTGAAAATGTCAGAGGCCCTCCACGGTAATTTCAACAATTGCTCGGTCAATCGCCTTATCACTAATCTCCCTCTTTATGTTTAAAAAAAAACGGTTCTGTGGTCTGGATTCAAAAGGCGGGTAAGTGTCACCTTAACATTTAAATTTTTGCAAAAGTTGTGGGTTCGAATCCCACCCGAGTGATTTGGAAAAAGTACTGAGTATACAGTGCTTTAATACAAATCGGTGTAAGGGTAAAAACAAATTATATTCTTTATCCCAGATGCAAAGTTAACATCTAATAAATCAAACCTAGGGTTCCAAACTATCCCACTGGACAAGTGGCAGAATACTACAAAAATAGCCGCTGGACCACCCGGGCCGGAACTCGCCAAACCAAACAAGTCCAAGGCTTGTGTTTTTCTTTCGAACATGTCCCTGTTGAACTTGGATGGGACGTGAAAGTCGCTTATCATAACAGAGGAGGGGATTGCCCCAGTGTTTGTATCGGCTGCACAATGCGCCCTCTCTTTCAGCTGCGCATTTGAACATGTATTCATAGAATGGAATTACATGTAGCACAATATTTGTGCAGCAAAATAAATGACTTAAGTTTATTTATCTATTTAATTTATTCAATACATGGCCATTTTTAACTCGGCATTATCTGTATCAGCAATCTACAGTACCAGGCCTGGAAATTCAAATTTGAGAGGACAAGGCCATTTTCATTTTACAAAGGGCACTTCCATTGGAAAATCTTAAAGTCTTTGGGAAACTTCTGAAGGGGCACCAAGGCCAAGACCAGGGCACAATTTCATAGAACTGCTTAAGCACAAAAAGTAGCTAAGCACAACAAAATCATGCTTACCAGAACAGGGTTACCAGCCAAAATACAATGTCACATGTACAATTTGTGACTGGTATCCTGCTCATTTCTGCTAAGCAGAAAATTGTTAAGCAATATTTTCTGCTTAAGCAGCTCTATGAAGTTGGGCCCTGGGGCAACAGAGGCCATGACCGCCATTTAATTCCAGGCCTGTCCATGTAGTACTTTACACCAAAACTCTTCAAAATTAAAATTTGGATGATTTGGGGGGAGGGGATAGAGGCATGTTTGATATTCACCAACATAAGGACAGCAATGGGGATCTGAACCAACTCATATCGGTTGATCTTTAAGAGTTGGGGGCAGTTACTGAGTTAGGATCAAAACACTTCCTCATTGGTGTCATGGCCGAGAGCGGTTTAGTGCATCGGTCTCAAGTTCTGGTTGCCGAGTCATCAGGGTGTGGGTTCGAATCCCGGTCAGGACACTTGTGTACTTGAGCAAGACACTTAACTACAATTTCTTCTCTTCACCCGGGGGTATAAATGGGAACCTGTGAAGGCACAGATTGTTCTTGTGATTGATTTAGCTTGGTGCGCTACATTACTTGGCAGCACCGGTTGTATACTCCCCAGGGAGCTGAGATGGTCTAAGGAATGAAATAAATGGCCTAGTGACCAGGGGTAATAACTCTTTGGAATTGCACTACATAATATGTACATAAGAGTTTATATTTTTTGATTTGGGGGATTTGAGGCTGTTTCGTGCTAAGAGTACGCAGGGTTTGCCCTTCACTTTTTTAGTGACTATCCAGAAGGATCAGTAACTAACAGCTTGTCATTTCACGAGTCTGCCACACTTTTCATTGGTCAAAATTTCAAATGAAATAGGGATGCTTTTCAACACTGAACTAAACAGCCGGACCGCTTGGAGTGTGACTGGTCCTCATTTGTTTTTAACTAGCATTTGGCCAGGGAACTACTTATAAGGCAGATTGCAGATTGGGTTAAAGGTCATCAAATTTCCATAAATTAACAGTTATCTTTCCGAACAATACAGTCTACAAAATTACACATTACCAAAGTCTGACCTTTTTATTCAGGGTCGATGCCTTTCACAGTTCTTTTCTTGGACTTCTCTCATCCATCCAATTAAAAAACAAATTCAAGGTCCTGTCAGGAACAACTTGATTTGTACTTATTACATCTGCAATGATGCAAAGGTAAATGCCACGAAGGAAAGGTTCAGATCAAATCAATCTCATTTAATTATTATTAATATTCTTTGGGGGTTTTTTTTTTTTACTTTTTGCAATTAACTATACCCTTTGAAAACAATAGGGATCACTTAAAATAGGGCCTACATGTATATGTGTCTTACATATTACTTCAAATAATTTCCTGTTTTTGAATATCAAATCATAAGGTATAAATATTTTTAGGAATAAAAAAGAAAACTTAAGTGAAATTAATAATGGTATGGCATGTGTTTTGTCCTGTTCCAACCCTTTTTCCCACAGACGAACATGGTTTGTATTATGTATCAAGCAGGGTTCTCCCTATGCACAAGCCAGCGTATCGGGTTGATACGCGATTTGCGAGCCGATACGCGCAAATTTCTGCCAATACAAAAAGAAAAGAAAAAAAACTTGTTTCATCGGCCAAACTTAAAATATTTGGGTCCAGAATGCCCCACGGTTTTGAAAAAACCTGGGGAGAACCCTGTTAAAGAATGAAAAGTTATAAAAAACTGATTTTATCAATCTTCTCGGTCTGGAAATTATGTCATAGTCCGATGTTATATTTTAGTTCAGTAAATGTAGATAACATCAATTAACTCTTTTTAAGGTTTGGTCATGGCAAGAGAGCATACGGCCATGTCTGACTTAGAGCTATCTATAGCTGTGGCTTGATTGCCAAGGTAACATGCCTTGAAGTAGGCTGCAGTTGGCAACACCCTTAGCAACAGCCTTAGCAACAGCCTTGGCAACAGCCTTGGCAACAGCGGCAGCCACAGCCGCCAATACAGGCACGTCCTACATTTTCATTCCCTGTTGTTTTTGGCAACTTCACTGCTTTCAAGAAAATCTAAAGGCTCGGGGTATCAATTAAAAAATCTTGAAAATCAGAAACCAAAATAAATAAAATCAAAGGTCTGATGCTGTATTTTTCTCCTGTCTGTGACATTTGTCTTACATTTTTCATCACATAATAGGACCAACTTCATAGAGCTGCTTTAAAGCTTAAAATATTGCTTTAAAATTTCTGCTAAGCAAAAATGAGCAGAATACCAGTCACAAATGTAACACATGTGACATGGTATTTCGGCTGGTAACCTTATTCTGGTAAGCATAATATTGTTGTGCTTAGCAACTTTTCGTACTTAACTAGAACAATGTTTAACTGATTACAATTTTAAAAGGCTGACCTACATGATGATGGCAATACTTTTTCAGGCCATTTAATAACAATCTTACTGATTTTTCTAAGGGCAGAATAAGTTCAGCAAACTTTCAAATCCAACCTCAAAAGTTGTGCCAATATTAAAAAGTGGACGTGTAATCCTATGACCAAATACTGGGCATTTGATGATCATTTGCATTAGAAAAGGTTACAGTTCACCGCACATGACAAAAGGGAAAGGGTGGAGAGTGTGTGTGCAGAAGGAACAGCCCACTCCCGTGGATGCATAATTCATGTCATCAAACTGGGGCCAGAAGGCAAGGGGAAATAGTCTGATGCCTTTATGATTAGCGACTTAAGCTTGTCATGGTGAATGCGGGAGACCAGACTATGATGTTAACCATCAAGTTCGATGGCATTGTACTTCATAGGGTTAGGTTTGTCATGCACTGCTGTTGGAGACTTCAGCCCAAAGTACACGATGTGTTTACTAACTCTGTAGTCCACAAATAATTCATGAGTTTGAAAAAGCTTTGGGAATGTAAATTGGATTAAATTTATAAAGTTTACACAGTTAAACACTCAGCTATCATGTCGTCAATGAACTACATACATGTACTGTAGTTTAGGTATCAGTTTTGAATACAACCAATTACATAACATAGGGTATGCAACCTGTAAAAGGGAAAATACTAATAACAGGGGGGGTGTTTTTGTTTTAATTTGTTTTTAATTGTTAAATTTAATTCTCATTAAGAAAACTCACCAGACAACCAACAGGTCAGATTAAAATCAAACTCAGTAAAAAAAAATAGTAACGTTAAAAATGAAAACGCTGAAAACAGGATTTTGAGTTATACTAGGACTTTTGATCAATGATATCCGGCTTATTTTGATTGCGGCAATCCAAATAAACAACAGTGATCTTGGTAGTCTTTAAGCGCGATTTTCTCGAATCTGACAATATTTTAGACAGAAATGTTTCTCTGGAAGAGACCTTGGCCCAATTTCATGGCTCTGCTTACCGCAGAATTTTGCGCTTAAGGAGCCCTTGTAACACTTTAATTCTATGGTATTTAAGCGCAGAATTCTGGGTAAGCAGAGCCATGAAATTGGGCACTGGCCCAATTTCACACAGCTGCTTAAGCACAAAAAGTAGCTAAGCACAAAACATTTCTGCTTGGCAGAATAGGGTTACCAGCCTAAATCCCATCTCACATACACAATCTGTGACTGGTATTCCGCTTATTTTTGCTTAGCATAAATCTGTAAGCAATATGTTCTGCTTAAGCAGCTCTATAAAATGGGGCCCTGGTATGGGTGTGACCTTTACAATCAGTGAGCTGTAATATTTAAAATTAATAAATTTATTTTTCAAGTTTAGGCCTACACCACTCACACTGTACTTTGTGTTTTATCAATTAGACTAAGACAACACCTTGTTGATGAGTGGTTTAATGCTAGCACTAGCAGCAGCTGTCGATACTGAATAGTAGATTTCCTCGGTGTATGAAACATATGAAAAATGGATATTTAAATTTTCGTTTGGACGTTAGTTGGGTACTTCCAAACGAAAATGTAAATTCCGTAACATATGTTGCATAAACATCTAAAAAACTTATCAGTATCTGCAGCTGCTGCTAGTGCTAGCAGAAACTGCTTTCGTATTTATCAATATTAACTGATGCTCAGGGTTTTAATACATTACAAAGTAGCAAGAAAGATGCCCCATAACTGCAGCCACACCCCCCCCCTTGCCTCACCTTTCCCTAAATTCAAATTCACATGCCGAATTCGGAAGACATTTGTTTTACTTGAAAATCAAGTAAGATGTATTAAAAAACAGTGGTTGTCCGAAAAACATCACCAGGACTGCTTTCAGCGGAACAATGAGCTTTTCATCAACAAAATGAGGAATTCCAAATGCTTGGTTCGACAGGAAATGTGGAGTGACCAACTCCACCTTACAGTACTGTTCAATTCAACACAAACGACCCATCTCATGATAAGTGCAGCCATTAAATTTCTCACATGTAACCAGAATGAGGCTGGAAGGGAAATCGATCAGGCCTTTCTCCTTAGCAACATGTTCCAAACTCAGATATAGCCAGGATATAAGCTGTTGTGTGCATGGCAGAGAACAAGATGGTGGGAGTGTGGATGACAAAGCCAAGGTTAACCTGTTAATGTAAACAGTGTTGGTGTCAAGGTCATCCTGGGTAGACAATTATTAATAGGAGCTGTTGAGTGCTATGGTAACGGGTTTTATCATGGTTTAAAATTAGCCATGTATTCCTAGTCCAGTCAGAACTCGAGGCCTGTTACCGGCAGATTAGGTCAACACGCACGGTCTCGGCCCCAGGGCGTCGTGTGGCCCTTCATTTTGTCCAAGTCTTGACCCTTGCACATGTACACACATTTTACAGATCAACAAACGCGACTGAGTGAATGTTGCACGACAGGCAGCCTTTCGGCGGGCTCGCCTTTTTATTTTAGAGCGACCACGTCATTGGAGTGATTACGAACGCGTAGCAATTAATTTGCGATTATTAAAAGCACTGATGTGGTACTTTAATTAGTCAGTATTCAAATTGTGTCTGTGTCAACGACAGAATAAAGATTTTATCGTGAACACTACGTACGAGTTCATTTCTTTTTAGTAACATGAACCTACAGGAACAAATGTAGGCCTAGTTCCCGCACCTGCACACACACAGACCACAGTGGAAAACGGTTCATTAGATGTGATTTAAAACACCGGTTATACCCAAACAGAACAAGTTTTCGTCTTGTCTTTTGACAGTCATGAAGCCAAGATGGCGTTCTACCAACCTGACCGGTTATACCGGTGATCAGAGCCACTCGTCTCGCCGAATCTCCATCGTTTTGGCACCCAGTCGACTGTACTGTGCTGCTTTGCGCCATGTTGTCAAAAAGGAATGGTCTACAACTCAACGCTTTCAAATAGCAGTGCATTGAATAATGTGCATAGTGCACACACGACACACACACACACACGTTGCATGTTACGTGGCTGGTGCTTTCATTCACAAGCCCACTGAAGACAGGGTCAAACAGTCATCACGTGCGCACACACGGCACTCTGATTGGCCAATGGCGTGCGCATATATAAATACTTTATCATGTGATTACCATAATATCAAACATGGACGTGTCGGGGCAAGCCGCGTTCACAAGCAGACCTGGGCATTACGTCATGGGGACCGTCGCCGGTTAAAAGGACCTGATACACTCCCCCGGCCAATGGGGTCGCAAAGAACACATACCAAGGGGTGGAGCAACGATACCACTACCATTCATTTAGCCAAAAAATAGTAGTAAACATCATCTGACGGTCAAAGAATCATTCCGGAGTAGACTTCACTCGCGGTAAAAACAACAACCCACCATTTCATTTTCAACCGGCATCGTGGTAAAAACATGAACGACATCGGTATTAACAAATTTCTAGGACCCCTCGGTTTACTCCAATATGCTGAAATATTCCAAATTAAGGGATACGATGTGGAGAGTGATTTCTGTACCTTGGATAAAGGCGATCTTGACGCGATGAACATCACCAACGCTGGACACAGAGAGACGATTCTCCAAGCAGGTTAGTGAAGACATTTCCCACCCATCTCCTCACACGCATGTTCATTTTCCCTGGGTAAGCCATGTTTCGCTTCTTCATCACATGGCTCCGGCCTAAAAAAAAATCCACGCACGCCCATAAACAGCTTTTCACAAATATTTCCCTCACAAAAAATGACCCTCCCACATCGGTGAGGACAACTTGTTAGTCGTTTTTGAAGACGAGTTTGGATTCACTTTGTCAGACAACATGAATTGCGACCAACGACATGCACGTTTTTCTTTGCTCGTCATCATGAAATTTAATGGCAGCCATATTGAAAATATGAAAAAAGGACATGTGTACCGTAATTTGGTTTCTAAAATCCACACTAAATACTGTCTCGAAGGATGTGTGAAGACGCTAGACTTGAGGAGAGTAAGAGGAGTACTGTACTCATTGGTAGGGTGGTGAAATATCGGGGTAAAGGATGGGAAAATACATCGAAATTTGTCTCATGTAGGCGCCCTACAGACGTATAAACTAATGTATAACGTTGAACCGATGACCTCAACCCGGCTCGGCTGCTATCGAACGAACAGAACGTTGTTTATAACCCAGCGTTGCTATCCAGCGGTCGCTCCAAAAACCACGGCGTAGGACTCGGTATTTTTCTGTCAAAAATGGGTGTAAAAGTTTCTCCTTATGTGCCATAGTGGTACAATTTGGGCTGGACAGCCGTGCGATATGTCTGCTATATGTTGATTAGAAGTAACGCAAAGTTTGGGCGTTGCGCGCAGAGTTTGAGCCTGTTCGCGCAAACGCCTATACCCTCAGAACTTGATGGCATACTATATGTAAAACCGTCTAACCTGTAAATATTTATCCAACGAATTTTTAAAAATTAAAACGATTTTAATGTCTTATATAGTTTCAATAGGGACGACCATAGATGTAAATTTTGCCACTGGAACTTGGCGGTCGGGTCCAGCTCCTTTTAGCTAGAGGAGGGGCATATTGTTCGGGGTGTAGCAAGCCTGTCAGTGTATGTACTACGCAGAATTCTCCCCATTATTTTTTGAGGTCGCTTCGACATTTACGCCGCCAAAAACTGGATTTTTCGGGCACGAAACGTCCGTCAGAAGGTGTCGACATTGGCACAGGATTAAAAAGAAGATTCCAGTAAGATTTCTGGGATAAATTCTCAGGATTTGGTGGAAGTTTCGTGAATGAATCATTATCTTTTTATTTCACGAAAAGCGAGGCACCGCATGCGTATTTTTCCCAAAACGACCAGGCATTAGGCGGGCACGCGTACGGCTTGAAAAAACGCTGCAGCGCACTGTAGCAGTCGGCTGCGTGTGGCAAGCGCTCTGCGGCTTACGGTCCTTCCCCCTTTTTCTTTTAAAAGAACTTATAAAAAGCTATAAAAATGGTATTTCCTGGTGACAAAGAAGATTTTGTTTCTCAAGAAGTCTGCGGCCAAACGTCGGATGATATTTTTGGCGAAACTTGCGAAATCTAATGTTTTGTGGTTGGTGTGGGACGGTTGCCACGTCCCATGATGTGTTTTACGTTTCTGGTCATCCAATGACTATTTTTGCACGTTTGGAATGAGCAAGATTTTAATTTATTCTCAGATGGCTTCAGTGGTAAAATAGTCTCCAGAATTCCTGGAAATCTTTCGCTTGCAATCCTCCATGGTTGTTTGTTTAATTAGATGACTTGGCAAATATAAAACCAGGCTCGAGGAACAAAGAACAGATTTGGTTTCTGATTGAACAACTTTTGTCATACATTTTTTTCTTCGAGTGCAGGTTATTTGTAAATAATGTTGGAGTGTGGAGACCTTTTATATACATTTGTTCTTGTTAGAAAAGATTTATGATCAGACGCCAAATAAGTTGGTAATGTTGGCGACTCGAAAAGGAAAAAATTATTTGATTTGATATTCGTTGAAGTTGCGGTAAACTACCCACACCGGCGTGCAGTCTATCTGCACTCGGTTTGTGTAAATTAATAAGTGTTAGGCGCACGTACAACCAAACGAGGCTGGGTTTGCCATGTGCTTTCGCCAATTGATGTTGACCTGAGCATGGGCCAATCACAGGCCAACCTAGCGACATCTCTCTCCTTGGAGATAAGAGTTGAAAAGTTCATCGTTTCCCGCTTTGTAATTCTATGTCTGGGTGATGCGATCTAGGAAGAGAATGACCGTGAAGAAATCATCTGCCGCGGACGGACGGACGGGGAGGAAAAAAACAGGGCGGGGTCAGCGACGTTAAGGCGAATTTCAACTTGTCTATCAAGCTACTTACGGTAAACACCAGGGCCGAGTGCGCAGGATTTATCGTGAACGCTGGTTGTGTTATGTGGTGATGAGCACAGATCCCAAAGTAGTCAGTCGGGGTTGTTTGCGAGTGGAGAGTAGTAGAGAAGAGGCTAACTGCATCGTGCAGCGTATGAGTCATCGTTATTCGCTCATCTGTTGTCGGTTGTTGCAAGGGCCCGACCGAGTCAGTGCTCACGACCGGCGCGTGCCACACAGCTCGCGGCGATCCAAGGCTCGTCCGGTAAACACCAGAAATACGACCGTTCTCCCCCACCCCTCGTTCATTTCGCCGTAAAACATCCTCCCACTATCTTACAGTTCCCTCAATACATTGACTTTATATGGTGTTATTTACACATGCATCGCGAGAAGAAAAAAAACCGCGTGCAAGAGTTCAAGATGTGGAGAGGTTGCGGTTTGCTTCTGAAGCGGCTGGGAATTAGTTGAAATGGCCTTTGCGGGTTGGAAGGGGAATGCTTCTCCAAAATATGAAGTATTAAAAGTGCTTGGCTTTGACCGCAAGCCGTGGAACCAGCTTTCTTAATACTAATTACATTGAGACCCTAAAAGCGAAGCTAACAGCGTTGACTTGATATTTTCGATATTACTTTGGACTGGGTTCATTGTTTAGTGGAAACAGGAGGCAAGATTAGAGTTAATAAACCACCGTGTTCGTGTAGCCTATAGGCCTACATAGTGCTGGTATACACGATGAGTTGCGCACCACAACATCCTAACTGTCAAACATCAACAACATGATATGAGTTCATGCAGCAGTCAATGGAATACCATGCGTTGTTTTTTCCCCTTCTTTACTCGTGTTTTGTTTCATTCAGTTTCCTTCCTTATACAACCCTCCTTTTCCTCTTTTGATACTAATAGCGTTCTAACAAACAGACCAGACGCGGTTCATTTGTTTGCAGTACATGACATGTGAATGACCCTTTCAACGGGACACTCGTCATGATAGGACATGTTCAGGGCTATCTGGCAAATTTGCATAAAGGTCACATGCAAATAACCATGACACAGGTAAACCTTATTTGACTATGACGTCTGTGACTTCACCATACTCGTTGACAACATGTTACAATAATTATGCATGTCATCCACACACTGTTTACATACGAAACATAACTGTCGGTTATAAATAGAACAGATTTAAATCAAAAGCTTAAAATGCAGACATTTACTTTAGGTGATGTGCCCTTTTTGAGGACGACAGTTTGGAGTCAATAAGAATGAGAGCAAGAGCAACATTGGCATCAATTGTGAATTATAGGCCCATGTCGCAATTACGATTATAGAGCAACGCCCTCTAAAGAACTCTGACAGGTCAGAACAGGTCACCACACTATCTGCAAGATTCATTACGAAACAGATTGTGTCCAGATTACATCAGCAAAAGTACACAATACTGGAGTCTTAATCAACTGAAGATATAGTCTGAATTTCTACTCAGTTTCGTTGTTGTTGTTTTTTATTACTGTAATGATTTTTTAAAAGAACATAACCATGGAAAAAATGTAACATACACTGCACACTCATTGCCTTCATAATCAACGGGTATTTTGTTTATTTTCTGTAATGCAACTATTTTGCCTTTCTACAATACATGCAGTACACGCAGTCCTGTTGAGGATGAGATAGTAATTATAGTCTGGTCCTCTTTAAGGCATCAACGTTACACTGGTAACTGCGCACAGGGTGTCTGACAAAGATGGTCACGCACAAGGTCTATACAGACAGGAGGACATTTCAAAATGTATTCGAGAAAAGAAAAACAACACAAGTTATGTTTCGTTATCGACTCGGTAAAGTGTACAAACCAATTCGCACACGGACATCACTAAATTTATAGGAGTCAAGAAACTCTGCAGCCTAAACTGTACCAAAAAATAAATTTCAGAAGCAATCGGGGCTATCATGTTTTAATGTTGTTTTGTGATAAGAGTGATCGTCTAAATGCAAATGATGGTGAGGTATTATCTGAACTTAAAGGTGGCGTTATACTTTGGTAATGACCCCATTTTTTTTTTCATTTTTTTGTTGTTGTAATTTCTATCCGAAGGCCTCCTTGTTATAAAAATGGTAATGGTGGTAAGCATCCTGCGAAATTATTTCGTCTTAATGTCCCTTTGATTAGAAATCAGTAAAAGTATGTTGAAAATTTGACCCACCAAAATCTGGAGATTCAAATTTCCGTGGTGTCCATTTGTGAATGCTGCTAGCCAAAGATGCGGTTGGTACCTTCTGCCAGTTTGCTAAACGTGGATGGATTCGACGCTCTTGATGAAAATAGTACCATGACAGTTTCTGGCTGTTTTCTCAACAACTAGACACTGTGTTCAGCTGAAACTTTCACAGGTGACTTTTATTGTATTTGTTTTGATAAGTTGGCCTATACATCAGCATTACATTGTCAAATCCAAACGAAGACCCTACCTTTAAGACGGCACTGAATCCCACTTATGACACACATGTAAAATTTATAAATAATGTTTAAGTTTAGGACAGCCGTTGCACTGGGGAAAAAAGAAACAAGTTTATAGAGTGCATGGAACAGAACCAAACATGCAACAGAGTCACACGCTGTTTTTGTGAAAAAACGAGGGCCTCATACAATAATTGTTTTAATTTTTTGTTATGCGCTTGTGTACATGTTATGGAATGGGCGCAATATAAATGAATAAATTATTATTTATTATTATTAATCACACATCAATTGATTTTATTTCCAAGGTTACTTTCAAGGTTGTCCCATGTGTCTTCAACTCAATGTATATAGGTCGTTCATCATTTTTAAAATATTGGAAATACCTTCCTGATTTGCAATTCGAATAAATAACACACATGATATTTGTAGTTGTGTGGAGACTTCATGTCAAGATAATAGTTGTGTATCTAAACACTGTTATTGTATATACAGTGAACTTTGTTTTGTTTGGGGTGGGGGGGGGGGTTAACTCTCAACAGAAAAATTCGCACTTCATCATTTCCCCCCACTTTGATTGTAAGTTAACAGAGTACACGGAGCAGAATCCCATCATGCAACAGTCACACGCTGTTTTTGTATTCTCCCTAGTTTCAAAACATTTATGTTTGGCAGACACAAAACTTTTTTTCTCGAGGACTATCGGCAGGTTCACGTTCCTCCACTTTGTTCAATGTGAAATCGTTTCAATTGTCTCGTTTGGTTCCAGGAATCAAGTGTTAAGAAAACATGTGGATATTATTTTTTCTTTTTCTTTTTTTATTAATTTTTTGACGAATTTATTATTTATCTTTTTTTGTTTTTCACTTATCCTTATCAACTGCGATTATGTAGTTTTTCTGCGATAAATTGTGGTGTCACATTGTTTACGCAAACAAAAAGTGACTTTGATCAATTCAATCAATTTTGCCTGCTTAGGAAATGAACAAATTTATGTAGGAATATATGCACATTTTGAGCTGCAATGTCTTTGTCAGTGAGAAATATTGCAATTTTATATCGAAGTAAGAGTTTTACAAAAAATAGCTTAATTTTTGAGACACCTTCTCCCTTACTTTAAATAAGCAACTTTAAAAAAAAACTAAACACACAAAATCTTCCCCGAAGATCTCCCTCAAGATCCGCGTGAACTTTTGTCCCTGTCAAGTTTTCATTCAATGCGATTTGGGGATTAATTGGTCTGGCGGTATTCATCCTCGTCCCCAAGACATTACTTAACTTGTACTTGATTTGAAACTCTTTCAGCCACAAACTACCAACCCTCCGAAGAGTTTGAGGTTTTCCAGTGGCTACGAGATAATGGGATCGACCATTACTTTGGCAACTTCATCAGGAGTAACTACACAAACCTTCGCCAGGTGTCTATAATGGAGCTTACCTCAGACGTTCTCCATGAGTTGGAAGTCTTGCTACCGGGACATCGTAAAAGACTCAAAAATGCATGTAAGTCTTTATTTTCTGCATTTATTTTTTTTCTTTTTACCCAATCTTAAAGGTATCGTACACGTTTGGTAATGACTCAAAACAAATATTAGCATAAAAACTTACTTGGTAACAAGCAACGGAGAGCTGTTGATAGTATAAAGCATTGTGAGAAACGACTCCCTCTGAAGTAACGTAGTTTTTGAGAAAGAGGTAATTTCTCACTAAAATAATAAAAGACTTCTTGCAAGAAGCCTTTTATTCCTATCTGAAAGCACACAAATTTGTACAACAAGGGTGTTTTTTCTTTCATCATTTTCTTGAAACTTCGATGACCAATTAAGCCCAAATTTTCACAGGCTTGTTATTTTATACATATGTTGGGATACACCAAGTGAGAACACTGGTCTTTGACAATTACCAAACGTGTTCGGTGCCTTTAAGAATTCAATGATAGTATAGTAAATTGCTGAAATTAATCAAATAGGTTGCCGATAGCTAAATGGCTGACTCGTCGCCGAATGTTTCATTATTGTTTACGATTTCAAGCAGCCAAACTTTCTCTGCCAGAAATCTCCCCGTAACAGAATATTCAACCTGAAGCCACAGTCAAGTTTATTCCATTGTAGGCCTACACTCTAAAAACATCCGGGTCGGAATTGACCCATACCGTGGGGCCTGACCCATTTCTGGGTTAGTACGACCCGGAATCTGGGTCAAAATGACCCAGAAAGAGTCAAACTGACTCGCAAACCCGAGTTTAAATCCCATTTGTTTAATCACTTTCCGGGTCAGCCTGACCCATAAATGGGTCAAATCCCCCCGTGGGACCCGGAGTTCGGGTCAAATCTGACCCGCGAGTGTTTAGAGTGTAGTGGCGCATTGAGTACAAAATGACTTTGTTCTCTACGAGTCATCCCGTGACCTTGTTTCTGAGTTAGTTGACAATTAGCACCCAAAGATCTCACCGTCATTGCGTTGACTAGATAATTACATGTGGTTGTTTTGGCAATACATCCATTATTGTCACAGTGAGAAAATTGACGGATTCATAAGAGAGTTTGTCCTCGCCCTTTCCAGGTGAAACAGCCGTCATGACTTCACTGACGGTTATTGGCGGGCGTTTGAACAGGCAACGTAGTATCGCAGCTTGCGCATGAAAGCATCGTCAGTCTAATTTGGACTTAGAATGACCGTCCATTTCTTTTTAAATTATGGTTTATTGTTATGATGTTACTCTTTTATTTTTGAAAATGGTTAATAGAATCGGGAAGGTGATTTTTTCGGAATGATAATGAAATACTGTATGATGGATACAAAATTATTGATAACCAAAATGCCATGGGATTTTTCTTTTTTTGATTTTGTTTGTTTGTCAATTGGAACCTTTTGAAGAAAGTTCACGCAGTGTCAGATCGAGTTTGTAGGTTGTTACAAAAGATGGTATGTCATGTCCGAGCGGTAAGCGCATTGGACTCAGGCTCTGCTGGTGTTTCTGATCAGCAGAGTGTGGGTTCGAGTCCCGGTCTTTACACGTGTGCCCTTAAAAAGCCGTAGGTCCCGTGCGTTTGTGTACGTAAAAGAACCCCCTTACATTGATCGTTTTTTCCCCGGTGTTTCTGGCAGTGGCTGCTGAATGTGCCGCAGCAGCAGCACCTTGTAAACCCTCACAAGGTGCTACATAAATGGGTCTCAAATTCAAAAATTTCAAACACCTGTCTTTAAAAATGTTTCTCTTTGTTCAAACACCTTAATATAAGAATCCGGTGTTATTACTATTGCTACATTACATTACTACAGTAGGACAATCACAAATCGCATACATCCTTGCTAGAAAACTGAAACTGAAAACACACAAACTGGTTCGATAAAACTCTGAATCTTCCTCTGTTTTAATTTAAAGGGTGTGCACAACATTGGTAAGATTGAAAACATTGCTCACAGATTTACGCATAACGTACAAGGTACATGGAGTAAAACTTCCGTTGAACTATTTTTGCTTGAAATGCTACAGTTTTTGAGAAATGAGTAAAACAATTAGATTTGATCTCGTGAGTCCAAAACAAGGGCCCAATTTCATAGAGCTGCTTAAAGGCATCGTACACGTTTGGTAATTACTCAAAATATATATTAGCATAAAAACTGACTTGGTAACGACCAACAGAGAGCTGTTGATAGTATAAAACATTGTGAGAAACGACTCCCTCTGATGTAACGTAGTTTTTGAGAAAGAGGTAATTTCTCACTAAAATAATAAAAACTTCTTGCAAGAAGTTTTTATTATTCTATCTAAAAGCATACAAATTTGTACAACAAGGGTGTTTTTTCTTTCATCATTTTCTTGCAACTTCGATGACCAATTGAGCCCAAATTTTCACAGGCTTGTTATTTTATACATATGTTGGGATACACCAAGTGAGAACACTGGTCTCTGACAATTTCCAAACGTATAAATTATTGCTTGACAATTTTCTGCTTAGCAGAAATGAGTAGGATACCAGTCACAAATTTTACATGTGACATGTTAGTTTGGCTGGTAACCTTATTCTGGTCAGCATAATTTTGATGTGCTTAACTGCTTTTTATGCTTAAGCAGCTCTATGAAATTGGGCCCAAATGTGGGGTTTCCCACTATTATCTCGTGACCGAGTGAGCTTAAACTTTCACAGGTTTGTTATTTTATGTAAATGTTGGATCACTAACAAATTGTTGATACTTGCCTTTGACAAAACTAACGGTATCATCGGGGGGAAAACATGCAAACTCAAAATAACGTATCATTTTGGTCTGCCGATATTTCTAGCTATAGCCCAAGTTAGTGTGTACACTAACATAAAAATTAGGTTGGTTTGTTTGTGCGCACTGTTTGTGTTTGTTTGCATGGTTTATTTTCGTCATGTCAACTCATGTTTTCTGTTTGCATTGGCAGTGCTCATGATTTATTAATGTCCTCTGTAATGCCTCTTTCTATTGTGTTTGTATTTGTTTACTTTTTAAGTTACCAGTTTGCCCCTCTTTTTATGTTACCCATCCCTCCCCCCGCTTTTCTCCTTCGGTATATAGGGCTTACCCCCAGTAAAATGCATCCATTTATGCTGTATCATGTCTGTAACGTACACATTCAACCTATGTATTTTTTGCCACTATAGCCAATGATATTCGTATGCTGTGTTTAATTTAACGCACCACACCATTACATAATTGGAGAATAACTCTCACTGCACTATAAGCAGGGTTTGTTTTCTCTGTTTGTTTGTGTGTTTGTTTGTTTTTTGTTTTGTTCTTTGTTTTTGTGTTTTTCATGGGAGTATAATCATTAATCTTACAAAAGAAATTGAAAAGGGACAAGCTGTTAAATGTATCTATTCTGAGATGTCTGTAAATTAAATTGTAAAACTTATTCTACCAATAATAGTATAAAGGACGGAAAAGGAGAGTGCTTTGAAAGTAAACATTGTGATGCGATTGGCTGAATGTATACAGACGGGCATAAACAAACAATTGTTCGAATTTCTTGGGATAAGTTGTTTTGTATAGCGATAACAGAGCATCGATTCAGATTCTTTTTGTTCTTCTTTTTTTTCTTTTCTTTTTTTCCTCTTTCTGGGGGGGGGGGGGGGTTGGGGCTGAGGGGTACACACGTAGCTCAATCACACTGTATAATTTAATGTCAGATTCCCAGCTCGTGTTCATGAATTTTTAGCGCTGGTTCACAAAGGAAGACAGACTATAATTTATCTCGCTACCAGCCTCAGCCGTGTCTACATTTATTTAAATCGAAGAAAAACTAATTTGGCCACACAGTGAGAACATTTAAATGGCCTAAAATAAACTAACATTTGCCTGTTTACTGTTCATGGCTTGACAATAACAAAAACAAATCCCACACTTATCCCAATGGTCTAATTTGCCAGTTTACAATACCAACGATGTGCCCGTGGGTTAGCAATCAGTCAAGGCATTTGTAGCTGTTATGTTATTAACAATGAAGCTTGCCCTCGCCGTTGAATTCAATTTTTTAAAATTTAACAACAATTGAATAACACAAAAATGCTAGCAATTTGACCCTCGATGGATGCATGGAAGAAGCACCCATCTTCCTGCTTCAATGTATCGTTATTGTGGAGAGATTGGATTCGGGGACCCTTCCCATGGTCTCCGAAAGTGTTGAAAGACACTTCGTTTCTGTTTTGTTTTCCTGGTCAAATTGCTACATCAATTCCCCCTGAAACTACAACAAGGTTAACGTTTCTTTTGTTTTCACGTGATTACAAAATCAAGCGCTTCTTTTGTTTTCCTATTCGGATATTAGTTTAAACACAAACTAAAGAGCCCATCGAAACGAGAAGCGATTTGAACGTCACTCTCCCTTGTTCTACTGGAAATAGATTAAGACGAGGAAAAACAAATATTTGTTTCGCTTGTGGGTCTTCTAAACCACTTGTCATTTTGTCTCAGGAATTGTCACATGCGAAACTTTTGAAGAAAAAACTCTTGCTTTATACTTCAGCACCATATTAGCACAACAAAATGAGTCACAATTTCCGTTTGTTATCTTTGTCTTGTCCATGGACAAATAAAAAAAAGGGCAAAACGATCTTCTATAATATTTCAGTTATACGTTGTCAGACAAAAGACACTCCAAAAACGCTGGAGTAGCTAAACTCACATTGCTGGTGAAGAGTTTGTGGTGAAAGGCCAACCCTTGTGGGGTTGCAGTCACACTCCAGGATCACAAATGAGCATTTTGTGCCGAGTCCAGGCTATAAACCAGAGCTTTTTTTCCCGGTCATGCCAATCATGCCAATCGCCAAAACCTCATTCTTGCCATAGAGAAAGGACCGATCTATCCTCCCTAATACACAAAGCCAATGCACAGTATAGATTCACTTCCTCTGTATTAGAAAGTGGGAGGTGAAAGTCACAGACAGTGGAATCTTCAGATAGTTTTGACCTTAAAAGTACACTTTAAAAATGTCTGTTCATGTTTAACAGCTGTGAAGCATCGAAGCGTTGCAGACTTTATCTGTAGGCCTACTGGGAGGTACTTCTCCAATGGCAGCAAATGTACCTCAATAAGTCCTCTCTTTGTTTCGAGGTTACCAACCCGTGTGTGGTGGAGCGTGTTGCCAATGGAAGAAATTCGTTACAGGGTGTCAAATCTAAAAATGTGCCTCCTCAGTTTCTCAACCCCTTTATTTGAGAGAAACCTCCGAATAGCTGTGCATCACCTCTCGTAACAAGGAACGCCATTGAACATCAATCAACATGTACTGGCGTTGCTGTCATAGATGGCCCCGGGCAGTTTTGGTTTGTTTTGTGATTGAAGTTCAAACTCCCATTTAGCTATATAGTTGGCAGTATACTGTTGGCAATCATTTCCAGATCCCCTGCTTATGACAACCCCCATAAATCCTTCAATTCCCGCCCAGTACAACTTGACAAAGGACCCTCAGTCGTTCCTCCTGACTGATTTATCATCTCGAAATTGAAAATGGCATCAATAGTGGGAAGGGGGGGGGGCTTGTTTTGTGTGTGTGTGTGAAATCCAAGAGCAAGGGTTATATATGAGGTCCAATTCTGAGCTCCCGTGATAATGGGACGACCATTGTCTAAAACTCTGGTCCCGTGTTTGTACTTGAACGAGTGGTATGTCCGTGCGTTCAATCCCCCATCCTTCATTCCAGACCATCACTGTGAAGACGACCGTATACATGTACATGTACATGTATATGTACATTATGCGGGATACCCAGAATCGGCCATCGTGTATTATCCATATGGGCCTTTGGGAACTTTTAAGCGGTCTGGTCTAGTCCCAGATATACTGTGGCAGAACCACTTGTCAAAGTAGGAATGGTGAAAGCATTTTACGTGGGATTGAGTCGTCATAAATCATGCTGTTCTTTCTATGTACGTACATCCTGAACGACCCCCCCCCTTTCTTCTTTCTTTCTTAACACAAACAGCTAGTTAAAGTTTACATCTTGTGATATGATTCCCGTTTATTCTAGATCAACCTTCAAACTTTTAATTTAAAGCATTCCCTTTTTACAGTGTGTACAAGTATTTTTAAAAAAGAAATTGGGCCCATTATTTGACGTTGCTGTTATTATACTAGAAGTTTGTTTGTTTGTTTGTTTGTCTGTTTGTTTGTTTGTTTGGTTCATTTCCATTTGCACAACAAACTTTGAAGTACATTAAATAACAACAGTTATAATTGATCATGAATATGTAATAAGGTACAATATGGAGGTAACATCCAGAGGAGGTATAACCATCCTGTAGTGGAGTACCCAGACTGCGAAGTTGCATCCTCCATGTGTGTCCATTTTGCTCGGAACATTAAAAAATAAACCTTCATAATGGTGCGGCCATCTTTCTTTTTTCCTAAAAGTGTAACCAAAAACGGAAGGGCTGTAAACAAATGGTCTGGCGACTCTTTTGGTAATGAGAGCATTATGTGCTTGTTATTGCTCCAAAGCAGTCAGGAAACACGTCATCGATGGGTGATAAATGTCGTTTTACTATACCGAGAGTTCAATAAAATTGGAACTTTCTGAAAACTTCTAGAAATATCTGAAAGCTTTCAAGGCTTTCTCTTCATTAATACTGGTACGGGGTCAATGGGTCAAAGGTAAGATGGGCAAAAACACACATGTTCTCATTAATTTTACAACATTATTTGAAACGGAACATTATAAGTTGTCCATGTGATCTGTTTAACATGGTCTTGTATAATGACTTATGATAAAGACCTTAGATTTACCGTTTTTGAAAACATTATTAAAGGGTCTGTATGTTTGGTAACTTCTGTGAAAATTAATGGCAATAAAAACCTACTTGGTAAGAAGTACAACAGCTTTGGATATAGTATAATACGGTGAGAAACTTTTCACTTCGAAGTACTGCGGTTATGGAAAAAGATATCACTTTTTATCCCAACAAATTTGAATCTGAGAAGCGTTACTGACATAACGTTTCTCAGATTGTGTATTCAAATTACAGATTATTCTTCTTGCGTGGACAGAACCGCTCCAGATTTTCGGCAATATCTCAAAAACGCTACCACCTTTTGAAATTAAATTTGCACAGGTTAGTTTTTTGGTATATATCTACAACTATATAGGATTGAAACAAACAGTAGGCCCCAATTACCAAACGTATACAATCCCTTTTAACATGAAAGCATCCCAGACGACTAATTTTATAGGTATGACTTGTACCGTAATCAGATACACATCATGATACCATTGGCCTCTGACACTAATGTCAAACAGTGACCTCTGATGGTTTTACTGAAACCCAAATCTTAATATCTTGTCTATGATCAAAGAAATCAGCGTGGAAATGAGATAACAATCACCTTTTGGTGCTCATTCGTTTTCATCGGATAAAATAAACATGAGCACATTGTAATCATAGTTGCTAACCACAACTATTTGTAAGCATGGACAAATCGTGCCAGCAAAACAGCGTCACCTGCTTTACTACATTATTACCCTTATTGTATAACGGTTTCAACCCACTCCCTGCCAATTTTCGCTAGGTAACATTATATAAAAGTGCTAAGCAGTAATTTATGATATTGGCAGCTCTCGTAAACCTGGCCCCAGACAACAAAGGGATTGGACACAGGTTTCATAGACTATTATAATTTATTTGTCTTAGTGGCAGACCGTGTTGATAGACTTGCAGATTCATGGAACCACGGTCATTGTTCGAAAGGTCCTTTGGTAGTATTTTTTTTAACGAGACTCTTCTTTCAAAAATGACATTAATGTAGCACAATGGGACAAAAAAAATGAAGGAAAAATGTGCAAACGGTCAAATCACATAAAAACAAAAACAAAACGATAAACACAACTGAAACAAGAACGCACGTCTACAAATTCTGGATAGTTTCATTTAACCCTTTTTATATAAATATTTTGTTTTCGCATTTATCTTTAATCTCAGTGACGAGGGAAACTTGGCTTCGGTGCATTATTAAAGCTTCTGTTTTGTTAGCTTTGTGGGTTTTATAAAAAGGGATGTTAATGAGGCCTGAAAAAAACTTAAGTGCTGATGTAATTTTACTTAAAATGTAGGTGTTTACAACTATTTCGAGCTTGATTCCAAAGTGATTACGAAGTAAGAGTTTATTAACTTAATCCACGCACCTCGTTCCCGGGAGCATAGGGGTGTATTAGTCACACGACAACAATCGACGGGGAGGGAGTACGATTGCCTGGCTTGTAACGAAGTCGCGCCGCAGGTGGCCTATATATAAGCCGTTTTTGCTTACCCGCAACCAGCCCCCCCCCCCCTCCTCCACCTTCCGCATGGGGCAAACTCGTAGAGTGAAGGAGTTAAACTTAAACATACTGGTTCCAGCTGCGGTTTTTCTTTCTACAATATCTGCTGTTTCATTCTAGAACGGTGCAAGCAAAACCGAGAGGTCAATGGCTTGGTATTGTGTGTTTCAAGCACAAAGCACGAATATAAAATATCATCTATTGTTCTATTTTAATTAAAGGCACAGGCTCATTCAAAGTAGGCTAATCACTTAGTGTAATTATTAAGAATATTACCTTTAAGAGTGTTACCGTACCTTGGCGTTTTATGTCATTTTATTGGGTGGCAGTCTGTCGCTCAGATAACTTAAAAGTCAGTCCTTTGTGCTTGTGTTTATGAAACAATGTGTTTAAATTTTAACAAGTTATAAAGTATAACTGCGGCCGGCAAAACCACATGATGCGGTGATTTTAAAAGCTTGACCACGCGTTTCTTTAAAGCAGGGCTAGGGTGCATTGTATAGATTGGGGTTATCATGAGATACGTTGTTAAACTATACGGGATGGAAACCCTTTTGGGGCTGGGGGGGGTAGGTGTTCCTCAGTCTGAAAGATCACTGTATAGTAACTACAAGCGTTCGTTCCAGTGCCTTAATCTCCAGAGAAAAAAAGACCTTCAAAGTCCAAGAAACGGATCTTTGAAGACCCCCGCGAAGCATTCTTATTTCGATTGTCTGATATTAGGGGTTTTTCTTTTTCTTTTTTGTCAACTTTCAATTTAATTATTTGATATCCAAGAACTTCCATAATTAATACAACAAATAATTTATAAAGTATAATTGATAAGCAAGCGTAAAAGTAAACGCCAAGGAAACAATGAAATCAAACAAAGTTACGAGGAAGATGTTAGAAGTCCCGGGACTTATGAAACACTCTCGTTACCCCCCCCCCCCCGAGAAATACACAAAAGTCTCCTGAAACCCGACCCCGAAAGTCTGATACGAACATGCACAAAATCCCTGACAGAAACAAACAAACAAACAAACAAACACAGCCAATACGCTTTTCATTTTGTTTACCAAAACGTGAATTTGACGCAAAATTTCGCAGGTTGTCTGTGTGGTGTCTTTTATTGAAACATAGACCATGTAACATTTTTTTTTTTACAAGGAGAGTGGTCGTGTACATTCCACTGGGCATTCCTTGGCAGGCAAACACTGGTCGTATGGGAAAGTTTACATTTTGTGTCATAATTTCCACATACATTTCAGGAGAGTTAAACAAAATATCGGCCGAACAAGTTTTGAGATGTGCCCCCCCCCCCCTTTCGTCATATTAAAAGTTGACAAAAATCGAAGGGTGCGATCTCCATAAAGTGTCAGATTTAAAGTTTTCTTCCATTGAGCTGTGCACAAATCGTGCCTGCAGGAAGTCTAGGCTCTGCGGCTCTTTTATAAACATGTGATGTCACAGGCTACATGGTACATAGGGTGAGTTTCATAACTCTTCCACAAGACAAAAAACCGTTCCGTTAACATTGTAAGTGACATTGACGAGTCTTTCATTCAATACCTCTGCACAAACGTTTTATAAAGTACTTTAATACCACTTAAAAGAATTAGTAAAAAATCCCAACAACAGTGGATAAATCTATACTTTCCTGATTGCACAATATAAGCCCTTGTTTTGATATTAACAAGTAACAGTGAATTACAAAATATAAGAAGACCATTTTGAAGAATGAATTGGCTAAAAATGGATTACATGAAGAATAGTCAAATTAAATTCCAGTAGCCTATTCTCATTAGACTAGCGCATGCATCAAGAACACGTGTACCGGTACAAATCTGTGCATAATAATCACCGTTCATTTTGACTGATATTGCTTTTTTTCTGTGTATAATTAACACGGCAGAACTCGTCTTTTTCTTGAACTCGTTTTTTATCAGAGTTCAATTTATTATCCTTCCACGTAAAACCACCAAGTAGTAGAAGGTTGTTGTCGTCGAAGTGGGTTTTTTTTATGAGGGGGAGGGGGAGCACTGGCAATGTTGTACGAGAATCATTCAATAGATTTGTCGTATCAGTTGACGTAGATGTCCTCGGAGACAGCTGATGTGTTACTAATTTGTATTTATGACATCTTTGAAGCGTGTTAAGAATTGGCACTGAACCAACATTTCTGCAGTTTATACATCCACGTAATATCGCCTGGAACTCTGGATAAATATAGTCCCCCCACCTCCCCGTTTGTATTTTACCCCAAGCCCGAAAACATAAATATATTTCGTTTGGGGATGCCTCCCGTCAAATTCCATTAAAGATTAATCATGTTGTTAAAAGTTCTATTAAAAAGGAAGAGGGGACATGTCGTCGCGATGCTGTACTGCGATAATGCCGTGCAATGAATATGCAAATATTGACTGACGAGCGAGTGATGACGTCACGTCCACCGTACTGATTCCTCGCCAGATGTCGTCGACCGCCGCGCACGCGGGAAATGAAAATTGTAATCGGGTCGTTCCAAAGTATTAAAAAAAAACGTCCACGGGGGAGAAATATTTATAGTAGTCCCCTCCGTGGTTTGGCATTGAACCCTTTTGCTATTTTCAGTCGCCACTTGTTTTTCCAAGAAAATAATCAAAGCCGGAGGTTTAATCATATCATCTGCGATGCAGTGACACACCGTCGTCGCGTGTACAACCTTGATTTACACTCCCATAGTAAGTCAGTGCAAAATTCAATATTTTCCCCCAATTTGATCGCTCGTTCCTGGAATGACTTCGAAGAAGAAGAAGAAGGAAAAAAAACTTGAGTCATTATTCCGGGAAATGGCATTTGAAGCCCCTCGTTATTTCTGGTGCTGGCAAACAGGCCTCTAGGTATTGTTGTGGAGGGCATCTACGGGTCACGAGGACGGAAAACATAAACTCACACGTGTGTAATATGTACTCAGTTTTTATACTAAAATGCTCGTGCGTTCTGATTCTAACGGTGCATTCCGGTGAGAGGTTTTTTGGCTGACGATGCGGCCAGCCACTGTGCTGTAGTTTGCGGGAGCGAGTCGCGTGGCAGGCACGCGTACACTGGGCCGGGGGGCAACTGTACTAAAGTGAACTCGCTGGAGACGCGGTGACGTCAGCCTGCGTTGACCTTACTCCTCGCCTCAAGGCACTGGCGTTATACCGCTCGTCTGTTCAAGCGCTTAGTTTGAATCTTGCCTGGCTGCCGACTCGAGTGTTGCTATACATAAATGTTCGAACAATGGTCAGTTTGTAAAAATTATATGTACATGAAACATCCATTGATCTGATACGGGGAACTGCGACTACTATTATAAAGAAGGGATTGTTAAAGAATTACTGGGCGAAATTGTTGGGCAGCACTCTGGTATACAATAATACATGCGTATAGGCGGGACTGCGTTTTGTTGGGTTCGATTTTAAGTCAGATGTAAACGTATAGCTACAAATATCTTGGACGAATTAGTTAAAAAGAAAACATTTGCGCAAAAGGGACTCTGTGCTGTTTTCAAGTGAGAAGTGAAAGTGTTTTCACAGTTTGTTTACCTTTTGATAAAGCGATCCATATGTTTGGTTCCATTTATATGATATCGTGTATTGCAGACACATTTTCAGTCATGATTTTAGGAAAAATGCAACGCACACAAAAAACAAAAAAATGATAAGTACTTCCGTATATAAGTATTTCGTAATGTTCACAAACTGGGATTTGATTTCCTTTTCGCCACTGATATGGAGCAAAGATAAAATGGCTTTATTCGTACAGATTATTTTAAGCACCAACACTTCCACTTTTGATTTCGAAATATTTCACTTATGGTGCCTATGGTGGCAATAACACAATGATTTAATTGGCGATTGCAGTGTAAACCGATGTGCTGCTGCTGCTGCTGTTGCTGTTATTGTTCACATAGGTGCACCGTTAATGGGATTATAGTCGCGTGTCACATGATTGTCATTACCGATAGGGATAGGGAGTTAGAATTTGCTTTCAAATATTGGTTTTTAATTACACATCGTCTGCTTTAGTGCAATTTGCATGAATTCATAAAATTAGTTTTACATATTTTGGAGCACATGTGTAAATGGGGTTTATTGATCAAGAGTGGTCTTCAGAGTATTTGTTTGGCAAAAAGAGACATTCATTTTCTAAGTCAGATTTTGATATAATTTTTTTTTCAAATTTATACGCATTTTTCATTTACTAAGAGAGGTTTGCGGTAACACCATTTGAATATCTCTTTTGAGTAGAGTTGGTTCTGAGAAGAACCGGTGGCATTCTCCCGAAGACAATCAAAGCATACTGATCAAAACGATCGAGTCGTTAACCACCGGTTCTGTTCAGAACCAACTCTACTCAAAGAGATATTCACATGGTGTTACCGCAAACCTCTCTTAGTTATACCTCCACCATGCAAAGTTTCAAATCCAACATTTTTCATTGAATGACCTTTTGATCATTACGGGTATGAAGTTGTAATTAATGACCTTATAGCACTGAGCCGACGTCATTATGGTTTCGGTGGCTTCTTTTATTTTAAGAGGAGCATCAATATGTACTGATGCCGAAATATTGGTGGAATATAAGGCTAGCTTTAGAGGCACTGTACACGTTTGGTAACTACTCAAAATATATATTAGCATAAAAACTGATTTGGTAACGAGCAACAGAGAGCTGTTGATAGTATAAAACATTGTAGGAAACGACTCCCTATGAAGTAACGTAGGTAATTTCTCACTAAAATAATAAAAGACTTCTTGCAAGAAGCCTTTTATTCCTATATCTGAAAGCACACAAATTTGTACAACAAGCGTGTTTTTTCTTTCATCATTTTCTTGCAACTTCGATGACCAATTGAGCCCAGGTTTGTTATTTTATGCATATGTTGGGATACACCAAGTGAGAACACTGGTCTTTGACAATTACCAAACGTGTTCAGTGCCTTTAAACAGAGAAGAGCGCTTTGTTTAAAGCTCACAAAGTTCAACACCATCGATTGGTTTACCCAGTGCTGCAAGAACTCTGAACGTCTGAGAAGGGTCTTATTCTTGGCGAGTTTAAAATCTTTCCGGACCCCTTTAGGTATAAAAAACAAAGTTATTTCCGACTAGATGAGAGGAGGGCTTTTTCTATATTCACCAATTACAGCAGTTTTTCTCGAGACCTGACAGTATAGCTTTAGAACTGAGGTCGGATGAATTTCGTCTTGAAATACACGTACTCAAAGTGCAAACTCTGATATCATCGATTTGGTGGATGTGTACCCCCCCCCCCCCATTGAGTTTTTGGATCTATTGTTGTATTGTAGTATTCCAATTAATTTTGTCATGAGCTTCTTTCAAATTTACATCTGATTTTTCACCCGTAGATTTCATCCAGTGTGTTTCTCTTATGTGTGCCTATACGAGGCGATCATTTGAATTGGAAACCCTACCCCCTTCATCAAAGATTATGATAATGATTTGCATCACATGTAGAAAGGGGCTCTGTCTAAAGTTTACGTCCAACCTCGGTTTGAGCAGATTTGTATCTATTAAAAAAAAGGGACCGGACCTCCATGGACACGATTTGTGTACCCAGACAGATGTCAAAAATTGAGAAGAAATTGAGATTTTATTGACTTGGGAAAGGATCCAACTGTCTTCGGGCAGTTGAAGATAGAGGATTTGAGCTAAGATCTATGTCAAAGATCTTCCACGTACAGTGCGTCATGACCAACAAGCGAACAAAGTAACATACAAGGTGGGTTAAAACACGCGGGTTATCGCGAGTCACTAGATGGGAACCGGGTTATCTTCGAGACTATCATCGCCAGGGAGATGAACGGTCTGGCCTGGCCAAAACACCTCTCAACACGAGAAGAAAAAAAACGGAAGTTTTTTTGAAAGACGGATTAAGCAGATGGTAGAAATCCTCGACCGACAACATTTTGATGTTCCAGTAAAACCATCCCTGATGAGTAATATTGTGAAATTGTTGAGATGGATAGAGCCAAAGCGGGTTACAGTATGACCCTCATAACATCAAGCCTACATTTAAAAAATTATCCTTTAAATGAAAAAACGATGTTTATTAAAGGCACTGAACACGTTTGGTAATTGTCAGAGACCAGTGTTCTCACTTTGTGTATCCCAACATATGCATAAAATAACAAGCCTGTGAAAATTTGGGCTCAATTGGTCATCGAAGTTGTAAGAAAATGATGAAAGAAAAAACACCCTTGTTGTACAAATTTGTGTGCTTTCAAATAGGAATAAAACCTTCTTGCAAGAAGTCTTTTATTATTTTAGTGAGAAATTACCTCTTTCTCAAAAACTACGTTACTTCAGAGGGAGTCGTTTCTCACACTGTTTTATACCATCAACAGCTCTCCGTTGCTCGTTACCAAGTAAGTTTTTATGCTAATATATATTTTGAGTAATAACCAAACGTGTACAGTGCCTTTAAGCAGTACTTTCCCGAGTCATGTGGAAAAAAGTGACAGGCATACTACTCTGATGGGACTCGAACCCACGACCCCCGCCATTTGAAAAAAACCACCACACACACACATGTTTTACAATTGTATGGTAACACTGATGTCCGTTATAAGATGACCTTGTTTTCATATGCTTACCAGTTGCATATAATTGCGAAGTACACTTTCTTGATTACCATAGGCTACTTGTGCAGAAATGCACTCATTACTGTATACTTGTCTACCATGTCAAGTTGAGTGTAAGTTAAGTCTGTCCCGTGCTAATGGCTCATCAGGCCGGTGTTTATACCCGGTTTCCTTGGCATTAAACGACTTAGAATATTTATATGCCAGTCCATCGCAGGCTACTCCCCAGCTCTCACCGGTACCCATTTGTACTCCTGGGTGGAGAGAAGCAATTATGATAAAGTGCCTTGCTCAAGGACACAAGTGTCGTGACCGGGACTCGAACCCACACTCTGCTGATCAGAAACACCAGAGCTTGAAGTCCGGTGCTCTTATCCGCTCGGCCACGACACGCCACCATGTTGAGTGTACGAGATGTTGAATTTGTTGTGTGTAATGTTTTCCCCTTCCATGGATGTTAAAGGTACCGTACGCGTTTGGTAATGACTCAAAACAAATATTAGCATAAAAACTTACTTGGTAACAAGCAAGAATTATAACAAGCAAGAATTCGTATTATCGACAATGCTATTTTTCTTTTGGATAATACGAATGAAGACATCATTCAAGGATTGGTTTATATGAACATCGTAGATTGAAATCCATTTACTTAAAGGTATCGTTATACGCGTTTGGTAATGACTCAAAACAAATATTATCATAAAAACTTACTTGGTAACAAGCAACGGAGAGCTGTTGATAGTATACAAAATTGTAGGAAACGACTCCCTCTGAAGTAACGTAGTTTTTGAGAAAGAGGTAATTTCTCACTAAAATAATAACAACTTCTTGCAAGAAGTTTTTATTCCTATCTGAAAGCACACAAATTTGTACAACAAGGGTTTTTTCTTCATCATTTTCTTGCAACTTCGATGACCAATTGAGCCCAAATTTTCACAGGCTTGTTATTGTATGCAAATGTTGGGATATACACCAAGTGAGAACACTGGTCTTTGACAATTTCCAAACGTGTTCAGTGCCTTTAAGTATTTATATCCAGACCATTCTTTTCAGCATAATTGAATGTATTCATTTTCGTTTTGAATGACCACCGTACACAAGCTGAATGGATGTTTTTTTAACAATAATAATAATTTAGGAGATTATTTGTACGTTGGCTTGATCTAAAAAACAATCTTACTAGTTTTGTTTCTAAACACTGGTCGTAGATGGCGCTTGGCAAGGCAGACGACTGTTTTACATAACTGTCGCAGCTGACTCCGGGCATAGAAACCAACATAATGAAGATATTTATCTTGTACCTTTACAATAATTAAACAGTTACCCCCAATATATAAATAACACTGGTAAGATACCAGTGTTAACTTTTGTTTTTCTCTAAAGACTATAAACGTATATAATTTGACTGGTTCCCCGCGCGTTTAAACATTTTAAACAGGAAAAAAAGCTAAGAGCGTAAGGCTATATATACTAACACTGTGCTATTTATATCTAATTGAAATGTTAATGTCTAGATTCAATGAAATAATGTTAATGATTTACCTTATCGTCAGAAATGCAGCACATAAGTTGCTGGTGGTATTGAATGTAACTGTTAGTGTCCGAGTACAACGAAGCCCACTCAAAATTATCTGCTATAATAGAATATAGCGCATTGAGTGTATATAGGGTTCAGTTTTCATTCCTGAACTAATAAGCGTTATACGCCTGTGTGACCTGGTATATACTGTGTACATGTGTATAATACTATGCTCTGTATGCAGCGTCCACTGACTATTATCAAGTCATGGCACTTTAGTGGTCAATCCCCAATCACACCACTTGCGTTAAGGCTACACACACCATGTACCTTTGCGTATATTATTATACACAGCATGTACATGTACTAACCCAACGTGGATGTGATGTTGAACTCTGCATGTCATAACGAATACAAAATATTGTGTAAATAATCCTGGCAGTGTTCTGGTCAACCTAAAAAAAGAAAAGAACAAAAACTGACAGTCGTGTTATTTATGCCCTCTATTAACCTAAGGCTGAATATTATATTAATTTTTGTTTTATTTATTGTAGGAGTCGACTACTAAGACAAACGGCCGAAGGGTGCCCTATATATAAAAGAAGTAATGTGATAATATAATGATGTTGATGCATAAAACCAATGGCGTTTACTTGCTTTATTTATAGTCGGCGGCAGAGAGATACGCAGCCTTTTGACCACAACCTAATTATGATCGTGTTCTCTGATTACAATGACGACCAGGAATAGGGAATCTCATGATACCAAAACGGAACCAGGCTATTTTGCTCGAGTCCAGACTCGTTTTGGTTGTACACAATTATATGCCTTTGAATTGGGGGGGGGGGGGGGCAGAGATGGCAGCACATTAACCGTCATCACATGCTAAGTGACTTACAACATAAAATTATTATTATCATTATTTGTTAACATTACACTTTTTTCTTTTTTTTACTACCGTAGTTCTTAAAAAATGTATACATTATGCAGTTCGTGTCACAAAATTATTATCAAGCGCCGAGACAAACATTTGTGTAAAAGTCCCGCCACGTTATCCCTTTTTGTACAAGTTCGGTGACGTCATCGTGCGGTTGCTAATTTTTGAACCGGACGAATTTGTAATGGTAAATTGTTGTTACAACATGGACTCTCTTACGTTTTGCAAAACAGTACTTTACAATACCTGTACATCCCACAGTCTGTCTATAACAAAGGCTTTAAGAAAAGAAAAGAAAGATACATCTTTTGTATTAGGCCCTATTGAGATCCTCAGCAGTACACGTCATAGCTTTCGTTGGTTTGCGGGTTTCTACCTTGCCTTAGTGTGGACTTTCTATTAACACTCGCAACGAACTTCGCCAGAAACCATTGACTCGCGCCGCCAACGACTGGGAGGTATAGTTCGTTTTTTAAGATCCTGCATTTTTTTGAGCCAATTTGTTGAAGCGATAGTTTAAAAGGAATTTCCACATGCAAAACAGTAAACACTACTATCAAAATGCCGGACGGTCACATGCCAGTTTTTAACTGGAAACGTTTGGTAATTGTCAAAGACCAGTGTTCTCACTTGGTGTATCCCAACATAATATGCATAAAATAACAAACCTGTGAAAATTGGGCTCAATTGGTCATCGAAGTTGCAAGAAAATAATGACAGGAAAAACACCCTTGTTGCACAATTTTGTGTGCTTTCACTATTTCAGATGCCTGAGAAAGGCTTCAGGCCTGAAGTCTTTTTCAGATTCAAATATTTAGTGAGAAATTACCTCTTTCTCAAAAACTACGTTACATCAGAGGGAGTCGTTTCTTACAATGTTTTGTACTATCAACAGCTCTCAGTTGCTCGTTACCAAGTAAGTTTTTATGCTAATAATATATTTTGAGTAACTACCAAAC